>CM053035.1:212895975-213488475 GCA_028564925.1 Lithobates sylvaticus | reverse complement strand
GTAAACCAATTTTTTATTTTTTTTCTAATTTTGCGGGGATTCCACTATTGGCATCTCTGCACTTAAATTGCACAGTCTGCACACTGGGGCCCTTTTATAACTCTGCACTTCCTGATGGATTTTTTTAATTAATTTCCTGTTTTTTCTTTTTTATATTTTGAGAATGCAGCTGGGGGAGTAGAACGCTCACTTTGCTGCAGGAAAATATTAGGCACCCATAGGAAAGAAAAAGAAAAGTTAAAAGGCTTTGTGTTCATTTTATTTTAGTTGTAAGATGATATAAAGTCCTTTATTTTTTTTTTTACACAACAATGCCACCAATAGACAATGAATATTTTAGTGTAGATGTACAGTATCTCACAAAAGTAAGTACACCCCTCACATTTGTGTAAATCTTTTCTTCTATCTTTTCATGTGACAACACTGAAGAAATGACACTTGTCTACAATGTAAAGTAGTGAGTGTACAGCTTGTATAACGGTGTAAATTTGCCGTCCCCTCAAAATAACTCAACACACAGCCATTAATGTCTAAACCGCTGGCAACAAAAGTCAGTACACCCCTAAGTGAAAATCTCCAAATTGGGGCCCAATTAGCCATTTTCCCTCCCCCGGTGTCATGTGACTCGTTGGTGTTACAAGGTCTCAGGTGTGAATGGGGAGCAGGTGTGTTATATTTGGTGTTATCGCTCTCACTCTCTCATACTGGTCACTGGAAGTACAACATGGCACCTCATGGCAAAGAACTCTTTGAGGATCTGAAAAAAAAAGAATTGTTGCTCTACATAAAGATGGCCGAGGCCAGTGATGGCAAACCTTGGCACCCCAGATGTTTTGGAACTACATTTCCCATGATGCTCAGGCACTCTGCAATGAAGTTGAGCATCATGGGAAATGTAGTTCCAAAACATCTGGGGTGCCAAGGTTCACCATCACTGGCCTAGGCTATAAGAAGGTTGCCAAGACCCTGAAACTGATCTGCAGCACGGTGGTCAAGACCATCCAGCCGTATAACAGGACAGGTTCCCCTCAGAACAGGCCTCACCATGGTCCACCAAAGAAGTTGAGGTCACGTGCTCAGCGTCATATCCAGAGGTTGTCTTTGGGAAATAGACGTATGAGTGCTGCCAGCATTGCTGCTGAGGTTGTAGGGGTGGGGGGGGGGGGGGGGGTCAGCCTGTCAGTGCTCGGACCATACGCCGCACACTGCATCAAATTGGTCTGCATGGCTGTCGTCCCAGAAGGAAGCCTCTTCTAAAGATGATGTACAAGAAAGACCACAAACAGTTTGCTGAAGACAAGCAGACTAAGGACATGGATTACTGGAACCACGTCCTGTGGTCTGATGAGACCAAGATAAAGGTATTTGGTGTCAGATGGTGTCAGGCGTGTGTGGGGGCAACCAGGTGAGGAGGACAAAGACAAGTGTGTCTTGTCTACAGTCCAGCATGGTGGTGGGAGTGTCATGGTGGGGGGAGTGTCATGGTGGGGGGAGTGTCATGGTGGGGGAGTGTCATGGTGGGGGGAGTGTCATGGTTGGGGGGTGTCATGGTTGGGGTGGGTGGTGGGAGTGTCATGGTCTGGGGCTGCATGAGTGCTGCCGGCACTGGGGAGTAGGGATGAGCCGAACACCCCCGGGTTCGGTTCGCACCAGAACCTGCGAACGGACCGAAAGTTCGCACGAAAGTTCGAACCCTATTAGTTACAATGGACGCGAACGTTCGAAATCAAAAGTGCTAATTACAACGGCCAATATGCATGTTAATGTCATAAAAGAGGTTTGGGGACCCGGGTCCTGCCCCAGGGGACATATATCAATGCAAAAAGAAGTTTTAAAAACTGACGTTTTTTCTGGAGCAGTGATTTTAATGATGCACAAAGTGAAAAAAAAAAAAGTGAAATATTCCTTTAAATATGGTACCTGGGGGGTGTGTAAAGTATGCCTGTGAAGTGGCATGTGTTTCCCGTGTTTAGAACTGTCCTGCACAAAATGACATTTGTAAAGGAAAAAAAGAAGCCATTTAACCACCTTCAGCCCCGGACAAATTTGCAGCCAAAGGACCAGGCCCCTTTTTGCGATTCGGCACTGCGTCGCTTTATTTGACAATTGCGCGGTCGTGCGACGTGGCTCCCAAACAAAATTGGCGTCCTTTTTTTCCCACAAATAGAGCTTTCTTTTGGTGGTATTTGATCGCCCCTGCGGTTTTTATTTTTCTATAAACAAAAATAGAACGACAATTTTGAAAAAAAATCAATATTTTTTTTTTACTTTTTGCTATAATAAAAATCCCCAAAAAATATACTAAAAATCATTATTTTTCCTCAGTTTAGGCCGATACGTATTCTTCTACATATTTTTGGTAAAAAAAAAAAATCGCAATTAGCGATTATTGATTGGTTTGCGCAAAAGTTATAGCGTTTACAAAATAGGGGATAGTTTTATAGCATTTTTATTAATATTTAATTTTTTACTAGTAATGGTGGCGATCAGCGATTTTTATTGTGACTGCGACATTATGGCGGACACATCGGACATTTTTGACACATTTTGGGACCATTGTCATTTATACAGCAATCAGTGCTATTTAAATTCAGGTGTATGCTGTGCAGGAGGCACACTACACTCACTGTAACAGCGCTAGGTTAGGAAGCAAAGCAAAGCTGACACTGTCCCTGCCTATCCTGCTCTCTATGAACGCCACACAACACTACACAAGGCCGCCGCACTGGCGGCCTTATATAGTGTGGGGCGTGTACTAAACCCCCCTGAGCTATAATTGACCACAGGCATCCTGCCTGTGGCCAATTATGGCTCTCCTCGCTGCCGGCGTTGTGATTGGCCAAGCATGCGGGGTCACAGTGCATGCTTGGCCAATCATCAGCCAGCAATGCACTGTGACTGGCGCAGTGCATTGTGGGCCATTCGTATCACACGAATTTGATGCGAACGGCCCACAAAGTTCTGGTTTCGACGAACGGACAAACGGCCGATGTTCGATTCGAACATGGGTTCTAATCGAACACTGGGCTCATCCCTACTGGGGAGCTACAGTTCAGTGAGGGAACCATGAATGCCAACATGTACTGTGACATACTGAAGCAGAGCATGATCCCCTCCCTTCAGAGACTGGGCCGCAGGGCAGTATTCCAACATGATAACCACCCCAAACACACCTCCAAGATGACCACTGCCTTGCCAAATAAGCTGAGGGTAAAGGTGATGGACTGGCCAAGCATGTCTCCAGACCTAAACCCTATTGATCATCTGTGGGACATCCTCAAATGGAAGATGGAGGAGCGCAAGGTCTCCAACATCCACCAGCTCCGTGATGTCATCATGGAGGAGGGGAAGAGGACTCCAGTGACAACCTGTGAAGCTCTGGTGACCTCCATGCCCAAGAGGGTTAAGGCAGTGCTGGAAAATAATGGCGGCCACACAAAATATTGACAATTTGGACCCAATTTGGAGATTTTCACTTAGGGGTGTACTGACTTTTGTGTCCAGCGGTTTAGACATTAATGGCTGTGTGTTGAGTTATTTTGAGGGGACCGCAAATTGACACTGTTATACAAGCTGTACACTCACTACTTTACATTGTAGACAAGTGTCATTTCTTCAGTGTTGTCACATGAAAAGAGAGAAGAGAAGATTTACACAAATGTGAGTGAGGGGTGTACTTACTTTTCTGAGATACTGTATGTAGATAACTGATTAAGGCCCCTTTCACACTTGTGCGACTTCAAAGTCGCACAATTTGACCACAATTTTGCCGCGATTTTTGCCACGATTTTGCCGCGATTTCAAGGAAAGCCTGTGTAAGTGGCATCAAAATCGGACCAAAGTATTGCAGGGACTACTTTGAAGTCGGAACGACTTGAAGTCGTACTAATATGAATGGCTGTCATTGGAAATCATGGGGAACGACTTGTCATGCTACTTTGCAGTCTCAAATCGTGGGACAAGTCGTATCAGTGTGAAAGGGGCCTAAACCGCGCTACTTTGAAGTCGCACAAGTGTGAAAGGGGCCTAAGCCAGACAACCCAATCTCTGCGTGGATAGAAAGAGGGAGTGGCTGCATTTTCTTAAGTGATTCACTAACCAGTCTGTGTAATCTGATCTCCCTGCTGTCAGATCTGCTAGTTAGCACAGCTGTAGAATGAGAGATGATTCTTTGATTCCATCACCTGCTGGGGTAATTTGTTGTATCAATACAGTATTTAATACAGAATGCACCCATGACACAGGGTTCCCAGAGCATTATGGGTTAGCTAAAGAGACAACAAAGCAAACTTGCTTTCTTTTAGATCCTCCCTCTCTGATTAAAACTTCTTATGGAACCCGCTTATCAGGCAGACAGGCAGGGGGCAGGGAGCAGAGGAGTAAACGCTCAGACTTGAAAAGGGTTTCTGATATGGAAGGTGTGCCACATCCCGAATGTATCAAGGAACATGGAGGAACCCCCTACGGGTGGGACTTTACCGGCACTACCACATACACAAACAGTAATTGAAAAAATATCAAATATTTATTGAAAAAACACATATAAAACATGAACGTGGATGTATAAATACAAAGATTGCAAAGAAAAGATATAGCTTCCTGAACCCAACGCGTTTCAGAAATGAATGCTGTCTCTTCATCAGGGGTTTTCACAGGAAATATAATATCTATAGAATTGGAATGCAAAATGATCAGTGATATTCAAACATTAACAAGTATCGCCAATTAGATACTTGTTAATGTTTGAATATCACTGAATATCAATAAATATTTTATACTTCTTCAGTTACTGTTTGCGTATGTGGTAGTGACGGTAAAGTCCCACATGTAGGGGGTTCCTCCTTGTTCCTAAACGCTCTGACTTATTCATCATAATGAATTCAGCCTGAGCTTTTGAGCTCTGTAATCAATAGACAACCCAATACAGATTCAAACAAGTAAACATGTCAAAAATAAGCCAAGAGCTCCATCTGCTGGTTGGCTGTGAGAATATAAAAATCTACAACTGCAACATTTTATAACTACCAGTTTTTAAAAAAAAAAAATATATATATATATATATATATATTTTTTTTTTTTTTTTTTTTTTTTTTTTTTAATGCATGTTCTAATCCAGACTATAATAAATAATGTAAAATATACTGTCCCCTTAATAAGGATGAACTTTTATCCATACTATTTTTTTCCCCAACAACTGCTGTTCTGGGTAACTTTCAAATCACGGAGACAGTGAGATATAAGTTTGGTTGCGGAGAGAGAAGAGCACGCCATGAAGGTTCATTTTATAGATATGATGTAGTGTGTATCTCGCTCTGTCCTCTGCAGGAAATGAGCTGCGAGCGGTGACAGGCTCATGACAGTAATTTTCTAGGATAGACAGCCGGGCAAAAAAAAATCAAGGCCGTTCCATCTGCAGCTTACAGGAGGAAAAAAAAATCCTCTCTGACTGTTCTGACCTTATGGTGTGTTTGTGCTTTCGGTGTGTCAGGCGTTTGGGTTTCAGTATTATTTACGGTTTCTTAAACTATTGCCAATGAAATCCCTTTTCAAAGCAAAGTCATAACATTGTTGCAGTTGTTATTAAAGATACTCGGGGAGGGCTTTAATTAAAGCACTACCAATAACAGTTTTCTGGCGCTATTAAAAAATCCCTTGTTTTGGTAAGCAGATTAGCGTAGCAATAGAGCCACTTTGTAAAAGTTAAAGGTAAAAGGTAAATTATTGCATCAAATGGAAAAATAATTACCTCCAGGTCATAGAAACCAAGGTGTGGCATCTAAGGACTAACCGGTATTCACCAGAGCCCCTGATGGTGGGGATGGTTTTTGCTGCCTGTTAGTACCAGGTCGTGGTCATCAGGATCACCCCACCAGAAGGTGAGCAAGCCAGGGGGGGGGGGGGGTCCAGTAGCAGATATAGCAAGTTGGGATCAGGCAGAAGCGTAGTCAGTAAACAAGCCAAATGGTCAGTAACAAGTGGTTGCAGGTTGGGATCAAGGGGAAGCGTAGTCAAGGAACAAGCCAAAGGTCAGTAACGAGTGGTAGCGAAGATAAGGACAGCTGCAGATACATAAAGGAGCAAGATACCAGCTGGAGAGCGTACAATAATCTGGAAAACAGGAATTGCAAAGGAATTATTTAAATCGGAAGTTCATGGTTTATTTCCAAGCTGTCACCCCCCCCCCCCCCCCCCCCATTTACGTCCAGTAAGGCAACTAGACATGTGCACAATAGAAAAATTTGTTTATTTTCGTTTCCGTTGATTCGTAACGATTCGTAATTTCGTAAGTCGTCGGTGTTCGTATTCGTAACGATTCGTATTTTCGTAAGAGTTATTTTTTCGTTTTTCCGTTAGTTAAATTTTCGTTTATTCGAAATTCGGACGCATTCGTATTTTCGTAGATTTAGTTACATTCGTACTTTCGTAAGATTGATTTATTCGTACTTTCGTAACATTGTTTACGTAGATTCGTAATCGGAGCATAATTCATAATGTTATGTAATGTGTATGCTATTATTACATTGTAAGAGACACGGAAAATTACGAATCGAAAAAAAAAAAAAGTTACGAATGTACAAATTTTTTCGTTCAATCCATTCGAAGCACGGTAAGCAGCGCCATTGTAAGAGACACGGAAAATTACAAATCGCAAAAAAAAAAAAAAGTTACGAATGTACGAATTTTTTCGTTCAATCCATTCGAAGCACGTTAAGCAGCGCCATTGTAAGAGACACGGAAAATTAGGAATCGAAAAAAAAAATAAGTTACGAATGTACGAATTTTTTCGTTCAATCCATTCGAAGCACGTTTAAGCAGCGCCATTGTAAGAGACACGGAAAATTAGGAATCGAAAAAAAAAAAAAAAAAAAAAGTTACGAATGTACGAATTTTTTTTCGTTCAATCCATTCGAAGCACGTTAAGCAGCGCCATTGTAAGAGACACGTAAAATTAGGAATCGAAAAAAAAAAAAAAAAAAAAAAAGTTACGAATTACGAATGTACGAATTTTTTTGTTCAATCCATTCGAAGCACGTTAAGCAGCGCCATAGTAAGGGACACGGAAAATTACCAATTCAACAGAAAAAAAAAAGTTACGAATGTACGAATTTTTTCGTTCACTTTGATTTTCGTTGTTCCTGTTTTCGTTTTTTTGGATTTTCTTCTTTCGTAGATTCGTTGTTTCTAATTTTTTTTTTTTCGGATTTTCGTTGTTTTTCGGATTCGTTCGATTCGAACGATTCGTTATTCGTTAAAATTTTTAGCGAATCGTTCGTTCATTCGTACAATAACGAATGGACGAATATAACGAAAAAAACCCGAAAAACTAAAAAAAAGGAAACGAATTGCACATGTCTAGTTGCAGGTTGGGATCAAGGGGAAGCGTAGTCAAGGAACAAGCCAAAGGTCAGTAACGAGTGGTTGCAGGTTGGGATCAAGGGGAAGCGTAGTCAAGGAACAAGCCAAAGGTCAGTAACGAGTGGTTGCAGGTTGGGATCAAGGGGAAGCGTAGTCAAGGAACAAGCCAAAGGTCAGTAACAAGTGGTTGCAGGTTGGGATCAAGGGGAAGCGTAGTCAAGGAACAAGCCAAAGGTCAGTAACAAGTGGTAGCGAAGATAAGGACAGCTGCCGATACATAAAGGAGCAAGATATCAGCTGGAGAGCGTACAATAATCTGGAAAACAGGAAGTGCAAAGGAATCATTTAAATCGGAAGTTCTTGGTTTATTTCCAAGCTGTCACCCCCCCCCCCCCCCCCATTTACGTCCAGTACGGGAACTCATCATCATGACGGGCCAATAGAAAGGTGCGAAAAGTTGAGAGGGGCCGTCTCGATCTTTCCATCTTGCTACAACACCATCAAGCAATTCATGATTAATAATTAATGAGCTGGAATGGTGTAACATGGCAATAAGAAAACGTCTCTCTCTGGTCACGTCTGAACGCCAAAAACACTATTTGATGATCAAGAAAAAAAAAAAACATGGTAATAAAAATAATATGTGCTGCATCTCTGTGGATGTGTGATTGTTGTGGTTGGACAAATAGTACCTAATGTGCAGTGTGTAGACGGTGCATTGAGAGCGTACATGTAAATGTAATATTCCCGCGCTACAACGGAAAAAGAAACGGTATATTAAAGGTGTGAGGTGCAGCGAACACCGAAAGGGTTAAAACAATACCCAATTTGGGAGGAATGGAAAAAATCAATGTATGGTGTCGCGCTCCTGAACTGATGTCAGTATATAAAAATCGCATAAAGTTGCTGTGATGTCACATCAGCAAACAGGAAATGATATGCGAATTAAAGTGACTGTGTGCATCGCAAGCTAAACCATCAGTAAGACAATCAAATAAAATATATACATATATTGCAGTACGCTGGCATCAACTGTAAGGCAACAATAAAATATATCCTTATAAATATAGAAAGTGACTAATGTGCAAAAAGTGTATTAAAAACACACTAAAGTGCATACAAAATGTTCTATATAAAACACAAGAGTGGATGAGTGAAAGTGACTCAAAAGTAAATAAACTTCCTATGGTCGCTGTGAAGCAGTGAAGTGGATGGTGAAAAAATAATAATATTTTTTACCATAAAGAGGGGATGAGTGGTTCAGGTTTGTGGAGATACCATAAGGTATAAAACCAAAGAAATACAAGGAGTGGTAAAAACCAATGGGGTATTGGTGGATGTGATGGCAGCAATCAAAAGTGCTGGAAATAGCGACCAATGTGAACAGTGGTACTAAAAAATTAACAAACAAAAGTAATCAGGAAATTTGTATTGTGATGGAGAAAATCAACATATACAAAACAATGCAAAGCAGTCCATATAGCATCTAATATTATAGACGGCGTGGAGGTGGTGATAACCAAAGTGATCCAATCTGGGCTGCACTACGGTGCCAAGTGCTAGGTGGGGGTGGGTGGTGGTGGATGGCTTGCCCAAGGTGAAACTGGTGCTAAGGTCTTCGGTGCTAGTGACACCCGTGGGTGTCCTTCCTAATTACCTTGTTACTGCAAGGTAAGCAGCATATATGTAGAAGCCAGGAAGGTGGATTCACTCTGGGGGATGCTTTGATGGTCTCTCAAGGGGATGTTGCCCATAGGTCTCTGTCACAGTGCTCCTCTCCTATCCGCAGTGGAGCCTATCTGGTTGTGGCTTACTGGTGCTCAGGACCAGGTTTCCGCTCGGTGTGTACCCAGATTGATAGGTATAGAGGGGGGGAGAGAGTGACAAAAGGGAGCCGTATAGTGTAGTAATTGGTGGTAAAACAGAGAATCAGCTTTATTTTTAAAAAAGGGGTACTCACAATAAATAACAAAACAGCAATAGATTTTCAAAACGAGCGCCGAGCTCGTGTCCAATGCGTCACTTCCGGGGTCCGTGTCCTACGCGTGTCGTCACCGTCACGTGACTTCATCGGGGATAGTGCTATCCCCGATGAAGTCACGTGACGGTGACGACACGCGTAGGACACGGACCCCGGAAGTGACGCATTGGACACGAGCTCGGCGCTCGTTTTGAAAATCTATTGCTGTTTTGTTATTTATTGTGAGTACCCCTTTTTTAAAAATAAAGCTGATTCTCTGTTTTACCACCAATTACTACACTATACGGCTCCCTTTTGTCACTCTCTCCCCCCCTCTATACCTATCAATCTGGGTACACACCGAGCGGAAACCTGGTCCTGAGCACCAGTAAGCCACAACCAGATAGGCTCCACTGCGGATAGGAGAGGAGCACTGTGACAGAGACCTATGGGCAACATCCCCTTGAGAGACCATCAAAGCATCCCCCAGAGTGAATCCACCTTCCTGGCTTCTACATACAGTGGTGTGAAAAAGTGTTTGCCCCCTTCCTCATTTCTTGTTCCTTTGCATGTTTGTCACAGTTAAGTGTTTCGGAACATCAAACCAATTTAAACAATAGTCAAGGACAACACAAGTAAACACAAAATGCAATTTGTAAATGAAGGTGTTTATTATTAAAGGTTAAAAAAAATCCAAACCATCATGGCCCTGTGTGAAAAAGTGATTGCCCCCTAAACCTAATAACTGGTTGGGCCACCCTTAGCAGCAACAACTGCAACCAAGCGTTTGCGATAACGTGCAATGAGGCTTTTACAGCGTCCTGGAGGAATTTTGGCCCACTCATCTTTGCAGAATTGTCCTAATTAAGTTACATTAGAGGGTTTTCGAGCATGAACGGCCTTTTTAAGGTCATACCACAACATCTCAATAGGATTCAGGTCAGGACTTTGGCTAGGCCACTCCAAAGTCTTCATTTTGTTTTTCTTCAGCCATTCGGTGGTGGACTTGCTGGTGTGTTTAGGATCATTGTCCTGCTGCAGAACCCAAGTTCGTTTCAGCTTGAGTACACGAACAGATGGTCGGACATTCTCCTTCAGGATCTCTTGGTAGACAGCAGAATTCATAGTTCCTTTTATCACGGCAAGTCTTCCAGGTCCTGAAGCAGCAAAACAGCCCCAGACCATCACACTACCACCACCATATTTTACTGTTGGTATAATGTTCTTTTTCTGAAATGCAGTGTTCCTTCTACGCCAGATATACTTGGACACACACCTTCCAAAGAGTTCCACTTTTGTCTCATCGGTCCACAGAATGTTGTCCCAAAAGTCTTGGGGATCATCAAGATGTGTTGTGGAGAAATTGAGACGAGCTTTGATGTTCTTTTTGCTCAGCAGTGGTTTTCTCCTTGGAACTCTGCCATGCAGGCCATTTTTGCCCAGTCTTTTCCTGATGGTGGAGGCATGAACGCTGACCTTAACTGAGGCAAGTGAGGCCTGCAGTTCCTTGGACGTTGTTGTGGGGTCTTTTGTGACCTCTTGGATGAGTCGTCGCTGCGCTCTTGGGGTAATTTTGGGCAGCCGGCCACTCCTGGGAAGGTTCACCACTGTTCCATGTCTTCGCCATTTGTGGATAATGGCTCTCACTGTGGTTCGCTGGATTCCCAAAGCTTTGGAAATGGCTTTTTAACCCTTTCCAGACTGATAGATCTCAATTACTTTCTTTCTCAATTGTTCCTGAATTTCTTTGGGTCTCGGCATGATGTGTAGCTTTTAAGGATCTTCTGGTGGACCTTACTGTGTCAAGCAGCTCCTATTTAAGTGATGCCTTGATTGTGAACAGGTGTGGCAATAATCAGGCCTGGGTGTGGCTAGAGAAATTGAACTCAGGTGTGGACAACCACAGTTATAGTATGTTTTAACAAGGGGGGCAATCACTTTTTCACACAGGGCCATGATGGTTTGGATTTTTTTTCACCTTTAATAATAAACACCTTCATTTACAAATTGCATTTTGTGTTTACTTGTGTTGTCCTTGACTATTG
Organism: Lithobates sylvaticus; assembly: GCA_028564925.1. Lineage (NCBI taxonomy): Eukaryota > Metazoa > Chordata > Amphibia > Anura > Ranidae > Lithobates > Lithobates sylvaticus. The sequence continues at coordinate 213,477,114 of CM053035.1, read as the reverse complement.
TTTAAATTGGTTTGATGTTCCGAAACACTTAAGTGTGACAAACATGCAAAGGAACAGGAAATGAGGAAGGGGGCAAACACTTTTTCACACCACTGTATATGCTGCTTACCTTGCAGTAACAAGGTAATTAGGAAGGACACCCACGGGTGTCACTAGCACCGAAGACCTTAGCACCAGTTTCACCTTGGGCAAGCCATCCACCACCACCCACCCCCACCTAGCACTTGGCACCGTAGTGCAGCCCAGATTGGATCACTTTGGTTATCACCACCTCCACGCCGTCTATAATATTAGATGCTATATGGACTGCTTTGCATTGTTTTGTATATGTTGATTTTCTCCATCACAATACAAATTTCCTGATTACTTTTGTTTGTTAATTTTTTAGTACCACTGTTCACATTGGTCGCTATTTCCAGCACTTTTGATTGCTGCCATCACATCCACCAATACCCCATTGGTTTTTACCACTCCTTGTATTTCTTTGGTTTTATACCTTATGGTATCTCCACAAACCTGAACCACTCATCCCCTCTTTATGGTAAAAAATATTATTATTTTTTCACCATCCACTTCACTGCTTCACAGCGACCATAGGAAGTTTATTTACTTTTGAGTCACTTTCACTCATCCACTCTTGTGTTTTATATAGAACATTTTGTATGCACTTTAGTGTGTTTTTAATACACTTTTTGCACATTAGTCACTTTCTATATTTATAAGGATATATTTTATTGTTGCCTTACAGTTGATGCCAGCGTACTGCAATATATGTATATATTTTATTTGATTGTCTTACTGATGGTTTAGCTTGCGATGCACACAGTCACTTTAATTCGCATATCATTTCCTGTTTGCTGATGTGACATCACAGCAACTTTATGCGATTTTTATATACTGACATCAGTTCAGGAGCGCGACACCATACATTGATTTTTTCCATTGAGAGCGTACAGTTGATAGGTGTCTGGTGCTACTTAAATGGTTTTCGAGGGAATTTACTCTCTTTTTGATAAACCCATTTAATCCGAAGTTTTATACGTTCATTAAAACTATTGTGTCTATTCAACGGAAAATGCTCAATAAATCCATCGATTCTTCCAAATCAGATCGAAGTCAACGGTGTTCACAACATCAGAACAGTTTTTAATGGTTTGTAAATTTTAATTTTTTTTTAATTTTTATTTTTTTATCTTTATTTATACATTTGAAAAATTACAAAGCAGGATAGCGGAGACATGATGATGACAACCTGTACATGATCACATAGGTGCCAACCAATCCCCCCAGAAAAATCACCTCCCCAAAGGTGCTTCAAATTACAAATATAGTACATTGGGCACCATAAGGTACAATAAATAATAAACATCAGCGGAGGAACTCAAAATTCAAAGTCTCTGTAAATATATACCGTATATACTCGAGTATAAGCCGAGTTTTTCAGCAAATTTTTTTGTGCTGAAAGTGCCCCCCTCGGCTTATACTGGAGTCAAGCACTTTTCTGCAGCAGAGAATTCCATTTTCCGACCCGACTTTGGGGCCCGTATCTCGGGGCCACTTGGTGCTAGAATTTTGGTGTGCCAAACCAGTGGAACCATCGCTACAACATATCCAAATTTGGAGTTCCTAGCACCAAGTGCCCCCGAGATACGGGGCCCCAAAGTCGGTTTGGAAAATGTCATTCTCTGCTGCTGAAAAGTGCTTGACATTTTCCGACCAGAATTTGGGGCCCCCGTATCTCGGGGACACTTGGTGCTAGGAACCCCAAATTTGGTGTGAAAACCCAGTGGAACCGTCACTACAACATATCCTAGCACCAAGTGGCCCCTGAGATACAGGGCCCCAAAGTCGGTCAACTGTGTCCATCTGCAGCAATGTCATTTCAGGACCCTTTGGTTCCAGAGACCCCAAATGTTGGCTGCAGCTAGGGGGGGCATCTAGGACCCCTTAACTACCAAGTTTGAAGTTCGGGGGACCTATGGCTGCAAATGGGCACAGTGAGGCTGCAAATGGGCTGCAAATGGGCACAGTGAGGCTGCAAATGGGCATTGTTGACCCTCTTTTCCACTTACAGTAGCTGCGCATTTCTCACCCTATAGGCTTATACTCGAGTCAATACGTTTTCCCATTTTTTTGTAGTAAACTTAGGTTCCTCGGCTTATATTCAGGTCAGCCTATACTCGAGTATATACGATACTGCATTTTTCATTAAAGGTAATAACAGAGACATGTTTTTTTCATTCCGAATTGATATTTGGATGAATTTTCATTTTTTAATTACATAGTACCGAATTTAAACAAATCCGAAATAACAAAAAAAAATAAAAAAATTCAGACGAAATTCGAATTTGAATCATTTTTGAATAGTTTTCGAATTCGAATAAGTTTTCGAAGCTGAATCATTTTCAAAATCAAGTAAATTTTTTTGAGTTTCCATAGAGAATAAAATAGAATAAAAAATAATGAAATAGAAATAAAATAGAATAGAAAAGAATATAACAGAAAATAAAATAATGGAATATAATAGAATACAACAGAACAAAATAGAATAAAAAAAATAAAGGAATAGAATATAATAGAGTAAAACAGAAAAAAAATAGAATAGAAATAGAGAATAAAATAGAATAGAAAATAATGTAATATGATTGAATAAAAAATTGAAAATAATATAACAGAAAATAAAAGAATGGAATATAACAGAATACAACAGAACAACATAGAATAGAAAATAAAGGAATAGAATAGAAAATAAATTGAATAGAAAAGAACAGAACAGAAAATAAAAGAATATAAATATAATAGAGTAAAACAGAACAAAATAGAATAGAAATAGAGAATAAAATAGAATAGAAAATAATGTAATAGGATAGAGAAAAAAATTGAAAATAATATAACAGAAAATAAAAGAATGGAATATAACAGAACAAAATAGAATAGAAAATAAAGGAATAGAATAGAAAATAAATTGAATAAAAAGAATAGAACAGAAAATAAAAGAATATAAATATAATAGAGTAAAACAGAACAAAATAGAATAGAAATAGAGAATAAAATAGAATAGAAAATAATGTAATAGGATAGAAAAAAAAATAGAAAATAATATAACAGAAAATAAAAGAATGGAATATAACAGAATACAACAGAACAAAATAGAATAGAAAATAAAGGAATAGAATAGAAAATAAATTGAATAGAAAAGAATAGAACAGAAAATAAAAGAATATAAATATAATAGAGTAAAACAGAATAGAAATAGAAAATAAAATAGAATAGAAAATAATGGAATAGAACTGAATTTTTTTTTAAATAATATATTATTATTATTATTATTATTATTATTATTATTATTATTTGCTTCTTCTTGGATACTGTAGAACATGCAGCTTATTTTTTTTATAGCTTTTTTCTTTTTCTTTTTTTTTACTTTTTATATATATATATATATATATATATATATAAATGTATATATATATATATATATATATGGATATATATATATATATATATATAATATATATATATATATATATATTATATATATATAATATTATTAGTAGTATTGTTATTATTAATTATTATTATTATTATTATTATTATTATTTTCTTCTTCCTGGATACCGTAGAAAATGCAGCTTATTTTTTTATAGCTTTTTTTTCTTTTTTTTTTTTACTTTTTTTTTTTTTGCAGATTGAAACATTGAATGAATTTTAATTTGAAATAATGGAACACAGTTATCATCTGGGCCCATCCTGTGTCTCCATTAGAGAATGAATGGCAATCACAAAGCATACAGTAGTGTTAGAATACATTTATAGGTCAAATTTTTGTGTATTTATAGACTTTTTGCTTCTTGTACAGTTAACCTTTAATGTGCCTTTGAGTATATAGCACATAAAATAGGAATCTATTGTTATCACCTATATTTATATTACATATAGTTTTATTGCTCTTTGTAGATCTTCCTTTTAGTGGCTTCTGGAAAGACAGCTGAGATGAAATTAGTTGCGGGATAAGTCACCCGGAAGGAATTGAATAATAATGACTCATTGGCGGTCTCAGCTGGGCAGTGTAGGAACTACGGATCACAAAGCACAGGTGTACGGGGGATTAGAAGATCCTCTTGGGGCCCCTATAGACATGCACAGAAATAAGGAGCAGATACGGAGAAGTGTCTTTGTAGTTTATACTCACAATAACTCTGAATATTACAAAACCTCAATATGTGAATTCTAGAGGAGGAGAGGATAGGAGGAGTAGAGCTGGGCACATCTGGTGATTGTTTTATCACCTTCCCTATCAGAACTTCAGCCGCCATCATCTCCGACCCGCCATCTGTCTTCTCCTTCCAGCCGCTGTCACCATCATTGAGGAGATTTAGGACTCGGCCACCTCTAGTCTATAGAATGGAGGGGGGGTGGTAATATTTTCCCCCAGCACCCCGCTGCACTCAGAGATGTCTGACACAGGAATAGCCATGTTACTATGGGCACCGCCGAACGAATCCATCACCGTCCGCACCGAATATAACGGAGACAATGGCAGAGAGCTGCATGGGAAATCTTTGTAAACATTGTGTGATTTTCTGATAAATCATTTACATTGTTCTAGGTGATAGAAAGATCGATCTGAGAGAGACCGATCAATGAGAAATAGGCAGACAGAACCAAGAGAGATCTTAGATAGATAGAAATGGATGGGATGGATGAATGGACAGATAGATAAATGTATGTTGTAGATAAGGATAGGTAGATAGCTAGATCAATAGATAGATCTACCGACTATCTATCATATGTATTTACCCATCTATATTTATCTAGATATCTGCCTATCCGTATCTACAACATATATCCCTTCATATCTATCTATCTTTCTAAGCCCCCGTACACACGGTCGGAAATTCCGACCACAAAATCCGTCGGACAAAGTTGTCGGAAAAGCCGATCATTCTGAACGTGGTGACGTTTCGTTGCGTACGACGGAACTACGTAGAGGCTAGTAGCCAATAGCTTTGGTCTCGTAATTTGATCTGATCATGCGTGGCACTTTGTCCGTTGGAAATTCTCTACACACGATCGGAAAAAGTCTGATCGGATTTTGTTGTCGGAAAATTTGAGAGCAAGATCTCAAATTTTTTCCGTCTGAAATTACGACTGAAAAAGTCCGATGGAGCCCACACACGGGAGGATTTTCCGACAACATGGTCCGATCGGACATTTTCCATCAGAATTTCCGACCGTGTGTACGGGGGCTAATAGATTGGCTCTTTTCTATCTATCTATCTATCTATCTATCTATCTATCTATCTATCTATCTATCTATCTATCTATCTATCTATCTAATCTAATAGACCGATAGATAATTAGATAGGTAAGAGAGAGACTCATTGATGAGAAAAAAGGAATATAGTACATTAGATAGAACCAAGAGATATATTTGAGAGATAGCTTGATTAGAAACTTGTAATTAAACAGATAAACTAGATAGCTAGAAAAGGGACAGCCAATCTATTAGATAGATCACCAATGTAAGGAACATTCTTCTCACTGATCACCAATGTAAGGAACATTCTTCCCACTGACCACCAATGTAAGGAACATTCTTCTCACTGATCACCAATGTAAGGAACATTCTTCCCACTGACCACCAATGTAAGGAACATTCTTCCCACTGACCACCAATGTAAGGAACATTCTTCTCACTGATCACCAATGTAAGGAACATTCTTCCCACTGACCACCAATGTAAGGAACATTCTTCCCACTGATCACCAATGTAAGGAACATTCTTCTCACTGATCACCAATGTAAGGAACATTCTTCTCACTGATCACCAATGTAAGGAACATTCTTCTCACTGATCACCAATGTAAGGAACATTCTTCCCACTGATCACCAATGTAAGGAACATTCTTCCCACTGATCACCAATGTAAGGAACATTCTTCTCACTGATCACCAATGTAAGGGACATTCTTCTCACTGATCACCAATGTAAGGGACATTCTTCTCACTGATCACCAATGTAAGGAACATTCTTCCCACTGATCACCAATGTAAGGGACATTCTTCTCACTGATCACCAATGTAAGGAACATTCTTCTCACTGATCACCAATGTAAGGAACATTCTTCTCACTGATCGCCAATGTAAGGAACATTCTTCTCACTGATCACCAATGTAAGGGACATTCTTCTCACTGATCACCAATGTAAGGAACATTCTTCTCACTGATCACCAATGTAAGGAACATTCTTCCCACTGATCACCAATGTAAGGAACATTCTTCCCACTGATCACCAATGTAAGGAACATTCTTCTCACTGATCACCAATGTAAGGAACATTCTTCCCACTGATCACCAATGTAAGGAACATTCTTCCCACTGATCACCAATGTAAGGAACATTCTTCTCACCGATCACCAATGTAAGGAACATTCTTCTCACTGATCACCAATGTAAGGAACATTCTTCTCACTGATCACCAATGTAAGGAACATTCTTCCCACTGATCACCAATGTAAGGAACATTCTTCTCACTGATCACCAATGTAAGGAACATTCTTCTCACTGATCACCAATGTAAGGAACATTCTTCTCACTGATCACCAATGTAAGGAACATTCTTCTCACTGATCACCAATGTAAGGAACATTCTTCCCACTGACCACCAATGTAAGGAACATTCTTCCCACTGATCACCAATGTAAGGAACATTCTTCCCACTGATCACCAATGTAAGGAACATTCTTCCCACTGATCACCAATGTAAGGAACATTCTTCTCACTGATCACCAATGTAAGGAACATTCTTCTCACTGATCACCAATGTAAGGAACATTCTTCCCACTGATCACCAATGTAAGGGACATTCTTCCAACTGATCACCAATGTAAGGAACATTCTTCTCACTGATCACCAATGTAAGGAACATTCTTCTCACTGATCACCAATGTAAGGAACATTCTTCTCACTGATCACCAATGTAAGGAACATTCTTCTCACTGATCACCAATGTAAGGAGCATTCTTCCCACTGATCACCAATGTAAGGAACATTCTTCTCACTGATCACCAATGTGAGGAACATTCTTCCCACTGATCACCAATGTAAGGAACATTCTTCTCACTGATCACCAATGTAAGGAACATTCTTCTCACTGATCACCAATGTAAGGAACATTCTTCTCACTGATCACCAATGTAAGGAACATTCTTCTCACTGATCACCAATGAAAGGAACATTCTTCTCACTGATCACCAATGTAAGGAACATTCTTCTCACTGATCACCAATGTAAGGGACATTCTTCTCACTGATCACCAATGTAAGGAACATTCTTCTCACTGATCACCAATGTAAGGAACATTCTTCTCACTGATCACCAATGTAAGGGACATTCTTCTCACTGATCACCAATGTCTCCTCCAACACTGCCCTACACCCACATACTGCAAGCTGCCCTTATAGACTCTTCCCCACCACCTGGGCACACCTTCCCAAGCATTGGCTAATTCCCTCATCCATGCGTCCGGCCCCCATGCAGGACACCAGATGCATGAATTGTTTTTTTTTTTGAAGCACCTCATTAGAGCCTGAATCTCTAATAGGCTTCAAATACGGGTGGTCTCGGGGAGTTGAGCATTCCGCTACAAGCCCACCCAGGTGTGTTACAATAGCGAATGAATATTCGCTATTGAAACACTGATCCCCCTCCTGGCCAATCGGGAAGCGGGTCCAAATGAGAAGCGTCCTGATTGGCCGCCGTGGAGAAGGGAGGAAATTGAAGCCGCCGCTAGCTGTAAAACCCACGTAGAGCAGGAGAAGGGGAAGCTGCTGCCATTGCTGTGATGCCCGCGGAGAGCAGGGGTAGCGGAAGCCAACACTGCCATGACCGTGGAAAGCAGGGGAAGCCACCGGTGAAGCCTGGGAGAAGCGCTGCCTGCCATAGATGGGGTAAGTGCTGCGGACCTGACCAACCAGTCATTGGGGGTGGGGGGAGCCATCACTGTTTGCCCCCCCCAAAAAAAATTGCCACCAGCCGCCACTGCTGAAGTCCTATAAATATTCAGACTGCAGTCTCTGCCCACCCTCCCATTATGTTCTAGAAATCTCTATAAGACATAGCATAACAGTAGCCTGTGAAACCCTGAGCAGCCCCAATTAATCAACCCCTGCTCCACTGATTGCAGGGGAGCTAAAATTAGAGTTGGCCTGGCAGCCTACTCTGTCTAGAAGGGTGCTACAGGGGCATTTTTCTTATTGATCCCCAATGAATTGGTTGGTTTTAAGGATTCTCCAAGACCTGAAAATTATTTTAGGGGTTCCTCTTTGGTAAAAAAAAGGGATAAAGGACTGGAGACTTTTGTTTAAGAGGATTCTACTGTGTTTTTGACTAAGTAAAAGAGGTGGGATACCCATATGGTGGGACTTTAGAGGCACTACTACAATAAGAAAAAGTGTAATGAAAAAATATATTACATTTTATTACAAAAGAAATAAATTTCACAAAATATACATATAATACTTGTACAGAACTAACACAGATGTGGGTACAATAAAAAAACATCAATGACATATAGCGGTGTCTCCCTGAACCTTGACTAATTAAGTAGGGGGGGATTGTGATGAAACGTCCCTACAATCCTCTTGAGTGCTTTTGTCATATACCACTTCCTCCCAGTCTGAATATAGATATCAGATATTCCAACTGCTCACAAGCACAAAACAAGACAAGACTTGCTTAATGCTAACATGGACTCATTTATTAGAACCAAAATGACAAGTATTTATAATACAGTAGAAGAGGAGGTCCCCCCTCCTGCACATATTACTCTAACAATACACCTGTAACAAATTAACATGAGCTAATTAACTAATCCCTTTAAGCAGCCGATGTGACTCTGTGCCCATCAGGATTTCCCTACAGGTCAGACTTGTTGTCACCGAGCTTCACACAGTAGATTATAAATTATCATAAGTACAACCACAATACATTTTGTCCTAATAGCAGGAGCTCCACTAGGAGTCGGCCCGTCTCCTACATTGTACAGAGGACAATGTGATCAGCTCTCTCAATTAACATCTTGAGTTCATCAACAAACTAAGAATAGTCTTTACATATATCCTGGGAGAAATTGTGGATGAATATTACTTACATTTTAAGTAATCCAAGATATATTTTCTCACTCACCCTGTGCCAGGATGGCACAGGGTGACTTAGACATAAGAGGTGTATGGGGAGCTAAAACATGGGTTTCCCAACCTTTCCAAGGGATTCTGGGTTCCACGTGCCCTCCCGTCACAGGATTTTGGTTCATGTTTGCCCACCTTACCATAATGTGTCTGATAGTTCCAAAAATACCCATTCTATGGATTGAAACGTACAATATTTTTTTTAAAAATAACATTTCATTTATTTGATATAAAAAAAAAAAACACTTAATAAGCATCAGTTGCTCTCCTTCGGGTCTGTAATTTGTCCTAATTTTCCGTTGAATAGAGTCAACAAAAGTTTTATAATGTGAAGGGGCTGCCGTTTGGCAGCAAACAATTGGCAAGAACTTTCAAACCATTTCACACATGCGTTTGGTGTGCGCCGCAGCTTCCCGGTGTGGACCAGTCACTGAACACCGGCTGTGAAGTCTTTAACATTGGATTTATTTTTCTTAGGTCTCATTTGTGCTTCGTATGTGTATTTCACTGTTACTTTATCCATGAATGTATTGCATTAGTTGAAAAGAAAAAAAAAAAGTCATTGCTTTTTGTTTTGCTCTAAACAAATGCTTTAATGAATCCATTGGCCTCGAACAATTGACATGTATTGGAGCATCTTTGTAGCAATGGTTACTCATCGTCCATTAGCGATTTTTCCAAACATGTATTTTTTTCTTTTTGTTAAACGTAACCTTTGCCTGGCCACACGGTACGTCTGTAATTGCTGATCATTGAAACGCATTCAATTTTTCAAATGCTTAAACACAATGTGTAATTAGGAGACTCAACGGCACTTAAAACATTTACGTGATCGTGATTCTGAGATTTGCTTTTACCTACCTGACTTGTTATTATTTTTTTCAACTCCTGTCCTTACCTATTATACAATTACAGACAATACAAAAGGAAAACATAGTCTGAGGCTTCACAGCATTGGGGATGAACCCAACTGCCCTGGGTTCGGTTTGATTTGTGTTCAGTGAACTTCAAAGGTGTTTGGATGCTGAAGCCTAACTTCACTAAAATCAATGGTGGCCAATTCTGTCAAATTAAAAATGCTAGACATGTGCACTGACAAAAAATGTGTTCATTTTCGTTTCATTTTTTCAATTTCATTTATGCTTTTCAAATTTTCAAATTTCCGAATTTCCAAATTTTCGAATTCCGACTTTCCGAATTTTCGGAATTCGAAAGTTCTAAAATCAAAAAATTAGAAAACCCGAAAATGTGAAAAAAAAGAAAATCAGTAAAATTTGAAAAAAAATAACTAACTAATAATAACCATTAAATTATAGATATTGGAATTTCCTTTCAAATTTGTCTGTTTGTGAACGTAACGAATACGAATTTATCCGAAGTTACGAATTATCCGAAAATAACGAATGCCGCATCTAAACAAATGGAATGGAACAAATTAATAATAAATAATAATAAAAAAAAAGGTTTTATTATTATTATTTATTATTATTAGATCGTTACGTTCCATTCTTTTAGATATGGCATTCGTTATTTCAGATAATTCGTAACTTCGGATGAATTCATACACGTTACGTTCACTAACAAATTTGAAAGGAAAGTCCAGTACCTATAATTTAATAGTTATTATTAGTTAGTTATTTCAGATTTTCGACTTTTCAAATTTTCGGATTTTCATTCTTTTGAATTTTCAGATTTCTATTCTTATTTTCGGATTCAAATTTTTCAAATTTCCGAAATTGCGAATTTCCAAAATTTCAAATTTCAGAATTTCCAAAATTTCTAATTTCATAATTTCTAAAATTTCAAATTTCCGAAACCTCAGAATTTCCGAACTTCTTAATTTCCGAACTTCTGAGTTTCCGAAATTTTGAATTTCCGAAATTTTGAATTTTCGAATTTCCGAAATTTGGAAATTGAATTCGGAATTAACAAATTTGTCAAAATTTGTTAAACAAATTCGGAACTAAATTAGCCATTTTGGGGGCTAATAGGCAAGGGGGTGTCATAAGAATGGCTTGGGGTGAACACTGTCCCGGGGAACATGTACCAATGCAAAAAAAAATATGTTTTTAATTCATAGGTTCACATCCATAGGTAGATCCTCAGTGAGGTAAATAAAAAGATCCTTCTCCAGACCCAGGACCTCAGGACTGTGCCCTCCAACAAATACAATCCTTTAGCAACCTTCCCCAGGCTCTTAGCCCAGCTTCGGCTGAGGCCCAGACTGCAACCTCCTGTCTCAGGAGCTCTCTCTTTCTCCTAGGGGCAGCAGCCCCTTAGGAGAATGCAATCCTCCTTAGGGAGGAAAGAACATTCAAATATTTATCACCTCCCCAGTCACCTTCAGGAATTGGCCGGGGCATGATAAATATTTATGCCAGTCATCTACATCCCCCTGCCCTATATTCTGGAAGCTTCTTCCAGAAGCAGGTGGGAGAAATGATAAACCCAGCTTACCCAGCCAACCCAGAAACCCTGAACAGACAAAAACAATCAATCACTGCTACATTTAATATAGTGAAGCCAAAAACTACAATTAACTTGGCAGCCTAACTAGAGGAGGCTTCTACGTATATTTTCGGGGGGCCCTTGGAGTGGTCTTTTGTGCTGCTTTTTTTGTAAATGGTGGAGCACATTCAACAGAAAGAATGAATACAAAAATGTGAGGTCCCCCCAGGAAATCCATACCAGATTCTTAATCTGAGCATGCTGCCTGGCTGGTCAGGAAAGGGCGTAATGAGCGAATGTCCTAAACCATACCAGGCCACATGTCCTCAGCATAGGGACACCTCCAGGCAAAGCGCCTTGTATCCATGTTGATGAGGAAAAGGGCCTCTTCCCCACAACCCTGGACAGTGGTTGTGGGGGTCTGCAGGCAGACATTAAGTCCCCTTTATTAATAAGGGGACCTCCAGGTACCACCCCCCCATGTGAATGTTAATGGGGTACATAGCAGCTGTAACTCCATCATCAATCGTGCTGCCCGCTGACAAAAGAAAACAGGTGACCTGCACATGACCGATCCCGATGGTACCACTATCCAAATGACAGCTGTCTGAGCATTAAAATTCTTTTTTTTCTGCCCCCCACCCAGGAGAACCAATCCACAGGTGATTCCTTTACCAGGTAAACAAATCTGCTCCCACCAGAAGGGGGTGAAAGGGGAAAGGGATCACCTGTGGATTGGATTTCATGCACAGAGGAACTCAGCACAAGGTGGAAGAATTTGTTGCTATTGGGAACTGAGAGATACACAGAAGGACACTTTGGGGTTGATTTGCTAAAACTGGAGAATGCTAAATCTGGTGCAGCTCTGCATAGAAACCAATCAGCTTCCAGGCTTTTTTTTCTGAAAGCTCTCCGCTGACGTCACAGGAATCCGTCCTGGGGCCGCTTCATCCCGACTTCCCAAGTCTGGATCCGCCAGCTGCCTTGACTGATGGCAGTCTCAGCGAGCCGCTTCCCGCCCCTCCACAGCTCAGCGTTACAATGAGCGTGGAGGATCAGAGCAGGAGAGATGCTGACTGACAGGCAGCATCTCTCTGCTCGGGTAGGAGTGAGAACCAAGCCATCGGCGATGTTCAGTTGCTCGGTTCTCAGTGCGGAGTTGTTGGGGGACAGCTGCTGCATTGGTCTGATGCTGCATCCCCCAAAAAACAAAATCCATACTTCTCTTTTAACCACTTCCGGACCGCCCACCGTTGTTATATATACGGCTGTTTGAAGAGGAATATCGTTGTTATAGCAGCAGTTAGCTGCCATAACCCTAGTATCCTCTTCTTCAGTGAGCAGTCTGGTTTCAGATAAAAGTGGTCTCTGATTTGGATTTGCCGCAAGATCACTTTTATCAGCAGCCGTAGAGGGAACCCCCTCCCGCCGCACTCCGGTGCCCTCCGCCGCTTACCGGAGCCGTCGGCAGCAGCAAAGGCGATCAGATCTTCACCCTTGCTGGGCAAGGAGACGAGTGAGGGGAAGATGGCCCCCACCCGTCTCCATAACAATGCAGGGCGGAAGCGACGTCAAAAAAGTCACTTCCGCCCAAAGCTCTTAACCGCTTCTCGACCGCCTCACGCCGATGTACGTCGGCAGAATGGCACAGCTAGGCAAAACCACGTACCGGTACGTGGCCCTTTAAAAGCCTAGCCGGGGTCGCGAGCGTGCCCCCGGGGTCCTACTCTACCTGTCATTGATCGGCTGTTCCCTGTCATCGGGAAAGCCGATCAATGACGTCAGACGTCAGCCCCGCCCCCTAATGTAAAAAAATACACACACATCACAGCCCATAACCCCTCCCCTCCCCCTAGTGGTTAACTCTTTCACTGCCACTTTCATTTATACAGGAATCAATGCATTTAAATAGCATTGATTGCTGTATAAATGACAATGGTCCCAAAAATGTGTCAAAAATGTCCGATGTGTCCGCCATAATGTCGCAGTCACAATGAAAATCGCTGATCGCGGCCATTACTAGTAAAAAAAAAAATTTAATAAAAATGCTATAAAACTATCCCCTATTTTGTAAACGCTATAACTTTCGCGCAAACCAATCAATAATCAATAATTGCGATTTTTTTTTTACCAAAAATATGTAGAATAATACGTATCGGCCTAAACTGAGGAAAAAAAATGTTTTTTTTATATATTTTTGGGGATATTTATTATAGCAAAAAGTAAAAAATATTGCATTTTTTTCAAAATTGTCGTTCTATTTTTGTTTATAGCGCAAAAAATAAAAACCGCAGGGGCGATCAAATACCACCAAAAGAAAGCTCTATTTGTGGGAAAAAAATGACGCTAATTTTGTTTGGGAGCCACGTCGCACGACCGCGCAATTGTCAGTTAAAGTGACGCAGTCCTGAATCGCAAAAAGGGGCCTGGTCCTTTGGCTGCCAATTGGTCCGGGGCTGAAGTGGTTAAAGGACCCGCCTTTTTTCAGGCGCCTGAAAAAAAAACACTTCAGTGTGAAAGGGGCCTTACAGTTGTCTGAATCTTGTTGGCTCAGTCAACTGTTCTTTAGATTGTATGAAAAATTGTCCCATTGGAGGCCACCCTTATATTTCCCATTTTATGAGGCTATTTTCTGGCAGTTTCAACAATCTTCAACCAACTTTTATGTACCACTACTGCCCACCCAGAAGCCGCTTTAATTTAACCAGTTCTTTCCCAAGATTAGTGTAGAAGCAGCCAGGCACACAGCAACAGTTCAATCACTCTGGTGCAGTAATCAGTCTAGACCAGCCTTTTTCAACCTTTTCAAGACAGAGCAACCCTTGAAATAACTTTCCGGTTTAAGGAAACCCCTGCTGGAACGGACTACCGTATTTTTCACTCCATAAGACGCACTTTTTTCCCCCATGAAAATGTTGCTGCCGCTGTGTTAGAATAGTCGGGCCAGGGGCACTGCTGCGGCGGCCAACGAACTGACGCTGTTATAGGACAATTTGAGCGGACTTTAGCAGTACCAGAAAAGGAACACTACATAATCTTATGAAATTCAATTTATTACAAATAATATATTACAAAAGTAATAATTGGTACAAGATAAAACAAGAAAATTAGAGATCTCATTGATATAACCACATAATGTATATGACATATTGGATCCCTATTACTGCTAGGTCAGAGAGGGCAACGTTTCGCTTCATGCTTCCTCAGGACCTTAATTCCTTGACTGTAAGCAGAGGGATTCTGTGCAGAAGAAAGAGGAGGGAAACATGTTTTAACAACAGATATGAAATGCAGCAAAACATTTAATAATATAGTCCCCATATATAATATGGGGAAAAGTGTACTAGGAGTGCCACTCACATATCAGAGAGAGCCCTCATACATGTAACATGACATGTGCTATCCAAAGGCCTCTAGATCAGCGATATCCGCCCCAGATCAATCAGCCAATAAATTATGGTTATGATTGGAAGCTACAGTACTGTTACTATGCTTACTTTTTGGAGGCTGATTTTCCTTTTGTCCCTCTTATAGAATGGGGCATTTAGATTTATTGGCTGATTGATCTGGGGAGGATATCGCTCCTAGTACACTGCTCCCCATATTATATATGGGGACTATATTATTACATGTTTTGCTGCATTTCATATCCGTTGTTGAAACATGATGTTTCCCTCCTTTTTCTTCTGCACAGAAGTCCAAGGAATTAAGATCCTGAGGAAGCATTAAGCGAAACGTCGACCTCTCTTACCTAGCAGTAATAGGGATCCAATATGTCATATACATTATGTGGTTATATCAATGAGAACTCAAATTTTCTTGTTTTTTTATCTTGTACCAATTTTTACTTTTGTAATATATTTGTAATAATTTGAATTTCATAAGATTATGTAGTGTTTCTTTTCTGGTACCGGTAAAGTCCACTCAAATTGTCCTATATCTTTTAAACAGTCTATATATGGATGTGGTACCCCCTTTGTTGTAGTCCACTCCAAGCATGCTCAAGCTCTAACGGTAGGTGGAGAAGCAGCGCAGCACAGCCAGGGAACTACAACGCCCAGGATCTTGGAGGCAGGGCGCGCCAAGGAGTCAGGACTTGGGACCAACATGACTCGCTCGGGCTATAACTTTGCTTGACCCCAGGACAGGAGCATCACACCCCCCCCCCCCAGGTTGTGCAAGGGCTGGCACTAGCAGCTGCTATCACTGAGGTGAGAGACCCTGACACCAGCTGACCCCCACATCCCATCTATCTCCCCCCACCCCCCATAAACCATATTTGCTCTGCCCCAGTGTCCATCCAGTAACCTCAAAATAGCCCTCAGCACTGTGGGTCCTGCTGGGAGCTGGCCATGATCTGTGGGTCCTGCTGGCCTGTGTGTCCTACTGGCCACTGGCCTGTAGGTCCTGCTAGGAGCTGGCCCTGGCCTGTATGTCCTACTAGCCATGGCTAGCTCCCAGCAGGACCTACAGGCCAGCAGCCAGCAGGACCCACAGGTCCACGGCCAGCTCCCAGCAGGACCCACAGCCATTTGTTGCAGAATATTTATTTTCTTGTTTTCCTTCTCTAAAACCTAGGTGCCTCTTATGGTCAGGTGCGTCTTATGGAGTACAAAATACGGTATATTTACAACTCATGATACATTAGTGTGATGGTCACTGGGAAGAATGCTTCTTACACTTGTGGTCATTGGGTAGAATTACCCCCGTATAGATAGCTAAAAATATCAATGGTATCAGTGGAAACTTATCTGAGAGGCAGAAATTGTAAATTGCTCAAGGAGCCCCTAGCAAGTTTTGGAGGAACCTTAGGGTTCCATGGAATCCTAGTTGAGAAACCCTGGTCTAGGACATGTCCTTTTAGGATTTTTTTTTATTGCTGAAGAACTTGAATGGGGTATCAGGAGATATGGGATTCTGTGGACACTCCACTTTGCTAAAGGCTCCCTGAACAGTTTCTATGCAGGAGCAAGATTAGATAGTGGAACGGAGTCCCTTTTTAAAAACTATCCTAGACAGGAGTTCCCCTGGCTCTTTCACACAGCACACAGCCACTAGGACCCTAAGCTCAGGTCAGCTCTCACAATGTCACAGGATAGCTGGATATCTCTTTCCAGTATCCACCGGACACTCTTCAGTGAGGGACAATGCCACAGGACAGCCAGACTCCTTCCAACTTCCACCGGAAACTCTTCAGTGAGTTCTCCAGACCAGGTCCTTGGGTGAGAGTTCCCTTAAACAGCTTCACAAAAAAGGTCTTCAAAAGTAGCCCCCAGCTATGCCATAGCTTGGACCTCTAAGAACAGAGCAGTTTGCTGGGAACTCCTCTAGTAGGACAAGAACCTTTCTGCTCCAAGCCCTAAACTATTTATGTACTCTCCAGCCACCTACTAGGCACACCTCTTCAGGGATTGGCTGAAGAGAGGTTGGCCTAGTAGGTGAAAAAATGGGCAAATGTTCAGGTTGCCCATTTGCCCAACCTCCTATGTTCCAGAAGCCTCTAGAAAACGGGAGACCAGTCAATCCTGCAGCCTGTGAGATCCAGAACAGCCAAAAACAATTAACAACTACTCCACTGATTTACAGAGGAGCAAAAAAACAACTCAATTTGCCTAACTTCATATCATCCTAATAGGAGGGTGCTACATTTTGCTGCAGGTCCTGTTTGACCCAATATGATCAGTCAAATAACAGTAAAGATTAACTCATCTCTGTTGTTATACAGGGAGGCCAGATTTGAGATTTGGAGGCCCAAATATACAGGATGTCCTTGGATCTTGCATTTTCTCCCCCTCTTGTTTTGACAGAATTTGATATTTTTGCTCACCAGCAAAAAAATTTTTTTTCAAAAACACGTTCTGTTCTGTCAAAGCATGAAAAGCCTTTACGTGTGCATCCGTTAATGTTATTAGCTGTTCCTTTCTATAAGTTGTCACGTTTTTTGAGGTTTAGTGGACCTGCAATAATGTTCTTGATTGGATTTTATATGCCATTTTACCTTTAAATACATTCCAAATGCACTTCAATGCCTTGACATATGCTTCCAACTTTCTCTCGTGTTCATTTTAGCATAAAGTGACAGCAGATAATTCTTCCAACAGATTGGGGGGGAAAAAAAATATTTCTGTTCCAGCGGCTCCGATTAAAATTCCAGAGCTGTGAAAGAACAGACACATTCTACAGTCTCACATACAGCAACATTTAATTAACTCAGTTGTGGTTGAAGACATTGACATTTTACATTTGATCACACCAAAGTTTTAACGTGAAAATATTTATGAATACTAAGTTAGCCAATGAATTTTATGAAGAGTGCAGCCAGTCAAACAACGAAGGTGGTTTTTGATGGAGACCTCTGAAAAAGAAGCTGCAGCCGAAATAATGTGGTTTACGTCTTCCCTTATAGTCTTGGGAGAGATGGAATACATTGTGTGGCCAAAATGATGGAGTTCAGGGATCTCCAGTGAAGGGTACAGGAAAGCTACAGCCCCCAAAGACAGTGTAGACAGTTGTGCTCCTCTAACCTTTGTGGTAACAGTTTGGTGAAGACCCTTTTCTGTTCCAACATGTCTGTGCCCCCCTCCCCCCGGTGTACAAAGCCAGCTCCAATGTCTTGACTAGTTTGATGTGCAGGAACTTGAATGCCTTACTGAACACCTTTGGTATTGAGTGGAACTCCACTGGTGAGTCAGGTCCAGTGGCATAGCGTCGGGGGGGTGGGGTGGCCAGCCGGTGATGTCGCTCCAGCGCAACATTTAAAGGGGCACAGACAGGGCCGGCTCCACCATAAGCCAGCCCAGTCAATGGCTTTAGGATGGCAGCATGGGGGGGGGGGTTGTTAAAATCCAAATTTACCTACTATTTAGCTGCTGTCACCGAGAAAGCAGGGAGAACTGATCCAAGCATGCAGATGAGGGTGGAGCCCGATCCTGAGTGTGTGCAGGCAGTGAGCTCCATGCTGTGTGCAGGGGTGGTAAGCCCGGGGGCTGCCGGCAGTGGAGGAGGCTCCCCGCTGTTTGCTGCAGCTACCACCGCCACCAGGGATCCTGCTGGAGATATTCTCCTGCCTGCACAAGACACAGCTAACCCTCCTGTCCCTTGTGCTGCAAGACCGGTGAGATATAGGGAAAGGTGGTATCTGGGGGGATGTGATCAGAGTGGAGGGATGGCGGGGATCTGTGGGTGTGATCAGAGTAGACGGATCTGGTGGGGTCTCTAGGGGTGTGATCAGAGAAGAGGGATCTGGAGGTGTGATCAGAGTGGAGGGATGGGGGGATCTGGGGGGGGGTCAGAGTGGGGGGATCTGGGGGTGATCAAAGTGGAGGGATAGGGGGGATCAGGAGGTGTGATCAAACTGGAGGGATGGGGGGATCTGGAGGTGTAATCATAGTGGAGGGATGGGGGGATCTGGAGGTTTGATCAGAGTGGAGGGATGGGGGGATCTGGGGGTGTGATCAGAGTGGAGGGATGGGGGGGATCTGGGGGTGTGATCAAAGTGGAGGGATCTGGGGGTGTGATCAGAGTGGAGGGATGGGGGGATCTGGGGGTGTGATCAGAGTGGAGGGTTGGGGGGATCTGGTGGTGTGATCAAAGTGGAGGGATAGGGGGGATCTGGAGGTGTGATCAAAGTGGAGGGATAGGGGGGATCTGGAGGTGTGATCATAATGGAGGGATGGGGGGATCTGGAGGTGTGATCAGAGTAGAGGGATGGGGGGTCTGGGGGTGTGATGAGAGTGGAGGGATAGGGGGGATCTGGGGGTGTGATCAGATTGGAGGGATGGGGGATCTGGGGGTGTGATCAGAGTGGGGGATCTGGGGAGGTGATCAAAGTGGAGGGATGGGGGGATATGGGGGTGTGATCAGAGTGGAGGGATGGGGGGATCTGGGGGTGTGATCAAAGTGGAGGGATGAGGGAGATCTGGGGGTGTGATCAGAGTGGAGGGATGGTGGGGGGATATGGGGGTGTGATCAGAGTGGAAGGAACTTGAAGGTGTGATCAGAGTGGAGGGAATCTGGTGGGGGGGGTGATCAGAGTGGAGGAATCGGGGGGGGGGGGGGGTGACCAGAGCGGGTGTATCTTGGGGTGTGATCAGAGTGGGGTGGTATCTGGGGGGGGTGATCAGGGTGGGGTATCTAAAAGTCCTTGGGTTCGGGGAGAGGCACAAATTACTTGCCCTGGGTGATAACAACGCTATGCCACTGGCCAGGTCTTCTCATCCATCATCAGTACCTGACCTCACAAATGTTCTTTTTGATGACCTGGGTTCTAGCCTTCCCATGTACTTCCAGTGTCATGGCAATGTTGGAAATGTTCTTTTCGGTTCCAGCATGACTGTGTACAAAGGTCTATGAAGACATGGTATGACCTGTATGGTGTGGATAATCTTAAGTGTCCTGAACAGAGCCCTGAGCTCATCCCTACTGAACATCTTTTAAAAGAATTGGAATTCTGATTGTGAGCAAGGTCTTACGTACCTGAAATAAATAGAGGTGGAGAGGGGGGCTTCACTTGCACCTCTTGTCCAGCACCCCTGGGAGTGATGGCAGGAGGTGTGAGGACACAGAGTGGCACATGTAGTTGACTGTAGATCAATAGGCAAGATCCAGGAACTGGAACACAGTGACACTTGGTCAGCAGGGAGGAGCGTAACCCGAACTCAAGCCAAAAGGTTGTCAACAACTATGCAGCAAGGTACAGGAACATCAGGCAGTGTCAGGATGCAGGTTGGGGACAGTACACAGTCAAGCAGCGAGGTACAGGAGAGAAGTCAGAGGACAAGTCAAGGTCACAGCAAAGCAGGCAGGAATCCAGAGACTGGTCAAAGGTAAGCCGGATCATGCACGAGTAGGCAGATATAGCAGATCAAAGCGCAGGTTAAACACGAGCTAGCTGAAGACCACTCAGCAAACTGTTCAGGCCATAGTCCAGCTTAAATAGGCCACTTGGCTCCAGTATTGGGCGTGTGTGCACCATAAAGTGACAGGCACGACAAACAACATAAAAGTGGGAAAAAGGGAAGTGGAAAAAGTGCTAAGTGCCATTGTGCAATACAATGGCCAGCCTTCCTGCCTGGAATAAAAATTCCAGGCAGGTTCTAGCCAAAAGGCCCGGCCCAAGAGGCAGCTGTGAAAAAAGTGTGATAGTGCAGTATGGGCACCCCTGTTTCGGTTGCTACCGATACTAACCTTCTTATTGCTGTATGTGTCCCCATTGGGGAGATGTGCTCTCGTTCCGTAGATGTGCCCCCATTGGGTAGATGTGCTCTCCTTGGGTAGATGTGTCCCCAATAGGGAGATGTGCTCTCGTTGGGTAGATGTGCCCCCATTGGGTAGATGTGCTCTCGTTGGGTAGATGTGTCCCCAATGGGGAGATGTGCTCTCGTTGGGTAGATGTGCCCCCATTGGGTAGATGTGCCCCCATTGGGTAGATGTACTCTCGTTGGGTAGATGTGTCCCCAATGGGGAGATGTGCTCCCGTTGGGTAGATTTGCCCCCATTGGGTAGATGTGCTCTCGTTGGGTAGATGTGTCCCCAATGGGGAGATGTGCTCCCGTTAGGTAGATGTGCCCCCATTGGGTAGATGTGCTCTCGTTGGGTAGATGTGTCCCCAATGGGGAGATGTGCTCTTGTTGGGTAGATGTGCTCTAGTTGGGTAGATGTGCTCTAGTTGGGTAGATGTGCTCTCCTTGGGTAATTTTTATTTTCTGAGTTGTAGCAGAAGGTGACGGGAAATCTTCCAATAAGGACACCTGCTATGGTGACCACTACCTAAGAGTGGATCTCCCCTGACTCTGGAGACATCCTTTCTTACTTCCTGGTGAGTCTGGAACAGGAAATCTCCCAAACAAGAAGCTAGACACACGGGCAATTTGTTTTGTTCTGAATTTGTTTTTTAACAATTTTCGACAAACTTGTTTATTTGGAAATATCCAAATTAACGAAAACCCGTTTAACATATTCAAAAATTCGGAAATTCTAAATTTTGAAAATCTGAAATAATAACTAACTAATAATAACTTAACTATTAAATCACAGGTTTTGGAATTTCCTTTCAAATTTGACCGTTAGTGAATGTAACGCATACGAATTTATCCGAATTTACGAATTATCCGAAATAACGAATGCCTCATCTAAACGAATGGAACGTAATGAATTAATTATAATTAGACATGTGCAATTCGTTTCGTTTTTTTTCGTTATTTTCGTTCATTCGTTTTCGTACGAATGAACGAATCATTCGAATCGTACGAATCCGAATAGCGAATCATTCGAATTGTACGAATCCGATTAACGAATCATTCGAATCGAATGAATCCGAAAAACAACGAAAATCCAAAAAAAACTAATTAGAAACAACGAATGTACTAATGAAGAAAATCCGAAAAACAAAAACGAACAAAAAAATTCGTACATTCGTAACTTTTTTTTTGTTGAATTGGTAATTTTCCGTGTCCCTTACAATGGTGCTGCTAAACGTGCTTTGAATGGATTGAACAAAAAAATTCGTACATTCGTAACTTTTTTTTCGATTCGTAACTTTTTTTTCAATTCGTAACTTTTTTTTAGATTCGTAACTTTTTTTTTTTTTTTATTCGATTTGT
Organism: Lithobates sylvaticus; assembly: GCA_028564925.1. Lineage (NCBI taxonomy): Eukaryota > Metazoa > Chordata > Amphibia > Anura > Ranidae > Lithobates > Lithobates sylvaticus. The sequence goes on along the minus strand of CM053035.1, from coordinate 213,454,874 downwards.
AATTTTCCGTGTCTCTATTGAACAAAAAAATTCGTACATTCGTAACTTTTTTTTCGATTCGTAACTTTTTTTTTCGATTCGTAAATTATTAAAATGTAATAATAGCATACACATTACATACAATTATGAATTATGCTCCGATTACGACTCTACGAATGTTACGAATGTTCGAATAAATACGAATGCATCCGAAAATTAAACTAACATAAAAACGAATCAACGAAAAAATAACTCTTACGAATGTACGAATCGTTATGAATACGAACACCGACGACTTACGAATGTACGAATCGTTACGAATCCAAACACCGACGACTTCCAAATTTACGAATCGTTACGAATCAACGGAAACGAAAAAAACGAAACGAAAAAAAACTATTTTTTTTCGGAAACAAAAAAAACGAAACGAAAATAAACAATTTTTTTTGTTGTTCACATGTCTAATTATAATAGATAACAATAATAATAATAAAAACTTTTATTATTATTATTTTTTATTATTAATTTGTTCCGTTCCATTTGTTTAGATGCGGCATTCCTTATTTCGGCTAATTTGTGAATTCAGATAAATTCGTATGCGTTACGTTCATTAGCAGCCCAATTTGAAAGGAAATTCCAATACCTATAAATGAATAGTTTAGTAATATATATATATATATTTTTAGTTTTTAAATTTTACAGAACATCCACAATCACAAATACCATTCCTACATCCCCACATACATATAACATATAACATTCCTAGAGCAAAACATACCACAGCAATATTTAAAACCTCCTTTAATATATAATTGTTCCCAGCCTTCTCTATAAGGAAAAAAGAAAAAGAAAAAAACATTGGTGAAATAATTGTTTAAATCATCCCCTCCTTCCCTTCCATAGAGATGGATACCAAGATGGCTGCCCATCAATATCCACCCGATTCACCTAAGTGAATGTGTTACAAAAACTTATCCCACTTATGCCGCGTACAAACTTTTCAACCGAACTGGTCCGACGGAACGAATCCGTCGGACAATTCGATCGTGTGTGGGCTTCATCGGACCCTTTCTGTCTAAAATCAGATGGACTTTAGATTTAGAACATGTTTCAAATCTTTCTTTTTTTTTTTTAAATCTTTATTTTATATTTTATACATATATACACTTCAATACATCTATTCATCTCTTACATTTTTGTGCTTTATAATTTCATCTCCTTCTTCCATTTCATCCCTATTTCATATCTCCTAGCTTATTTACTCTTAGGCATTGCCTTTACATTTATCAAACCCATCCACATCCTTACTAATAAAAAAACAACAACAAAAACAACAAAAAAAAATAAAAAATTAAACATAAAAAAAAAGAAAAAAAAAGATATATATATATATAAAAAAAAAATGAATTAAAAAAAAAAAAAGAATTCTCCATCTCTCCCCCCTCCCCTTCTCTCCCAGCCAGCCACCCCATCCCCCCATCTCCCAGTCCCATCTCAGCTCTCCCTGTACTCTATATATGGGGTCCATATTTTCCTATACCTTTCATCCTGGTCCTTCATTGCCATCGTAAGATTCTCCATCAATTGTATTTCAGCTATTCTTGTCATCCATTGGGCCCTTGTCGGTGATCTTTCTTTTTTCCATAGTAAAGGGATACACGCTCTAGCTGCTATTATTAGATGTTTTATTAGGGAGTTTTTAAATGTTTCCATTGATATTGGAAGATCTAGCAACAAAAATGTTGCCGGGTTGTATCCTAAAGCCCTTCCTGTTATATTTTCTATTGTTTCCGATACCATTTCACAGAATTCCTTTATTTTTGGGCATCCCCAAAAAATATGTAAAATGATCCCTTCCCTTTCGTGGCACCTCCAACACTTCTCTGAGAGTTGTGGATACATCCGATGTATGGTACTCGGTGTTCTATACCACCTAGATATTATTTTGTATCCCCCTTCTTGGTATCTGCTTGGCACCGATGTTTCAAATCTTTCCAACGGACTTGAGTCCGGTCGAAAAATCAGTTCGTCTGTGTGCTGGTCCGACGGACGAAAACCGACGCTAGGGCAGCTATTGGCTACTGGCTATGAACTTCCTTATTCTAGTCCAGTCGTACATCATCACGGTCGAATCCGTCGGACTTTGGTGTGATTGTGTGTAGACAAGTCCGATTCTACAAAAGTCAGACGGAATTCAGTCCTGTCGTGTGTACACAGCATTACACTTACTTTCCAGTAAAATCCTAGCACAAAAAAAAAAGGGGGGGGGGAGGAAAAACCCCCAACACACCCCCTTTCTCCATTTCCTCCCCCCCCCCAAACACTCCATACAATATAACGTGAGATGTTTTTTTTTTAATTTTGTTTTATTTAAGGGTGGATACTATGACAGCCCATATGGATATTCACCCGATTATTTACCTGACTACCGTGTCCCCTTTCAAACTTTACACACACAAACAAAAAAAAGTTAGTTATTGTTAGTTATTTTTTCAAGTTTTCGGATTTCCTTATTTACGAATGTTCGAAGTTGCGAATTGCAATCATAACGAATGACCTGAAAAAAATGTAAAAAATAAAAATGAATGAAATGAAAACAAAAACTAATGCCGCGTACACACGGTCGGAATTTCCGATGGAAACAGCCCGATGGGAGCTTTTCATCGGATTTTCCGACCGTGTGTATGCCCAACGGTCTTTTTCTGTCGGAATTTCCGACGGACTTTGAATTGAGAACCTGTTCTCAATTTTTCCGACGGAAAACCTTTCCATCGGATTTTCCGTTCGTGTGTATGCAATTCCGACACGCAAAATTCTGACGCATGCTCGGAAACAATTCGACGCATGCTCGGAAGCATTAAACTTCCCTTTTATAGCGCTGTCGAACGTGTTTTATGCCGCTGTGTTATTGATTGTCGGAATTTGGTGTGATCGTGTGTAGGCAACACAGTTTGAGCGAAATTCCATCAGAATTCCGTTGGAAAAACCGAGTTTTTTCCAACGAGAATTCCGATCGTGTGTACGCGGCATAACACATTTTTTGGCAGTGCACATGTCTACAAGAAACAGGAAAATTAAAAATGAAAAACCTTGCAGTGGTCCTAACCATTTCCTAAAAATAAAATAAAAAGGTTTTTGCTTTATATATACTTTAATGTTCAGATGGCCAAATACATTTAAAACGAAAGAAATGTTTAATACGGCGAACAATTTCTTCCTTTTATTCAAACAAAAGATGTTTAAAATTCTAAAGCCGATTCAGGAAACTCAATAAAGAAAATGTTAAATTCAGCTGAAAATGAATTCATCATCACACAAAGACATTTAAATGTTTAGAAATAACTGAAGGCAAAAAATTGATTCTGCAAAAGGTTAAACAAAACGATATTGACTGCGCATTGACGGCGACAAAATAAATGTATTGTTTCCAGTGATGTAAGTAACTGAGTTAAAAATAAACTGAGTTACCTAACGCAGTTACTTTAGAGGGTAACGAGTATCTAACTGATTACTTTTCCCCTCATGGTAACTCAGTTCCCATTACTTTGGCTTAGTTACCCCAATTACATCTACCGCCACTAGATGGCAGTAGTGTAATTCCGGTGTCCTGACGAAAAACTTCCTCCTGACGGATAAGGACCCCCCTGTACTGAGCAGGCGCAGCGCTTGCACAGTACGAAGGACTACGGAGCTTCCGAAAATTGCCGAACCTAAACAGCTCTGAGTGACCTCTACACCGCGCAGGCGCAGTTAACATGTAATTGTACGAGGCGATGCCGCACGCTCCCGATGGTCGTGCTACTCTGCAAGGGGCGTCTATCATGTAACTAAGGGGCGGGTCTAGTATTACTGTAACCAAGGGGCGCATTTATTATTATTGTTATATATCGAGCTCTGCCCATTAATTTAACATTCGCCCTCTTCTGTAGCCATCCGCCCCTTACACGATATAATATTAATAGACCCGCCCCTTACACGATATAATAATAATAGACCCGCCCCTTACACGATATAATAATAATAGACCTGCCCCTTACACGATATAATAATAATAGACCCCGCCCCTTACACGATATAATAATAATAGACCCGCCCCTTACACGATATAATAATAATAGACCCGCCCCTTACACGATATAATAATAATAGACCCGCCCCTTACACGATATAATAATAGTAGACCCGCCCCTTGCTTACACGCTATAACAGATCTGCCCCTTGGTTAGAGTAATACTAGACCCGCCCCTTAGTTACACGTATAGAATATAAAAAAAAAAAGTCACAGTTACTTTGCTGCGTAACTAATTACTTTTCCAATGTAGTAACTGAGTTACTAACGCAATTAATTTTTGGGAGAAGTAATTTGTAACTTAACTAATTACTTTTTTAAAGTAAGATGACCAACACTGATTGTTTCAGGTTTTTGTTTATTTTTTTTACATTTTGTCATCTAAGCCATGGCAGCTTGTAAATTTACCAAAAATAAGTCATTTCGTATCGAAAGGACCATAGGTTACATTTTATGACCCTACAAAAGCTCTCAAAAATGCAGCTCACCAAAAAAATGGTTGCGCCGTGACTTCCAATAGGACTGGTCACTGATCGCGAGTGAATGCCACACACACTAGACATGTGCAATTCGTTTTGTAACGAAATTCAACAAATTCGTAAATTCAGAAATATCCAAATTAACGAAAACCCATTTAATCACCTCAATACTGGGCATTTTACCCCCCCCCCCTTCCTGCCCAAGCCATTTTTCAGCTTTCAGCACTGTCACACTTTGAATGACAATTGCGCGGTCATACAACACTGTACCCATATGTTATAATTTTTTTCCCACAAATAGAGCTTTCTTTTGGTGGTATTTGATCACCTCTGCGGTTTTTATTTTTTGCGCTATAAACAAAAGAAGAGCGACAAGTTTAAACACCGGGCAATTTTACCCCCTTCCTTACCAGAGCACTTTTTGCGATTCGGCACTGCGTCGATTTAACTAACAATTGCGCGGTTGTGCGACGTGGCACCCAAACAAAATTGACGTCCTTTTTTTCCCACAAATAGAGCTTTCTTTTGGTGGTATTTGATCACCTCTGCGGTTTATATTTTTTGCGCTATAAACAAAAGAAGAGCGACAATTTTGAAAAAAAAACACAATATTTTTTACTTTTTGCTATAATAAATATCCAATATAAAAAAAAATATATATATTTTTTTCCTCAGTTTAGGCCGATATGTATTCTTCTACATATTTTTGGTAAAAAAAAATCGCAATAAGCGTACATAGATCGGTTTGCGCAAAAGTTATAGCGTCTACAAAATAGGGGATAGATTTATTGCATTTTTTTTTTACTAGTAATGGCGGCGATCTGCGATTTTTTTTCATGACTGCGACATTGCGGCGGACACTTCGGACACTTTTGACACATTTTTGGGACCATTCACATTTATACAGCGATCGGTGCTATAAAAATGCATTGATTACTGTATAAATGTGACTGGCGGGGAAGGGGTTAACACTAGGGGGCGCTGAAGGGGTTAATATGTTCCTTGGGAGTGATTCTAACTGTAGGGGGAGGGGATTCACAAGGGGAGGAGCCCGATCGGTGTTTCTCTGTACTGAGAACACACCATCGGTCTCCTCTCCTCTGACAAGACCGTGGATCTGTATGTTTACATATACAGATCCACGGTCCTGCTGTGTTACCGGGCAATCGCAGGTGCCTGGCGGAAGGGCCGGGAAGGGCAGGGAGTCATATGACGCCCTCCCGCCACGAGAGCTGTGCCGTCTGGCCATCAATTGACAGCCGGCGGTCGCTGAGCAGTTAAATAATTTCTCTGAATATTCGTAAATTCAAAAATTCTAAATCCGAAAATTCAGAAATTCGAAAAGTCGAAAAATTTGAAAATCCAAAAATTCAGAGATTAGAAAATATGAAAATTCTAAGTTAGAAAATTAGAAAATTCGTAAATTCGAAAATCAGAAAATTCAGAAATTCAAAAATCCAAAAATCTGAAATAATAACTAACTAATAATAACTCAACTATTACTAACTATTAAATTATAGGCATTGGGATTTCCTTACAAATAGTGAATGCAACGAATACGAATTTATCCGAAGTTACGAATTTTCCAAAATAACGAATGCCGCATCTAATAGAATGGAACTTACAAATTAATAATAATATATAAAAATTAAAAAAAAATATTATTATCATTATTAATTATTAATTTGTTCCATTACATTTGTTTAGATGTGACATTCATTATTTCGCATAATTTTAACTTCGGATAAATTTTGATATTTTCTGATTTTTTTTGGTTAGTTATTTTGAATTTCCCAAACTTCGGATTTTCGAATTTACGTATTTCTGCATTTTGAGATTCTGAATTTTCAAGTTTACAAATTTCCAGATTTCGGATTTTCAAATTTACCAATTTTGGATTTTCGCATTAACGAATTTTCGAATTTTCTAAATTCCGAATTTCGATCATACCGAATAACCCAAAAAACTGACAAAATTAAAAACGAAAACGCAAAGAAACTAATTTTTTGCCAGTGCACATGTCTACCACACACCACACAGCTCTAAATTCTTAGAAAGGTAGAGAATAGCCTCAGCCATAACTCCTCCCAATAGGCCACGCCCCATGATGCGTTTTGCCCTGCACCTGGGGCTTCGTCATGGAGGCGCAAACGGATCACATGGGAATGCATGTAAGCAAAATCGGATCATCGACCATGAAAAAAAATAATCCGATATAAATAAATGTATTGCCTTAGCTCTCAAAAATGCAGCTCACAAAAAAAAAATGGCTGCTGCACCATGGCTTCCAATAGGATTGGTCACTAATCATGAGTGAATGACACATACTAGACATGCGCAATTCGTCAAACGTCACTTCCACCCAATGGTCCTAAAGGATTGCATTTTAGTGTAAATGTGAGATCTGAGGTCCAGAAATTCGAAATTTCCGGATTTTGAATTTCTGGATTTTGAGATTCTGAATTTTCAAATTTCCCAATTTCCGGATTTCGGATTTTCAAATTTACAAACTTTCAAATTTACGGATTTCGGAGTTTCGCATTTTTGAATTAAAAATGAGAAAATCCGAAATCCATAAATTTGAAAGTTTGTAAATTTGAAAATCTGAAATCCGGAAATTGGGAAATTTGAAAATTCAGAATCTCAAAATCCAGAAATTCAAAATCCGGAAATTCGGAAATTCAAAATAACTAATCCGAAAATATCCAAATTCATCCGAAGTTACGAATTATCCGAAATATTGAATGTTGCATCTAAACAAATGGAACGGAACTAATTAAAAATTAATAATGATAATAATAAAATGTTTTTAATTAATATTTATTATTATTAATTCATTCCGTTCCATTCTATTAGATGCAGCATTCGTTATTTTGGAAAATTCGTAACTTCGGATAAATTCGTATTCACTAACAGCCAAATTTAGTAGGTAGTTAGTAATAGTTATTATTAGTTAGTTAATATTTCCGAATTTTCGGATTTTCGTTCTTATTTTCGGATTTTCAAATTTTCTAATTTCCGTTCTTATTCTTGGATGTTTGAATTTTCAGATTTTTCATTCTTATTTTCGGATTTTAGAATTTTAGAATTTTTCAATCTACGAATATTCAGAAAATGCGTTAAATGGGTTTTCGTTAATTTGGATATTTCCGAATTTCCGAATTTGTGGAATTTCATTACAAAACGAAATAAATCTCTAGACATGTGCAATTCGTTTCGTTTTTTTTTTTTGTTTTCCGTTAAAATTCGTTATATTCTTCATCGTACGAATGAACGAATGATTCGCTAAAAATTTTAACGAATAACGAATCATTCGAATCGAACGAATATGAAAAACAACGAAAATCCGAAATAACCAAATTAGAACCAACGAAACTACGAAAGAAGAAAATACGAAAAACGAAAAAGGGAACAACGGAAATCAAAATGAACGAAAAAATTTGTACATTCGTAACTTTTTTTTTTGTTGAATTGGTAATTTTCCGTGTCCCTTACAATGCTTAACGTGCTTCGAATGGATTGAACGAAAAAATTCGTACATCCGTAACTTTTTTATTTTTTTTTCGATTCGTAATTTTCCTGTCCCTTACAATGGCGCTGCTTAACGTGCTTCGAATGGATTGAACGAAAAAATTCGTACATTCGTAACTTTTTTTTTTTTTGCAAATCGTAATTTTCCGTGTCTCTTACAATGGCGCTGCTTAACGTGCTTCGAATGGATTGAACAAAAAAATTTATACATTCGTAACTTTTTTTTTCGATTCGTAATTTTCCGTGTCTCTTACAATGTAATAATAGCATACACATTACATAACATTATGAATTATGCTCCGATTACGAATCTACGTAAACAATGTTACGAAAGTACGAATAAATCAAACGAAAGTACGAATGTAACTAAATCTACGAAAATACGAATGCGTCCGAATTTCGAATAAACGAAAATTACTAACGGAAAAACGAATCAACGAAAAAATAACTCTTATGAAAATACACGACGACTTACGAATGTACGAATCGTTACGAATACGAGCACCGAAGACTTACGAATTTACGAATCGTTACGAATCAACGGAAACGAACAGAAACGAAACGAAAATAAACACATTTTTGTATTGTGCACATGTCTACCAATCTCACATTTAAGAGGTCCTGTCATTATTTTTCCTATTATAAGCGATTTTTACATTCCTTGTAATAGGAATAAAAGTGACACAATTTTTTTTTTTTTTTTTTAAAGGACAGTGTAAAAGTAAAAAATTAAATAAATAAGAAAAAAATAATTTAATTCTCCATCTCGCCGAGCTCGCACGCAGAAGCGAATGCATACATAAGTAGCGCCCGCATGTGAAAACGGTGTTCAAACTTCTCTATAGCTCTAAACATGTAACCTGTAGACATTTTTAAACGTCGCCTATGGAGATTTTTAAGAGTCAAAGATTGTCGCCATTCTGCGAGCGGGCGCAATTTTGAAGTGTGACATGTTGGGTATCAATTTACTCAGCGTAACATTATCTTCCACAATATGGAAAAAAAAATTGGGCTAACTTTACTGTTGTCTGTATTTTTTAAGTCAAAAACTTGTATTTTTTCCACCAAAAAGTGCGTTTGTAAGACCGCTGCGCAAATACGGTGTGATATAAAGTATTGCAACGACCACCATTTTATTCTCTATGGTGTCTGAAAAAATATATAATATTTGGGGGTTCTAAGTAATTTTCTAGCAAAAAAAAAAAAAATGATTTTAACTTGTAAACAGCAAGTGTTAAAAAGAGGCTCGGTCCTTAAGTAGTTAAGGCAAGTTAGGGTTTGCCTGAAATTCTACTTTAACCCCTTGGTGCCGGCCGCAGGCAAATATGTGGCTTGGCGCTGAGAGGCCGCATATTTCCAGTCAATATCGCTGTGCCAAGAGCAGGTGGCCAGTTCGCTCCCGACACAGTTACCAGTCACCAAGCCGAAATCTCCCGGTTGCAAGCAGTTTTCTGATCACGTGACCGCCAATCACGACGGTCACATGATCCTAAACCCCGCCTCCCGCCATCCTAAACCTCTTAAAGGGCCGGGAGGCTCCCACATGAAGAGTTTTAGGAAAACTTTGGGTGCCGTATTTATAAGTTAGTTAAGGAAAGTGAAAATAAACATTGGAGTCGTAAAGTTATCTTATTGGTATTGCTATCTTATCTTATCTTATCTTAGTTATCTTATCTGAAGGTATTGATGTAGGTGATCTGGTTCCTGGGCCGGAGGCTTCCAAAAGCCATCTGCTAACATGACCTGTGCTTGTAATCATGCTAGAAGAAATACCATTGAGCCCTGATTCACATGCCAAATCGGAGGCTATTGCCGGCAATGGCACCTTCCGAATCGGTGCAACGCCGCATTCCCAAAAGTAGTTTCTGCACTACTTTTGGCGACTTCGGGGTGCGATTTCAATAGACATCTGTGCAGAAACCCACCCAGATGTCTCTGAAAATCGCCCCCCAAAGTCGGGACTAACATGCGGGAATGAAATCGGGCAAGTTCAGCTGAACCCGCACAATTTAATTCCCGCTGTCAGTGTGAACCCGGGCTAAAGGTCCAAGTCACTTCTAGACCATTTGTATTGTTTTCCATCTCAAGCCCCGATGAAGGGGTGGTTTTGGATCCCCAAAGTGCATTAGATACTTTTTTTGATGGTCCCCCCTGACCTTTATTGGAACAAAGTTGTATCTGGATCTTTTACCAGTGGTGTGGCTCTTCAGTTTACATTTCTGTTATATTTAGACGTTAGTCAGCAAGTAAAGTATCAAGATTTTTTTTATTATTATTAAAAGTTCCAACCTGTTTTCGGGGGGGGTCCCAGAAGACCCCTTCTTCGGGGCTCAGAACCTGAGAGCTGCTGGATTGGGACCCGTGACTGCTTGGGTGATTGCACCTGTATTAAAAGGGGGATTTGTAAGAAGCTGTCCAGCATTCTATACATATGTACATATATGTACCAAAATCGGTAGCTGCCAGAGAATTCTAACCTCTGAGTCCTGAAGGAAAGGGAGTTTGGGACCCTGAAACACATTAAAGATACTACCCGATACTTTACATGCTCACTAACCTACCATCTCGGTGCTCCAAATTTTGAGTTGATGTCCACACCAACAGCAGCCATGGTTTGTTGGGTGTAGTCTACCAAACCTCTTTCACACACACAGGATTTTGCCATATATTATCTAGATCAGCCTTTCTCAAACTTTTTACCCCAGAGGGGCCCCTAAAAATAAGTTTGAGGTCTCTGGGATCCCTTAATAAAACCAATTCATTAGGGGTCCATGGGAAAAATTTCCCCTACTGGCCAGTAGGAAGAATACAACTATTACAGGCAGCTAAAAAGATCATTGGTGTTATATTGCTTGCTGGCTTTGCAAAGTGGTGTTGGTCCTGGAACTTTGCAAATACCATCAAATGGAAGGTCGATCAGCAGCAGCTCAAGGAACCCTGGTAAAACAAATTCATTGTGGTCCAATGGGAAAAATGTCCCTTACATTGGTGGTCATTGGTTTGAGCTAGAGACCATGCTGGACCTGTAGAATGGTTCATGATAGATACTAAATGATGATGGTGTTGATCTCTTATTGGAGATATGGGTTGCTACCTTGCTGGTGCGACAGAGATGTGGCTTCAGCTGAGAAGATACTTGCGTAAAGAGAGAGGAACATCTGGTGTCCAGAATAAGGAAACTCTTGCTGAAGAGTATAATTGTTTATTGGAGGTACATGTTTTACCTCCAATGAACAATTGTAGTCTTCATCAAGAGTTTCCTTACTCTGGACACCAGGTGCTCCCCTGTTCTTACTCAAGTATCAGTTGTCATTAGGAAGACTGCAATCCTTACAGTGTTGGCCCAGGAACTATGTAGTCACTATAAAATGGAACGCTAATTGGCCACAACCCAAGGAACCCCTGTAAACATCTGGAGGAACCCCAGGATTCAATGGAACCCTGGTTGAGAATGGTGGATCTAGATCAGTGGTCTCCAAACTGTGGCCCAGGGACCAGATTTGCGACCCTTTGCTTGCTGTCCGGCCCTTGGGGCACTATTTCATTCATTGACCCCAATGAAGCAGCCACGATTCCTCCCACTGACACCAACGATGGGGCACTATTCCTCACAATGACACCAACGATGGGGCACAATTCTTCCAATGACACCAACAATTGGGCCCAATTTTTTTTGAAAGCCCATGGCGTGTGAAACACACTCAAAAACACTGCCAAAAAATGTGCACACACATAAGGAGTGAAACACAAAAACATGCAATGGGTGTACACAGGCCCTCTAAAATGAGAGGGCCTTGCCCTGGTCCCCTGGGGCGTGAGGCTCCAGACGGGGACTGAGGTACTTTACACTCTGGCCAAAACCAGACGGACCCCTTTCTCTGGAGGGTCTGCCGAAACAGACCCACCCAAGTACTTGGTGGGGCTCCCGCCAAAGGGAGACCCCATGAGAGAAGGCGAACTAAGCCAGAAGGCTATGTCCACCCCCATCCCAAGACTTCCATGGCAGGCCTGAGGACCTACACCCTACCAGTCCTACCAGTCCTAGGTGCAAAAATGTGTACAAACATAAAAATACAAAAAAGTGACAATTGGGCCGAATGGCACCAACGAAGGGGCACGATTCCTCCCATTAACACCAACTATGGGGCACAATTCCTCCCAAAGACACCAAAGAAGTGTTTTTTTCCCACTGATGTCAGGACCTCTTCTACTCCCAATGGCCACAGTCAGAAGCCCCCTGATCTTGATCAACCCTAGGGGTCCAGCACTACCATTTACCTAATTTTGAGAAAATCATTAATAAATGATACATTTCATCCCAACATGTCTTCTCCACAGCATAGAAAATGGCTATATAATCTACGGGAAAAAAAGCAACAGAATCACATTACTTAAAAAATAAAAAAACGTAGTTTGTTTTTCATGTGCCTTGAAAATTTGAATACTGTACTATGTGCCTTTGAAAATTGGAACCAAAAAAAATAAAAAATGAGATCTATGCAAAGAGGCCAGCTTGTCAATAAAGCATTGGTTTAGAGCATGTTTCTTTTAATTAGCAATTTTTTTTGCAGCAGGCCTGACTAGGCTTGCTTGTTTTGTGTTACGTACCAGCACGCGCAAGCCCTCTTTTCTGCTCGCTGCAGACCTACTTCCTCTGATCGGCACCTAATTCCTGTGGCCTTTGTGTCTGAGAAATGGTTTGAAATCTCCTGCTGACTGGCTGAAGTCTGTTTTTCTTCCTTGAGGGCAGGGCAGACGCCATGTTTCAGTTTACTGGTACGTACTGCTTTTTTTTTTTTTTTTTTTAAGAACGTTTTTAACCCAAAAAAAAAAAAACAATTGCACCACACAGCCTTTGACTGTTTTTTGTAAAAGCATTTATGTCTTTGAAAAAAAGAAAAAAAAATGTAATGACTGGAAGTAGCCATTTGTGAACTGAACTAATATATTGGCGACCATGTTTTATCCTGCTTGGTGATGGCTGCTCGTTCCTGGCCAATTGATAAGCTAGCTGATGGTTCCTCCCTTTAAAAGCTACTGCAGGTATAATGTAAAGGCCCCCCCCCCCCCCCCAGAGGAGCATGTATCTAGAGCCGCATCCCACGCCTTTCTTGGTTAGATTCTGCCTGGTTTTTCGACACCTCTGGGTGGTATCGTAGCTTCTATCTAAGAATTGCCTCCCACACCTTTCTAATGGCCTAGCACAGTGATGGGGAACCTTGGCACCCCAGATGTTTTGGAACTACATTTCCCACGATGCTCATGCACTCTGCAGTGTAGTGGAGCATGGGAAATGTAGTTCCAAAACATCTGGGGTGCCAAGGTTCGCCATCACTGGCCTAGCACTATGATTGGGAGCCTCGTTGGCTAATATGAATGGTCAGGAGGCAAGAAGGGGCGGGGCAAGTTTTGGCACTTTGGCAAGTTTTGGCACTTTGATGAGATGACGGAGCTTTAACTGCTTTGAAAAGAGTCCAAAAGGTATTGTATTCTATTAAACAGATCAATAAAAGTCTGTGAGCCCACCCACTTATTACAAGCCCCTTTCACCAGGGCTTAGAAAACATGTTGAAAATAATGGAGTCTGTGGGAGAGAGATATAAAATGATTGATATATATATATATATATATATATATATATATATATATATATATTAACCACTTCAATACCGGGCATTTTCACCCCTTCCTGCCCAGGAAGAATTTTCAGCTTTCAGCGCTGTAACATTTTGAATGACAATTGCGCGGTCATGCAACGCTGTACCCAAATTAATTATTTCCCCACAAATAGAGATTTCTTTTGGTGGTATTTGGTCACCTCAGCGGTTTTAATTTTTTGCGCTATAAACAAAAAAATAGGGACAAAAAAAGCACAATATTTTAAACTTTTTGCTATAATAATATCCCAAATAATAATATAATATCCCAAATTTTAAAAAACAAAAACAAATGTATTCCCCAGTTTAAGCCGATATGTATTCTTCTACATATTTTTGGTAAAAAAAAAGAAAATCGCAATAAGCGTGTATTGATCGGTTTGTTCAAAAGTTATAGCATCTAAAAAATAGGTTATTCAAGACCTGAAGAAGAGGGATATTGAGAGCCCGAAACACACTGGTTATCTTCAAATACTTTTATTGGACTATTTTAAGATGGCATCTTGTGTGCTTTTAGGCAGAGCTTTAACATCTAAACTTTAAAATGAAAATCACATTCACTTTAAGATGGCCATCTCTTTGGGGATAGGTGACATCCCTTTGTAGATGTAGATAAAGCCCAGGTTCACTTTACGATGGCTAACTCTTGGGGGATAGGTGACATCCTCTGTAGAGGTAGATAAAGCACAGGTTCACTTTACGATGGCCAACTATTGGGGGATAGATGACATCCCTTTGTAGATGTAGATGAAGCACAGGTTCACTTTACGATGGCCATCTCTTAGGGGATAGGTGACATCCCTTTGTAGATGTAGATGAAGCACAGGTTCACTATATGATGGCCATCTCTTGGGGGATAGGTAACATCCCTTTGTAGATGTAGATGAAGCACAAGTTCACTATACGATGACCATCTCTTGGAGGATAGGTGACATCCTCTGTAGATGTAGATGAAGCACAGGTTCACTTTACGATGGCCATCTCTTGGAGGATAGGTGGCAACCATTTGTAGATGTAGATGAAGCACAAGTTCACTTTACGATGGCCATCTCTTGGGGGAATGGTGACATCTTTTGTAGATGTAGATGAAGCACAGGTTCACTTTACGATGGCCATCTCTTGGAGGATAGGTGGCAACCATTTGTAGATGTAGATGAAGCACAAGTTCACTATACGATGGCCATCTTTTGTTGGATAGGTGACATCCTCTGTAGATGTAGATGAGGCACAGGTTCACTTTACGATGGCCATCTCTTGGGGGATAGGTGACATCCCTTTGTAGATGTAGATGAAGCACAGGTTCACTTTACGATGGCCATCTCTTGGGGGATAGGTGACATCCCTTTGTAGATGTAGATAAAGCCCAGGTTCACTTTACGATGGCTAACTCTTGGGGGATAGGTGACATCCTCTGTAGAGGTAGATAAAGCACAGGTTCACTTTATGATGGCCAACTATTGGGGGATAGATGACATCCCTTTGTAGATGTAGATGAAGCACAGGTTCACTTTACGATGGCCAACTATTGGGGGATAGATGACATCCCTTTGTAGATGTAGATGAAGCACAGGTTCACTTTACGATGGCCATCTCTTAGGGCATAGGTGACATCCCTTTGTAGATGTAGATGAAGCACAGGTTCACTATACGATGGCCATCTCTTGGGGGATAGGTGATATCCCTTTGTAGATGTAGATGAAGCACAGGTTCACTCTACGATGGCCATCTCTTGGGGGATAGGTGACATCCTTTGTAGATGTAGATGAAGCACAAGTTCTCTATACGATGACCATCTCTTGTTGGATAGGTGACATCCTCTGTAGATGTAGATGAAGCACAGGTTCACTTTACGATGGCCATCTCTTGGGGGATAGGTGGCATCTTTTGTAGATGTAGATGAAGCACAGGTTCACTTTACGATGGCCATCTCTTGGGGAATAGGTGGCAACCATTTGTAGATGTAGATGAAGCACAAGTTCACTATACGATGGCCATCTTTTGTTGGATAGGTGACATCCTCTGTAGATGTAGATGAAGCACAGGTTCACTTTACGATGGCCATCTCTTGGGGGATAGGTGACATCCCTTTGTAGATGTAGATGAAGCACAGGTTCACTTTACGATGGCCATCTCTTGGGGGATAGGTGACATCCTTTGTAGATGTAGATGAAGCACAAGTTCACTATACGATGGCCAACTCTTGGGGGATAGGTGACATCCATTTGTAGATGTAGATGATGCACAGGTTCACTTTACGATGGCCATCTCTTGGGGGATAGGTGACATCTTCTGTAGATGTAGATGAAGCACAGGTTCACTTTACGATGGCCAACTATTGGGGGATAGGTGACATCCCTTTGTAGATGAAGCACAGGTTAATTTTACGATTTCCATCTCTTGGGGGATAGGTGACATCCTCTGTAGATGTAGATGAAGCACAGGTTCACTTTACAATGGCCATCTCTTGGGGGATAGATTACATCCCTTTGTAGATGTAGATGAAGCACAGGTTCACTTTACGATGGCCATCTCTTGGGGGATAGGTAACATCCCTTTGTAGATGTAGATGAAGCACAGGTTCACTATACGATGGCCATCTCTTGGGGGATGGGTGACGTCCTCGGTAGATAGGTGACATCCCTTTGTAGATTTAGATGAAGCACAAGTTAACTATACGATGGCCAACTCTTGGGGGATAGGTAACATCCCTTTGTAGATGTAGATGAAGCACAGGTTCACTTTACGATGGCCATCTCTTGGGGGATAGGTGACATCTTTTGTAGATGTAGATGAAACACAAGTTCACTATACGATGGCCAACTCTTGGGGTATAGGTGACATCCCTTTGTAGATGTAGATGAAGCACCGGTTCACTTTACGATGGCCATCTCTTGGGGGATAGATGACATCCCTTTGTCGATGAAGCACAGGTTCATTTTACGATGGCCATCTCTTGGGGAATAGGTGACATCCCTTTGTAGATGTAGATGAAGCACAAGTTCACTATACGATGGCCATCTCTTGGGGAATAGGTGACATCCCTTTGTAGATGTAGATGAAGCACAAGTTAACTATACGATGACCATCTCTTGGGGTATAGGTGACATCCCTTTGTAGATGTAGATGAAGCACAAGTTAACTATACGATGGCCATCTCTTGGGGGATAGGTGACATCCTCTGTAGATGTAGATGAAGCACAGGTTCACTTTACGATGGCCATCTCTTGGGGGATAGGTAACAACCCTTTGTAGATGTAGATGAAGCACAGGTTCACTTTACGATGGCCATCTCTTGGGGGATAGGTAACAACCCTTTGCAGATGTAGATGAAGCAGAGGTTCACTTTACAATGGCCATCTCTTGGGGGATAGATTACATCCCTTTGTAGATGTAGATGAAGGACAGGTTCACTTTACGATGGCCATCTCTTGGGGGATAGGTGACATCCCTATGTAGATGAAGCACAGGCCATCTCTTAGTGGATAGGTAGATGCTTCGTATATCTGTCTAATGACTAGATTCAAACAAAGTCATAAACCTGAGTTTTTGGTTCAACTCGCTCAATATCTGCCTCCTATCATAGACCAAACCAATTTTTTGGTTCCTAATGCTCCTGTGAGGTTGCTAATTTCTAGCAAATTGTCAAGCTGCAGATTGGTTCAGGTCGCAAAATGGCTACCTCCTTTGTGTATAAATGGCAGGTACAGTTATGATAATTGTGTACTTTATGATATATAGAACTTTTAACCCTGATTATTATTATTTTTTTCTTATAATGTCCCAAGATATAATGATTTTCACAGTTTGCATTATGTACATTTTTATATATTTGTTACACTTTTATGTTTGTAAATTTGTGTATGTGATGTACAGTTTTGATTTTAGATGATATGTTTTATACCTTGTGTTGAACTTGCAAAGTCTTACATTGTTCTAAGGAATTTTAAGCATGAAAAGCAAATATAGATTTTTACAAAGGATTTCTAAAAGCATGTCTACTTCCCTTTCCCACCACATGCCTTTCCCGGAGGACCAGGCTCTGTGGCAGGTTGATAACAGAGTGTTGGTTTGGTGGATTTTAATTTAAAGTGAACCTATCACAGATCTTGGCAAGTTTATTTGAGAACATCTGGGATAATGTCTAAGCAGAGGTTTCCTTTAGTGAAATATTACATGTAAAACTATACCAAGACCAAACCACTCTGTATATAAGTAGATGAGTTCAGTATCATGAGAGCTGTATATGCCAACCAAACCCAATCTATTTTAATGCCCCGACCAAATCATAAATATGTGAATTATGTTAGCTTCTGGAGAGCTTTCTATACTAAGGAAGCCCAATCTTCGTTCCCTACCTCTGACTAGAAGGAAATTATAACGTCAACTTCAGGAGAGCTGGGTATGCCAGAGACACCTGTTCTGTTTTTTTTTTTAACATAAAGTTTATTTATTTGTAAAAGCAGACCAACATAGTATTAAACTCTATACAGAGACATCTTAGTCATAGATTGAAAGACAATTGTACATGTGTTTAAGCAACAGGATCAAAGTTACATTCAATGACAAAGCTTCCCGATCTTACATACATTGATAAAAGCTTCCCGATCTTATAACCAACTATATGACAGCTGACGTTGCAGCACGTCAAACAGGAGAGAGAGAAAAAAAAAGGGGGGGGGGGGGGACGGGCCAGAGTCACCTGTCCACCACTATTTATCCGCCAGGTTCATCCGGATAGGAGGTCGTGCCATCAATATCCCTTGTACCTTGTCCCACCTCGGGTGGTTTTTTAGGGGGGGGAGGGGGGTAAGTCTTTTTCTAGTCTATGGTCAATTCACGTGCCGACACCCAGGGGGCCCAGATTTTGTCAAATTTATTCGGGCAGTTCCTACCCAGATAGGTTAACTTATAGAGAGGCAGGGCATTATTGATTAACGTTATCCAGAGCTGTTTGGTAGGGGGTTGGGTTTGGTTCCAATTTAGAAGGATGGCCTTCCTAGCGTAGAAGGACGCATAGAAGACAAACAACTTTCTCCTTTGGGGAGCCTCGAGGAAATCGCAGACCCCCAGCAGGAGGGGAATGGGGCTGTATGGGACCCTGATTTTCCCTATGGTATTAATATCTGCCAGCACTTCTTTCCAGAATATCTCTATTTTTGTACACGCCCAGACTACATGGAAGAAGCTTGCCACCTGTTCTGTTTTATGCCCCACGTCTACCCAAGAAGAAAATATAAAAACCAATAAGCAAATGGGGTGATTTTCAGGAAAGCTCGCTATACCAGGGAAGGCTAATTAGTTTATTGCTGCATCTCTTCCGAGGAGAAAAACCAAAAGGACCAAGCCCTATGTTAGTAAATGAGGTCAACTTCAGGAGACCTGGGTATACTAGGGTAGCCTGCTTGTTTAATGCTCTACCTCTGCCCAAAGACAGAAACCAAGTCCTAAGTAAATTGATGATGCCAACTTCATGGGATATGCGTGCTCCAGAGAAGACAGATCTGTTTCATGGCCCACCTGTACCCAAGAAGAAAAATATGAAGACCAATTCATATATAAGCAAACAGGGTGAACTTCAGGAAAGCTAGGTATACCAGGGAAGCCTGATTTTTGTCACACAAGAGAGAAACTGCAATAACCAAGCTCTATATAAGTAAATGAAGTCAACCTTAGGAAAGCTGGTTGCTCCAGCGAATCCTGATCCGTTTTATGCCCCACCTCTGTTTAAGAAGGGAAATATAAAGGCCAATTCATATGTACAGCAAGTAAACTTCAAGAAACCAAAAGGACCAAGCCATATGTAAATAAAGAAGGTCAACTTCAGGAGAGCATGCGCTTCATCAGATTAGGCAACCCATTCAGATTTTGTAACGGAAAGTGGCGTTCCGTCGCTGCCATCTTGGTACACCCTGCACTCGTCCACAGCAGCGGTGTTCTGTCAGATTAGCAAACCTGTGAGATCAGCAGGCTTGTCGCTGCTTTTAAAATTCAATATCTAAACAATCAGACTGATTTTTAAACACTGTATTTCACTATATAAGCTCAGTTTACTGTTAAAAATAAGTGTGAAAGGCAAAACTCCAGGGGGTGTAACGAGATGTCCGCTTTGCCGCCTTCACACCGTATCCTTACTGTGGACGAGTGCAGGGTGCAGCAAAATGGTGGTGACGGAATGTCACTTCCGTTACAAAATCTGATGAAACACTGGCTATACCAGGGGAGCCTGTTTAATGCCCCACCTCTGCCTAAGAGAGAAACCATATGGAGCAAGCCCCGTATAAATAAATTAGTTCAACTTCATGAGAGCTGGGTATTCATGGGAAGGCTCTTCCCAAGAAAAAAAAATATCAAAACCAATTCATACATATATATATAAGTACATTTTGTGAACTTCAGAAAAGCTTGGCATTACAGGGATGGTGATCTGTTTAATGCCCCTCCTCGGCCAAAGAGGGAAACTATAAGGACCAAGTCCTATATAAATCAATGAGGCCAATTTCAGGATAAATGTACATGTCAGCCAAGCCTGATCTATCTTCATGCTGTGACTCCCCACAAGAGACAACCCATAAAAATCAAGCCATGTATACATAAATTCATATACAAGCAATTGGGTGAACTTCAGGAAAGCTGGGTGTACCAGGGAAGCCTGATTTGTGCAATGCCTCACCTCTTCCCTGGAGAGAAACCAAAATAACCAAGCCCTATGTAACTAAAGTCAGTTTCAGGAAAGCTAGGTATACCAGGAAGGTCTGACCCGTTTAATGCCCCACCTCTTCCCAAGAGAGAAACCATATGAAGAAACCCTATATAAATAAATGAGGGCAACTTCATGAGAGTTTGGTATTTCTTGGAAGTCTGAATCTGTTTCATGCCCCACCTCTTCCCAAGTAAAAAAATATCAAAACCAATCCTCACATGAGTAAATGATGTGAGTTTTGGAAAAGCTGGGCGTGCCAGGGAAGCCCAATCTGATTTATACCTCACTTATTCTCAAGAGAGAAACCAAAAGAATCAAGCCCTATATAAGTAAATGAGCTCAGCTTCAGAAGAGCTGGCTATACCAAGGAAGCCTCCTCTGTGTAATGCCCCAGCTCTTCCCAAGAGAGAATCCATATGGACCAAGCGGTATATAAATAAATGAGGTCAACTCTATGAGATCTATGTATTCCAGGGAATTCTAATCTGTTTCATGCCCCACCTGTTCCCAAAAAGAAAATTATAAAGACCAATTCATGAGAGCTAGGTATTCCAGGGAAGGCTCTTCCCAAGAAAAAAAAAATATAAAAAACAATTTATATATAAGTAAATGATGTGAACTTAAGGAAAGCTTGGTATACCAGGGAAGTCTGATCGGTTTAATGCCCCACCTCTGCCGAAGAGAGAAACCATAAGAACCAAGCCCTATATAAGAAAATTAGGTGAACTTCAGGATCATCCTGCATGTCAGCCAAGCCTCACCTATCTTCATTATCTACCTCTCCACAAGAGAGAAACCAATAAAAACAAAGCCATGTATATATATATATATATAAATATATATATATATATATATATTCATATTTAAGCAAATGAGGTGAACTTCAGGAAAGCTAAGTGAAATAGGGAAGACTGATTTGTTTAATGCCTAACCTCTTCCCAAGAGAGAACCCAAAAGGACCACGATCTATGTAGGTAAATTAGCTCAATTTTGGGAGAACTGGGTATGCCAGGGAAGCCTGATCTGTTTAATGCCTCAGCTCTGCTCAAAATAGAAACTGAAATAACCAAGCTCTATATAAGTAAATGAGGTCAACCTTAGGAGAAATGATTGCTCCATCACATCTGTTTCATGTCCCACCTCTGTCCAAGAAGGAAAATTTAAAGACCAATTCATATATAAGAAAATGGGGTGAACTTCAAGAAACCAAAAGGACCAAGCCATATGTAAATAAATAGGGTGAACTTCAGGAGAGCTGGGTATACCAGGGAAGCCTGATCTGTTTAAAGCCTCACCTCTGCCCAAGAGAGAATCCATATGGACTATATATAAAATATGAGGTCAACTTTATGAGAGCTGAGTATTCCAGGGGTGTCTAAACTGTTTCACACCTCACCTCTTCCCAAAGAAGAATTATCAGAATCAATCCATATACCATATAAGTAGATAGATGAGATGCAGGAATGTTGGATATACAAGGGAAGCCTTATCTGTTTAATGCTCCACCTCTGCCAAAGTGATCATCCATATGGACCGAGCCCTATATAAAAAAATGAGAACAACTTCATGAGAGCTGGGTATTCCAGAGAAGCCAGATCTCTCCCCAAGAGAAAAATGATCAATACCAATCCATATACCATATAAGTAAATAGATGAGCTTCAGGAAAGCTGGGTATACCAGCAGGGAAGCCTGATTTGTGTAATGTCTAACTTCCCAAGAGAGAAAACAAAATGACCGAGCTTTATGTAAGTAAATGTGGTCAACTTCAGGTGAGCTGGGTATTCCAGGAAAGCTGGATCTGTTTCATGCCCCACCTTTTCCCCCAAAAAAAAAAAATCAAAAACAATCCATATGCTGTATAAGTAAATGATGTGAGCTTGGGGAAAGCATACGGTATACCAGGTATACCAGGGAAGCCCAATCTGTTTATGCTCCACCTCTTCCCAAGAGGGAAACCAAAAGGACCAAGCCCTATGTAATTAAATGTGGTCAACTTCAGGTGAGCTGGGTATTCCAGGAAAGCTGGATCTGTTTCATGCCCCACCTCTTCCCAAGAAAAAAAATTATCAAAACCAATTCATATGCTGCATAAGTAAATGATGTGAGCTTGGGGAAAGCTCCGGTATACCAGGGAAACCTGATCTGTTTTATGACCCACCTCTTCCCAAGAAGAAAACTATAAAGACCGATTCATATTTAAGCAAATGGGGTGAACTTCACGAGAGTTGGGTATGTCACATACCAGATGTGAGGCCAAGGTGCTGAGAGGGTTCCCCTTGCGGATGAGTGCAGTGCACCCCTGAAAGTGGTACAGGGAATGCAGTGCTCAAAAAAGTTTTGAGGTCTGATGAGCTGATCACCGGAGGGTAGCTGGAACTGGCAGGATGCACCATAGGGCAGGTGTGCTTTGGTGGCACCAGGTGTACTTGGCAGTAGAGCAGACCATGAACAGAACCAAGAGCCAGGCCAGGAGTTATACACGGTAGATCAGTCAGAGATGGATTCAGATAGAAGAAATGCAACAAGCCCGGGGTCATACACGGTTATACTGGTAGTAGCAGAGTCGGTGAGGCAAGCCAGCCAGGGTCAAAAGCGATGTAGCAGACGGGAGCAGAGTCAAAAGCACAAGCCAGGAGTAAAACCAGGACATCAGAAGAGGCAGGTAAAGGCAAGCAGGGTCAGTAACGGGAGGTCCAAGCGTCAGACTACACAGGAGCACAGGAAACACGGCGGAGCTGACGATAATCCAGCAATGTAGTGCTCACAGCAGCAGGTTTAAATAGGCCAGTGGGTGACAGCATCTGCCACGCCGTGTGCATGTTATTGATCAAGCGCGTTCGCCTGTGTGCGCCAATGCACACAGAAGTTCGCCAGATGCGCTCGTGATGGATATTGGCAACATTGCCAGTCCTTCTATGGCCATTTCCCTAACACCTGATTTGTGGCATGCTCCACCTTTTCTCAAGAGAGAAAAACAAAAGGGGCAAAGCCCTATTTAAATAAATTAGGTCAACTTCATGAGAGGTGGGTATTCCAGGGAAGCCTAATCTGTTTCGTGCCCCACCTCTGTCCAAGAAGAATATGATAAATACCAATCCATGTATAAGTAAGTGGGGTAAAATTCAGGAAAGCTAGATATATACTAGGGAAGTCTGCTTTTTTTAATGCCCCTCCTCTGCCAAAACAGAGAAAAACCAGAAGGACCAAGTCCTATCATGGGCGTCCGCAGGTAGGGGCAAGGGGGGTCAAGTGCCCCCCCCCCCCTGGAATCAGCTATCGGATCTTAAATTCAGCACAGTTGCGTTGCTATCAGGGTGCGGGCTCTGTTCCTTCCCTATTGGCCATAACTGAGGGCCAATCAAAGGAGACTAGGAGAGGAGAGCATTATGGGACATGGGGATTACTCATCCTGGGGACTGTACTACGTCTGTAGTCTCTGACCATGATAATGTGATAATGACATTGTCGAAAGGGGGTGGTGCATGGGTGACCCTAAAACGATGCCCCGCCTTGAAAAAAGTTCTGCGGACGCCCGTGAGTCCCATATAAGTAAATGAGGCCAACTTCAGGATAACTGTGCATGTGAGGGAAGCCTGATCTATCTTCATGCCCTACCATAAAAACCAAACCATGTATACATAAACAGGGTCAACTTTAGGGCCTAGTGCTGCTTCACGGTTTTCAAAATACATTAATTTAGCATTATTCTTCATTGTTATTTTTTGGTTTTCCAAATTCATGTTCAACGAATAGCTGAAAAATAAGAAATAATAAGATGTTTTCATTATTACACAATAAATGTTCTTCAGCTTTATACATTGTTTTGATGTTACCTCAACAATTAGGAATATTAAAACATCTTATATATTTAGCTCGCTGTTCCGTTGACCATTTTTTGCATCTGCCCTTGTTTTTGTGGAGGGAAGTCCATTGTGTACACCAAGGTCAGCTTGTTTGTCTGCTGTTTTTTTTTGTATTTTACGATGAGTCAGACAAGCATTTATTTGTCGGGTTATGGCTGTATGCGCGGTACAATGGGGCTGATTGAGAAGAATGGAGACATGCTTGTTTTGTTTGCCTGTTTTTCTCCTTCTGTCAAGGCGTATTTCTTTTTTTTTTTTGTACTTAAGGGTCTAAGAGAAAATCGAGGCGAAGTCTGTGAAATATTGCCTCCGACGTGAAAGCTAACACTGGCCTCGCGGGCAGCAGTCATCATGGCTGCTCAGTTGGCCTACGGAGGATCTGGGATTTCGTCCAAGTTGGTCATGCACACATTTGGCCATCCCTGAAGGATCCAACTGTTTGGCATCCGTAGCGAAAGCGTGACATCGCATAGGGAACAATAGATGCGTTCCTATTATTTGCTGAATATGCCGACAGATGTGGTCCTCTTATGGCCAATTTTTTTTTTTTTTTTTATCGTGCCCATCCAATATATGATTGTTGCCAGGTATGACTTGGCTGATTTATTTTTTTCATTAAATCCCACTTTTCAATTTGAGTATTAAAGTGTAAAAAAAACTTTTTTTTTTTTTTTTAGCTGTGGCAAAGTGGAGGGGTAGATTCCAGAATGTTTTTTTTTTTTTTATTGCAAAATGTACAAGAATGGGATTTTTAGGGTGCCATAATAAACATAACAAAGTATTTATAAAACGTAAAATGTTATTGTAATTTGCAAATATTAAAACCATAGATTCTCTAATCACCTATTACCTACTTATACTCTTCTTCATAAGGTTTGGCACAAGGTTAGGCGGCTCCAATAGGTTACTGGATTTACATGTAGGAAGAAGGTTAGGAACAATTCCCTGTGGGTTTTTTTTAGCAGCAATTTGAGAGACATAGGATTTTGTAAAATGTGTGAATTTTATTAACAACGAATGATGGAATATTTGTACATCATAGAAAAGCAGAAATGGTTAAAATATGAGCTCTGGTATACGCAAAAATGCAAATATTGATGAAAAATACAAAATAAGCTTTCACATACCGTATTTATCGGCGTATAA
This sequence comes from Lithobates sylvaticus, assembly GCA_028564925.1. Lineage (NCBI taxonomy): Eukaryota > Metazoa > Chordata > Amphibia > Anura > Ranidae > Lithobates > Lithobates sylvaticus. Next base: position 213,429,449 of record CM053035.1, on the reverse strand, counting down.
CACGCACCCCAAGTTTAGGAGGGCATTTTAAGGAAAAAAAGTTTTAGGAGGGAAGTTTAGGGAAAAAAAAAAACTTACATTTAAGCGTCATTTTCAGCTTGCCCAGCGTCATTGCAGCCTTGCCCAGCGTCATTGCAGCCTTGCCCAGCGTCATTGCAGCCTTGCCCAGCGTCATTGCAGCCTTGCCCAGGGTCATTGCAGCCTTGCCCAGCATCATTGCAGCCTTGCCCAGCATCATTGCAGCCTTGCCCAGCATCATTGCAGCCTTGCCCAGCGTCATTGCAGCCTTGCCCAGCATCATTGCAGCCTTTCCCTGGGTCATTGCAGCCATGCCCAGCGTCATTGCAGCCTTGGCCAGGGTCATTGCAGCCATGCCCAGCGACATTGTACCTTGCCAGCGTCATTGCAGCCATGCCCAGCGACATTAGAAGTCCGGTCCGGGTTTAAATTTCCCGCCTCCGAGACTCTCTGTCGCGCGCGCCGCCGAAAAAGACCGAGGCGCGGCCGAAAAAGACCGAAGCGGCCCCGGAAAAGGCCGAGCCGACTGTTCAGCTCCGATCGCGGTCCCGCCTCCCTGCTGTTTCCGGAGCGAGCGCAGGGAGGCGGGACTCTGAGCAGAGCCGAACAGTCTGCTCGTTCTATTCCGGCGCGGCTTCGGGTTTTTTCGGCCGCGCCTCGGCCTTTTTCGGCGGCGCTCGCTATTTTTCGGCGGCGCTTGCCATTTTTGCCATTTTTGAATTATTTTTTTGGGGTATCGGCGTATAACACGCACCCACGACTTTCCCCCGTTTTTTAGGGGGAAAAAGTGCGTGTTATACGCCGATAAATACGGTAATTTGTCTACACTTAAATCAATAATTTTAGCAATAAGTTCCCATATTCATAACTCAGAGAGCCATTTGGTGTATGGAAATACCCCAATGCATTTCAACCCAGGACAAATAGTGGTCTTCTTCAGGGGGTTCTCATATTTCTGTTGATACAGCAAATGGATAATTTTTAATATTAGGCATCATTAAATCATCAATTTATTGGGTATCTATCGAGAGCGACAATATTTACCCTTTCCATCAAATACATGCATTAGAACCAGAGGCTTTCATTAAAACCGTCAGTCTCCCTCAGAGGTGATCCCGGAATTCACTGCACTGTCAACCGTGTCCATGGAGGCCAGAGGAGGGCTGGGCTGGGGGGCAGAGTGGCAATTGCCCCCCAGGCCGCCCTAACTTATGTTGAAAACGGCCGGCGCCCACCGCTATTTTTACAGCTGCAGCGGTCGGCATCCTGTGAGTTGTAGTCCACATTCAAGCTCCCAAGCAGCGCAGAGGAAACTACAACCCCCAGAGACCAGAGTCTTGTAGGCAGGGTGCCCGTGACTGGCTTGGGCTGTGGGGCTGGGTGCTGGCTTGCTCTGGCCGTGGCGTGCAACCTGAGCTGCCAGGTAGGAGACCCTGACACCCCCAGCTGACCCCCACATCCCACCCCCCCCATACACCCCATTTACCCTGCCCCAGTTATCAGGCTGCATTGGATGGGCACTGGTGAGACTGCATTTATGGACACTGGTGAGGCTGCATTGATGGGCACTGATGAGGCGACATTGATGGGCACTGATCAGGCTGCATTGAGGGGCACTGGTGAGGCTGCATTGAAAAAACAACTGGGCATGGATGGTGAGCTGATTCGGTGGTTCAATGGGCCACTTGACTGGACTTCCCCCCCAGGCCTAAGGCTGCCAGTCCTCCCCTGATGGAGGCCCCCCCAGGGTGGGGATGCGCGACCGGAGCCCTTGTAGGGCCTACACCCCATATTACCTTCCCCTCTTTCCTACCCCCCTTTTTTTCCTTTTTTCCTTCCTCTATATTCCTACATGCCCTTATAACCAATATAACAAAATCCTAGGTGTCACCGCCCACCTCTCTCTAGATTGTGGGAGCTTCGTTGTACCGTGACCGCTTGTAGGCCCTACAGGGGCTCCGGTCGTGCATCCACACCCTGGGGGGCCCTCCATGGACACGGTTGACAGTGCACTGAATTCTAGGATCACCTTTGAGGGAGACTGACGGTTTTAATGAAAGCCTCTGGTTCTAATGCATGTATTTGATGGAAAGGGTAAATATTGTCGCTCTCGATAGATACCCATAAATTGATGATTTAATGTTGCCTAATATTAAAAATTATCCATTTGCTGTATCAACAGAAATATGAGAACCCCCTGAGGAAGACCACTATTTGTCCTGGGTTGAAATGCATTGGGGTATTTCCATGCACCAAATGGCTCTCTGAGTTATGAATATGGGAACTTATTTCTAAAATTATTGATTTAAGTGTAGAAAAATTATGTGAAAGATTATTTTGTATTTTTTTTTTTCTTCAATATTTGCATTTTTGCGTATACCAGAGCTCATATTTTAACCATTTCTACTTTTCTATGATGTACAAATATTCCATCATTCGTTATAAATAAAATTCATTCAGTCATTCAATAAAATTCACACATTTTACGAAATCCTGTGTCTCTCAAATTGCTGCTAAAAAAAACCCCACGGGGAATTGTTCCTAACCTTCTTCCTAACCGTATACCGTGGTGTGCAGCTTCCCCAGACCCAACATATGTGTCCATCCCCCCTCCACTGGTTTTACATGTTACAGTCCAATATGCCGTAATAGTAACTATGCCGAAATAGCCAAAATTCAGCAGGCCACCAGATGGAGTCAGCGAGGCATTACCCACCTTCTCCTTATCTTTCATAATGGCTCATTGTGTTCCTTCGAGGTGCTGACTGTGAGGTTCTCCCTCCCTAGGTCTATGCTATTCGACTACTATCAGCTGAAACATGCGGTTGCAGGGCAGGGTCCAGGCGGTGGAGTGGCAGCTGTCCCCGACTCCGGTGCTCAATATGATGGCCCAAACTGTCTCTTCTAGGGATTTATATCCCAATTCTACGCAATGTTGTTGACTAACTTCCTGACTTCATTTCCTTTGAGGGCACATGAGGTCTGGGCAAGGTATGTGGGCTCTTTCATGGATGACGAGTGGTGGGAGGCCTTGCAGACAGTACCTTAATGTTCTCTCAATGTGTCGCAGGGAGTCATAAAATTGTACATACTTCTGAGAGCTCATTTTACCCCCGTTAGGCTACACAGAATGGGTATTTTGGATTCCCCTACATGTGGCAAATGCCGCAGGGGTAATGGCGACTTAATCCATCTGACCTGGAGATGCCCAAAGTTGCATAGATATTAGGTGGAGGTGTTTGGTACCATAAACCCGGTGTACCAGATTTCTATACCATTAGACCCCAAATCATGTCTTCTGGTCATCTTGGATGACCTTCAGTTTCAGGCTCATACGAGAGAAGCTGCTACTAGAGCTCTTTTTCAAGCCCGAAGTGTTCTACTTAGACAATGGAAGTCCTCTGACCCCCCTTCCCATAAGGAATGGCTGCACTGTGTGGGAGAAACTCTCAGATTGGAGAAATATATCTACCAGCACAGGGGTACACCCCATAAATTTGATAACTTGTGGGGTCAGTGGCTGGACACACCAGGTTTGAGCCCGTTGGAATTGGTGTTGGACAGAATACTAATAGGTCAAGGATAACTCACTTGTTTAAAACCTTGGAATATGGGACAGCTACTGCATACACTGAACTATGTGTATTTTGGTCACCTTCAATACTGACAGCAGAGGCATAGCTCCCCTTAGTTTCTTATGCACATATCATTGTCTTTAATGTACATGACCTATATGATGTAATTTATCAATCTCTATGGAAGTTATAGATGCCGTCTTGGAAAAACGTTCTGTACAAAACTGTTATTTTTTTTGTTTCTAAATAAAATCTTTTCTGATTAAAAAAAAAAAAAAAAGATTTATATAAACCATCACCAAACATCTCTGAGGCCATAATGTAAGTGCAGTGACTTCAGCTCAACATGTTTCACCAAACACTGACTTCTTCAGGAGGCTTGTGAAGCACTGCATGAAGTATCACTACAGGTAATAGAGAAACACATAATTCACCACAGTACATATACACAAAGAATTATACAGAATTTGTTATTAATGAGAATGTACTGTTCTATGTACTGTGGTTAATTATGTGTTGTCTCTATTACCTTTGCAGCACAGTGGTGTAGTGGTTAGCACTCTCACCTAGCAGTAAGAAGGGTCACTGGTTCAAATCCCAACCACGACATTTCCTGCCTGGAGTTTGCATGTTCTCCCTGTGCCTGCGTGGGTTTCCTCCGGGTACTCCGGTTTCCTCCCACAATCCAAAGACATGCAGGTAGGTTAATTGGCTTCTGTCCAAAAATTGGCCCTAGTATATGAATGGGGACCTTGGATTGTGGGCTCCTTGAGGGTAGGGACTGATGTGAGTGTGCAATGTACAGGGATGGGGACAATTGTAGACACTCGCTCAGGTTGAACTGGATGGACTGATGTCTTTATTCAACCTTACTAACTATGAAACTATGAAACCTGTAGTGATGCTTCATGCAGTGCTTCACAAGTCTCCTGAAGAAGCCAGAGTTTGATGAAACATGTTGAAGTCATTGCACTTACATTATGGCCACATGGATGTTCCTTGATGGTTTTTATGAATCTATGGTTTTAATATTTGTATATTACAATAACATTTTAAAAATACTTTGTTATGTTTATTATAACACCTTAAAAATCCCATTGTTGTACATACATATTCTGGATTTAATTGGTCGGTTGCGGTGCCCTGACCCTCAGACATCTGACCACATCAGCACTATTTTTTTTTATTGCGGTTTATGGCTCTGATGGAAAGAAATTCCCTTACTTCCCATCCCGCTCGAGGAGATCTTTATTTTGTGAGTCATATAGGAGAACTCCACACTTCAAGCTTACCGCACGGCCTGGAACACCTACTGCAGGTTCCTAGCCACTTGTCCCGGAAACCACAGCAGACGACGTCAGTCACGTCCAAGCCTTCATATCTTATTGCCATACACAGCTGGCTCTCACTCATAACACTATCAGGCTGTACCTTGCCGGTATTCAGCATTTCCTGTCCTTACAGAATCCCGGAGAGCCATCTGTGTTCACAGCCCATACAATGAAAGCCCTGCTGTGCAGAATTCAGAAGCAGCAGCCCGCTACCAATGGCAAACGCTTACCCATTACCCATGCGATATGTTCAGGTGCATGTCTGAAATCCTCACACGTTCTCCCTTTGGGCTCTTGCCCAGCCTGGTCATCCAGGCGGCCATCTATCTCGCCTTTCTACGGCTTCCTACGACCTAGCGAGTTCACCTCTGGTAGTACCAGTAGTCAGGTACTGTACAGACACCTGCTGACTCGCTTCCCAAACCATTATGTCCTTCAACTTATGATCTCCAAAACGCAACAAACCGGACCCGGAGTAGAAATCAACTTCTTCAGGGCCAGCAACGCCTGGTGCCCAGAAATGATCGTTGACCATCTGCTCTCTCACCTACCCAGCCAGCCAGTCTCCTGCCCCTTACTGCCTTTTCCGGTCAACCCCCTGACTCAAACATGTTAGGGTCCTACTGCTCATCTTAGGCCTAGACCCCGGGCGGTATTCTGGACATTCCTTCCGGATTGGCGCAGCATCTCAGCACAGAGTACAAGACCATGTGATCAAGTAGCTAGGCAGATGGAAGTCCACCTGCTTCACCACATATATTCCGAACCCTCAAGTGGAGATGGCCCTAGCCTTCTCCAAGCTTGCTCAATGAGCTTAGAACCAATAAGGATATACTCCCTACCTGCTTATTTGTGGCCCCTTTTCTTGGCTTGCCTACCAGATGACGAAAAGCCACACCTCAGGTCTATTTATGTTGTAAGTCTTGTCGCGTGTTTACGTGATCCACATCTGTCTCATTCTTAGCCCCCGTACACACGGTCAGAAATTTTTTTCGACGGATTTTGTCCAACACTGGTGTTGCATACACACGGACGGACAAAGTTGTCAGAAAATCCGATCATTCTGAACGTGGTGACGTTCGTTGCATACGACGGAACTACGTAGAGGCTATTAGCCAATAGCTTTGGTCTCGTAATTTGATCTGAGCATGCGTGGCACTTTGTCCGTCGGAATTCTCTACACACGATCGGAAAAAGTCAGATCGGATTTTGTTGTCGGGAAATTTGAGAGCAGGATCTCAAATTTTTTCTGTCAGGAATTCAGACGAAAAAAGTCAGATGGAGCCCACACACGGGCGGATTTTCCGACAACATGGTACGATCGGACATTTTCTGTTGGAATTTCCGACCGTGTGTACGGGGGCTTAGGGCCACGACCATATATTAGAAGGCCAGTATGGTGGCCTGAATTTATGGGAGGAGCCCGGTGGGTATTTAAGCTGACCGCTCGCCCTTGCTCTCTGTTGGTTCCAGGATACCCTTCCTCCCATTCCCCTTTTTACAGCATTTCTCAGCACATTCTCCTCCACAATTATCCATTACTTACCTTGGGTATGGCCCCTTTTCTTGGCTTACCTACCAGACGACCAAAAGCCACACCTAAGGTCTATATATGTTGTAAGTCTTGTTGCGTGTTTATGTGATCCACATCTGTCTCAGTCTTAGGGCCACAACCATAAATAAATATAATTATATATACAGTATCTCACAAACACACCCCTTCACATTTGTGTAAATCTTTTCTTCTCTCTTTTCATGTGACAACACTGAAGAAATGACACTTGTCTATAATGTAAAGTAGTGAGTGTACAGCTTGTATAACAGTGTAAATTTGCCGTCCCCTCAAAATAACTCAACACACAGCCATTAATGTCTAAACCGCTGGCAACAAAAGTCAGTACACCCCTAAGTGAAAATCTCCAAATTGGGCCCAAAGTGTCAATATTTTGTGTGGCCGCCATTATTTTCCAGCACTGCCTTAACCCTCTTGGGCATGGAGGTCACCAGAGCTTCACAGGTTGGCACTGGAGTCCTCTTCCCCTCCTCCATGATGACATCACGGAGCTGGTCCACCTTCCGTTTGAGGATGTCCCACAGATGATCAATAGGGTTTAGGTCTGGAGACATGCTTGGCCAGCCCGTCACCTTTACCCTCAGCTTTAGCAAGGCAGTGGTGGGGTTTTATTTTTTTATTTATTTTATATATATATTTTTTTTTTATTTATTTTATATATATATATATATATATATATATATATATATATATATTCTGTAGTTCGATTCCACGTCAGATTGATAAAGTCAATTAGTGGCTATTTTTACCTGTAGCCCCCATTTAATTAGCAGAACTCTCGGGAATCGGGATGGCAGGTCAAGCAGCAGCAATTTCTTTTTAAACTAGAAATCTCACCGTTGATTCCCTTATTCAGAGTCAAGTAGGACAATTCATTTTTAGCACTAGTCACGGATGATTTATACTTCAGCTGGCTGAATGTAAAGTGAACAGAAGAAAATGACCTTTGAAGTGTCTTACTGCAGTCTGCCTAGGACTTGAGCGGAGCATTTTTTAGGGACTGAACGAGTACACGAGCATCTCTTGAAAGAGAACCTAAATTTAGCCTGGATCTCAGATGTTGCAGTGCTCCGTGCCGTCTCTGAGAAGACAATATGACCCACATTGTTGGAGGCTAGTAAATATATATATATACTTATGTGTGTGTGTGTACATAACATCATGTAAAAAAAAACAGAAGTAACATAATTCCATATATACTGTATATATATTGAATCTGTTAAAAAAATGCTGTTTTTATTTTTTATCATTTGAACCACAATGCTGGATCTTATCATATGTACAGTATATTAACCATTTGCTGTCCAGGGCAATTTTTTTTTTAATTTTCACACACATGCTAAAAATCTGGATTTTTTTTTTTTTTTTTTGCTAGAAAATTACATGGAGGCCTTGGAGAATAAAATAAGCAGCTGTTGGAATTTGCGATGTCACACCATATCGGTGCGGCTCTTTATCGCACACAAATTGTCAGGAATAAAACACACTAAAATAAATATTAGTGCACGCAAACACCATATTATACCCAAGTCTTTGGTAAAAATTTGAAAGGTGAGATTGCGTTGTGTAGATAGATACCCAACATGTTAAGACTCAAAATTGCGCTGGCCGTGAAATGGCATCAAACTACGGTACATTTTTGACAGTAGGTGATGTTTTAAAAGCCTTTACGGGTTATCCATGTACAGTTGTTCGTGAATAATGGCCCTAGAAGTATTGCTATCGCTCTCACGTTCGCGGTGACACCTCACATGTAGGGGGCACTTGCTGTTTACATACACATATGAGAAGTGATCTTCTGGTGCTTGCCAACATCCCCCAAAAATCTCTACAATACAACCTATACACATACAGGACTTTTGAGGCACATTCACCAAAGAAGGATACTACCACTCCCATTGGGTGCGACTGGTCCAGTTTGGATGCCTGGGGCTGCCCCACACAGATCCAGACCTTGCATACTGTCTCATTTCTGCTCTGGTTCTTCTGGGTCCTTCCCCCCATTGTCCAGGCATCCTCAGGTCTACAGCTGAGATTGCGTTTATCATTTGGCTGATGAGTATCTATCTCACCCTACAAGTACAAGGTCTCACTTTAGCCCCTGATAAAGAGTTATTGAAACTTGTCAGTTTTCTGTTTCCACAGATGCAGCAGATCTGACTATACAATGAGAAGGAATGGATATGAGATATGAGGTGTGGTGATGAGATATGGAAATGGGATATGAGATATGGTGATGAGATGTGGTGATGAGATATAGATATGCAATATGCTTATGAGATATGGATATGAGATATGGTGATGAGATATGGATATGAGATATGGATATGAGATATGGTGATGAGATATGGATATGAGATTTGCTGATGAGATATGGATATGAGATATGGATATGAGATATGGTGATGAGATATGGTGATGATGAGATATGTATATGAGATATGGATATGAGATATGGATTTGAGATATGGTGATGAGATATAGATATGAGATATGGATATGAGATATGGTGATGAGATATAGATATGAGATATGGTGATGATATATAGATATGAGATATGGATATGAGATATGGTGATGAGATATGGTGATTAGCTATGGATTTCCAATATGCTGATGAGATGTGGTGATTAGTAATAGATGAACATCTCTAGTGGTGATGAGATGTGGTGATGAGATATGGATATGAGATATGGTGATGAGCTATGGATTTCCAATATGCTGATGAGATGTGGTCAAAGATATGGATATGAGATATGGTGATGAGCTATGGTGATGAGATATGGATATGAGATATGGACATGAGATATGGTGATGAGATATGGATATGAGATATGGTGATGAGCTATGGTGATGAGATATGGATATTAGATATGGTGATGAGATATGGATAAGATATGCTGATGAGATATGGTGATGTGATATGGATATGAGATTTGGTGATGAGATATTGATGAGATATGGAAATGAGATATGGATATGAGATATGGTGATGAGATATGGATGCGATATGGTGATGAGATATGGTGATGAGATATGGTGATGAGATATGGATATGAGATATGGTGATGAGATATGGATAAGATATGCTGATGAGATATACAGTAAAAGACAATATTTTTATGTCAAAAATTGTTTTATGATTGCCATTTAAATAAAATATTTTTTTTTAAATGATTCTGTTTGGTAAATGAGCCTCCAAAGTCCTGTATGTGTATAGTTTGTATGTCTTGTCTATGTCAGCCGCACAGGAGGAGTGGTTCCATACAGCTCCTCATATTTTAAAGCCGACACATGAGAACGTCTGTTAATGTCACGAAGAACACATAAGCCGCAATATTTATTTTGCACAGAACGGGTTCCTCTGAGATGACGTGTTCCGTCCGATCATTGTAGATGAAAACAATGCCTATAGGGGTTCCTCAAGCTTCGATTTTAGAGTTTTGTTTTCTCCTTTGGTTTTCTTCCTGTTGAAATAAAAGTGACAGCCATCAATATTAAATGAATGTTGGGGAATTGTGCTGTCAGTAATTGTAGTAGGAAGACGGTGAGGTTGTAAGAATGGCCGGTGCCTAGACAATCCCCTGACACCTCCGGAGCATTCCTCCACACTCCGATAAATAATGTACAGAACTCTTCTCAGTCCTGAAATCCAGGATATTTTCTTTGTACATTTTACATATAGTGTCCAGTATAGAACATGGCTCCATTCTACATCTAGTGCCCAGTACAGAACATGGCTCCATTCTACATATGGTGTCCAGTACGGAACATGGCTACATTCTTCATATAGTGTCCAGTATAGGATATGGCTCCATTCTACATATGGTGTCCAGTATAGGACATGGCTACATTCTACATATGGTGTCCAGTACAGAACATGGCTCCATTCTACATATGGTGTCCAGTATAGAACATGGCTCCATTCTACATATGGTGTCCAGTACAGAACATGGCTCCATTCTACATATAGTGTCCAGTATAGGACATGGCTCCATTCTACATATGGTGTCCAGTATAGAACATGGCTCCATTCTACATATGGTGTCCAGTACAGAACATGGCTCCATTCTACATATGGTGTCCAGTATAGAACATGGCTCCATTCTACATATGGTGAGCAGTACAGAACATGGCTCCATTCTACATATAGTGTCCAGTATAGGACATGGCTCCATTCTACATATGGTGTCCAGTATAGAACATGGCTCCATTCTACATATGGTGTCCAGTACAGAACATGGCTCCATTCTACATGTGGTGTCCAGTATAGAACATGGCTCCATTCTACATATGGTGTCCAGTACAGAACATGGCTCCATTCTACATATAGTGTCCAGTATAGGACATGGCTCCATTCTACATATGGTGTCCAGTATAGAACATGGCTCCATTCTACATATGGTGTCCAGTACAGAACATGGCTCCATTCTACATATGGTGTCCAGTATAGAACATGGCTCCATTCTACATATGGTGTCCAGTATAGAACATGGCTCCATTCTACATATGGTACCCAGTACAGAACATGGCTCCATTCTACATATGGTGTCCAGTATAGAACATGGCTCTATTCTACATATGGTGTCCAGTACAGAACATGGCTCCATTCTACATATGGTGTCCAGTATAGAACATGGCTCCATTCTACATATGGCGTCCAGTTTAGAACATGGCTCCATTCTACATATGGTGTCCAGTACAGATCATGGCTCCATTCTACATATGGTGTCCAGTACAGAACATGGCTCTATTCTACATATGGTGTCCAGTACAGAACATGGCTCCATTCTACATATGGCACCCAGTACAGAACATGGCTCCATTCTACATATGGTGTCCAGTACAGAACATGGCTCTATTCTACATATGGTGAGCAGTACAGAACATGGCTCTATTCTACATATGGTGTCCAGTACAGAACATGGCTCTATTCTACATATGGTGTCCAGTACAGAACATGGCTCCATTCTACATATGGCGCCCCGTACAGAACATAGCTCCATTCTACATATGGTGTCCAGTACAGAACATGGCTCTATTCTACATATGGTGAGCAGTACAGAACATGGCTCTATTCTACATATGGTGTCCAGTACAGAACATGGCTCTATTCTACATATGGTGTCCAGTACAGAACATGGCTCCATTCTACATATGGCGCCCCGTACAGAACATAGCTCCATTCTACATATGGTGTCCAGTATAGAACATGGCTCCATCCCACATATGGTGTCCAGTACAGAACATGGCTCTATTGTACATTTCTACATATGGTGTCCAGTATAGAACATGGCTCCATTCTATATATGGTCTCCAGTACAGAACATGTCTACATTCCACATCTAGTGCCCAGTACAGAACATGGTTCCATTCTACATATGGTGTCCAGTACAGAACATGGTTCAATTCTACATATGGTGTCCAGTATAGAACATGGCTCCATTCTACATATGGTGTCCAATATAGAACATGGCTACATTCTACATATGGTGTGCAGTATAGAACATGGCTCCATTCTACATATGGTGTCCAATATAGAACATGGCTCCATTCTACATATGGTGTCCAGTACGGAACATGTCTACATTCCACATCTAGTGCCCAGTACATAACATGGCTTTATTTTACATATGGTGTCCAGTATAGAACGTGGCTTAATTCTACATATGGTGTCCAGTATAGAACATGTCTACATTCCACATCTAGTGCCCAGTACAGAACATGGCTCCATTCTACATATGGTGTCCAGTACAGAACATGTCTACATTCCACATCTAGTGCCCAGTACAGAACATGGCTCCATTCTACATATGGTGTGCAGTATAGAACATGGCTCCATTCTACATATGGTGTCCAGTACGGAACATGGCTACATTCTTCATATAGTGTCCAGTATAGGACATGGCTCCATTCTACATATGGTGTCCAGTATAGAACATGGCTCCATTCTACATATGGTGTCCAGTACAGAACATGTCTACATTCCACATCTAGTGCCCAGTACAGAACATGGCTCCATTCTACATATGGTGTGCAGTATAGAACATGGCTCCATTCTACATATGGTGTCCAGTACGGAACATGGCTACATTCTTCATATAGTGTCCAGTATAGGACATGGCTACATTCTACATATGGTGTCCAGTATAGAACATGGCTCCATTCTACATATGGTGAGCAGTACAGAACATGGCTCCATTCTACATATGGTGTCCAGTACAGAACATGGCTACATTCTTCATATAGTGTCCAGTATAGGACATGGCTCCATTCTACATATGGTGTCCAGTATAGAACATGGCTCCATTCTACATATGGTCTCCAGTACAGAACATGTCTACATTCCACATCTAGTGCCCAGTACAGAACATGGCTCCATTCTACATATGGTGTGCAGTATAGAACATGGCTCCATTCTACATATGGTGTCCAGTACGGAACATGGCTACATTCTTCATATAGTGTCCAGTATAGGACATGGCTTCATTCTACATATGGTGTCCAGTATAGGACATGGCTTCATTCTACATATGGTGTCCAGTACAGAACATGTCTACATTCTACATATGGCGTGCAGTATAGAACATGGCTCCATTCTACATATGGTGTCCAGTACGGAACATGGCTACATTCTTCATATAGTGTCCAGTATAGGACATGGCTACATTCTACATATGGTGTCCAGTACAGAACATGGCTCCATTCTACATATGGTGAGCAGTACAGAACATGGCTCCATTCTACATATGGTGTCCAGTACAGAACATGGCTCTATTCTACATATGGTGTCCAGTACAGAACATGGCTCCATTCTACATATGGCGCCCCGTACAGAACATGGCTCCATTCTACATATGGTGTCCAGTATAGAACATGGCTCCATCCCACATATGGTCTCCAGTACAGAACATGTCTACATTCCACATCTAGTGCCCAGTACAGAACATGGCTCCATTCTACATATGGTGTCCAATATAGAACATGGCTACATTCTACATATGGTGTCCAGTATAGAACATGGCTCCATTCTACATATGGTGTCCAGTATAGAACGTGGCTTAATTCTACATATGGTGTCCAGTATAGAACATGGCTCCATTCTTCATATAGTGTCCAGTATAGGACATGGCTACATTCTACATACGGTGTCCAGTACAGAACATGGCCCCATTGTACATATGGCGCCCCGTACAGAACATGGCTCCATTCTACATATGGTGTCCAGTATAGAACATGGCTCCATCCCACATATGGTGTCCAGTACAGAACATGGCTCCATTCTACATATGGTGTCCAGTATAGAACATGGCTCCATTCTAGATATGGTCTCCAGTACAGAACATGTCTACATTCCACATCTAGTGCCCAGTACAGAACATGGCTCCATTCTACATATGGTGTCCAGTACAGAACATAGCTCCATTCTGCATATGGTGTCCAGTACGGAACATGGCTACATTCTTCATATAGTGTCCAGTACAGAACATGGCTACATTCTACATATGGTGTCCAGTACAGAACATGGCTACATTCTACATATGGTGTCCAGTACAGAACATGGCTCCATTCTACATATGGTGTCCAGTACGGAACATGGCTACATTCTTCATATAGTGCCCAGTATAGGATATGGCTCCATTCTACATATGGTGTCCAGTATAGATCATGGCTACATTCTACATATGGTGTCCAGTACAGAACATGGCTCCATTCTTCATATAGTGTCCAGTATAGATCATGGCTACATTCTACATATGGTGTCCAGTATAGATAATGGCGCTGTAGTAAGTGCTGAAGTGCTCCAAGTATGACACACTCAATATATAATAAAAAACAATCTCTAGTAATGTGATGAGTGCTCCAAAGGGATAAAGTGCTATAGTGCTCCAATGATTAATCCAGGTGCGCCATGCTCCCCTCTTATGACCCCACTCACCAGAGATAATGGACCCTCAGCTTTGCAGTCTATGGGTCATACACACTGTGATCTAATGATCTGATAAGATGGGAAGAACTCCTCGGAAACTCTAAAGAAAACATGTGTACAGGTGCTGCAACCTTCCCACAAAAAAGCTCCGCCCGGTGCTCAGACATTGACCTCCAACGTACCAGAATAAAGGAAAGGGATGGTTGGCACTCAGGATGACATCCAAAATAGTATTCCTTTATTAAATACATGTACAGAGCTGTAAAACAGTCTACTCGTTTCAGACGTTAGTCCTTGGCTAAGGACTAACGTCCGAAACGCGTAGGCTGTTTTACAGCTCTGTACATGTATTTAATAAAGAAATACTATTTTGGCAGTTATCCCTTTCCTTATCCTCGGAAACTCTCCATACAAAGCAAAGGGGGTCTTGGAGATGGCCAAAAAAAAACAGATCCACCAGGCTCAAAAAGAGAAGCTGATAGCGAAGTACTGCAGGGTAAAAACAATAAGCGCAATCTAGGTGCCACTTACTAGTGCATACTGTGCAGAGAAACAACTCTTCTGGGGGTTCGCCACTGCTCGGCGTGCGTTCTACAGAGGGCGGAAAAGGGCTCCTCCTCCCATGAAGGCTCCTGGGATGGATGACATCATTTGGGCCTAGGCCAGAAACCAGGAAGAACTGAAGAAATGTAAAAAAAATAAAACAATCTACAGTGCCTTGCAAAAGTATTCACCCCCCCTTGGCTTTTTACCTATTTTGTTACATTACAGCCTTTAGTTCAATGTTTTTTTAATCTGAATTATATGTGATGATCAGAACACAATAGTTTAAGTTGGTGAAGTAAAATTAGAAAAATAAATACATAAAACTATTTTTCAGAAATAAAAAAAATGATAATTGGCATGTGCGTATGTATTCACCCACTTTGTTATGAAGCTCATAAAAAGCTCTGGTGCCACCAATTACCTTCAGAAGTCACATAATTAGTGAAATGATGTCCACCTGTGTGCAATCTAAGAGTCACATGACCTGTCATTACATAGACACACCTTTGTGAAAGGCCCCAGAGGCTGCAACACCTAAGCAAGAGGCACCACTAACCAAACCACGGCCATGAAGACCAAGGAACTCTCCAAACAAGGAAGGGACAATGTTGTTGAGAAGTACAAGTCAGGGTTGGGTTATAACAAAAATATCCAAATCTTTGATGATCCCTAGGAGCTCCATCAAATCTATCATAACCAAATGGAAAGAACATGGCACAACAGCAAACCTGCCAAGAGACGGGCGCACACCAAAACTCACGGAGCGGGCAAGGAGGGCATTAATCAGAGAGGCGGCACAGAGACCTAAGGTAACCCTGGAGGAGCTGCAGAGTTCCACAGCAGAGACTGGAGTATCTGTACATAGGACCACAATAAGCCGTACGCTCCATAGAGTTGGGCTTCATGGCAGAGTGGCCAGAAGAAAGACATTACTTTCACCAAAAAACAAAATGGCACGTTTTGAGTTTGTGGAAAGGCATGTGGGAGACTCCCAAAATGTATGGAGGAAGGTGCTCTGCTCTGATGGATGGAGGAAGGTGCTCTGCTCTGATGGATGGAGGAAGGTGCTCTGCTCTGATGGATGGAGGAAGGTGCTCTGGTCTGATGGATGGAGGAAGGTGCTCTGTTCTGATGGGTGGAGGAAGGTGCTCTGGTCTGATGGATGGAGGAAGGTGCTCTGCTCTGATGTATGGGGGAAGGTGCTCTGGTCTGATGGGTGGAGGAAGGTGCTCTGCTCTGATGTATGGAGGAAGGTGCTCTGCTCTGATGTATGGAGGAAGGTTCTCTGCTCTAATGGATGGAGGAAGGTGCTCTGCTCTGATGTATGGGGGAAGGTGCTCTGGTCTGATGTATGGAGGAAGGTGCTCTGCTCTGATGGATGGAGGAAGGTGCTCTGCTCTGATGGATGGAGGAAGGTGCCCTGCTCTGATGTATGGGGGAAGGTGCTCTGCTCTGATGTATGGGGGAAGGTGCTCTGGTCTGATGTACGGAGGAAGGTGCTCTGGTCTGATGGGTGGAGGAAGGTACTCTGCTCTGATGTATGGAGGAAGGTGCTCTGGTCTGATGGATGGAGGAAGGTCCTCTGCTCTGATGTATGGAGGAAGGTGCTCTGGTCTGATGTATGGAGGAAGGTGCTCTGGTCTGATGTATGGAGGAAGGTGCTCTGCTCTGATGTATGGAGGAAGGTGCTCTGCTCTGATGTATGGAGGAAGGTGCTCTGCTCTGATGGATGGAGGAAGGTGCACTGCTCTGATGTATGGAGGAAGGTGCTCTGCTCTGATGTATGGAGGAAGGTGCTCTGCTCTGATGTATGAAGGAAGGTGCTCTGCTCTGATGTATGGAGGAAGGTGCTCTGCTCTGATGTATGGAGGAAGGTGCTCTGCTCTGATGTATGGAGGAAGGTGCTCTGCTCTGATGGATGGAGGAAGGTGCTCTGCTCTGATGGATGGAGGAAGGTGCTCTGGTCTGATGGATGGAGGAAGGTGCTCTGCTCTGATGTATGGAGGAAGGTGCTCTGCTCTGATGTATGGAGGAAGGTGCTCTGCTCTGATGTAGGGAGGAAGGTGCTCTGCTCTGATGTATGGAGGAAGGTGCTCTGCTCTGATGGATGGGGGAAGGTGCTCTGCTCTGATGGATGGAGGAAGGTGCTCTACTCTGATGGATGGAGGAAGGTGCTCTGCTCTGATGTATGGAGGAAGGTGCTCTGCTCTGATGGATGGAGGAAGGTGCTCTGCTCTGATGTATGGAGGAAGGTGCTCTGCTCTGATGTATGGAGGAAGGTGCTCTGCTCTGATGGATGGAGGAAGGTGCTCTGCTCTGATGGACGGAGGAAGGTGCTCTGCTCTGATGGACGGAGGAAGGTGCTCTGCTCTGATGGATGGAGGAAGGTGCTCTGCTCTGATGGATGGGGGAAGGTGCTCTGCTCTGATGGATGGAGGAAGGTGCTCTGCTCTGATGGATGGAGGAAGGTGCTCTGCTCTGATGTATGGAGGAAGGTGCTCTGCTCTGATGTATGGAGGAAGGTGCTCTGCTCTGATGTATGGAGGAAGGTGCTCTGCTCTGATGGATGGAGGAAGGTGCTCTGCTCTGATGTATGGAGGAAGGTGCTCTGCTCTGATGGATGGAGGAAGGTGCTCTGCTCTGATGGATGGAGGAAGGTGCTCTGCTCTGATGTATGGAGGAAGGTGCTCTGCTCTGATGGATGGAGGAAGGTGCTCTGCTCTGATGGATGGAGGAAGGTGCTCTGCTCTGATATATGGAGGAAGGTGCTCTGCTCTGATGTATGGAGGAAGGTGCTCTGGTCTGATGTACGGAGGAAGGTACTCTGCTCTGATGGATGGAGGAAGGTGCTCTGCTCTGATGGATGGAGGAAGGTGCTCTGCTCTGATGGATGGAGGAAGGTGCTCTGCTCTGATGGATGGAGGAAGGTGCTCTGCTCTGATGGATGGAGGAAGGTGCTCTGCTCTGATGTATGGAGGAAGGTGCTCTGCTCTGATGTATGGGGGAAGGTGCTCTGCTCTGATGGATGGAGGAAGGTGCTCTGCTCTGATGGATGGAGGAAGGTGCTCTGCTCTGATGGATGGAGGAAGGTGCTCTGGTCTGATGGCCATCAAAGAAAACGCTATGTCTGGTGCAAACCCAACACATCACATCACCCACTGTGAGACATGGTGGTGGCAGCATCATGCTGTGGGGATGTTTTTCAGCAATCGGGACTGGGAAACTGGTCAGAGTTGAGGGAAAGATGGATTGTGCTAAATACAGGGATATTCTTGAGAAAAACCTGTAGCACTCTGTGTGTGATTTGAGGCTAGGACGGAGGTTCACCTTCCAGCAGATCAATGACCCCAAACACACTGCTAAAGCAACACTTGAGTGGTTTAAGGGGAAACATGGAAATGTGTTGGAATGGCCTAGTCAAAGCCCAGACCTCAATCCAATAGAAAATCTGTGGTCCGACTTAAAGATTGCTGTTCACAAGCGCAAACCATCCAACTTGAAGGAGCTGGAGCAGTTTTGCAAGGAGGAGGAATGGGCAGAAATCCCAGTGGTGAGATGTGGCAAGACTCATAGAGACTTATCCAAAGAGACTTGGAGCTGTGATAGCTGCAAAAGGCGGCTCTACAAAGTATTGACTTTAGGGGGGTGAATAGATACGCACATTTTTCTGTTCTTTTGTCCCATTTGTTGTTTGCTTCACAATTAAAAAAAAACATCTTCAAAGTTGTGGGCGTGTTCTGTAAATGAAATGATGCAAATCCTCAAACAATCCATGTTAATTCCAGTTTGTGATGCAACAAAACCCGAAAAATGCCAAGGGGGGGGGGGTGAATACTTTTGCAAGGCACTGTATTTACTAATGCTAGCAGCATAACAATAAAAAAAAAAAAAAAATTATGTTGATTGAGAGAGTTTAGTTCCACATTAAATAATTTCCCGTTACTTCTATAAAGAATGTCATCCTCGCTCTTCGCCTGCGACTTCTGCCGAAGGCGGTTTACCTCTCCGCTCCCGCCGCGGAGAGCGGGTTGGGAGGACAATCTTTTCTCTGACAGCTTTTCACACCTTCCCGTCCGCACATGCCGAAAAAGTCAGGCCACAGAGATGAGATCTGAAGACAGCTGTTGGGGGAAACTTTCCCACCAATCTTCACATCATCTGTCACCGCATCACCTCGAATGCACCGCTTGTGCCGATAGTAATGAAAAAAAAAAAAAAAGAAATGACTATCGGTGTCGCTCCCATTAGTGAGCCAAGTTTTTGGATTGTTGTAATTAAAAAAGAAAAAAAAAAAAAACGTTACTTAGTAATATTTGAATATAAGTTGGCCAAATAATGTGAGCGCACTTTAATGTACAGTATGAGTATATTATATACATGTACTGATGTGAATGTGGAATATACAGTATATAAAGCGCTGTTTACATTGTTTGCATTATATAAAAAATGTAATAAATAAATAAAATGGATATATGTGCCCCAAAGAGGGTGAGCTGCATCTCAGTGAAACTTCAGTATTGCCATTAAAAAAAAAAAAAGAGAGAATTTCTAGATTTTTTTCATCTGAATACCATAAAATTGTATGGAAGATCATAAAAAAAAAAAAAAATACAGAATTATGTTTATGAAATTTTTTTTTTTACAGAATTCTGAGTTTGAAAGTCAGAATTCTAAGATTAAATGTCAGAATTCTAAGATTCAAAGTCAGAATTGTAAGTTTAAAAAAAAAAAAAATTCTACTGAATTCTGAGATTTAAAGTCAGAATTCTAAGATTCAAAGTCAGAATTCTGAGATTCAAAGTCAGAATTGTAAGTTTAAAAAAAAAAAAAAATTCTACAGAATTCTTCACTATAAAGTCAGAATTCTAAGATTCAAAGTCAGAATTCTGAGATTCAAAGTCAGAATTCTGAGCCCCAAGGCTCTTCCATAAAATTGCTTCTAATCCATAGATTTTTTTTTTTTTTCATTATATAATCATTTTTTTGTTATTGAAGTTTTATATATAAAAAAAAAATAAAAAAATTAGCACATACTCCGCCTTCACTATAAACCGACCTTCTCACCCTTCACCCGACCTTCTCACCCTTCACTATAAACCGGCCTTCCCACCCTTCACTATAAACCGACCTTCTCACCCTTCACCCGGCCTTCTCACTCTTCACTATAACCCGACCTTCTCACCCTTCTCTATAAACCGACCTTCTCACCCTTCACTATAACCCGACCTTCTCACCCTTCTCTATAAACCGACCTTCTTACCCTTCACTATAACCCAACCTTCTCACCCTTCTCTATAAACCGACCTTCTTACCCTTCACTATAAACTGACCTTCTCACCCTTCACTATAACCCGACCTTCTTACCCATCACCTGACCTTCTCACCCTTCACCCGACCTTCTCACACTTCACTATAACCCGACCATCTCACCCATCACCTGACCTTCTCACCCTTCACCCGACCTTCTCACCCTTCACTAAAACCCGACCTTCTCACCCTTCTCTATAAACCGACCTTCTCACCCTTCACTATAACCTGATCCTCTCACCCTTCACCCGACCTTCTCACCCTTCACTATAACCCGATCCTCTCATCCTTTACTATAACCTGACCTTCTCACCCTTCACCTGACCTTCTCACCCTTCACTATAACCCGACCTTCTCACCTTTCACCCGACCTTCTCACCCTTCACCATAACCCGACCTTCTCACCCTTCACTATAACCCGACCTTCTCATCCTTCACCCGACCTTCTTACCCTTCACTATAACCCAACCTTCTCACCCTTCTCTATAAACCGACCTTCTTACCCTTCACTATAAACTGACCTTCTCACCCTTCACTATAACCCGACCTTCTTACCCATCACCTGACCTTCTCACCCTTCACCCGACCTTCTCACACTTCACTATAACCCGACCATCTCACCCATCACCTGACCTTCTCACCCTTCACCCGACCTTCTCACCCTTCACTAAAACCCGACCTTCTCACCCTTCTCTATAAACCGACCTTCTCACCCTTCACTATAACCTGATCCTCTCACCCTTCACCCGACCTTCTCACCCTTCACTATAACCCGATCCTCTCATCCTTTACTATAACCTGACCTTCTCACCCTTCACCTGACCTTCTCACCCTTCACTATAACCCGACCTTCTCACCTTTCACCCGACCTTCTCACCCTTCACCATAACCCGACCTTCTCACCCTTCACTATAACCCGACCTTCTCATCCTTCACCCGACCTTTTCACCCTTCACTATAACCCGACCTTCTCACCCTTCACCTGACCTTCTCACCCTTCACTATAACCCGACCTTCTCACCCTTCACTATAACCCTTCGCCGGTGTGAAGTTCTCCCTCTAGTCTTCTGCTTGGAAAGATCTTGAATATTTTCTGTACCGTGTCAGTGTTTTCCTCTCCCGCCTTGTGCGGTTTTCAATCACTCGGCACAGATTTGCTCTGACTGTAAATCTTTAGTTGTCGTCTCCTGGTGAGTTGTCAGGTGTTCCCGGATGTGTCAGATTTGTATCTGGATTATTTTACTACTCATCTATTATCTCATTTTAAAACAATTTTTATTTATTTTTTAGCATTTTTGTACTTTATTTTAAATCATTCACTTAAAGGATATGTCTGGGATAAGAAAAAAAACATATTCTTTTTTCTTTTTGCTTAATAAACGAAAAAAAGTAAAAAAAAAAAAATTGAAAAAAACATTTTTTTCTTTGTTTCTGTTATTTTAGTTTTGCAAACAAATAATCTTTCTTCAGAGATTTAGGCCAAACTGTATTCTGCTCCATTTCTTTTTGGTGAAAATAACCCAAATCAGTGAATATTATTTAGTCTGTAGGAAACTAACAGAGTCCACAACCTATGGGATATATATCTGAAAATTGTTCAGTCCTGATGTACTGATGGGCCGATCTCATTTCTTGAGGCCTGAAAACGCCAAAATCTCGACTTTTTGGAAAGTAGACAGTCCAGACTATGCAGTAAGAGGCATGGAGAGTTTTTTGAAGTTGTCATTTTTTGCCACAATTTTTTTTTTAGAAAATTAAGAAATTTAAAAAAAAAAATGTATTTTTTTTTTTTTTATGTTTTACATACTGTCACCAGTGCAGTACAGTGTCATGTGACTGGTGTGGCGGTGATCAGGGACACTGACTGGTGACAATTTGTAAAAAAATAAAAAATTTAAAAATGTATCATGTTATCAATTTTTTTCTTTATTATTAGATTTTTTTCTTTTTTTTACATGTTTTTTTTACATGCAGTGACCAGAGATATTTAGTGTTACCATGGCAATACTCTATTAAAATTTGGGAGGTGATTTATTTTTTTTTCTTTTATTTTTACACACTATGATCGCTTATAACTGTGCATTTTTTCAGTTATAAGTAATTTTTTCATTCAGTGTTTACTTTTGTGATTAGCTGTGATTGGCCACAGCTAATCACCTGGTACAGATGGGTAGTGATTGGCCCTGTCTGTACCATGCGATCCATGTGACCAATCACAGAGCTTATCACAAATAGTACACAATGAATGGAATGAATCAAAGCCTTTCATTATGTACAATTGTCATGTGACCTGCTGTGATTGGCCACAGTGGTCACACGGTACAATTATTGGTCATTGGATGACAGATTGCGCCGGAGCCTGGCCTGTGGCACGATCGTCCTCCCAGCGGAACAGGACTCCCACTCAGCTGTCATATTACAATAGGCCAGACGAGAGGGGGTTAACCACTTCCCAGCCAGCCTATAACAAGATGATGGCTGGGCGGGCCTCACGGATTGCCTCACTGATAGATGGCACTGATGTGCATTGATAGGTGGCACTGATGGGCACTGATACGTGGCACTTATGGGCACTGATAGGCTGCACTGATGGGCACTTATATGGGGCACTGATGGACACTGATAGGCGGCACTGATGGACAGTGATAGGCAGCACTGATGGTCACTGATAGGTCGCACTGATGGTCACTGATAGGTGTCACTGATGGGCACTGATAGGCGTCACTGATGGGCACTGATGGTCACTGATAGGCGGCACTGATGGGCACAGATAGGTGGCACTGGATAATTTCACATGAAAATATTGCCATATTTAATAATTAAAAAAATGGGTACTATGGTAAGGCTGTCTGTGGCTAAATCACTCTGAACCCCTTACTAAGACCTAAAAAAATTATTTAAAAAAAGCCCTAAAAGATAGGGAAAAAATAAAAGCTTTCTAAAAATAGAAATAAATAAAGACCTAAAAAATAGAGGAATAAAAAGGTTAAAATCAGCTTGAGCTCCAATTTTAGAACTATGCCCCACCCCTGGCAGCCCGCCATCCGATGTGAGTGCCTTATGGCCACTAGGGGCACTATTATTGGATAGGGGCAAGTTAAGGGCTGAAACTGGTTCTAAAATGCAAGCAGGACATCCTCCAGGACGCTGTCCGCCAGGCATTTTTTCCCTTTTGTGTATACAAGTGCAGCGCTAACATAGATGGACAAGTGTCCCTGATTTTCACTTGAGATCCCGCAGGAGTGTAACAGCCCGTGGGAACTGTTGTGAGCCAGGAGTATAATAATTAACCCTATAAGTGAGGGTGTCAGCTAGATTTCTCTGCTGGTGTGTGCTCAAATTAGAGTGGTTAAAGGTTGCATTAAATAATGCGATTATAGTAAACACAACTAATAAAACTGTGAAAAATTGTATCATGTGAAAGGGGGAGGGAAAGGGGTGATGCTGGGTGTTTGAACCCCTTTTAACCGTGGGCACAGAACAAATCCACACCAGGTTAAAGCAAGATCCTATTTGGTCTCCTTCAGGAGTCACAGCTTCATGTAGCACAGACTATTAGGGCGTGTGACACCAAATCGCCGGAATATGTAATAGGACTATAACAGGTGAAATAAGGTGTTAAAATAATACTGATCCTTAGGCATATGTTAAATACACTCCCATAAGTGAAAACCTACGCCTCTAGACAGTGAACAACCAAGCTGAACCAAACATATAATGTATAACCTGTCTGACCATACACTCAAAACAGTGAACAGGGAAAGAAAAGAATAATCCCCTATACTGGCATGGGAATTGGCTCCCTTCAAAGCGTGCCTACATCCACCATCTATTCAAAGTCTGTCTAACCATATAACAATGTGCAAATAGTCCTGTTGGTCTGGATATGATGACAGAACAGACAGAAGACAGTTCAATTTGCAGTATCTTCACTAGATGCAGGTGTATCACTGGAGGTATTCAAGGTATGTGGTCAGCTTAACAGGCTCTAAAAACAAACGGTAAAGGTGGGTACTCTTACCAGAGCTGATGGACTCACCCCTCTCAGGGTGAGTCAACAAGGCTTATAACGGATACACCGGATAGATAATGGATCTGTTGCGATCTGCTGGATCTCACTGGACCTTTCCTCCAGGTGTCAAAGCAGTCGCTTACCTGCGGCTCGATGGAAGTGCCGGATTTAAAAAGTAAGCAGTGGTAAAACTTCTCTGGGGGATCCTTATCCACAGCAGCTCAGGTAGAGGAGGAAACAGAGACAGAGAAGCAACTCCTCATAGTGTGAAACCAATTTCCCAATTGGCATTTATTGGATAAAAACGGTTTTAAAAAACATTTGCGCAAAAAGTTAAAATGTGGCTTCGGTAGACATCCAACCCTACATGTTTCGCCTGCTGAAGGCTTCAACTGGGGTATATGTCTACCAGCCACCTGTCTACAATATATATACCTTTGAGTGGGGATTCAGAGTGACTACAGCTGAGTCCTGGAGCACGGATCCTCACTTCCGGTATCGGCAGCGTGCGTTCCACGCTCTAACTCATCTAAGGCAAGGATGATGTCATCTTGAGGCATCCGGAGACCAAGCCTCATTTACAGATTGCTGCATGGCCAATCAGCAGCGACTACTGGTGATCAACCTATGGGCGTCAGCGTGTGGCTAGGAGTGGCTTGCAACACTAAGCCAATACGTGGGGAGAACGCCATAAGGGGAGGGAAAGTCACTTCCCCATAGGCGTCACTTAGAAGTGTTTAGGAGATACGTCCGGTCGTCAGTCTAAATGCGCATGCGCGCCCGCACGTATGATAGAAGCGGCCGGGGAAAAAACGGAGTTG
Source organism: Lithobates sylvaticus (assembly GCA_028564925.1). NCBI lineage: Eukaryota > Metazoa > Chordata > Amphibia > Anura > Ranidae > Lithobates > Lithobates sylvaticus. The sequence goes on along the minus strand of CM053035.1, from coordinate 213,404,336 downwards.
ATGCTGCACCCAATCGCGCATGCGCGGGTACACGGAGATGGTAGTCATAGGAACTTAGAACCTATGGGGAGGAAGGCAGGCACTATACAGAATTCATTCTAGAATGGTAAGTGTACTAGGTAGCATTTTCAATATTCAATGTGTCAGTGAGTTAAAAGAACCCTTGTATTGGCATTATATAGTTATTTCAAAACATGGTTATCAAAAGGTATTCAAATCAGGAATTCAAAAGGTATTCCCAGTTATGATGTTATTGTGGGGTGGAGATTGATTGCATCTGAAATCTCCCCCTTTTTTTGATGTCTTTACTTTCAAAAAAATTTTTTGAGTTCATATGAACTACTTTGGTACTGCTTATTGTCCATATCAATTAACTAGTTTACATCTCTGAATGAATACGCTCGTTTAACCCAAATTATGCATCCAGACTACGAGGTCACCTTGCGTGCCACCAGTAACATAGCATCACTATGGCAATGGAGATGTGGAAGTCACCTGATGTGTCAGGTTATGATAAGTTTCTTCCCCTCTCCTATGTGTTACTCTAACTCTGTGGATTATTCCTGTGGAGTCAGCACGCAAGCGCAATAGGTTACTTTTTAGACACCTCCCATAGGGGCGTGCCTGCCTTCCTCCCCATAGGTTCTAAGTTCCTATGACTACCATCTCCGTGTACCCGCGCATGCGCGATTGGGTGCAGCATCAACTCCGTTTTTTCCCCGGCCGCTTCTATCATACGTGCGGGCGCGCATGCGCATTTAGACTGACGACCGGACGTATCTCCTAAACACTTCTAAGTGACGCCTATGGGGAAGTGACTTTCCCTCCCCTTATGGCGTTCTCCCCACGTATTGGCTTAGTGTTGCAAGCCACTCCTAGCCACACGCTGACGCCCATAGGTTGATCACCAGTAGTCGCTGCTGATTGGCCATGCAGCAATCTGTAAATGAGGCTTGGTCTCCGGATGCCTCAAGATGACATCATCCTTGCCTTAGATGAGTTAGAGCGTGGAACGCACGCTGCCGATACCGGAAGTGAGGATCCGTGCTCCAGGACTCAGCTGTAGTCACTCTGAATCCCCACTCAAAGGTATATATATTGTAGACAGGTGGCTGGTAGACATATACCCCAGTTGAAGCCTTCAGCAGGCGAAACATGTAGGGTTGGATGTCTACCGAAGCCACATTTTAACTTTTTGCGCAAATGTTTTTTAAAACCGTTTTTATCCAATAAATGCCAATTGGGAAATTGGTTTCACACTATGAGGAGTTGCTTCTCTGTCTCTGTTTCCTCCTCTACCTGAGCTGCTGTGGATAAGGATCCCCCAGAGAAGTTTTACCACTGCTTACTTTTTAAATCCGGCACTTCCATCGAGCCGCAGGTAAGCGACTGCTTTGACACCTGGAGGAAAGGTCCAGTGAGATCCAGCAGATCGCAACAGATCCATTATCTATCCGGTGTATCCGTTATAAGCCTTGTTGACTCACCCTGAGAGGGGTGAGTCCATCAGCTCTGGTAAGAGTACCCACCTTTACCGTTTGTTTTTAGAGCCTGTTAAGCTGACCACATACCTTGAATACCTCCAGTGATACACCTGCATCTAGTGAAGATACTGCAAATTGAACTGTCTTCTGTCTGTTCTGTCATCATATCCAGACCAACAGGACTATTTGCACATTGTTATATGGTTAGACAGACTTTGAATAGATGGTGGATGTAGGCACGCTTTGAAGGGAGCCAATTCCCATGCCAGTATAGGGGATTATTCTTTTCTTTCCCTGTTCACTGTTTTGAGTGTATGGTCAGACAGGTTATACATTATATGTTTGGTTCAGCTTGGTTGTTCACTGTCTAGAGGCGTAGGTTTTCACTTATGGGAGTGTATTTAACATATGCCTAAGGATCAGTATTATTTTAACACCTTATTTCACCTGTTATAGTCCTATTACATATTCCGGCGATTTGGTGTCACACGCCCTAATAGTCTGTGCTACATGAAGCTGTGACTCCTGAAGGAGACCAAATAGGATCTTGCTTTAACCTGGTGTGGATTTGTTCTGTGCCCACGGTTAAAAGGGGTTCAAACACCCAGCATCACCCCTTTCCCTCCCCCTTTCACATGATACAATTTTTCACAGTTTTATTAGTTGTGTTTACTATAATCGCATTATTTAATGCAACCTTTAACCACTCTAATTTGAGCACACACCAGCAGAGAAATCTAGCTGACACCCTCACTTATAGGGTTAATTATTATACTCCTGGCTCACAACAGTTCCCACGGGCTGTTACACTCCTGCGGGATCTCAAGTGAAAATCAGGGACACATCCATTTTTTCACCTTTTTTTGGTTGAACTAAATTAACTTGCGTCTTTTTATCACTCTGACCTCCTTACTTAACCCATAAAAAAGACCTAAAAAATTAAAACAAATAAAATCTTTCCATGGCTAAATCACTGTGAACTCCTTACTAAAACCTGAAAAAAAAAAAAACTAAAGAATTTAAAACAAATAAAATCTTTCCATGGCTAAATCACTCTGAACTCCTTACTAAAACCTGGAAAAAAAAAACTAAATAATTTAAAACAAATAAAATCTTTCCATGGCTAAATCACTGTGAACTCCTTACTAAAACCTGAAAAAAAAAATAAAGAATTTAAAACAAATAAAATCTTTCCATGGCTAAATCACTGTGAACTCCTTACTAAAACCTGAAAAAAAAAAAAAACTAAAGAATTTAAAACAAATACAATCTTTCCATGGCTAAATCACTGTGAACTCCTTACTAAAACCTGGAAAAAATAAAAATAAACTAAATAATTTAAAACAAATAAAATCTTTCCATGGCTAAATCACTGTGAACTCCTTACTAAAACCTGAAAAAAAAAAATAAAGAATTTAAAACAAATAAAATCTTTCCATGGCTAAATCACTGTGAACTCCTTACTAAAACCTGAAAAAAAAAAAAACTAAAGAATTTAAAACAAAAAAAATCTTTCCATGGCTAAATCACTGTGAACTCCTTACTAAAACCTGAAAAAAAAAAAAAAAAAACTAAAGAATTTAAAACAAATAAAATCTTTCCATGGCTAAATCACTCTGAACTGATTACTAAAACCTGGGAAAAAAAAAACTAAAGAATTTAAAACAAAAAAAAAAATCTTTCCATGGCTAAATCACTGTGAACTCCTTACTAAAACCTGAAAAAAAAACTAAATAATTTAAAACAAATAAAATCTTTCCATGGCTAAATCACTGTGAACTCCTTACTAAAACCTGAAAAAAATAACTAAATAATTTAAAACAAATAAAATCTTTCCATGGCTAAATCACTGTGAACTCCTTACTAAAACCTGAAAAAAAAAAAACTAAAGAATTTAAAACAAATAAAATCTTTCCATGACTAAATCACTCTGAACTCCTTACTAAAACCTGAAAAAAAAAACTAAAGAATTTAAAACAAATAAAATCTTTCCATGGCTAAATCACTTTGAACTCCTTACTAAAACCTGAAAAAAAATAATAAAACAAATAAAAGCTCCCCATGGCTAAATGACTGTGAACTCCTTACGTCTTTTTTTTTTTTTAACCAGACTGACCATGTAAAAATTACAAATGCATGTGCTGCTCATCATTAATTTAACCTAAAAAGAAAAAGCCCCACAAAATAGGAAAAAATAAAAGCTTTCCATGGCTAGATCACTCTGAACTCCTTACTTCTTTTTTTTTTTTTTTTTTTTTTTTTTAAATGCATGTACTGCTCATCATTAATTTTTAAAAGTGTAACTTTGTACATAATTTTAATTAATTGAATATTGTACAGCAGCAATAAAAGAAAGTCAGCAAATGGCATTCATTGTCTTTTTGTTGTGTTGTACCCGTGTGGTCTGTAGATTGTGTCCAGTAAGGAATATTAAAAAATTTCTATTTTTTTTAAGGCTATAACGTTGGTTGAAATTGGTGAAGCATAAAAAATCGAATGTGCCTTATTCACCAGTGTCCCTGATTGTCAGTACACCACAACCTCCGAGGAGACATAAATAAATACTCATATCTGGAAAATTACAAGTCTCGGAGGTAGTGGCTGACAAATGTCTTGGCCGATCAGTAAAAAGGACTAAAAAAAAAAAAGAAAAAAATACAACTGAATATCCTTGGGTGACTCCGTCTACTCTCTTCAACTCTTGATAATATTAGCATGACTGTAATATTTTATTTGTTCATTTTTATTTTATTTAAAATTTTATAACAGTTTTTTTTTTTTCTGATTAATTTTTTTATTAATAATGTTGATGGAAAAAATATATTTTTAATGATTAAATTCATTCATGATTTTTCTCCAAATAACATATTTCTATTTTTATTCTCTTTTCACAGGATTCCGTTAGTGAACCTGTAATAAAAAAAAATAAAAACAAAAACAGGTGTCTACTATTTTTGTTTACCACTGGGACTCACAGAGCTGAACTCTACTGGACAAATATATTTTTATAAAATGTAAAGAGACTGATTTTTTTTTTTTCTGTTACGGAATATGTTTTTTTTTTTTGTTTTTTTGTTTTCTTTTGGATAGAAGACAAATGTGAAATCTAAATTTTGACAACTAGAGGAAATTCTTAAGCATAGGACTGACCATACAAACATTTTTGGATTTGGACTGTGATTTTTTGAACCTGTGCCAATAATACCAATATGTGCCATGAATTGAAGACGTAGAAAAACTTCCATAGAAACTGATGTTAAGTGAATTCTTTAAGAAAAAAAAAAGGAAGAAGAAGAAGGATTTGGTGACTTGTTTATAGGAAATAAAATATTGTATAGAGTTATTCAACCTTTATTTGTGAAGTAACATTTAAACAGTTATTGTTTTATTACACAGAGGATTTTGATTTTAGAGAAATATTGCCACTGCAAATGCTTTAAAAAAAAAAAAAAATCAATATTTAAATTATTTCCGCATTGGAAATATTTGCTTTTTATGGGATCAATATTTAGGGTCGTTCTTAATTAAAGGTGTTGGATTGCCTTTTATTACTGTAATACTGAAAAAAAAAAAAAAAAAAAAAACTATATGCAAGGAAACTTTATATATTTTTTATTTCTTTTATTTTGAAAAATGACTTGTGTCATTTCATTCCAAAATTTGTATTTACAAATTTTATGAGCCAGGAAATGCAACTGGTGGAACTGATGTCATGGAAAAAAATAAATAAATTATACATTATTGCATTAAAAAATTTTGACAGGTGTTCCCTTAGCCACGGAGTCGTGAAGAAAATCATATCCAAGATAGCCCAACTGAATAATTAAAAGAGAGCTCGTTTTTATGTATTATTCATATTAAATAATAGCAAGGCTGGAAGATAACTCATTAACCTAATCAAAAAGACAAATCTGCTCCACGGAAGAAAACTTGGCATATGTTACCTACAGGGGTGCCCGAGATTGGGGGAAATTTTAGACATTATATACTGTGAGTTTGTATTGTAAAATAGAATTCAACAAGGGCACCTTTGTGTTAATTATTCAGTTATCTGTACATTTAAAAATGAATTTAATAAAGCACAGTTAAGAAAGCTATATCATAAAAATCCCATACTATTTTTAGTTTGCACAGTTTAAAAAATATTATTTTTTTTTCATTCTTTTTTTTTTTTTTTTTTTTTCACTGACATTAAATCGACTTACGGTTTTGAATTAATATTTGGAGTACAGTATTTTTTACTTTTTATTGCGTGTTTTACGTTTACTTTCTGTTTGCTTTTTGCTCCCAAGTTGTGAATTGTTTGTGCCGTAATTCTATCTTTAATCATAATAACATAATTCATGTTTTAATTTAACATGTAAACTTTTCAAATATACATATAGTCAAAATAAAATAAAAAAGATTTTTTATATAAACACTATTCTTTTTTTTTTTTTTTTTGTGTTGGTGTAAGATGCAACAGTAAGTAACAAATTAAAGGGTACTTTATGAAATAACCTGTTTTATTTGTTTATATATCAACCTAAAGGTCTTCAGTTTATTAAAAAAATATATTATGACCCAAAATAAAAATTTGCTAAATATGTAGATTTTTTTTTTAAGTGTTTCACAATGTCCGAAAATATCAACGGCTTAAATCGTAAATTACAGAAGATTTTTTTTTTTTTTTTTTATAATCATTTTCCAAATGGTACAATGTCAGGAAATATTAACAGCTTAAATCTTGATGACATTATAACACGTAATCATTTCTTTTTTTAAGGAATAAATGAAAAAAAAATAAAAGATTTTGCATACACTATATTTATCACAAATACCAAAGATTATAGTTCCAACAAAACATAGACTAACAAAAATAACAAATGTAGAATTTTAACCTCTGCCTAAAAATATTTATTAAACTGTTTTGGCGATTGGCTTCACACGGTTCCTAAATTATATAATACATGTATGAGGTTTTTTTAATCATAATGGCATAATTCATGTTTAATTTAACCTAAAGGTTTCCATTTTATTAAAAATCTACATTATGACCCGTAATAAAAATGTACTAAATATGTACCGGTAGTTTTTCTTTTTTTTTTTTTTATCGTTTTCCAAATGGTACAATATCAGAAAATATCAAAGGCTTAAATCTTGTTTACATTATAACAATTACAGCTGCTAAAATATATAATACATATATGAGTTTTTCTTAATCATAATAACATAATTCAATTAACATGTAAACTTTTCATATATACATATAATCAAAATAAAAAAAAATAGATTTTTATATAAACACTATTCTTTATTTTTTTTTTTTTTGTGTTGGTGTAAGATGCAACAGTTAGTAACAAATTAAAGGGTACTTTATGAAATAACCTGTTTTATTTGTTTATATATCAACCTAAAGGTCTTCAGTGTATTAAAAATACATATTATATGACCCATAATAAAAAATGTCTAAATATGTAGATTTTTTTTAAATTGTTTTACAATGTCCGAAAATATCAACGGCTTAAATCGTGATTACATTATAACAGAAGATTTTTTTATTTTTTTTTTAATCATTTTCCGAATGGTAGAATGTCAGGAAATATTAACAGCTTAAATCTTGATGACATTATAACACCTAATCTTTTTTTTTAAGGAATAAATAAATAAAAAAAAAAAAAAAAGATTATGCATACACTATATTTATCACAAATACCAAAAATTATAGTTCCAACAAAACATAGACTAACAAAAATAACAAATTTAGAATTTTAACTTCTGCCTAAAATTATTTATTAAACTGTTTTGGCGAATGGCTTCACACGGTTCCTAAATGACATAATACACGTATGAGCTTTTCTTAATCATAATAGCATAATTCATGTTTAATTTAACCTAAAGGTTTCCATTTTATTAAAAATATGCATTATGACCCGTAATAAAAAATGTACTAAATATGTAGATTTTTTTTTAATTATTATTTTTTAAATAATTTTCCAAATGGTACAATGTAAGAAAATATTAACAGCTTAAATATTGATGACATATTTATAACACGTAATCTTTTTATTTTTTAAGGAATAAATGAATAAAAAAAGATTATGCACACACTATAAGTATCACAAATACCAAATATTATAGTTCCAGCAAAACGTATCCTAAAAAAAATTTAACAAATGTAGAATTTTAACTTCTGCCTAAAAATATTTATTAAACTGTTTTGGCGATTGGCTTCACACGGTTCCTAAATTATATAATACATGTATGAGCTTTTCTTAATCATAATGGCATAATTCATGTTTAATTTAACCTAAAGGTTTCCATTTTATTAAAAATATACATTATGACCCGTAATAAAAAATTTACTAAATATGTAGATTTTTATTTTTTAATTTTTATTATTTTTTTAAATAGTTTTCCAAATGGTACAATGTGAGAAAATATCAAAGGGTTACATCTTGTTCACATTAGAATACTTACAGCTGCTAAAATATATACTAGATATATGAGATTTCTTAATTATAATAACATAATTCATGTTTTAATTTGACATGTCAACTTTTCAAATATACATATAATCAAAATAAAATAAAAATGATTTTTTTTATATAAACACTATTCTTTTTTTTTTTTTGTGTTGGTGTAAGATGCAACAGTAAGTAACAAATTAAAGTGTGGGGGGGGGGGGGTGTATTCAGCCCCCTTTACTCTGATACCCCTAACTAAAATCTAGAGGAACCAATTGCCTTCAGAAGTCACCTAATTAGTAAATAGAGTCCACCTGTGTGTAATTTAATCTCAGTATAAATACAGCTGTTCTGTGAAGCCCTCAGAGGTTTGTTAGAGATCCTTAGTGATCAAACAGCATCATGAAGGCCAAGGAACACACCAGACAGGTCAGGGATAAAGTTGTGGAGAAGTATAAAGCAGGGTTGGGTTATAAAATAATCTCCCAAGCTTTGACCATCTCACGGAGCTCCGTTCAATCCATCATCGGAAAATGGAAAGAGTATGGCACAACCGCAAACCTACCAAGACATGGCCGTCCACCTAAACTGACCGGGCCGGGCAAGGAGAGCATTCATCAGAGAAGAGCCAAGAGGTCCATGGGAACTCTGGAGGAGCTGCAGAGATCCACAGCTCAGGGGGGAGAGTCTGTCCACAGGACAACTATTAGTCGTGTTCTCCACAAATCTGCCCTTTATGGAAGAGTGACAAGAAGAAAGACATTGGAGAAAGAAAGTCATAAGAAGTCCTGTTTGTAGTTTGTGAGAAGCCATGTGGGGGAGGGGAGCAAACATGTGGAAGAAGGTGATCTGCTCACATGAGACCAAAATTCTACTTTTTGGCCTAAAAGCAAAACGCTATGTGTGGGGGAAAACTAACACTGCCCATCCCCCTGAACACACCATCCCCACTGTGAAACATGGTGGTGGCAGCATCATGTAGTGGGGATGGTTTTCTTCAGCAGGGACAGGGAAGCTGGTCAGAGTTGATGGGAAGATGGATGGAGACAAATACAGGACAATCTTAGAAGAAAACCTGTTAGAGTCTGCAAAAGACTTGAGACTGGGGGGGGGGGGGGGCGGTTCACCTTCCAGCAGGACAACGACCCGAAACATACAGCCAGAGCTACAATGGAATGGTTTAGATCAAAGCATATTCATGTCTTAGAATGGAACAGTCACAGTCCAGACCTAAATCACATTGAGAATCTGTGGCAAGACTTGAAAATTGCTGTTCACAGACGCTCTTCATCCAATCTGACAGAGTTTGAGATATTTTAAAAAGAAGAAGAATGGGCAGAAATGTCCTCTCTAGATGTGCAAAGCTGGTAGAGACATCCCCAAAAAGACTTGTAGAGAAAGGGGGTTCTACAAAGTATTGACTCCGGGGGGCGCCATACAAATGCCCCCCCCCCCCCCCCCCTCTCACACTTTTCACAGATTTATTTGTATCATTTTCCTTCCACTTCACAATTATGAGACACTTTGTGTCGGTCTATCACATACAATCCCAATAAAACACATTTATGTTTTTGGTTGTAACATGACAAAATGTGGGGAATTTCAAGGGGTATGAATACTTTTTCAAGGCACTGTATATAGCGGGTAAAATAAGTATTGAACCCGTCACCATTGTTCCCGGTAAATCTATTGGTAAAGGTGATATTGACATGAAATGTTCCCCACATGTCGGTAACACCCCATCCAATCCATACATACAAAGACACCAAAACAAATCCGTTCAGAAAGGAAGTTCTGTGTAATAAAATGGAAGGACACCGGGAAGAGGTATTGAACCCGCTAACTTTGTTGGTAATGACGGCTTCAAGACGCCTCCTGTATGGAGAAACGAGTCGCATGCGTTGCTCAGGTGTGATTTTAGACCATTCTTCCACACAAACAGTCTTCAAATCCTGAAGGTTCCGTGGGCCTCTTCTATGAACTCTGATCTTTAGTTCTTTCCATAGATCTTCTATTGGATACAAGTCAGGTGATTGGCTGGGCCATTCTAGCAGCTTTATTTTCTTTCTCTTTGGCTTTGTGTTAGGGATGATTGTCCTCTTGAGATGTCCTCCTGAGATGTCCTCCTGAGATGTCTTCCTGAGATGTCTTCATGAGATGTCCTCCTGAGATGTCCTCCTGAGATATCCCCCTGAGATGTCCTCCTGAGATGTCCTCCTGAGATATCCCCCTGAGATGTCCTCCTGAGATGTCCCCTTGAGATGTCCTCCTAGATATCCCCCTGAGATGTCCTCCTGAGATGTCCTCCTGAGATGTCCTCCTGGGATGTTCCCCTGAGATGTCCTCCTGAGATGTCCACCTGAGATGTCCTCCTGAGATGTGATCCTGAGATACCCCCCTGAGATGTCCTCCTGAGATGTCCTCCTGGGATGTCCCCCTGAGATATCCCCCTGAGATGTCCTCCTGAGATGTCCTCCTGAGATGTCCTCCTGAGATGTCCCCCTGAGATGTCCTCCTGAGATGTCTTCCTGAGATGTCCTCCTGAGATGTCCTCCTGGGATGTCCTCCTAAGATGTCTTCCTGAGATGTCCTCCTGAGATATCCCATCCCCCTGAGATGTCCTCCTGAGATGTCCTCCTGAGATGTCCTCCTGAGATGTCTTCCTGAGATGTCTTTCTGAGATGTCCTCCTGAGATGTCCTCCTGAGATGTCTTCCTGAGATGTTATCCTGAGATGTCTTCCTGAGATGTCCTCCTGGGATGTCCCCCTGAGATATCCCTCTGAGATGTCCTCCTGAGATGTCCTCCTGAGATGTCCTCCTGAGATGTCCCCCTGAGATGTCTTCCTGAGATGTCCTCCTGAGATATCCCCCTGACATGTCCTCCTGAGATGTCCTCCTGAGATATCCCCCTGAGATGTCTTCCTGAGATGTCCTCCTGAGATGTCTTCCTGAGATGTCCTCCTGAGATGTCCCCCCTGAGATGTCCTCCTGAGATGTCCCCCTGAGATGTCCTCCTGAGATGTCCTCCTGAGATGTCCTCTTGAGATGTCTTCCTGAGATGTCTTCCTGAGATGTCCTCCTGAGATGTCCTCCTGAGATGTCCTCCGGAGATGTCCCCCTGAGATGTCCTCCTGAGATGTCCTCCTAAGATATCCTCCTGAGATATCCCCCTGAGATGTCCTCCTGAGATGTCCCCTTGAGATGTCCCCCTGAGATGTCTTCCTGAGATGTCGTCCTCCTGAGATGTCTTCCTGAGATGTCCCCCTGAGATGTCCTCCTGAGATGTCCCCCTGAGATGTCCTCTTGAGATGTCCTCCTGAGATGTCCTTCTGAGATGTCCGTCCTCATTTCACCTTCATCCTTCCTTCACTAAAATGAAGTTTGCCAGTACCGTATGCTGAAAAACAACCCCACCCCCACCATGATCCCACCCCCAAAACTCACTTTTGGTATGGGGGGTGTTTTTGGGGTGATGTGCCATGTGACATCCAAACAGTGTGTATTATGGCCTCCAAAGAGTTCAATGTTGGTCTCCTCTGAGCAGACTATATTCTCCCCGTATTTCACAGCCTTGTCTAGATGTTGTGCAGCAAACTTTAACCGAGCTTCACCATGCTTCTTCTCCAGCAATGGAGTGTTGTGTGGTGATGAGCGCGCATACAGGCCATGGCGGGGGAATCACATTACTTATTGTGTACTTCCAGGTCTTTCTGAAGCTCTCCACAAGTGGTCCTCGGCTCTCAGACAACTCTTCTGATAATTCTTTTCACTCCTCTGTCAGATATCTTGAGAGGAACACCGGGTTGTGGCCGGTTTATGGTGAAATTAAGTTCTTTCCACCTCCGGATTATGGCCCCTACAGCGCTCACTGGAACATTCAGAAGTAACCAATGCCATCAGTATTTTTTTGCAACAATTATGAAGGTCTTGAGAGAGCTCTTTGCTTTTACCCATCATGAGATGTTTCTTGTGTGACACCTTGGTATTGAGACACCTTTTTATAGGCCATCAGGTGAGACGGAACCGGCTGATATTAATTTGCACTGACAAGGGGCGGGACTGCTTTCTAATTTCTGATAGATCTGGTGTCTTGGCTTTCCATGCCTTTTTGCACCTCCCTTTCTTTACATGTTCGATACGTTCTCTCTGTGTCCTTCCATTTTATTACACAGAACTTCATTTCTGAATGGATTTGTTTTGGTGTCTTTGTATGTGTGGATTAGATGGATTGTTACCGACATGTGGGGAACATTTCATGTCATTATCACCTTCACCGATAGGTTTACCTAGAAAAATGGTGACGGGTTCAATACTTATTTTACCCGCTGTCTATGTATATATCCACTTTCAGACCGGACCAATTTGCAGCCAAAGGACCAGGCCTCTTTTTGCGATTCGGCACTGCGTCGCTTTAACTGACAATTGCGCGGTCGTGCGACGTGGCTCCCAAACAAAATTTATGTCCTTTTTTCCTCACAAATACAGCTTTCTTTTGGTGGTATTTGATCGCCCCTGCGGTTTTTATTTTTTGCGCTATAAACAAAAAAGAGCGACAATTTTGAAAAAAAAACGCATTCTTTTTTATTTTTTGCTATAATAAATATCCCCCAAAAATATATAAAAAAACATTTTTTTTCCTCAGTTTAGGCCGATACGTATTCTTCTACATATTTTTGGTAAAAAAAAATCGCAATAAGCGGTTATTGATTGGTTTGCGCAGAAGTTATAGCGTTTACAAGATAGGGGATAGTTTTATAGCATTTTTATTCATTTTTTTTTTTTACTAGTAATGGCGGCGATCAGCGATTTTTTTTTGTGACTGCGACATTACGGCGGACACATCGGACATTTTTGACACATTTTTGGGACCATTGTCATTTATACAGCAATTAATGCTATTTAAATGCATTGATTCCTGTATAAATGACACTGGCAGTGAAGGGTTTACCACAAGGGGGCAGTGTAGGGGTTAAGTATGCCTAGGGGTGTGTTTCTTACTGTGGGGGGGCGTGGCTGTCAGCTAGTGAATGCTGATCTCTGCTCCAATCACAGGGAGCAGAGATCGGCGTCACTAGTTGCTAGGCAGAACGGGGAGATGCTGTGTATTTCCACATCTCCCCGTTCAGCCTTCCCGTGAGACGATCGCGGGTGTCCCCGCGGCGATCGAGTCCGTGGGACTCGCGACCGGCCTCACGGGGGGTCCCGACCGGCGCGGGAGCGTGCCGCTCCCGGCGCGCTCCCGATGGCACGGACGGCATTAAGGAGGGACTTATATATACGCCCTCCTGCCTGTCCGTGCAATTCTGCCGACGTACATCGTCGTGCGCCGGTCGGGAACCGGATAGATATATATATAATATATATATATATATATATATATATATTTAAAAAGTGTATAAACAGGGCTGTTGTTAAATAAATAATTCATAAAAAAAAAAAAGGTTGGGGGTTAGGACTCTCATGTGAAGTGGGGGAATGGGGGACTGAGAAGGCAGGTGGGGGATGACGATTGTCATGTGAAAGATGGGGACTAAGGAATTTAACCACTTGCTTACTGGGCACCTAAACCCCCCTCCTGCCCAGGCCAATTCTCAGCTTTCAGCGCTGTCACACTTTGAATGACAATTGCGCGGTCATACAACACTGTACACAAATCATTTTTTCCCCACAAACAGAGATTTCATTTGGTGGTATCTGATCACCTCTGGGATTTTTATTTTTTGTTAAAAAAATGAAAAAAAGACTTAATAAAAAAAAATACAAAACCTTTTTATTTTTTGTTAATACATTTTGCAAACAGGTAATTTTTCTCCTTCATTGATAAGGCTACAATGATGGGCACTAATAGGCGGCACTGGTGATCACTGATGAGGAGGCATTGGTGGGCACTGCGAGGTGGCACTGATGGATGGCACTGAAGAGCATTGATAGGTGGCACTGATAGGTGGCACTGATGGGTGGCACTGATGGGTGGCACTGATCGGCGCTGATCGGCACTGGTAGGTGACACTGATAGGCAGCACTGCTAGGTGGCACTGATTGACACCACTGGTGGGCATTGATAGGTGGCAGCCATGGGCATTGATAGGTGGCACTGATTGCTGGCACTTATATACTGGTGGGCAGTGATTGGTGGGCACTGAGTGTGGGCACAGATTCGTGGCACTGACAGGTGGCACTGGCAGGCGGTACTGGTGGACACAGATGAGGCGGCTTCCTCTCTTCCTCTTTGGGACCGATGTCCCTTCAACAGAAGCCGGTGATCGGCTTTTTTTTCTCCTCATGCTATCAGCTCATGTGAAGGGGGAGCTGAGGACTCTCAGGTGATTTGGGGGGGCATTATGTGAATGGGGGGCTGAGGATTCTCATGTAAAAGAGGGGGCTGAGGACTCTCAATTGAAAGGGGAGGGGAACTGAGGACTCTGATGTGTAGGAAAGGGGGGCTGAGGACTCTCAGGTGATTTGGGGGAGGCATTATGTGAATGGGGGGCTGAGGACTCTCAGGTGATTTGGGGGGGCATTATGTGAATAGGGGGCTGAGGACTCTTAGGTGATTTGGGGGGGCATTATGTGAATAGGGGGCTGAGGACTCTCAGGTGATTTGGGGGGCATTATGTGAATGGGGGGCTGAGGACTCTCAGGTGATTTGGGGGGGGGGGCATTATGTTAATGGGGGGCTGAGAACTCTCATGTAAAAGAGGGGGCTGAGGACTCTCAACTGAAAGGGAGGGTAACTGAGGACTCTGATGTGTAGGAAAGGGGGGCTGAGGACTTTCATGCAAAAAGCAGGGGAAACTTAGGAGTCAGGTGGGGGATGAGGACTGTCATGTAGGAAGGGGGGGCTGAGGACTCTCGTGTGAAGGAGTGGAACTTAAGACTCTCAAGTACAGGGGGGTTGAGGGGGGGGGGTGACATCACTTCATAGATATAGTACTGTGAGTTTTGTTATCGCTGTAGGACAGGAAGCGTGCTATGGCAGGATCAGAAGGTAAAGTAAAATGAAAAGAAAGGTTCAAAAGGTAAGACGAATGCAGCCACCACATCCTAGGCCCGGCCAGCTGCAATATGTTACATTTTTGTTCATGGCTTTGGATCGGCTTTAAACTGATAAAAAAAGCATATTTATCAGAATAAACTGTAATAATGCAACAAAATAATAGCATCCTATCTACAAATAATGTCCTTCAAAGTCCCAGCATCCACACTATTTAATGAGCATACAAAGTACACGTAAAATAAAGAAATAAAACTAAAAAAAGATCCTTTGAAGCTTTGGTCACAGTAGCCACAGAGGACAGGCAGAGGCTCCTCGGCTTTAGATACTCTTTAAACTGACGGAAAAAAACCAGCACCTGTATTAGAATATAATAAAACAACAAAAGCGTGGCATTCCATCTACAAAAAAAAATGTCTTTCAAAGTCGCAGCGTTCACATTACTCGACGAGCATACAAAGTACATGTAAAGATGGAAAAATAAGAAGATCCTTTGAAGCTTTCACAGCGGCCACAGAAGACAGGCAAAGGCTGGAGGCTGAGAGACTCTCCTTACATCTCCTCCTCGGCAAGCTGAGAATTTAGCTTCTATCTATGGGGTCCACCTACCGTACCCATCACAGGGAAACGCCAGGTATAATTACATAGTAGCCTTGCTTTGAACATCACTCATGGATTTGCAACCGATTGAATAAAGGATACATTTATTTTTCCTGAGTTCAGATTTCATTAATTGAAATTGAATTCTGGTGGCCACAAAGAAACCTTGGCTGTGTAATTGCTTTTCAACAAAGTTCCACGTATGCCAGATACGTAGCATGTGTCTGTATGAAGGCCATCAATAGATCGTTTTATAACAAATGCAGTGGGTTAGGTTATACATCACAGTAATAAAAAGTGTTTATATAAACTGAGTAGGATTCGCTCTACAGGGGATCATCTGGTGGACCCAACTATGTAGGCACATTACACAGAGGCTTGGATATGTCTGCCACGTACCTGTATGAAGAGCTTGAGATGATTAGGGTGGCTTCTTGCACAATTCCTATCCCTGCACCCCTGGAAGTTGAGGCAGCGACTGCTACGGCAGCGGAAGGGGGTAGGTGCCAGGGAGCTGGAACAGCAGAGTTGAACTTGGGAGCACTGGTGTCAGGTAAGTAGAAGCGCAGTGATGAGGGCACCCTGTCCTCGCCCAGGCCTGTAGAGAGCAGAGGCGGGTCATAAGCCAAATTCGTCACCAAATCATGAGCAGGATCAAGCCCAGAAGTTGTCAATGTTTGGGCTACAAGGCCAGAGGTTGTCAATGTTTGGTCAACAAGGCCAGAGGTTGTCAATGTTTGTGAACAAGGCCAGAGGTTGTCAATGTTTGGTCAACAAGGCCAGAGGCTGCCAATGTTTGTGAACAAGGCCAGAGGTTGTCAATGTTTGGGCAACAAGGTCAGAGTTTGCCAATGTTTGGGCAACAAGACAAGAGGTTGTCAATGTTTGGGCAACAAGGCCAGAGGTTGTCAAAGTTTGGGCAACAAGGCCAGAGGTTGTCAATATTTGGACAACAAGGCCAGAGGTTGCCAATGTTTGAGAACAAGGCCAGAGGTTGTCAAAGTTTGGGCAACAAGGCCAGAGGTTGTCAAAGTTTGGGAAACAAGGCCAGAGGTTGTCAACGTTTGGGCAACAAGGCCAGAGGTTGTCAACGTTTGGGCAACAAGGCCAGAGGTTGTCAACGTTTGGGCAACAAGGCCAGAGGTTGTCAAAGTTTGGGCAACAAGGCCAGAGGTTGTCAATGTTTGGGCAACAAGACCAGAGGTTGTCAAAGTTTGGGCAACAAGGCCAGAGGTTGTCAAAGTTTGGGCAACAAGGCCAGAGGTTGTCAACGTTTGGGCAACAAGGTCAGAGGTTGCCAATGTTTGGGAACAAGGCCAGAGGTTGTCAATGTTTGGGCAACAAGGCCAGAGGTTGTCAATGTTTGGGCAACAAGACCAGAGGTTGTCAAAGTTTGGGCAACAAGGCCAGAGGTTGTCAAAGTTTGGGCAACAAGGCCAGAGGTTGTCAACGTTTGGGCAACAAGGTCAGAGGTTGCCAATGTTTGGGAACAAGGCCAGAGGTTGTCAATGTTTGGGCAACAAGGCCAGAGGTTGTCAACGTTTGGGCAACAAGGCCAGAGGTTGTCAATGTTTGGGCAACAAGGCCAGAGGTTGCCAATGTTTGGGCAACAAGGCCAGAGGTTGTCAATGTTTGGGCAACAAGGCCAGAGGTTGCCAATGTTTGAGAACAAGGCCAGAGGTTGTCAAAGTTTGGGCAACAAGGCCAGAGGTTGTCAAAGTTTGGGAAACAAGGCCAGAGGTTGTCAACGTTTGGGCAACAAGGCCAGAGGTTGTCAACGTTTGGGCAACAAGGCCAGAGGTTGCCAACGTTTGGGCAACAAGGCCAGAGGTTGTCAACGTTTGGGCAACAAGGCCAGAGGTTGCCAACGTTTGGGCAACAAGGCCAGAGGTTGTCAATGTTTGGGCAACAAGGCCAGAGGTTGCCAATATTTGAGAACAAGGCCAGAGGTTGTCAAAGTTTGGGCAACAAGGCCAGAGGTTGTCAAAGTTTGGGAAACAAGGCCAGAGGTTGTCAAAGTTTGGGCAACAAGGCCAGAGGTTGTCAACGTTTGGGCAACAAGGCCAGAGGTTGTCAACGTTTGGGCAACAAGGCCAGAGGTTGTCAATGTTTGGGCAACAAGGCCAGAGGTTGTCAAAGTTTGGGAAACAAGGCCAGAGGTTGTCAAAGTTTGGGAAACAAGGCCAGAGGTTGTCAACGTTTGGGCAACAAGGCCAGAGGTTGTCAACGTTTGGGCAACAAGGCCAGAGGTTGTCAACGTTTGGGCAACAAGGCCAGAGGTTGTCAAAGTTTGGGCAACAAGGCCAGAGGTTGTCAATGTTTGGGCAACAAGACCAGAGGTTGTCAAAGTTTGGGCAACAAGGCCAGAGGTTGTCAAAGTTTGGGCAACAAGGCCAGAGGTTGTCAACGTTTGGGCAACAAGGCCAGAGGTTGTCAAAGTTTGGGCAACAAGGCCAGAGGTTGTCAATGTTTGGGCAACAAGGCCAGAGGTTGTCAATGTTTGGGCAACAAGACCAGAGGTTGTCAAAGTTTGGGCAACAAGGCCAGAGGTTGTCAAAGTTTGGGCAACAAGGCCAGAGGTTGTCAACGTTTGGGCAACAAGGTCAGAGGTTGCCAATGTTTGGGAACAAGGCCAGAGGTTGTCAATGTTTGGGCAACAAGGCCAGAGGTTGTCAACGTTTGGGCAACAAGGCCAGAGGTTGTCAATGTTTGGGCAACAAGGCCAGAGGTTGCCAATGTTTGGGCAACAAGGCCAGAGGTTGTCAATGTTTGGGCAACAAGGCCAGAGGTTGCCAATGTTTGAGAACAAGGCCAGAGGTTGTCAAAGTTTGGGCAACAAGGCCAGAGGTTGTCAAAGTTTGGGAAACAAGGCCAGAGGTTGTCAACGTTTGGGCAACAAGGCCAGAGGTTGTCAACGTTTGGGCAACAAGGCCAGAGGTTGCCAACGTTTGGGCAACAAGGCCAGAGGTTGTCAACGTTTGGGCAACAAGGCCAGAGGTTGCCAACGTTTGGGCAACAAGGCCAGAGGTTGTCAATGTTTGGGCAACAAGGCCAGAGGTTGCCAATATTTGAGAACAAGGCCAGAGGTTGTCAAAGTTTGGGCAACAAGGCCAGAGGTTGTCAAAGTTTGGGAAACAAGGCCAGAGGTTGTCAACGTTTGGGCAACAAGGCCAGAGGTTGTCAACGTTTGGGCAACAAGGCCAGAGGTTGTCAACGTTTGGGCAACAAGGCCAGAGGTTGTCAATGTTTGGGCAACAAGACCAGAGGTTGTCAAAGTTTGGGCAACAAGGCCAGAGGTTGTCAAAGTTTGGGCAACAAGGCCAGAGGTTGTCAACGTTTGGGCAACAAGGCCAGAGGTTGTCAATGTTTGGGAACAAGGCCAGAGGTTGTCAACGTTAGGGCAACAAGGCCAGAGGTTGTCAATGTTTGGGCAACAAGGCCAGAGGTTGTCAAAGTTTGGGCAACAAGGCAAGAGGTTGTCAGTGTTTGGGCAACAAGGCCAGAGGTTGTCAAAGTTTGGGCAACAAGGCCAGAGGTTGTCAAAGTTTGGGCAACAAGGCCAGAGGTTGTCAAAGTTTGGGCAACAAGGCAAGAGGTTGTCAGTGTTTGGGCAACAAGGCCAGAGGTTGTCAAAGTTTGGGCAACAAGGCCAGAGGTTGTCAAAGTTTGGGCAACAAGGCCAGAGGTTGTCAAAGTTTGGGCAACAAGGCCAGAGGTTGTCAAAGTTTGGGCAACAAGGCCAGAGGTTGTCAATGTTTGGGCAACAAGGCCAGAGGTTGTCAATATTTGGGCAACAAGGCCAGAGGTTGTCAATGTTTGGGCAACAAGGCCAGAGGCTGTCAAAGTTTAGGCAACAAGGCCAGAGGTTGTCAATGTTTGGGCAACAAGGCCAGAGGTTGTCAATATTTGGGCAACAAGGCCAGAGGTTGTCAATGTTTGGGCAACAAGGCCAGAGGTTGTTAATGTTTGGGCAACAAGGCCAGAGGTTGTCAAAGTTTGGGCAACAAGGCCAGAGGTTGTCAATGTTTGGGCAACAAGGCCAGAGGTTGTCAAAGTTTGGGCAACAAGGCCAGAGATTGTCAATGTTTGGGAACAAGGCTAGAGGTTGTCAATGTTTGGGCGACAAGGCCAGAGGTTGTCAAAGTTTGGGCAACAAGGCCAGAGGTTGTCAAAGTTTGGGCAACAAGGCCAGAGGTTGTCAATGTTTGGGCAACAAGGCCAGAGGTTGTCAATGTTTGGGCAACAAGGCCAGAGGTTGTCAAATTTTAGGCAACAAGGCCAGAGGTTGTCAAAGTTTAGGCAACAAGGCCAGAGGTTGTTAATGTCTGGGCAACAAGGCCAGAGGTTGCCAATATTTGGGCAACAAGGTCAGAGGTTGTCAATGTTTGGGCAACAAGGCCAGAGGTTGTCAATGTTTGGGCAACAAGGCCAGAGGTTGTCAAAGTCTGGGCAACAAGGCCAGAGGTTGTCAATGTTTGGGCAACAAGGCCAGAGGTTGTCAAAGTTTGGGCAACAAGGCAAGAGGTTGTCAATGTTTGGGCAACAAGGCCAGAGGTTGTCAAAGTTTGGGCAACAAGGCCAGAGGTTGTCAATGTTTGAGAACAAGGCCAGAGGTTGTCAATGTTTGGGCAACAAGATGAAAGGTTGTCAATGTTTGGGCAACAAGGTACAGAATTGCCAAAATTTTTTGAAGAAATTCGATTTTTAAATTTTTTTTATTAGATATGTTTTTTGGCAGAAAGTAAAAAAAAAAAAAAACTTTTGTCGCTCTTTTTTTTATTTATTGCGCAAAAAACCCAGTGGTGAAACACCACCAAAAAAAAGCTCTATTTGTGGGAAAACAATTACATACATTTTAAATTGGGTACAGTGTTAAATGACCGAACAATTGTCAGTTAAAGTAGTGTCATATCGCAAAAAATGACCTGGTTATCAAGGGGGGGGGGTAGATCTTCTGGAGATCAAGTGGTTAACCAGCCTTTATGGACCAGTTAAACAAGTTCATTAGCATTTGAATAAAGGGAGTCTAGCTTCTGAATTTTAGAAGGTAGCTAAAGTGTATTATTCCATATATTAATAGTAATGATAAGTATTGTTATTATTAATAATATTATTATTGTGATAATAATACAAAAATAATAATAATAATGCTATTATTATTTATAATTTATATAGCGCCAATTATAAAAAAAAATCTCTAAAATATAATAATTTCCTTGTCCTTATATAGTGCCAACTATAAAAAAAATCTCTAAAATATAATAATATATAATAATTTCCTTGTCCTTATATAGCGCCAACTATAAAAAAAATCTCTAAAATATAATAAAATATAATAATTTCCTTGTCCTTATATAGCGCCAACTATAAAAAAAATCTCTAAAATATAATAATATATAATAATTTCCTTATCCTTATATAGCACCAACTATAAAAAAATCTCTAAAATATAATAAAATATAATAATTTACTTATCCTTATATAGCGCCAACTATAAAAAAATCTCTAAAATATAATAATTTCCTTGTCCTTATATAGTGCCAACTATAAAAAAAATCTCTAAAATATAATAATATATAATAATTTCCTTGTCCTTATATAGTGCCAACTATAAAAAAAATCTCTAAAATATAATAATATATAATAATTTCCTTGTCCTTATATAGCGCCAACTATAAAAAAAATCTCTAAAATATAATAAAATATAATAATTTCCTTGTCCTTATAAAGCGCCAACTATAAAAAAAATCTCTAAAATATAATAATATATAATAATTTCCTTGTCCTTATATAGCACCAACTATAAAAAAATCTCTAAAATATAATAATTTACTTATCCTTATATAGCGCCAACTATAAAAAAAATCTCTAAAATATAATAATATATAATAATTTCCTTATCCTTATATAGCACCAACTATAAAAAAATCTCTAAAATATAATAAAATAAAATAATTTCCTTGTCCTTATATAGCACCAACTATAAAAAAATCTCTAAAATATAATAAAATATAATAATTTCCTTGTCCTTATATAACGCCAACTATAAAAAAAATCTCTAAAATATAATAATATATAATAATTTCCTTATCCTTATATAGCACCAACTATAAAAAAAATCTCTAAAATATAATAAAATATAATAATTTACTTATCCTTATATAGCGCCAACTATAAAAAAAATCTCTAAAATAGAATAAAATATAATCATTTCCTTGTCCTTATATAGCACCAACTATAAAAAAATCTCTAAAATATAATATATAATAATTTCCTTATCCTTATATAGTGCCAACTATAAAAAAAAAATCTCTAAAATATAATAAAATATAATAATTTCCTTGTCCTTATATAGCGCCAACTATAAAAAAATTACTTTACCCTCCTCACTGTATGCAAAAATTTCTTTTTTTTTTCATGCAAAACACAAAATACATTATTAAGTTGCGTTGAATGCAATGCATATGGAGAATTATTTTCTTTTAGATATATGAGAATGTATGTGATGCGGATCCTATTGGCAGGGGCTCATCTTAGCGTTATTCCTGCAGATGTTATCCCACGCACAGTAGAATGATGTCCTCGTCCTGTACTTGGCACCATTGCCAGGGTTCCCACACATGGCTGCCCCCATGGCAGTCCCATCACACCGTGGATTAGTGATATATTTAAACTGCAAAATATATATATATTTTCCCCAAATGGAAACACATGTAGATTACGCGTTTCATTTCCATTATGTTCCATAGAATCAAATATGTTTAACAAATAGCAGCTGGCATTATTTTCTAAACTCCATGATGATGTTGGCATCGTTCCTGTAGGTGGGGCACTGAGATGTCTGCTGAATTGTTTTACTCGTTCTGATTCTTCACAATCGGCTGACATATAAATCTGCACCTACAATCATTTACTGAAGGGCTCCTTCATACTAGATTTGCTTTCTGAAGAGCAATCCACATTCAGAGAGCTTTTCTTGCAGGCAGCGAGGAAGGGGGTGCTGTATATCGCCCCCTCACTGCCTGCTTTAACCACTTGCCTGCCGGGCACTGTTACCCCCTTCCTGCCCAGGCCAATTTTCAGCTTTCAGCGCTGTCACACTTTGAATGACAGTTACGCGGTCATGTTACACTGTACACATAGGACATTGTATCATTTTTTTTACACAAATAGAGCTTTCTTTTGGTTTTATTTAATCACCACTGGGGTTTTATTATTTTTTGCTAAGTAAATGAAGGGCACTGATAGGCAGCACTTATAGGTGGCACTGATGGGCACTGATGAGGCAGCACTGGTGGGGTGGGCACTGTTGAGGCTGCACAGATATGTGGCACTGATGGACACTGATAGGCGGCACTGAAGGGCACTGATAGGTGGCACTGATGGGCACTGATGAGCAGGCACTGACGAGGGTGCACAGATAGGTGGCACTGATGGACACTAATAGACAGCACCGAAGGGCACTGATAGGTGGCACTGATGGACATTGATAGGTGGCACTGATAGGCAGCAGTGATAGGTGACACTGATGGGCATCGATAGGTGGCACTGAAGGGCACTGATAGGTGACACTGATGGACACTGATAGGTGGCACTGATAGGCGGCACTGATAGGTGGCAGTGATAGACACTGATAGGCGGCACTAAAGGGCACTGGTATGTAGTACTAAACGGTGACACTAATGCGTAGGCACTGGTGGGCACTGATTGGCAGCACTGGTAGGGCTCTGTAGGGATTGCACTGATTATAAGGACACTGATTATCAGTGTAGATGTCCCTTTAACACAAGTCGGTTATCAGCTCTCTTCTCCTCTCCTCACACTGTCAGTGCGAGGAAAAGAATGCCAAACCGGTTTGTGTTTACATCCCTGATCAACTATGATTGGACACAGCAGATCACGTGGTAAAGAACCGCTGATTGGCCCTTTACCCTGATCTGTGATCAGCTGCATCCAGCGGGCATGATCATGGGAGGACGTCATAGGACGGTGTCCCAGAACTGACCGGCCAGCCCCAGTCAATTGAATTAGTGGCATTTAATGGGTGGTAGCGCCCACTGAAAGCGACAGGGGGTATAATTCTTGCCTTCTCAGCATTGCTTTGTGGCAAAAGCATGTGCACACCCCTGGATGCTGCTTCTGCGGGGGCAGCGGCTTGGTGGGGTGGAAAAAAGTGAAGCTCTACCGCAGGGTTTTATTCAGTGCCCATCAATTCAGTCTGATCAGAGCAGCCTTTACAGTGCCCATCAATTCAGTCTGATCAGAGCAGCCTTTACAGTGCCCATCAATGCAGCCTTTACAGTGCCCATTAGCTCAGCCTTTACAGTGCCCATCAACGCAGCCTTGCCAGTGTCCATCAATGCAGCCTGATCAGTGCCCATCAATGCAGCATGATCAGTGCCCATTAGCTCAGCCTTACCTATGCCCATCAATGCAGCCTGATCAGTGCCCATCAGCTCATCCTTACCAGTGCTGTTCAGCGCAGCCCTGCCAGTGCCCATTATCGCAGCCTTGCCAGTGCCCATCAATGCAGCCTGATCAGTGCCCATCAGCTCATCCTTACCAGTGCTGTTCAGCGCAGCCCTGCCAGTGCCCATTATAGCAGTCTTGCCAGTGCCCATCAATGCAGCCTGATCAGTGCCATCAGCTCAGCCTCACCAGTGTTGACCAGTGCAGCCCTTCCAGTGCCCATCAGAGCAGCCTTGCCAGTGCATGGGGAGATGAGAGCCGCCGGTTCCTATGATGGACGTCACATGTCCTGGCATTGGACCAGTCCAGGAGGCGGGACTTCACCGCGCCAGGTAAGTGGGAGATCTCTGCTCTGTGTAATCCGGCAGCGCTCGCCCCCTTCCCTTAAGAGGCAGCCCGTGCACCCCCAGGATAGGCCCTGCAATGCGGCCCCAGGGCAGACTGCCTGCCGGGAAATTTCCCACTATCCCGGTAGGCCAGTCCAGCCCTGCATAGCCCTGAGTTCCCGGCCAACCCCAGGCCTTGGGACGAGGGGCTAATAATTCTGAAGTAACAATACGAGACCCGGGACTTTTTGTGGGCCCACTCTGGGCTATAGCCCTGGTCAGCCCCATCCCTACAGACAGCCGCTGGCTGTCTGTCTGCTGATGGTCTCTTTCCACAACGTCCTGGACATGCTTTGCAACGTCTTCTCTATTTCTAAGGACTACATATACCATGGTACCTTGCTACTTGCAAGCAGTGATTGCTAAAGGAGACACCAGAGGGCGTATACTAAGTGCAGTATATAGGAAAAGACTTTATTAAAAATCTTGGTAACTTCAAAGGGACCCTTTGAGGTCTGGGAACTTTGGGCGTCATACTGGTATTATGATATCATTTTCCAGATGGTGATTGGACGTCCTAGGAGGGTGTATATGCACAGTGCCAGGACAAGGTCAACTAGAGCCCAGGGCGAACATGCCAAGTTGCGCCCGCCCCCCAAAAAAATGTATGATTATATGTTATAAACCCCCCCACCAAAAAAATTGAGCATGCTCCCCCCTAAGCATAAATCCCCCTTTCCTCCCAATACAAGTCCACACCCTGCTGAAATCCACCCTCCTGGCACATATCTTTGCCCCCCCAGCTCAAATCCTCTCTCTCCTCATATGCCCCTATCACCCCCGTCAAAAAAAACTTCCCTTTTCTAGTACAAACCCCCCAAATCCCCCCTCATTCCACAAATCGTCTTCACCCATCCCCCCTCCCAACACAAATCCTCCAAATCACCTTTTCTAGCACACCCCCAAATGCCCCCTCATCTATTCGTTGTGCCCCCACCACCTCACATGATACCACAGTGCCCAGGGCAGCCGCCCCTCCTGCCCACCCCTTGTCCCGGCCCTACATATGCAGACGGAATTTGGACAGTCCTATGAAAAAAAGAAACAACTTCCTGAAAGCGAAGCGCGGTTCTTCACACTTGTCGTGATGCATTTTTTTGCTGCATGAGTGGCCTATCGACATCGGCAAGAGATAGAAGCACAGCCATACCGTTACGATAAGTCCATTTTATCAGGGTTCCCGGGTTGCTCTGGAGGGTTGAAATTAAAAATATATCTTTTCCTACGCATGCACAGCATGGATCCCGCTGGTTGGGTTGGTCCAGCGTGGTGTGGCAGGCAGTAAACACTCACAGTCCCGGAGTCAGGAGGAGCGTGTGCGTGCTCCAGCTCCGCCATAGCTGCTGGTTCCAGCATCCTGGTTTTGACGTTCTCCTTGTCTTGTCTGTCCACCGGCAAGGTGATTAATGTAGCCAGTCTCTGGGTGGAGACCAAACCTGATTTAAGCCAGCCAAACCTTTAGTCTTATGCTTGTGTTAACCGGTTCCTGACCGCCCCATGTACATTTACTGTGGTGGGGCGGCCCGCCCTGCGCAGAATTACGTACAGGTACGTGATCCTGCACCTCCGGGGGTTTGGGGCGTGCGTGTGTGCGTTGCCAGCGACCTGCTCCCGCTGTGATTGGACTCGATGTCTTCCCGGGACCCTCCGATCGCTCCGGGACACAAGCAGAACGGTAGTCTGCCTGTGCCAACAAGGCAGATTGTCGTTCTGTCAGAAGGGAAGGTACTGATCCTGTATTTCTGCTCAGCAGGAACACAGATCTTTGACTTCCCTTAGTCAAAGCACCTCCCCCGACAGTTAGTAAGCACAGCTTTTAACCTTTTGATCGCCCCTGATATTAACCCCTTCTCTGCCAGTGTCATTAGTACAGTGACAGTGCACAGGGCTTTTTTTTCTCAAACAATAGGTGCAGGTAATCTCTCCACCCTGACTTACCATCCCTTGTCTCTGCCCCCTACCCACCTCCTAGTGCCACTCCTTTTAGATAATACAGTGCCAGGTATCATTTATCAAGTTAAGTGTTAAGTCATTAGGCAACAGATCCCCCAAGCAACAATAGATCCTTCCTAGCAACAACAGACCCCCCCCCCCCAGAAATAATAGACTCTCTCCCCAAGAACTAAATACACCCAAACAACAATAGATCTGCCACAGCAACAAAAGACCCCTGCTGGCAACAAAAGATCCTCCCCCATCAACCCCCCCCCCCTTCACACCATAAGAACCCCAGAGCAAAATATCCCCACCAGCAACAATAGATCCCCCGCAACACTAATTCCCACCAGCTACAATAGATCCACAGCAGTCAGCATCAATAGACCCTCTAGCATACCCCAACACCCTTTGCCAGTACATACATTCTCTGCGGAAGGTGCTGGAACTGCCCTCCCCCCGCATCCCCCCTGAAAAAAAGCCCTGACAGTGCATATTTTTAGCACTGATCACTGTATTAGTCTCACTGGTCCCCAAAAAGTGTCAAAAGTGTCCTATTTGTTCGCCGCAATATCGCAGTCCCGCTGTAAGTCGCTGATCGCCGCCATTACCAGAAAAATAAAAAGAAAGATCCCCTATTTTGTAGACGCCATAACTTTTGCGCAAACCAATCAATATACACTTATTGGGGGGTTTTTTATACCAAAAACATGAAGCAGAAAAGATATCGGCCTAAATTTATGAAGAAATTCGATTTTTTTTTTACATTTTTTTTTAATTGGATGTTTTTATAGCAGAAAGTAAAAAATATTGTTTTTTTTTATTTTTTCAATATTGTCGCTCTTTTTTTGTTTATAGCGCAAAAAATAAAAAACGCAGAGGTGATCAAATACCACCAAAAGAAAGCTCTATTTGTGGGGAAAAAAAAGGACTTCAATTTTATTTGGGTATGGCGTTGCACGACCGTGCGCGGGCATCGGGTCCCCCCCCGCCGTACAGCGGGCGCACGCCTGCTACGGCTCCTTAAATGAGCAGACGTACACCTACAGCGATTTGCAGGAATGTGCCGACTTGCCCTGCCGTATAACGACGGCGGCAACCAATCGGCGAGTGGTTAAAGTAACGCAGTGCCGTATCACAAGAAAAAAAAATGGCCTGGTCATGCTGGGGGGGGCTAAATCTTCCAGATAGCAAGTAGTTAAAGTAATGCAGTGCAAAAAATGGCCTGGTCATGAAGGGGGGTAAATCTTCCAGACTGCAAGTGGTTAAACATATGCGCAAAAAAAAAAAGGCAAGAGGGCTCTGACAGCGATAGGATTAGAAAATGACATCATTGCGTTGATTCTGTGCCTTGCCCGGTATGGAGTTCTCCTTTAAGCTGTGTTTTTTTTTTGTTTGTTTTTTTTGTTCTTTTTTTGTTTTTTCCAATTTATAACATGACATTTTTTTTTAACACTGTGAAGTTTTTTCCACTTACAATGTCCTAAGGAGCCGACATCCTACTTGATATTAATGAATCACTAAAACATAGAATGAAACAAACAAATGCATTGTAAATACAGTGCAAAGGCTGGAACAAAAAATAACAGTTATTATTGCATTTGGCATTTTAACAATCCGTACATTGTATCATTTTTATCATTTCCTCCAACACAAACACCGTCCCGGTAATGGCTTGCAACACTTATCAGAGACACAGTCTGTGCTTTTTTTTTTTTTTTACCAGCTGGAAATGTCTCTAGTAATGTGCATCAGGCTGAATTCACTAAGCTCTCACACCAGGATATGGACACTTCTTTTCAAAGAAAGTGACAGTTATTTTCTAGCCCAGGAGTGGCGGAAGATGGAACCAGGCATCAGAGCAGTGCCATGATTCCCCGCCCAGGGCCAAGAGAACATATCGAGAGGAACTGAACTGGTTGCCATGCACAGCTGCTTTTCAATACATTTCCCCCATTATGTACAGAGCTTTGAAAAAGTATTCATACCCCTTGAAATTTTTAGCGCCTTTACCAATATATTTACCTGGTGACGTGTTCAATGCTTATTTTACCCGCTATATACAGTGCCTTGAAAAAGTATTCATACCCCTTGACATTTCCCACATTTTGTCATGTTACAACCTATCAGTGCCCATCAGTGTTACCAATCAGTGCCCATCAATGCTGCCTATCAGTGCCCATCAGTGTCCATCAGTGCTGCCTATCAATGTCCATCAGTGCCAACTATCAGTGTAGTCTATCTGTATCTATCAGTGCCGCTTATCAGTGCCCATCAGTGCAGCCTATCAGTGCCCATCAGTGTAGCCTATCAGTGTCTCGGTGCCCCCTATCAGTGCAGCCTATTAGTGCCAATCAATGCTGCCTACCAGTGCCCATCAGTGCAGCCTCATCAGTGCCCATTAATGCTGCCTATCAGTGCCCATCAGTACAGCCTATCAGTGCAGCCTATCAGTGCCCATCAATGCAGCCTATCAGGGCTCATCAGTGCTGCCTATCAGTGCCCATCAGTGTTACCAATCAGTGCCCATTAGTGCTCCCTATCAGTGTCCATCAGTGCTGCCTATCAGTTCCCATCAATGCTGCCTATCAGTGCCCATCGGTGTCAATCAGTGCTGCCTATCAATGTCCATCAGTGCAGTCTTTCGTTGTCTATCAGTGCCGCCTATCAGTGTCCATTAGTGCAGTCTATCAATGTCTGTCATTGCCGCTTATCAGTGCCCATCAGTGCAGCCTATCAGTGCCCTCAGTGCCACCAGTGCCACATATCAGTGTCCATCAGTGCCACCTATCAGTGTCCATTAGGGCAGTCTATCGGTGTCTATCAATGCAGCCTATTAGTGCCAATCAATGCTGCCTACCAGTGCCCATTAGTGCAGCCTATCAGTGCCCATTAATGCTGCCTATCAGTGCCCATCAGTGCTCCCTATCAGTGTCCATCAGTGCTGCCTATCAGTTCCCATCAATGCTGCCTATCAGTGCCCATCAGTGTCAATCAGTGCTGCCTATCAATGTCTATCAGTGCAGTCTTTCGGTGTCTATCAGTGCCACTTATCAGTGCCCATCAGTGCAGCCTATCAGTGCCTATCATTGCCTATCAGTATGCATCAGTGCCACCTGTCAGTGTCCATCAGTGCCACCTATCAGTGTCCATTAGTGCAGTCTATCGGTGTCTATCAGTGAAGGAGAAAAATAGTCTATTTGCAAAATTTTATAACAGAATTGTCTTCATTTGTTTAGCAATAAATACCCCCCCCCCCCCACCAGTGGTGAATAAATACCACCAAAAGAAATCTCTATCTGTCTCAATTGTCATTCAAAGCGTGAGAGCGCTGCAAGCTGAACGTTGGCCTGGGCAGGAAGGAGGTGAAAGTGCCCGGTACTGAAGGGGTTAACAATGTAAATTCACACGTGAAAAGTGCCCCATGGGTATCCCTGCCCCCGTGTACAGAGAACTCTGCAGGCTTCCCGTCTTTTAGCGCATTTTTTGCACTGAATTCAGCTCTATCTTTTCAGAATGGAATTAGCGAGGCGCGGGGTGAATTCACGTTTTTCCCGATCGGCGCCCGTTCTCACAGACACGATCGCAGTCACACTTCTACTTTCAGAAACTTTTGAGTGCCGCTATAGATATGTTGCCATGGATACCAGGCAGTAAATGTTGCCATGGATACAACGTTGGCTCCATTGTCAGGTGATATGAATTGTATTAAGTACATTATGTCAGAACTAATATGAGAACATTTTATAATAAAATAAATAAATAAATCAGGTGTAAAAACTTTTCAAGGATCAAATTGTCTGCTCATTCTTTACAGACTAATAATTAAAGTGATAATAATCCCAAACGCCAACATTTATTATATTGCAGCTTTCCAATTTGTAGATGTGACAGCCGCATTCATTTTTTTATTAGGCTTTCTTTCTCCTCATTTCATCTGGTGATCCTGCCAGAAAGTCTGTTGCTTTCCAAAAGAACACACTCTTTTCAAGATGTATCGGTTTACAGGGTTGGGACAAACCATTTACCACTGACAAGGGTGCCTACAATGATCAGCTTTTATTTATGTAAAACCTTTATCCCAAAAGGAAAACAAAAAAAGCAGCACTGATAGACTGCATTGATGGGCACTGATAGGCAAAACTGATGGGCACTGATAGGCTGCATTGATGGGCACTGATAGGTGAAACTGATGGGCACTGATAGGCTGCATTGATGGGCACTGATAGGCGACACTGATGGCCACTGATACGCTGCATTGTTGGGCACTGATAGGTGACACTGATGGGCACTGATAGACTGCATTGATGGGCACTGATAGGCGACACTGATGGGCACTGATAGACTGCACTGATGGGCACTGATAGGCGACACTGATGGGCACTGATAGGCTGCACTGATGGGCACTGATAGGCGACACTGATGGGCACTGATAGGCTGCATTGATGGGCACTGATAGGCTGCATTGATGGGCACTGATAGGCTGCATTGATGGGCACTAATGAGGCGACACTGATGTGCACTGATAGGCTGCATTGATGGGCACTGATAGGCGACACTGATGGGCACTGATAGACTGCACTGATGGGCACTGATAGGCGACACTGATGGGCACTGATAGGCGACACTAATGGGCACTAATAGGCTGCATTGATGGGCACTGATAGGCGACACTGATGGGCACTGATAGGCTGCATTGATGGGCACTGATAGGCGACACTGATGGGCACTGATAGGCTGCATTGATGGGCACTGGTAGGCGACACTGATGGGCACTGAAAGGCTGCATTGATGGGCACTGAAAGGCGACACTGATGGCCACTGATACGCTGCATTGTTGGGCACTGATAGGTGACACTGATGGGCACTGATAGACTGCATTGATGGGCACTGATAGGCGACACTGATGGGCACTGATAGACTGCACTGATGGGCACTGATAGGCGACACTGATGGGCACTGATAGGTTGCACTGATGGGCACTGATAGGCTGCATTGATGGGCACTGATAGGCGACACTGATGGGCACTGATAGGCTGCATTGATGGGCACTGGTAGGCGACACTGATGGGCACTGAAAGGCTGCATTGATGGGCACTGAAAGGCGACACTGATGGCCACTGATACGCTGCATTGTTGGGCACTGATAGGTGACACTGATGGGCACTGATAGACTGCATTGATGGGCACTGATAGGCGACACTGATGGGCACTGATAGACTGCACTGATGGGCACTGATAGGCGACACTGATGGGCACTGATAGGTTGCACTGATGGGCACTGATAGGCGACACTGATGGGCACTGATAGTCTGCATTGATGGGCACTGATAGGCTGCATTGATGGGCACTGATAGGCTGCATTGATGGGCACTAATGAGGCGACACTGATGTGCACTGATAGGCTGCATTGATGGGCACTGATAGGCGACACTGATGGGCACTGATAGACTGCACTGATGGGCACTGATAGGCGACACTGATGGGCACTGATAGGCGACACTAATGGGCACTAATAGGCTGCATTGATGGGCACTGATAGGCGACACTGATGGGCACTGATAGGCTGCATTGATGGGCACTGATAGGCTGCATTGATGGGCACTGATGAGGCTACACTGATGTGCACTGATAGGCTGCATTGATGGACACTGATAGGCTGCATTGATGGACACTGATAGGCTGCACTGTTGGACACCAGTGGTAGCACGTCCATTCGGGGTGAACGAGCGCCGCCCCCTCGATCCACAGCCGCCACATCCAAATGAATGCTCTATGATCCCCGGCTGCTACCCCCTATTCATGTGTCCGGCCCGATCCCCGCCGCTGTTCGATGTGCCCTCTGCCTAGATGGGGGTAAGTGCCGGTGGACTGGCAGACAGCGGAGGGGGGGGGGGATTTGAGGTGCCGTGGGGGCTGGTTTTTGCTGCCCCCCCAAACAAAAAACACTGATAGGCAGCACTGATGTGCACTGATAGGCGGCACTGATGTGCACTGATAGGCGGCACTGATGGGCACTGATAGGCGGCACTGATGTGCACTGATAGGCAGCCTCATCAGTGCCACGTCATCCATGCCAAGCAGTGCAGCATCATCAGTGTCTATCATTGAAGACAACAAATTACTTATTTGAAACATTTTATAACAAAAACTAAGAAAATGTTTTTTTTTCAAAATTGTCTTTTTCGATAAAATTTAATAAAAACCATATCGGTGATTAACCCCTTCCATACCCGGCACGACCCCCCCCCCCCCCCTCCTACCCAGGCCAACGTTCAGCTTTCAGCGCTGTCACACTTTGAATGACAATTACGCTGTCATGTAACACTGTACCCATAGGACAGTTTTATCATTTTGTTCACACAAATAGATCTTTCTTTTGGTGATATTTAATCACCACTGGGGTTTTTTTTTTTTTTGCCAAATAAGCGAAAAAAATATGTTTTCCTTTTGTTTCTTTTATAAAATTTTGAAAATCAATGATCTTTCTTCAGAAGTTAAGGCCAAACTGTATTCTGCTTTGTTTCTTTGGTGAAAATAACCCAAATCAGTGAATATTATTTAGCGTGTAGGAAAGTTACGGAGTCCACAAAACTACGGGATATATATATATGAAAATCGATCAATCCTGATGTACTGATGGGCAATGTCATTTCCTGAGGCCCTAAAAATGCCAGGACAGTACAAATACCCCCCAAATCACACCTTTTTGGAAAGTAAGACAGTCCGAGGTATTTAGTAAGAGGCCTGGCGAGTTTTTTGAAGTTGTCATTTTTTTGTCAGAATTGTTTGGAAAATTAAGAAATAATAAAAAAAAAAAGTAGTGTAGTACAGAATTATCATAGAACGGGTGTGGCAGTGATCAGGGACACTAGTGACAGTACAAAAAAATCTAAAAAAATTGAAAATACCTTGAATTTTTTTTATTTTTATATTTTTTTATTACATTTTTTTTTCCACAATTTGTTTTAACACACTGTGACCAGAGAGATATAATGTTACCCTAATAGCACTGTACTACTCTGGGGAAGTGATCAGGATTTGTTTTTTATTTTGTTTTTTACACACAATGATTGCTTATAGCAGTGAATTTCATTGCTATAAGCAAGCATTTTATTCAGGTTGTTTTGTTGGGATTAGCTGTGATTGGCCCTGCCTGTACCATGTGATCACATTGACCAATCACAGCTAGCTTTTTTTTCCCTTTCCCATCTATGCTTTAATTGTTAGCCCTGCCCCCGCTGGACTAGAAAGATATGTACCTGATCCTGCAGCCTCCTGGGATACTTAGATCACATCCATACCTCCCAACATTTTGAGCTGAGAATGAGGAACACCTACTAGCAAACATATGTAGGCATAGGACACGCCCCCTGCCATGCCCCATAACCACTTCCCGACCGGCGCACGACGATGTACGCCGATAGAATTGCACGGACAGGCAAAAGGGCGTACAGGTATGTCCCTTTAAGATTGCCGCCGTGCCATCACGTGCACGCGCCTGTCGGGACCACCATGAGTCTGGCCGCGGGGATACCCGCGATCGCCTCACGGGATGGCTGAACGGGGAGATGCGGAATGAAACAGCATCTCCCCGTTCTGCCTAGCAACTAGTGACACCGATCTCTGCTCCCTGTGATTGGAGCAGAGATCAGTGTTCACTAAATCACAGCCACGCCCCCCATAGTTAGTAACACGCCCCTAGGAACACTTAACTCCTACACTGCCACCTAGTGGTTAACCCCTTCACTGCCACTGTCATTTACACAGGAATCAGTGCATTTAAATAGCACTGATTTCTGTATAAATGTCAATGGTCCCAAAAATGTGTCAAAAGTGTCCGATGTGTCCGCCATAATGTCGCAGTCACAATAAAAATCGCTGATCGCCGCCATTACTAGTAAAAAAAAAAATATTAATAAAAATGCTATAAAGCTATCCCCTATTTTGTAAACGCTATAACTTCTGCGCAAACCAATCAATAATTGCTTTTTAACAAAAATATGTAGAAGAATACGTATCGGCCTAAACTGAGGAAAGAAATTTTTTTTATATATTTTTGGGGGATATTTATTATAGCAAAAAGTTAAAAATAATGTGTTTTTTTAAAAATTTCGCTCTTTTTTTATTTATAGCGCAAAAAATAAAAATGGCAGAGGTGATCCAAATACCACCAAAAGAAAGCTCTATTTGTGGGAAAAAAAAAAGTCAATTTTGTTTGGGAGCCAGGTCGCACGACCGCGCAATTGTCAGTTAAAGCAACGCAGTGCCGAATCGCAAAAAGTGGTCTGGTCTTAAGCCAGCAAAATGGTCCGGTCTGAAAGTGGTTAAAGGGGAAATAATTAAAAAAAAAAGTTTAATTAAATCCACAAGTGCTTTTTTTTACCACTACTTGGCTTTTAAAATTGACAAATGCAGCAGTTTAGAATTTAGATAAAAGGTTTAGCACTGGGAAACACTTTTTGAAAGGTAAAAAGTGCATTTTATATACAACTATATATAGATCAGACCAAAATAAGGGACAAATGAGGAAGAAAGAGGGACAGAGGGACATTGCTCCAAATCAGGGACAGTCCCTCGAAATCAGGGACTGTTGGGAGCTATGCACATCTCCCAGGAGGTTACAGGATTGGCACACAAAGGGGGCTGGCAGCTGTCCTGAGGGCAGGCCAGGGGTGGGTTCCTCTTTAACACCCCCCCCCCCCCTCAAAAAGAATTGCAGATTTTTTTTTTCTTTCCGCTCCATTTTTTTAAAAATTGTTTAATTGTTAGCCCCGCCTCCTCCCACCATTCCAGCCTAGACCATAAAGATATGTACCTGACCCGGCAGCCTCCTGGGATACTTACTGTTACGCCGAGCGCTCCGGATGTCACCTCCATCACGGAGCGCACATGGCGCCCGTTGTCCTGCAGCGCCTCGGTCAGCTCCTCTGACCGCAGGCGCTGCTCTGCCGATGGGAAGCGATCCTCGCGGCGGCCTCCGTCCGCCCGGGGATCGCATCTCTCTCTCCTCACCTGCCCCCGCCTGTGTCTCCCTGCGCGCGCGTCCCCGCTCCCCAGGCGCGCGCGCGCAACTCGGCCATATCTTAAAGGGCCAGCGCACAAGTGATTGTGCCTGGCCCAAATTACTGTTACACCCAAATTCCTCATAAACCCACTTCCCCTTCCTATCCTGGCCGGATCTTGTGTTGCCTTAGTGCCCAG
Source organism: Lithobates sylvaticus (assembly GCA_028564925.1). Classification (NCBI taxonomy): domain Eukaryota; kingdom Metazoa; phylum Chordata; class Amphibia; order Anura; family Ranidae; genus Lithobates; species Lithobates sylvaticus. Next base: position 213,368,817 of record CM053035.1, on the reverse strand, counting down.
TGAAAGCGTTTGTGTGTTTTGCTCCTGCTTGTGTATCCAGACCCCTGCTGTTGCCCCTGACTACGAACCATTGCCACCTGCCTCGACCTTTTGCTACGTTTGACCTCGCCTCTGCCATATCCCTGTGTACCGTGCCTTTCTCAGCTGTCATTGGGGTCAAGTTGCTATTGGAGGACACGACCTGGTTGCTACCGCCGCTGCAAGTCCATCCCGCCTTGCGGCGGGCTCTGGTGGAAACCAGTAGCAACATTAGAACCGGTCCTCCAATAAAACCCGTGCTATCGCCTCATTGACATAGGGGATCCACCTCCCATTTCCCGCCATACCCGGAGCGTAACAGTAGATCCGGCCATGGATCCCGCTGAGGTCCCGCTGTCAAGCCTCTCGGACCTGACCACGGTGGTCGCTCAACAGGGTCAGCAATTGGCGCAGTTGACTGCTATGCTGCAGCAGCTTCTGCCATCTCCACCTCTTGCTCCGGCATCTCCTCCACCGCGAGCTGCTGTCGCTAGAATCCGCCTGTCTCTTCCTGACAAGTTCAATGGGGATCCCAAACTGTGCCGAGGGTTCCTATCCCAGTGTTCCCTCCATCTGGAGATGTTGTCGGACCAGTTCCCCACAGAGCGGTCAAAGGTGGCGTTCGTGGTCAGCCTGCTATCTGATAAGGCCCTAGCCTGGGCTACACCGCTTTGGGACCGGGGCGATCCTGCCACAGCTTCAATCCCGGCCTTCTTTTCTGAAGTTCGCAGTGTCTTCGAGGAGCCAGCCCGGGCTTCCTCTGCCGAGACGGCTCTCCTGAACCTTGTCCAGGGGAATTCTTCAGTAGGCGATTACGCCATTCAGTTCCGCACCCTGGCGTCGGAACTCTCTTGGAACAATGAGGCCCTCTGCGCGACCTTCAAAAAGGGCCTATCCAGTCACGTCAAAGATGTGCTGGCCGCACGAGAAATTCCTGCTACCCTGTCCGAACTTATCCAGCTGGCCACCCGCATTGACATGCGTTATTCCGAACGACGCCTAGAGCTACGACAAGAAAGAGACTTGGTTTGCGTCAGGCGGTTTCCTCGCCTGGCTCCTCTCTTCCAGAATCCTCTGCAACCTGTTCCTGTGCCTCCCGCTGAGGAGGCTATGCAAGTGGATCGGTCTCGCCTGACCACACAAGAGAGGACTCGCCGCCGAGACAATAATCTGTGCCTGTATTGCGCCAGTCCTGACCATTTTTTAAAGGACTGCTCTATCCGCCCTCAGCGTCAGGGAAACGCTCGCACCTAGCTAACGTAGGAGAGGCGCTGCTAGGTGGGGATTCCTCCTCTCCACGTCTGACTGTTCCAGTGGGGATTTCGTTGCCCAAGAAGTCCTCTTTCTCCGCTGTGGCCTTTCTGGACTCTGGTTCGGCAGGAAACTTCATTGAAGCCTCACTCATCAACAAATTTAATGTTCCAGTTACCCGTCTCTTCAAGCCTTTTTTCATCACCTCTGTAAATGGTCAAAACCTGAACTGTATCGTGCGCTATAGCACTGAACCTCTCTTCATGAAAATTGGAGTTCTCCATCACGAAAAGATTAGCTTCTTTGTGTTACCCAACTGTACCTCTGAGATCCTTTTGGGCCTACCCTGGCTCCAGCTACATTCTCCTACCCTCGACTGGGCCTCGGGGGACATCAAAAGTTGGGGTCCCTCCTGCCACAGGCATTGCCTCAAAGCGGTGCCCACTAAACAAGTTTTTGTCGCTACCTCTCTGCCTAGTCTCCCCCAACCCTACCGGGACTTTGCCGATGTATTTTGCAAGAAACAAGCTGAGGTCCTGCCGCCACATAGACCCTTTGATTGCCCTATTGATCTTCTTCCTGGCACCACTCCGCCCCGGGGCAGGATCTACCCTCTCTCCATCCCGGAGACACAAGCTATGACAGACTACATCCAGGAAAACCTCAAAAGAGGTTTCATCCGCAAGTCTTCTTCCCCTGCTGGAGCAGGATTCTTCTTTGTCGCCAAAAAGGACGGGTCCTTACGTCCCTGCATTGACTATCGTAATCTTAATAAGATCACTGTAAAAAATCGTTACCCGCTGCCCCTTATCTCTGAACTTTTCGACCGTTTGCGCGGAGCAAGAATTTTTACCAAGCTGAACCTCCGGGGCGCATATAATCTCATCCGTATCCATAAAGGCGATGAATGGAAAACCGCCTTTAACACCCGGGACGGACACTTTGAATATCTCGTCATGCCTTTTCGTTTATGCAATGCTCCTGCGGTTTTCCAATACTTTGTAAATGAGATTTTCAGGGATTTGCTGTACTCTTGTGTTGTTGTCTATCTGGACGATATCCTGATTTTCTCTTCTAGCTTGGAGGTGCATCATCTTCATGTCCGTCAAGTACTCCAACGGCTCCGAGATCACCACCTTTACGCCAAATTAGAGAAATGTCTCTTTGAACGCTGCAGTCTTCCCTTCCTGGGTTACGTGGTCTCTGGACAAGGTCTCCAAATGGACCCTGAGAAGCTTTCCACCGTCCTAAACTGGCCACGTCCTACCGGACTACGGGCCATCCAGCGGTTCCTCGGATTCGCCAATTATTATCGCCAGTTTATCCCTCACTTCTCCACCATTGTCGTGCCTATTGTGGCGCTAACCAAAAAGGCTGCGAATCCTAGGTCCTGGCCTCCTCAAGCTGATGAGGCATTTAACCGCCTTAAGTCTGCCTTTGCCTCTGCACCCGTTTTGTCCAGGCCTGACCCTCACAAACCGTTTCTCCTGGAAGTCGATGCCTCCTCTGTGGGAGCTGGAGCTGTGCTTCTTCAGAAAGATTCTAAGGGCAAGAATATAACCTGTGGGTTTTTTTCTAAGACCTTTTCTCCCCCCGAAAAGAACTATGCCATCGGAGACCGTGAATTACTGGCCATTAAGCTGGCACTTGAGGAATGGAGACATCTCCTTGAGGGATCCGTTCACCCCATCACGATCTTCACGGATCACAAAAATCTCTCTTATCTCCAGTCTGCCCAGCAATTAAACCCACGTCAAGCTAGGTGGTCGTTGTTTTTTGCTCGCTTCAATTTTGAGATCCATTTCCGTCCCGCGGACAAAAATGTCAGGGCTGACGCCCTATCACATTCCACCGATACTTCTGAGTCCGAGTCTCCGGTACAACACATTATACCCCCTGAGTGTCTGATCTCTTCTGCCCCTGCCTCTTTGGTGCAAGTTCCTCCTGGGAAAACCTTGGTCCCCCCACGTCTTCGTCTTCAGATTCTCAAATGGGGCCACTCCTCTCAGCTAGCTGGTCATCCTGGAGTCAAGAAGTCCTCCCAACTGATTTCCAGGTATTACTGGTGGCCCTCCTTAAAGAAGGATGTGACAGACTTTGTACAAGCCTGTACTATATGTGCTCGAGACAAGACCCCTCACCAAAAGCCTGCTGGTCTCCTTCATCCTTTGCCTGTGCCAGAACAACCTTGGGCCCACATAGCTATGGACTTCATCACGGACCTTCCTCCTTCCCACGGCCATACAGCCATATGGGTGGTCGTTGATCGCTTCTCCAAAATGGCGCATTTTGTCCCGCTTCCAGGTCTCCCTTCTGCACCTATACTTGCAAAACATTTCTTCCTCCAGATTTTCCGTCTTCATGGACTTCCATCTCACATCGTCTCGGATAGAGGCGTTCAGTTCGTGTCTAAATTCTGGAGAGCCCTCTGCAGTCAATTGAAAATCAAACTGGACTTTTCCTCTGCCTACCATCCACAGTCCAATGGACAAGTGGAGAGAGTCAACCAAATCCTTGGGGCCTACCTGCGACACTTTGTCTCGGCTCGTCAAGACGACTGGGCTGACCTCTTGCCCTGGGCCGAATTTTCTTACAACCTGAAGGAGTCTGAGTACTCCTCTAGATCACCCTTCTTTGTAGTATACGGCCGTCATCCTCTACCCCCCCTACCCTTCCCCACTTCTTCCGGAGTCCCTGCTGTAGACGAAGTCACCCAAGAACTGTCGTCCATCTGGAAAGAGACTCAAAAGTCGCTTGCCCTGGCCTCTTCTCGCATGAAGAAACATGCTGACAGTAAAAGAAGACCTCCTCCTGTCTTCTCCCCTGGTGATAGGATGTGGCTCTCCTCCAGGTACATCAGGTTCCGCATCCCCAGTTACAAGTTGGGTCCCCGCTACCTCGGTCCATTCAGGGTCAAGGCTCGGATCAATTCCGTGTCCTACAAATTGCATCTTCCCCCTTCCCTCCGCATCCCCAACTCTTTCCATGTTTCCCTCCTCAAACCCTTTATCATTAATCGCTTTTCCACCAAGGTCATCGCTCCTGCTCCTGTCTCCGGGTCCTCCGACATCTTCTCCGTTAAAGAGATCCTCGCCTCTAGAACCGTCCGAGGTAAGCGGTTCTATCTTGTTGACTGGGAGAATTGTGGTCCTGAGGAGAGGTCCTGGGAACCCGAGGGTAACATCATTGACAAAGATCTCATCCTCAGCTTCTGGGGCTCCAGGAGGAGGGGGAGACCCAAGAAGAGGGGGAGACCCAAGGGGGGGTACTGTTACGCCGAGCGCTCCGGGTGTCCCCTCTATCCCGGAGCGCTCACGGCGCCCGTTGTCCTGCAGCGCCTCGGTCAGCTCCTCTGACCGCAGGCGCTGCTCTGCCGATGGGATGCGATCCTCGCAACGGCCTCCATTCGCCCGGGGATCGCATCTCTCTCTCCTCACCTGCCCCCGCCTGTGTCTCCCTGAGCACGCGTCCCCGCTCCCCAGGCGCGCGCGCGCAACTCGGCCATATCTTAAAGGGCCAGCGCACAAGTGATTGGTGCCTGGCCCAAATTACTGTTACACCCAAATTCCTCATAAACCGACTTCCCCTTCCTATCCTGGCCGGATCTTGTGTTGCCTTAGTGCCCAGTGAAAGCGTTTGTGTGTTTTGCTCCTGCTTGTGTATCCAGACCCCTGCTGTTGCCCCTGACTACGAACCATTGCCACCTGCCTCGACCTTTTGCTACATTTGACCTCGCCTCTGCCATATCCCTGTGTACCGTGCCTTTCTCAGCTGTCATTGGGGTCGAGTTCCTATTGGAGGACACGACCTGGTTGCTACCGCCGCTGCAAGTCCATCCCGCCTTGCGGCGGGCTCTGGTGAAAACCAGTAGCAACATTAGAACCGGTCCTCCAATACAACCCGTGCTATCGCCTCATTGACATAGGGGATCCACCTCCCATTTCCCGCCATACCCGGAGCGTAACACTTACATCACATCTCCCAGGAGGCTACAGGATTTGCACACAAAGGGGCTGGCAGCAGTCTTAAGGGCAGGGGGGTGGGTCCTCTTTAACACTCCCCCCCTCCCCTCCACAAAAAGAATTGCAGATTTTTTTTTTCTTTCCGCTCCATTTTTAAAAATGTTTTAATTGTTAGCCCCCCCACCACCTTTGCCAGGATTGGAGATGGCTTCCTAAACCTTAAAGAGAGAGTCATGTCAAGAGGACCAAGATGGCGGCATGGCACCCACTCTGTGCCACCTGGACAAAGGAAACAAAGCAATACATGTAAGTGGGGAAAAAACCATGGTGGGGAGATTGGTACCACTTTAAAGCCCCATACACACGGTTGGATTTTTTCATGGATTCTGTCCGATCGGACAATGTTGTTGAAAAATCAGACCGTGTGTATGCACCATCGGACAGTGTACGTCGGATTGTCCGACGGACAAAGTCTTATCTCCTGCTGGATAGATTTGCCGACAACACGGTCCGATCACACCAAATCCGATCGTGTGTACGGTTGTCCGACCGGACAAAGTGCTACGCATGCTCAGATCACATTACAAGACCAAAGCTATTGGCTACTAGCCTCTACGTAGTCCCGTCGTAGGCAACAAACGTCACCACGTTCAGAATGATCGGATTTTCCAACAACTTTGTCCGACCGTGTGTACGCAACACCAACATCAGACAAAGTATGACGGACAGGATCCGACCGACCTGGTCCTCGGATAATCCGCGCGTGTGTATGGGGCTTAAGAATAGTTTGTGGTAGGGTTTGCCCTTACTACCACTTTAAATCAATGGAAAACATTCATCCAGCACGGGATACAGCCTAATACCTTTGTTTTTTGGGGGGGTTTGTTGCCCCATAAGCACAGAGAACGAATGTAAATGCACTTTCACGGGGCACATTTTTGATACGCCCCTTTAAGTTTGGAGATGATTTATTCCTTTTGACTAAACCAAGGATTGATTGTTTTATAATTGTATAATGTATAATGTTTTATAATTTATGACGACCAAGTCTGATGCCAACTCCACCAAAAGAAAAAACAAAATGATAATAATTCTCAGCACCGATACGGCAATATTAAACCGGAGTCGTTTGTTAACCATTGATTAAAGCGGCGACATAATGTAATGTTTATCCAGCAATTTCGAGTACATTGGAGGCAAAGGGAATTACAGGGAGACTTGGCAACGGCTCCATAAATATTTTCGAATGCTGCGAGCTCGTTGTATTTAATGCTGCTAAGGGATGATGATTTTAATTTCCCACAAATGTATCGCCCCGAGTATTATTGGCTTAATAAAGCTATATTACTGCATGCGAGTTTGTATTCCGAATCGATCAATAATGTCGGGGAAATTACTAAACCAAACAGCTGTTCGCGATAACCCAGAACACCACAAGTACAAAATGTAGCCGGGAAACGAAGATATTGTAATACAAACTTACTAAATATTTAAAGCTTAATGGGCGTCTATAGCCCACACTTTTCTCTTCATTTCGGGAGTAGGGATGAGGTTCCGGTATTGGCTTTTGTGTCTTGGGCTGACCAAAGGAATGGCTACTCATTGCATTATGGGTTGTCCCTTTTTTTATGGCAGCAAACCTGCAACGTTTTTTGCCGAAAGTTTGCAATTCATACATTTTTACACATCCCAAACTCATGGTAGCAAGAGATTTCCCGGATGTCACGTACCCTTAGGAGGAACTTAAGCATGGGCGTCCGCAGGTAGGGGCAAGGTGGGTCAAGTGCCCCCCCCCCCCTGGAATCAGGGATCGGATCTTAAATTCTGCACAGTTGCGTCTCTATCGATGTGCCGGACCCGGGTGCCACCCGCCAGTGGGGTGACACCATTAAGGTGCTGTCAAGCTCCCCCATCAGTGGGCTCTTTTTCCTGCTCAGTCCAGCAGAGAACTCGATCAAGAGAGAGATTGAGAGACTGCAGCCTGGAAAAAAGCTGAGGGAGAGAGTTCTACAGGACAAAGAACAAGGAGTGTGCTGGGCGGAAGCCAGAGAGAGAGCCACGCTGCCCAGCGCCACCAGAGAGAGCCACACTGCCCAGCACCACCAAAGAGAGAAAGACTGAGCCAGTACCAGGGTACAGACATGCTACACTACTGAACAGAGTCGCCCCCGGGGAACCCAGAGTGAGCGATCATCCAGCTGGAGGGATCACTGTTGTAGTTTTGCTGCGTCTGGTAAGAGGGCCTATTGACCATTATCCATTACTTATCCTAGGGATTGTAATACGTCTGTAGACAATGACCATAATAATGTGATAATGACATTGTCGAAAAGGGGCGGTGCAAGGGTGCCCCTAAAATGAGCCCTGAAAAAAGTTCTGTGGACGCCCATGAGCTCAAGATGATGAGGATGGTCTTTTGGACAATTTCCATGTAGCACACCCCCTAAGGAGCTCCTTGTGAACATGGTATTATCCCCCCTCCCTTTTAAATTGGGGGGAGGACGGGCAGAATTTTCTTCGTTCTTCCACCGGCCTGGGTCAACAACAGTCTAGGGGTTCTTTTGGGGTTTTTATTGGAACAATGAACTTGGATAGGGGTATGGAGCATGGGATACCCCAATAAACGGCAACTGAACTCAACTTCTGGATGCACTTCACAAACTGATGGCTGCACACTGAACATCCCACAGAATTCCTAATGTTGCTGGTGACCTGTACTCCCCTTCAGGAGCTTAAAAGCTACACACAGTCCCTTCCCTTCAAAATTGGGGGTTCATTTACTTAGTTAGCCACAGAATCACCAGTTCACCAGTTCCCTCCTGCCAATATCCACCAGGCTCTTCCTAGTGATGGAGATGTAGACTCACACCACCATAGGACAGTTGGATTCTTCCCCACCAACTTCCTCCTGGCTCTCTCTACTGAGTTTCCTCCTGACCCAACTTGATCCCAATGGATCTGTGAAAAGCCCAGGAACACCACACTCTGCTGCTCAGGCTATTTATGGGCTCTCCCTCCACCTTCTGGGCACACCTCCCCAGGGATTGGCTAAAGTCCCATAAATATTCCTTTTATAATGAATAATATTCAGGCTGCCTGTTCTGCTCTTCTTCCCACTATACTTCCAGAATCCTCTAGAACAGTGGTTCTCTACCCTGTCCTCCAGTACCCCCAGCAGTCAATGTTTTCAGGTTTTCCTTTATCCTGCACAGTGTCAGGGCTGGGCTTAGCATTTCCTTCTCTGAGCTGGCCTCTCAGCTGTCGGCTAATTGCCAGCTTCTATCGCTCCACAGTTACTCAGCTGTTGATGATATCCTGCTCGTCAGTCCTGCCTACTTAAGTCGTCCAGTCCAGAGGATCTCTGCCTTCACCTTGGTCAACATCACAGAAACTATCTTCTGTAATCCTGTTCAAGACTTGCTTTGCTGACATCCCTTCTGGCTCCAGGTCCTGCTTGCTGTTCCACTACATTGATCCCTGACTTCTGGCTTGGCTGACTATCCGTTCCGGTTACTGAGCTCTGGCTATGTTTTGACTACGTTTCTTCTTTTTACTTTTATTATCTAACAAGTGTGATTTAACTGTACTTCTGTCCTAGCCTAAGTTCATGGTATCTGACACACAGGTGCTTTAAATCAGAGTCAATGGATTAGTATTTTGGACAGCTATTTTATCTAAGAGAAATTCCCAAAACATGGCCTGTTGCGGGTACTTGAGGACAGGGTTGAGAACCACTGCTCTAGAAGACGGGGAGAAGCAGCTGAGTCGCAGCCCATCAAACACAGAGCAGCCCTAAATAAAAAACTCCTGCTCCATTGAGTACAGGGGAGTGAAACTAAATTTACCTGGCAGCCTGCCCCAAATTATTAGGTTCCTAAACCCGTCCAAGAACCTGCAGGCATCACCCCGGTATAACCACCGGATACATTGCTGGTTGGCAAGGGGGTAATGACCTTGTGGAGCGAAACGCGTAAGCAGGTGGGTTTCTCCAGTATCAGGAAATTTTACCAAACTCATCTCTGGATTCTTAGAAGTTGAGTGGCTCCATTTCTATAATTTCTATAAATCTTCTACTAATCTTTTTATTTATTTTTTGCTACCTGCAGCATTTTCTGAATGGATTAAACACGGGAAAAGCGGCAGATATTACCAAGATACATGACTATGGTATTAACTATGGCTTATCCTGTTACCAATAAACCCATCCCTCCCTCTAATGACCACAAAGCACATGGGTGGAGTGAATTGGCCACAGCAGCCATTTTATTAACCAATATATAAATTTCCATAATTAACATAAAATAACGTAATAACCTTTTTATCTATCTATATATATATATATATATATATATATATATTTCCAGTTTTATCACCACCATGGGGCACAAGGTCCAATAGGCATAACCCATAACTGTACCTGCTAGTCACTTCTCAGGCCTCAAGTTGCTAAAGCCTCCGACTCAGAGACAACTACCAGGTACCCATATACCAACTGGGAGCCGCCCTCAGATGGGTCCCTAAACCATGCCCTTAAGGTGCCCATATGACCTTAACAAGTACCTTGCACCCAACCAAATAACCACCAACCAGTATTCTTGCAACCCTCTCCATACCAGCACACCAAGCTCCTCCAATCGTAGGGCAGGCGGCTGGGAAGCTCCTTACCCTCACGGCTCCTCGTGCAGACTGGCCCCTCCCCTTCCTCCTAACCCGTCCTCTCAGCCGGCCAGCCCTACTCTGCCTCCCCTTCCAAGGCTCCGCCCCGTTAACCCCTGTCATGCCCGGCCCTCCGCCGAATACCTTCGACATTGCTCCGGGCCTCTCTTTAAATACGTTTTTTTATTTTTCCTTACTATACACTTGAAGTGGCTCTTACCCGTTACAAGAGCTAATAGGAGTTATTAGACACACTGCGTTCATTTTAAATGCCCCTCCACCCCATTTACCAAATGATTAAGAGCCAGTAATTAAAGAAATTCCGTTACCCTGCCGCCCCTCCCCCCTTATTTGTTGGTTGGAACAGATTGTGGATGTTTTAGAATCAGAAAGCTCTTCTGTTTTTGTAAAGCTGTAATGGTAAAATAAATCCTTTACTTACATAAAAGTAAGAGTGAGCAGCTGGAAGGAAAAGTATTACTGTAATGACTGAATTCCGACAGCCTGAGATGCGAATATGAAATGCTGGGAGAGCGATAGTCCCTTTCCTGCCATCCAATCTGGGTTACAGAGAATTCAAATCTTTTTTTAATAGCGACATTCATTTATTTTTTTCGATGTCACATTGATGGCGGTCATTGTACTGGAAAAGGCGGAAAAGTGGTCGTCCCCTGTGGTCTTGCGGGCTTCCTGGACCTGATTTACACTAGGTGCACCATCTGCATGGAGTTTGCACGCTCTCCCCTTTGCTTAGGTTTAGATTGAGAGACAATTTACATCCACATTATGCACTGGGGGGCGAACGCATGTATTAACATGGGCATGACCGCAATGTGCAGCAACATGTACATGCGTCAATGCATTTTATTGTCATTCGCTTTGGCTAGCACCCCAATGCACTAAAGCTCTGCATATGAGCTGCACTGCATTGCTACACATAGTAATGCAGCTTATGCCGCGTGCAGACGTTCGGACTTTGTCCGCCGGACCTAGTCCGGCGGATTGTCCGCTGGACCTAGTCCGGCGGGACTTCCCCACACACGGCCGGACTTCCGAGCGTGTGACTTGCCCACACACGCCCGGACTTCTCCGGCAGACAATCCGCTGGACAAAGTCCGCGGGACTTTTGAAAATGAACGGACTTGCCCACACACGGAGCAGTCCGTTCATTTAGAACGTAACTGCAGGTAGACGGAGCTAGCGAAGGCAGTGAATGCCGCCGCGCTAGCCCCGTCACCTGGCATGGATTTAAAGGGACTCCCCACGCCGAAAAAACGGCGTGGGGGTCCCCCCCAAATCCATCTCAGACCCTTATCCGAGCACGCAGCCCGGCAGGCAAGGAAAGGGGTGGGGACGAGCGAGCGCCCCCCCCCCCTCCTGAGCCGTACCAGGCCGCGTGCCCTCAACATGGGGGGTGCCCTGGGGAAAGGGGGGCCGTGCGGCCCCCCCACCCCAAAGCACCTTGTCCCCATGTTGATGAGGACAAGGGCCTCTTCCCGACAACCCTGGCCGTTGGTTGTCGGGGTCTGCGGGCGGGGGCTTATTGGAATCTGGGAGCCCCCTTTTATAAGGGGGCCCTCAGATCCCGGCCCCCCACCCTATGTGAATGAGTATGGGGTACGATGTACCCCTACCCATTCACCTAAGGTGTAAAATGTAAAGTAAAAAAACACACAATTTTGAAAAAATATTTTATTGCACTGCTCCGGGGGTCTTCTTCCGTCTTGGGGGTCTTCTCGCCGGACTCCTCCGCTCTCTTCTGCTCTTTTACCTAGCTCTTTCACGAGCGGAGGAGGCCGGCTACCTTCTTCGTCGTCTGGGGGTCTCGATCCGCCTTCGGGGGTCTTCCAGGGTCTCTTCTGTTCTTGCCGCGGTCGTCGTTTTCCGCGCCGCCGGCGCCTTCTTCTTCTTCTTCTTCTTCCGATGTTGACCCGTCGCTCTCTCTGGCCGGAATGCCAGAGCCGCGCTGTGCTGGGACTTATATAGGGACAAGGGGACAGGGTCACATGCTCATGTCACATGGTGACCCCGCCCCCCTATGATGTCACAGTCCCAGCATCCTCCGGGACTGTGACATCACAAGGGGGCGGGGTCACCATGTGACATGAGCATGTGACCCTGTCCCCTTGTCCCTATATAAGTCCCAGCACAGCGCGGCTCTGGCATTCCGGCCAGAGAGAGCGACGGGTCAACATCGGAAGAAGAAGAAGAAGACGAAGAAGAAGAAGGCGGCGCGGAAAACGACGACCACGGCAAGAACAGAAGAGACCCCGGAAGACCCCCGAAGGCGGATCGAGACCCCCAGACGACAAAGAAGGTAGCCGGACTCCCCCCGCTCGTGAAAGAGCTAGGTAAAAGAGCAGAAGAGAGCGGAGGAGTCCAGCGAGAAGACCCCCAAGACGGAAGAAGACCCCCGGAGCAGTGCAATAAAATATTTTTTCAAAATTGTGTGTTTTTTTACTTTATATTTTACACCTTAGGTGAATGGGTAGGGGTACATCGTACCCCATACTCATTCACATAGGGTGGGGGGCCGGAATCTGAGGGCCCCCTTATAAAAGGGGGCTCCCAGATTCCAATAAGCCCCCGCCCGCAGACCCCGACAACCAACGGCCAGGGTTGTCGGGAAGAGGCCCTTGTCCTCATCAACATGGGGACAAGGTGCTTTGGGGTGGGGGGGCCGCATGGCCCCCCTTTCCCCAGGGCACCCCCCATGTTGAGGGCACGCGGCCTGGTATGGCTCAGGAGGGGGGGGGGGCGCTGGCTCGTCCCCACCCCTTTCCTGGCCTGCCGGGCTGCGTGCTCGGATAAGGGTCTGAGATAGATTGGGGGGGACCCCCACGCCGTTTTTTCGGCGTGGGGATTCCCTTTAAATCCATGCCAGGTGACGGGGCTAGCGCGGCGGCATTCACTGCCTTCGCTAGCTCCGTCTACCTGAAGTCACGTGCTAAATGAACGGACTTTCCGATGAGTGGCAAGTCCGTTCATTTCCAAAAGTCCAGCGGACTAGCCTACTAACGGCGGGATTGTCCGCCGGACTGCCAGATTGTCCGCCGGACTGCTAAGTCCAGCGGACAATTTTAAAACAAAACTTAAAACCTAGTCCACCGGACTTTTGGTGCCAAAAAGTCCGCCGGCGCCCACACACGAGGAGATTGTCCGGTTAGTGTGCTGCAACAAAAAAAATTTTTTTTTTTTTAGATTTTTGGAATATTTTGGTGCCTAACGCACCAAAATATTCCAAAAATCTAAAATTATTATTTTTTATTTTTTTTGCAGCACACTAAGCTGCAAAAAAGCCCTTCGACTTTAAAGGGGTTGTAAAGGTAAAAGTTTTTTCACCTTAATGCATTCTATGCATTAAGGTGAAAAAACATCTGACAATGCCGCACCCCCCCCCCCCCCAGCCCCCCCATCTTACTTACCTGACCCCTCGAAAGTCCCGCGCTCGCCCCCGACATCCTCTTCGCCGCTCAGCCTGGCCGTTGATTGGTTACACTGGATGGATTGAAAGCAGCGCAGCCATTGGCTCGCGCTGCTGTCAATCACATCCAATGACGCGGCGCCCGGTGATACAGCCAGCGGCTATAGCCGCTGGCTGTATCACGGGAGCGCGTCCGCAAGTACTTCACACCATGCGAGGGGAGCTCGCATGAAGGTGAGAAGTACTTGCGGGGGGGGGGGGATCAGAGACAGCCGCAGAGGGACCCCAGAAGACCAGGTTCGGGGCCACTCTGTGCAAAACGAGCTGCACAGTATTTTGAAAAATATATGTTTTTTACTTTTTTCTGTCAGTAAATTTTGGAACAAAGTCATTTTTCACCTTCACTGATGGGCACTGATAGGCTGAACTGGTGGGCATTGATGAGGTGGCACTTATAGGCACTGATGAGGCGGCACTTATGGGCATTGATTAGGTGACACTGATGAGGAGGCACTAATATGCTGCACTTATGGACACTGATAGGTGGCACCGATATGTGGCACTGATGAGCACTGATAGGCGGCACTGGTGGGCACTGTTAGGTGGCACTGATGGGCACTGTTAAGTGGCACTGGTGGGCACTGATAGGTGGCACTGTTGGGCACGGATAGGTGGTACTGATGGGCATTAATGGGTGGCACTGATGGGCGACACTGATTGCCAGCACTGACTGGCATCACTAATGGGCACTGATTGATGGCACTTGTGGGCACTGATTGCTGCCACTGGTGGGCACTGATAGCTGGCATTGGTGGGCAATGGTGGGCACTGATTTGTGACACTATTTTGCAATATTGTAATCAGTGCCCTGATTACATCCCTAGATGTTCCCCTGTGAGGAGTTGCCGCTGATCGTCTCTCCTCGCCACACACTCTGTCAGTGTGAGGCGAGGAGAGCCAATTACCGGCACTTCCTTGTTTACATGTGACCGGCTGTGATTGGACACAGCCGATCACATGGTTAAAGAGCCGCGGACGTGGCTCTTTCCAGAGATCTGGGATATGCCGTGTCCTAGCAACACGGCACGGCCGTGATCGGCACGCTGCGCGCCCCCGCTGGTCCCGCAACAGCAGCCGTTCTGGGACGCCGTCATATGACGTCGTCCCAGAACGAGAGCCGCACCGCCCCGCTGTCATTTGACGGTGGGCAGGCGGCAAGCAGTTAAAGAGGTAGTAAACGCTCTTTATTTATTTCTGCCTACAGGTATACCTATAATCAAGCTTACCTGTAGGTAAATTGAATATCTCCTAAATGTGCAACGTTTAGGAGATATTCTAGTGTTCAGAAGCTGGTGATGTCACACATACCCGTGCTGTTCCTTCAGAGCTGCGTGCCGTGCCCGAGACACATTTGCGGGTGTGATGTCATCATGGCTCAGCCATTCAACCCACGGCCGCCCGCGAACCTGGAAGGAAGGCCAGGTGAAGATAGAAGCCTCTGCAGTAGAGACAGCGTGCCCTTGGAGGGCTTTGTTTCAAAGTCCCTTCTGTCTCAACCAATGAGGAGGAAGAGACCCGGGAGAGCCGCCGCTCTCGTACATATCGCTGGATCGAGATGGGGCTCCGTTAAGTATTGGGGGGGGGGGGGGGTTCTGTACACAGAAGGTGTTTTACCTTCATACATAGAGTGCATGAAGTTAAAAAACATTGAGCCTTTACACTTTAAGGTAAGGTGATTCTTGGGCATTATGGAAGCAGATACAGTGCCTTGAAAAAGTATTCATACCCCTTGACATTTTCCACATTTTGTCATGTTACAACCAAAAAACGTAAATGTTTTTTATTGTGATTTTATGTGATGGACCAACACAAAGTGGCGCATAATTGTGAAGTGGAAGGAAAATAATAAATAGTTTTTAATTTTTCTTACAAATAAATATGTGAAAAGTGTGGCGTACATTTGTATTGGAATTAAATCTAGTGGAACCAATTACCTTCAGAAGTCACCAAATCCACCTGTGTGTCATTTAATTTCAGTATAAATACAGCTGTTCTGTGAAGCCCTCAGAGGTTTGTTAGAGAACCTTAGTGAACAAACAGCATCATGAAGGCCAAGGAACACACCAGACAGGTCAGGGATGAAGTTGTGGAGAAGTATAAAGCAGGGTTAGGTTATAAAAATAATCTCCCAAGCTTTGACCATCTCACGGAGCTCTGTTCAATCCATCATCGGAAAATGGAAAGAGTATGGGCACAACTGCAAACCTACCAAGACATGGCCGTCCACCTAAACTGACCGGGCCGGGCAAGGAGAGCATTCATCAGAGAAGAGCCAAGAGGTCCATGGTGACTCTGGAGGAGCTGCAGAGATCCACAGCTCAGGGGGGAGAGTCTGTCCACAGGACAACTGTTATGCCGCGTACACGCGATCGGAATTCTCGTCGGAAAAAGCTCTGATGGTTTTCCCGTCGGAATTCCGACGCAATTTCGCTCAAACTGTCTTGCCTACACACGGTCACACCAAATTCAGACGGTCAATAACACCGCGACATACAACGCGTTTGACGGCACTATAAAAGGGAAGTTTAATGCTTCCGAGCATGCGTCGGAATTTTGCGTGTCGGAATTGCATACACACGATCGAAAAATCCGATAGAAAAGTTTTCCGTCGGAAAAATTAGGAACAGGTTCTCAATCCAAAGTCCGTCGGAAATGCCGACAGAAAAAGACAGATGGGCGTACACACGGTCGGAAAATCCAATGAAAAGCTCCCATCGGACTGTTTCCATCGGAAATTCCGACCGCGTGTATGCGGCATTAGTCGTGCTCTCCACAAATCTGCCCTTTATGTGCAAAAGACTTGAGACTGGGGGGGGGGGGGGTTCACCTTCCAGCAGGACAACGACCCGAAACATACAGCCAGAGCTACAATGGAATGGTTTAGATCAAAGCATATTCATGTGTTAGAATGGCCCAGTCACAGTCCAGACCTAAATCCCATTGAGAATCTGTGGCAAGACTTGAAAATTGCTGATCACAGACGCTCTCCATCCAATCTGACAGAGCTTGAGATATTTTACAAAGAAGAATGGGCAGAAATGTCCTCTCTAGATGGGCAAAGCTGGTAGAGACACCCCCCAAAAAGACTTGTAGAGAAAGGGGGTTCTACAAAGTATTGACTCCGGGGGGCGCCATACAAATGCCCCTCCCCCCCACACTTTTCACATATTTTATTTGTATCATTTATCATTTTCTTCCACTTCACAATTATGTGACACTTTGTGTTGGTCCATCACATAAAATCCCAATAAAATACATTTATGTTTTTGGTTGTAACAAAATGTGGGAAATTTCAAGGGGTATGAATACTTTTTCAAGGCACTGTATATCATGGATGGTTTAATAAAGAAAACTTTTGACAGGTGAAACGTAATGGGGAGGGGGGGGGGGGGGGGGGGGGTATTTCTTGCAATTCCATGAAGCAAAGCATCAGGTATACCCAGTGTTGGTCATCTTACTTTAAACAAGTAATTAGTTAAGTTACAAATTACTTCTCCCAAAAAGTAATTGCGTTAGTAACTCAGTTACTACATTGGAAAAGTAATTAGTTACGCAGCAAAGTAACTGACATTTTTTTTTTTAATATTCTATACGTGTAACTAAGGGGCGGGTCTAGTATTACTGTAACCAAGGGGCGCATTTATTATTATTGTTATATATCGTGTAACTAAGGGGCTGCTCTATTATTACTCTAACCAAGGGGCAGATCTGTTATAGCGTGTAAGGGGCGGGTCTATTATTATTATATCGTGTAAGGGGCGGATCTATTATTATTATATATCGTGTAAGGGGCGGGTCTATTATTATTATATCGTGTAAGGGGCGGGTCTATTATTATTATTATATCATGTAAGGGGCGGGTCTATTATTATTATATCGTGTAAGGGGCGGGTCTATTATTATTATATCGTGTAAGGGGCGGGTCTATTATTATTATATCGTGTAAGGGGCGGGTCTATTACTATTATATCGTGTAAGGGGCGGGTCTATTATTATTATATTGTGTAAGGGGCGGGTCTATATTATTATATCGTGTAAGGGGCGGGTCTATTATTATTATATGGTGTAAGGGGCGGATGGCTACAGAAGAGGGCGAATGTTAAAGTAATGGGCAGAGCTCGATATATAACAATAATAATAAATGCGCCCCTTGGTTACAGTAATACTAGACCCGCCCCATAGTTACACAATAGACGCCCCTTGCAGAGTAGCACGAGCATCGGGAGCATGCGGCATCGCCTCGTACAATTACATGTTACCTGCGCCTGCGAGGTGTAGAGTTCACTCAGAGCTGTTTAGGTTTGGAAATTTTCGTAAGCTCCGTAGTCCTTCGTACTGCGCAGTACAGGGGGGGGGGGTCCTTATCCTGTGGGGGAACTTTTTCGACAGGACACCGGAATTACACTACTGCCATCTAGTGGCGGTAGATGTAATTGCGGTAACGCCGCCCAAGTAATGGGAACTGCGTTACCATGAGGGGAAAAGTAATCAGTTAGATACTCGTTACCCTCTAAAGTAACTGCGTTTATTTTAACTCAGTTACTTACATCACTGGGTATACCACACCCCATCTGGCTACCATTGCCCCTCAAGTTGGTTGGGAAGGAAGGTGTTAAAAATTGAACTCAACTGCCTGTTTTTACCGGCACAAGTGTAAACTTATGCCCCATACACACGGTCGGATTTTCCGACGAAAATGTCCTATCGGACAATGTTGTCGGAAATTCCGACCGTGTGTGGGCTCCATCGGACTTTTTTCATCGGATTTTCCGACGGACAAAGTTTTATCTCCTGCTCTCAAATTTTCCGACAACAAAGTCCTATCGGACTTTTTCCGATCGTGTGTAGCGAATTCCGACGGACAAAGTGCCACGCATGCTCAGATCACATTACAAGACCAAAGCTATTGGCTACTAGCCTCTACGTAGTCCCGTCGTACGCAACGAACGTCACCACGTTCAGGATGATCGGATTTTCCGACAACTTTGTCCGACCGTGTGTACGCAACACCAGTGTCGGACAAAATCAGACGTAAAAAATCTGATGGATTTTGTGGTCGGATTCTCCGACCGTGTGTACGGGGCATTAGAGAGGCGGCAGCATTAGACCAGGTGCATGGAAGGAGGAAGCCTTATGGAGTCAGAAGTAAGGTAAGTATTACTCCCTATACCTCTACCCCCCCGCCCCCCCCTAGACTTAGGCCCCTTTCACACTGGGGCGGTGAGCCGCGGTGACGGTAAAGCAGCGCTATATTTAGCGCTGCTTTACCGTCGTTTTTACCGCGGTTTTCGGTCGCTCGCGGTGCGGTTTTACCCCCCGCGAGCGGCCGAAAAAGGGTTAAACACCCCCCGCAGAGCGCCGCCGTAGCGGCGCTTTGCGGCGGTATTGCCGCGGTTTTACCCCTTTTCAATGGTTTTATTCTTTTCAATGGGAAGGAGCGGTATAGGAGCGGTGAACACACCGCTCCTATCCCGCTCCAAAGATGCTGCTAGCAGGACTTTTTTTTTCATCCTGCTAGCGCACCGCTCCAGTGTGAAAGCCCGCCGGCTTTCACACTGGAATTAAAGGGGCCGGATTTTTTCATGCGGTGAACAGGCGCTATTTTTAGCGCTGCACCGCATGAAAAACGCCCCACTGTGAAAGGGGCCTTAGCAAGCATTGAACCCTTGCAGTGTGAGGGCCTCCATTGTAAGGGTATTTCTTCCAGCCCAGAGTTCAGCTTCATTTCCACCTTTCCCATTGACACCAAAGCATTTTTCCAAAATGGCCAAATTTCACATTGACGCTATGATTTTACCCAAAATTTGGGGAAATGAAAACCAAACTGGCTCATCTCTGTTGTCAACATTTCTGTACAAATTGGGATGACACTCACCACCACAGGAGAGCAACTTACTAACGGGGGTGAGGGGGGGGGCCCTAAAAAGTGGGTCACCTGACAGCAACCATCTTTCATTGTAGATTTGAAAAATAAAAGCTTGTTTGGAATGAGCTGTCTTGGTCTGAGAGTTTTGTAAATCAGGCCGTCTGTATTTTCTGCATATTGTTTTGTTCCGCTATCAGCGACGCGGCGGTTTTACGATGTACATCTTTTTATTATATTATTATCACCAACTGGCTGCACTTTAATTGATTTCCATCATTTGCATTTTATTTCGCCTGGGGAATATATATAATGTTACTTGCATCACTGAAGTATATCATTAACTACAGAATCCACTCCATCGACAACAAGAGTGGATCTAATGTTTTAACTCCTCGAATGGTCTGATCATCCCCGGCTTCTTAGAGCCTAAAAATCTACATTAAAATGAGTCACCCCTTCTAATTATTGAGTTCAGGGGCCCCAGTGAAGGGTCCTGGTAATACCCCATCATACAAAGACATTGTAGACAATTGCGCTCTTCCAACTTTGTGGTAACAGTTTGGTGAAGACCAGTGGCGGCTGGTGTTCAAAATTTTTGTTGGGGGGGGGCGCAAACAAACTGAAGAATTCTGAAAAAAAAACATCAATTGCAGCCTCACTGTGCCATCAAAAGCAGCCACTGTACCCATCAATTGCCGCCACTGTGCCATCAATTGCCGCCACTGTGCCATCAAAAGCAGCCACTGTGCCATCAAATTGCAGCCACTGTGCCATCAAATGCAGCCACTGTGCCCATCAATTGCCGCCACTGTGCCATAAATTGCCATCACTGTGCCATCAAACGCAGCCACTGTACCCATCAATTGCCGCCACTGTGCCCATTAAATGCAGCCACTCTGCCATCAAACGCAGCCACTGTGCCCATCAATTGCCGCCACTGTGCCATAAATTGCCATCACTGTGCTATCAAACGCAGCCACTGTGCCCATCAATTTCCGCCACTGTGCCATAAATTGCCATCACTGTGCCATCAAACGCAGCCACTGTACCCATCAATTGCCGCCACTGTGCCCATTAAATGCAGCCACTCTGCCATCAAACGCAGCCACTGTGCCCATCAATTGCCGCCACTGTGCCATAAATTGCCATCACTGTGCCATCAAACGCAGCCACTGTGCCCATCAATTGCCGCCACTGTGCCCATTAAATGCAGCCACTCTGCCATCAAACGCAGCCACTGTACCCATCAATTGCCGCCACTGTGCCCATTAAATGCAGCCACTCTGCCATCAAACGCAGCCACTGTGCCCATCAATTGCCGCCACTGTGCCATAAATTGCCATCACTGTGCCATCAAACGCAGCCACTGTGCCCATCAATTGCCGCCACTGTGCCCATTAAATGCAGCCACTCTGCCATCAAACGCAGCCACTGTGCCCATCAATTGCCGCCACTGTGCCCATTAAAGGCAGCCACTCTGCCATCAAACGCAGCCACTGTGCCCATCAATTGCCGCCACTGTGCCCATTAAATGCAGCCACTCTGCCATCAAACGCAGCCACTGTACCCATCAATTGCCGCCACTGTGCCCATTAAATGCAGCCACTCTGCCATCAAACGCAGCCACTGTGCCCATCAATTGCCGCCACTGTGCCATAAATTGCCATCACTGTGCCATCAAACGCAGCCACTGTGCCCATCAATTGCCGCCACTGTGCCCATTAAATGCAGCCACTCTGCCATCAAACGCAGCCACTGTGCCCATCAATTGCCGCCACTGTGCCCATCAAACGCAGCCACTGTGCCATCAAACGCAGCCACTGTGCCCATCAATTGCCGCCACTGTGCCATAAATTGCCATCACTGTGCCATCAAACGCATGATCGACAGCAACCCATTGAAGTTAATTTGCTGCCCTATGCGTGATACACGGGCTCGTGTGAAAATCACCCACACAAAAATGTCAGCGGGAAAACTCGAGTTCCTGCTACAAGAAGTGTGAATGGGGTCTAAACTATTAAAGAAAATTCAATAAAAGAAATAGATATAAAATATACACAAACAAATAAATAATACATTTTATATCTACAGTATATATATATATATATATATATATATATATAATTCATTTAAAGGTTATTTTTTTTCTATTAAATACAGTGGCTTGAAAAAGTATTCATACCCCTAGAAAAACTTTTGCATTGCACTAGAATAATCCCCTTGGACTTTAAAGGCAGAAATTTTGTCATGTAACAATCGCAGCTAAAAACGCACCACATTTGGGAATGCTACTTGGAATGAACGGCAATCGAACATGCATTGCAGGGTCTTGCACCAATAGCCAAGAGATTTGGTTTTGCGGGCAAAATCGCGGTGATTGCGCCCCACGTTTCCAAACCGCGACTCTGTGAATGAAGCCTTATAGTTATGAATACAGTAAACCCCCCTCCGTCGCGGGGGTTACGCTCCGGACCCACCTGCGAAAAGTGAAAAACTGCGAAATAGAAAGACCCTATTTAAATACACCCTAGGCATGTTTTGTTTGGGTGGCATCCTTGCGGCTATCCTTGCTTGTGGTTGGCAAAGTTACCGCCCCCTCTAACGTCACCACGCTCGGCCTCGCTCTGATATAACCGCGAAATGGCAAAATATTACCACAATATCAGAATAACAGGTCCTAGTGAAATAGCGCGATATTCCGGGACCGCAAAAACTGAACCGCGATAGAGCGGGGGTTTACTGTAAATGCTAGACATGTGCACAACAAAAAAATGTGTTTATTTTCGTTTTGTAACGATTCGTACATTCGTAAGTCGCCGGTGTTCGGATTCGTAACGATTCGTACATTCGTAAGTCGTCGGTGTTCGTATTCGTAACGATTCGTACATTCGTAAGAGTTATTTTTTCGTTGATTCGTTTTTTCGTTAGTTTATGTGTATGCTATTATTACATTTTAATAATTTTACGAATTGAAAAAAAAAAGTTACGAATCGAAAAAAAAGTTACGAATGTACGAATTTTTTTGTTCAATAGAGACACGGAAAATTACAAATCGAAAAAAAAAAAAAAAAAAAGTTAAAGAAAAAAAAAGTTACGAATCGAAAAAAAAAAAAGGTACGAATCGAAAAAAAAGTTACGAATGTATGAATTTTTTTTGTTCAATAGAGACACGGAAAATTACAAATCGAAAAAAAAAAAAAAAAATTTACGAATCGAAAAAAAAGTTACGAATCGAAAAAAAAGTTAGGAATGTACGAATTTTTTTGTTCAATAGAGACACGGAAAATTACGAATCGAAAAAAAAAAAAAAAAAAAGTTACGAATCGAAAAAAAAGTTACGAATGTACGAATTTTTTTGTTCAATCCATTCGAAGCACGTTTAGCAGCACCATTGTAAGGGACACGGAAAATTACCAATTCAACAAAAAAAAAGTTACGAATGTACGAATTTTTTTGTTCAATAGAGACACGGAAAATTACAAATCGAAAAAAAAAAAAAAAAAAAAAGTTACGAATCGAAAAAAAAAGTTACGAATCGAAAAAAAAAAAGTTACGAATCGAAAAAAAAGTTACAAATGTATGAATTTTTTTTGTTCAATAGAGACACGGAAAATTACAAATCGAAAAAAAAAAAAAAAAATTACGAATCGAAAAAAAAGTTACGAAACGAAAAAAAAGTTAGGAATTTACGAATTTTTTTGTTCAATAGAGACACGTAAAATTACCAAACCAAAAAAAAAAAAAAAAAAAAGTTACGAATCGAAAAAAAAGTTACGAATGTACGAATTTTTTTGTTCAATCCATTCGAAGCACGTTTAGCAGCACCATTGTAAGGGACACGGAAAATTACCAATTCAACAAAAAAAAAGTTACGAATGTACGAATTTTTTTGTTCAATAGAGACACGGAAAATTACAAATCGAAAAAAAAAAAAAAAAGTTACGAATCGAAAAAAAAAGTTACGAATCGAAAAAAAAAAAGTTACGAATCGAAAAAAAAGTTACGAATGTATGAATTTTTTTGTTAAATAGAGACACGGAAAATTACAAATCGAAAAAAAAAAAAAAAAAATTACGAATCGAAAAAAAAGTTACGAATCGAAAAAAAAGTTAGGAATGTACGAATTTTTTTGTTCAATAGAGACACGGAAAATTACGAATCGAAAAAAAAAAAAAAAAAAGTTACGAATCGAAAAAAAAGTTACGAATGTACGAATTTTTTTGTTCAATCCATTCGAAGCACGTTTAGCAGCACCATTGTAAGGGACACGGAAAATTACCAATTCAACAAAAAAAAAGTTACCAATGTACGAATTTTTTTGTTCGTTTTCGTCTTTCGGATTTTCTTCATTAGTACATTCGTTGTTTCTAATTATTTTTTTCGGATTTTCGTTGTTTTTCGGATTCGTTCGATTCGAATGATTCGTTAATCGGATTTGTACGATTCGAACGATTCGTTACGATTCGTTATTCGGATTCGTACGATTCGATTGATTCGTTCATTCGTATGATTCGTTCATTCGAACGAAAATAACGAAAAAAAACGAAAAACAAAAAAAAACGAAACAAATTGCACATGTCTAGTAAATGCATCAATTTTAGAAAGCCAATGATAAAGGGCTGCAGACATTTTTATTGCACGGAGTTGTGCAGTTTGTATTTATTTGCGGTAAGGTTGTATCTGGTGCAGCTACAGAAGATTTAGTTGGTGATAGAAGTATCTGTTGGCTCCTTGCTGTTGGTTTGAACACGAAACCCTCCGGAAAGCGTCTTTGTCTGTAAATAATATGGAGTGCCGGGCTGAGCCCGTTAGGCGGACGCGCCGTTTTATAAATTGTTCTTCTTTAAAGCTTATCCTTTCACTTGAATGTATTACCCTCCAGTCATTTCCCTTTCCAGGTGTGAAAGACTTTACACATAAAGAAGAATAACTTTCAAGGGACTTCCAATACTTTGTACAGCAGAGTGTGAAATTATTTCTCACATGAATAAACATAGTAAAGATGGATTTGGATTGGGCGGCAATGTAATATATAGGGGAAAATGAGTAACTTTTTTTACTGCAAGCTTTATGACGTTTACTGGGGATTGCAGAATCAAAGAGCATATTCCTATTCTCACCATAGAGAGGGTTCAGCGTTTTATTTATATATTTGCTATTAAATATTTAAAGTGATACTAAACACACACTGTGTAATTTCCATTCTCCCTTCTATTTCTGTATGGGGATGACGGCACTGTAAGATTACAGGAGGGGCAGTCCTTTAAGATTTCCTTCTGCTGGCTATTGTTGGGGCCCTTTTAGAGTGTTGGTGCAGATATTAAACACACACTGTATAATTTACATTCTCCCTTTTATTTCTGTATGGGGATGATGGCACTGTAAGATTACAGGAGGGGCAGTCCTTTAAGATTTTCTTCTGCTGGCTATTGTTGGGGCCCTTTTAGAGTGTTGGTGCAGATACTAAACACACACTGTATGATTTCTATTCTCCCTTTTATTTCTGTATGGGGATGACGGCACTGTATATTACAGGGGGGCAGTCCTTTGAGATTTTCTTCTGCTGGTTATTGTTGGGGCCCTTTTAGACCGTTGGTGCAGATATTAAACACACACTGTATAATTTCCATTCTCCCTTTTATTTCTGTATGGGAATGACGGCACTGTAAGATTACAGGAGGGGCAGTCCTTTAAGATTTTCTTCTGCTGGCTATTGTTGGGGCCCTTTTAGAGTGTTGGTGCAGATATTAAACACACACTGTATAATTTCCATTCTCCCTTTTATTTCTGTATGGGGATGATAGATCTTTAATATTACAGGAGGGGCAGTCCTTTAAGATTTTCTTCTTCTGGTTATTGTTGGGGCCCTTTTAGACCGTTGGTGCAGATATTAAACACACACTGTGTAATTTCCATTCTCCCTTCTATTTCTGTATGGGGATGACGGCACTGTAATATTAGAGGGGCAGTCCTTTAAGATTTTCTTCTGCTGGCTATTGTTGGTGCCCTTTTAGAGTGTTGGTGCAGATACTAAACACACACTGTATGATTTACATTCTCCCTTTTATTTCTGTATGTGGATGATGGCACTGTATTATTACGGGGAGGGGCAGTCCTTTGAGATTTTGTTCTGCTGGCTATTGTTGGGGCCCTTTTAGAGTGTTGGTGCAGATATTAAACACACACTGTATAATTTCCATTCTCCCTTTTATTTCTGTATGGGGATGATAGATCTTTAATATTACAGGAGGGGCAGTCCTTTAAGATTTTCTTCTTCTGGTTATTGTTGGGGCCCTTTTAGACCGTTGGTGCAGATATTAAACACACACTGTGTAATTTCCATTCTCCCTTCTATTTCTGTATGGGGATGACGGCACTGTAATATTAGAGGGGCAGTCCTTTAAGATTTTCTTCTGCTGGCTATTGTTGGTGCCCTTTTAGAGTGTTGGTGCAGATACTAAACACACACTGTATGATTTACATTCTCCCTTTTATTTCTGTATGTGGATGATGGCACTGTATTATTACGGGGAGGGGCAGTCCTTTGAGATTTTGTTCTGCTGGTTATTGTTGGGGCCCTTTTAGATCGTTGGTGCAGATATTAAACACAAACTGTATCATTTCCATTCTCCCTTCTATTTCTCTATGGGGATGACGGCACTATAATATTACGGGAGGGGCAGTCCTTTGAGATTTTCTTCTGCTGGTTATTGTTTGGGCCCTTTTAGACCGTTGGTGCAGATATTAAACACACACTGTATAATTTCCATTCTCCCTTCTATTTCTGTATGGGGATGACGGCACTGTAATATTACAGGAGGGGCAGTCCTTTGAGATTTTCTTCTGCTGGCTATTGTTGGGGCCCTTTTAGAGTGTTGGTGCAGATATTAAACACACACTGTATAATTTCCATTCTCCCTTTTATTTCTGTATGTGGATGACGGCACTGTAATATTACGGGAGGGGTAGTCCTTTGAGATTTTCTTCTTCTGGTTATTGTTGGGGCCCTTTTAGACCGTTGGTGCAGATATTAAACACACACTGTGTAATTTCCATTCTCCCTTCTATGTCTGTATGGGGATGACGGCACTGTAATATTAGAGGGGCAGTCCTTTAAGATTTTCTTCTGCTGGCTATTGTTAGGGCCCTTTTAGAGTGTTGGTGCAGATACTAAACACACACTGTATGATTTACATTCTCCCTTTTATTTCTGTATGGGGATGACGGCACTGTAATATTACAGGGGGGGGGGGGGGCAATCCTTTGAGATTTTCTTCTGCTGGCTATTTTTGGGGCCCTTTTAGAGTGTTGGTGCAGATATTAAACACACACTGTAAAATTTCCATTCTCCCTTTTATTTCTGTATGGGGATGATGGCACTGTAATATTACGGGAGGGGTAGTCCTTTGAGATTTTCTTCTTCTGGTTATTGTTGGGGCCCTTTTAGACCATTGGTGCAGATATTAAACACACACTGTGTAATTTCCATTCTCCCTTCTATTTCTGTATGGGGATGACGGCACTGTAATATTAGAGGGGCAGTCCTTTAAGATTTTCTTCTGCTGGCTATTGTTGGGGCCCTTTTAGAGTGTTGGTGCAGATACTAAACACACACTGTATAATTTACATTCTCCCTTTTATTTCTGTATGTGGAGGATTGCACTGTATTATTACGGGGAGGGGCAGTCCTTTGAGATTTTCTTCTGCTGGCTATTGTTGGGGCCCTTTTAGAGTGTTGGTGCAGATATTAAACACACACTGTATAATTTCCATTCTCCCTTTTATTTCTGTATGGGGATGATAGATCTGTAATATTACAGGAGGGGCAGTCCTTTAAGATTTTCTTTTGCTGGCTATTGTTGGGGCCCTTTTAGAGCGTTGGAGCAGATACTATGGTGACACCTGTACAATTTTGACAATTTGGGGTTTCCCATAACTTTCTGTCCAATTGACAATGGTCAACAAATAGCATCTCCACAGCAGGAATACAAACACCACTGAAACAGCAAATGTTATTGTACAAGATAAAACATATCCTCACTGACGGGTTTCGCCCCCCTGATCGGGCTTAGTC
The DNA here is from genome assembly GCA_028564925.1 of Lithobates sylvaticus. Lineage (NCBI taxonomy): Eukaryota > Metazoa > Chordata > Amphibia > Anura > Ranidae > Lithobates > Lithobates sylvaticus. The sequence continues at coordinate 213,341,506 of CM053035.1, read as the reverse complement.
CAGAGCCTCCACAACAAGGACAGCATTATAAAAATCTGACAAGGGTTCTAATCCTTCCCTTCCAAAATTAAACAAATAAAAATCATGGAAATAAATCACATTATGGATATTAGGGGACTGCTATAACCAACACAATAGCTAAGATTAGGAAGCATTGAAAAGTACGAGGCTCCCCAGTTCTCCCGGCACTACAGAAAATCTAATTTCCTCTCCGTGCTCCGCTAGCAAAACTAAGCATCCAAGCATCGAGGACTTTGCCCTTCATAAATCCTCCTACAATTATGACAGCTGTGCGCCACTATAAGTTAGTTTTTATTTCTTAACGGGGGTCTGCTGTTCCTCCAAATGAATTATTGAAAATGTATTAGACTTAACAAAGAGGTCTTCCAATTTTCATTACACAAAGCTTCACACCCTCAAGCCAACGGCTTTAATCATAATCCGATTATCTGCTCTGAATCACCGATGGGCAAAACAAAATATCTTCTTAGATTTGCAGAATAATAGTTTAATTCTTCTTAAATCTGAATACTGCGGCTTTAAGTAGCCGTGTGTCTCAGAGCAAGACATTAGGGTGCTGGAAATGTAATTAACAAATCTTGCGATGGAAAACGCCAAGCAAAAAAGTCAGTATTTATTAACCGCTTAATACAGCCTACCAGCAGGACTTTAAGTTGGCTCCAATACCCGGGAGGCGGTGCGGCGCCTGTATCATGTGAGCAATGTGATTGACTGAATATATGTCATGGAATTTCAGGAAGCAAATTTGTGAGATCTTCAAGATGGGTCAGAGTAATAGGAGGTGCTTGGAAAAAAAGGAATCCAATGGGGGAATGAGGGTGTATGTAGCACCCTCCTAGAGTAGGACACTGGGTCAATTTAGTGTTTGGCTCCTTCTGTAATCAGGGGATGTTGCGGAAATTATATTGTATAAAATTTATGTGGACATTTTATTCTAGGATGTGTGTTTTTATAGATTGTCATCTGTCTCCCTGTGTCTGATTTAATCATGTGCACTTCCTCCCGTGAGTGCCCTCCCCTTTACTCCATGTCACTTCCTGTGATGTCATTTTGTATTGAGGGAGTGCCTGGCCGTTGGAGGCAGGCACTTCCTGTTTGTGAAAGCTTTTGTGATAATAAAAGGCCATGCTGGCTAGTGTGGCCAAGGATGGCTGATGGGCCAATGGTGAGATGACGTGAGAATCTGGTAATGTCTGTTTTTGGGAGCTGGGGAACCAGGGAGACATACGACCAGAGGGCGCATTATATCATAAGATTGAAAGGCGCTTTTTAGCGCAAGAGTGTGGTGAAATATCCACAACAGGGAGCAGTAATTGTTTGGCAAGGCCTATTCAGGGTTTCACTGACTGGGAGTTTGATTGCTCCCCCCTGCCTCTAGAAGAAGCTTCCAGAGCTTAGGGTGGTAGATTCAAATAACCAGCCTGAATATTTATCATGCTCCAGGCAATCCTTGTAAAAGGAGTGTACAGAAGGGGTCTGGAAGGGTGATAAATACTCTGAGGCACTGGAGAGCTGGGTTCCCCTTCCCCAGGAGGGTTCCAGAGCCTGAGGGGCTGCTGCCCTGAGGCAGCCTTGGGAAGGTGCAATGTGGTGCAGCAGCAGTAATTACTCAGAAGAACCTAATTTGCACAAAAATCTGAATTGTATTGAATTTGAAGTTCAGTATTGCCCAACAAGCCCGTCTGAAAGTCAACCCACCAGGATCTACCGCTATGAAAAGTAGCTGCAGGTCTCATGGCACTAGAAGCTTTTGTCTCAAGGAATGGAATGTGTCACCAATTGGGGAGGCTTCCAGGAAGGATGGGGTGTCCCTGCTCTTTCCCTTCTTGTCTGGAACTTTCCCCTGTCAGACGGGTGACTCTATCCACACTTAACCACTTCAGCCCCGGACCAATTTGCAGCCAAAGGACCAGGCCCCTTTTTGTGATTCGGCACTGCGTCGCTTTAACTGACAATTGCGCGGTCGTGCGACGTGGCTCCCAAACAAAATTGGCGTCCTTTCTTTCCCACAAATAGAGCTTTCTTTTGGTGGTATTTGATCGCCCCTGCTGTTTTTATTTTTTGCGCTATAAACAAAAATAAAGCGACAATTTTGAAAACAATGCAATATTTTTTGCTTTTTGCTATAAGAAATATCCCCAAAAAATATATAAAAAAAACATTTTTTTTTTCCTCAGTTTAGGCCGATACGTATTCTTCTACATATTTTTGGTAAAAAAAAAAAATCGCAATTAGCGATTATTAATTGGTTTGCGCAAAAGTTATAGCGTTTACAAAATAGGGGATAGTTTTATAGCATTTTTATTAATATTTTTTTTTTTACTAGTAATGGCGGCGATCAGCGATTTTTATTGCGACATTATGGCGGACACATCGGACATTTTTGACACATTTTTGGGACCATTGTCATTTATACAGCAATCAGTGCTATTTAAATGCATTGATTCCTGTATAAATGACAGTTGCAGTGAAAGAGTTAACCACTAGGGGGAGGGGAGGGGTTATGGTCTGTGACGTGTGTTGTGTTTTTTTACATTAGGGGGCGGGGCTGACGTCTGACATCATTGATGGGCTTTCCCGATGACCAGGAACAGCCGATCAATGACAGGCAGAGTAGGAAGCGCTGGAAGAGGTTTGTTTACACAGACCTCTCCCCGTTCTTCAGCTCTGTGACCCGATCGCGGGACACCAGGGGCGATCGGGTCCGCTGGTCCCGCGCCCGGGGTCACGGAGCTCCCGACCGGGTCGCGAGCGCGCCGCTGGCGGCGCGCACGCGTCCCACGGGCAGGCATTTCAAGGGTCACATACAGGTACGTGATTTTGCCTGCCCGTGCCATTCTGCTGACGTATATATGCAGTGGGCGGTCGGGAAGCGGTTAAAATGTGCGCCAAACCTGGGAGCGAGGGTCTTACATAGACTCTGCCTGAAGTAAGATGGCTGCCAAAGTCACATGGGACACCAGCATTCAATCAGATGCTGCCTCTCTGTGACTGAGGAGGAAATAGAGGAATGAGGCTACTCTCAACTTCCACCTCCACCTGCATTGCTGGTACGGATGAGCGTTCTTTAAAGAACTGAGGTGACATTAGCAGTCAGCTCTTAAAATGGAACATTATAAAATTCCCTGAGTGAGAACGAATCCAGGTTACGCCTTATTTGTGTTTCCCGTCTATTATCGCATTGTACAACATTTAGACGTTGTAATAGATGTTTCACTTTCATCAAAGTGCTTTTGAAGACTGTACAGAAAGTAGGTTAAAGGTAGGAGATGTTGAACAATGGAAGCAATCAGCTCACATAAAGATTGTATTGCTTATTTTAATAGAATGTTAGGCACTATTTAACTTGAGTATGGTGTCTTTCTCCGCAACAAAAAGAGTCAGCCGCCGTTTGCTTGAATTGGTCATGTATGTAGGATTTTACCTTTGTACTGTAATTTGAACATGTTATTTAATATGATAGATTATCCAATTATCTTTTTTTTATACATACTGTAATGGCAACATGTTTTATTTAAAAAAAAAAAAAAAGAAAAAACAACCAAGTCTTTTGTCCGAACATGAAAGATGTTTTTAATGGGTTATCACCCGTTCCTCTAAAGTTCCATGTGCCCCCTATGGACGGGCCACCACTGTTTATGAACAAAATAAATAGGATTGGTCCCAGTACAGAACCCTGGGGGACCCCACTACCCACCCCTGACCATTCCGAGTACTCCCCATTTATCACCACACTCTGATCTCGCCCTTGTAGCCAGTTTTCAATCCATGTACTCACCCTATGGTCCTTCAATCCATGTACTCACCCTATGGTCCATCAATCCATGTACTCACCCTATGGTCCTTCAACCCATGTACTCACCCTATGGTCCTTCAATCCATGTACTCACCCTATGGTCCTTCAATCCATGTACTCACCCTATGGTCCTTCAATCCATGTACTCACCCTATGGTCCTTCAATCCATGTACTCACCCTATGGTCCTTCAATCCATGTCCTCACCCGATGGTCCATCAATCCATGTACTCACCCTATGGTCCTTCAATCCATGTACTCACCCTATGGTCCTTCAATCCATGTACTCACCCTATGGTCCCTCAATCCATGTACTCACCCTATGGTCCATCAATCCATGTACTCACCCTATGGTCCATCAATCCATGTACTCACCCTATGGTCCATCAATCCATGTACTCACCCTATGGTCCATCAATCCATGTACTCACCCTATGGTCCTTCAATCCATGTACTCACCCCCCTATGGTCCTTCAATCCATGTACTCACCCTATGGTCCTTCAATCCATGTACTCACCCTATGGTCCTTCAATCCATGTACTCACCCTATGGTCCTTTAATCCATGTACTCACCCTATGGTCCTTCAATCCATGTACTCACCCTATGGTCCATCAATCCATGTACTCACCCTATGGTCCATCGATCCATGTACTCACCCTATGGTCCTTCAATCCATGTACTCACCCTATGGTCCTTCAATCCATGGACTCACCCTATGGTCCTTCATTCCATGTACTCACCCTATGGTCCATCAATCCATGTACTCACCCTATGGTCCTTCAATCCATGTACTCACCCTATGGTCCATGCCAACGGACCTTATTTTGTACAGTAAACGTTTATGGGGAACTGTGTCAAATATGTGTGTCCAGATACACCACATCTACGGGCCTTCCTTTATCTAGATGGCAACTCACCTCCTCATAGAAGGTTAATAGATTGGTTTGGCAAGAACGATTCTGCTTACTGCTAATACCATTCTCATTACTAAAATCTTGTATATAGTCCCTTATCACCCCCTCCAAGAGTTTACATACTATTGATGTTAGGCTAACTGGTCTGTAATTCCCAAGGGTGTATTTTGGGCCTTTTTAAATATTGGTGCTACATTGGCTTTTCTCCAATCAGCTGATACCATTCCAGTCAGTAGACTGTCAGTAAAAATTAGGAACCATGGTCTGGCAGTTACTTGACTGAGTTCCCTAAGTACCCTTGGGTGCAAGCTATCCGGTTCAGTCCAAAAAATATTAATTAAAAATGTGTGCAAAAAAAAAAAGGAGCTAAAATAGCACTAGCAGTGAAATAGTTAAAGGGTGAACTTATCCTTTGTAGAACAATTTGCCAATGGCGGCTCCTGTAATAATACTATAACAAGTTCCCTTTAATTGACATGCTTATCTATAATTTGACATTTGATTGCAGTACAGAAATCATTTATCCCTGTAATCACATGAAAAGATTGCAATATTGTCCATTCTATCGATCAAACAAATGATAATCTCCATTCCATCTGAAGTGCCATTTAATGCGGCGCCTGTGAAATGATCTCTTTAAATCACCCGTCATTCCACCTGCAGCCTGACATTATTTTATGCAGCCCGCGGTACGGTGACCATAAAAGAAAACCAGAAATGTCACAAGGTGTTAGTCATGGAGGGTTTTGTTCAGCTCTTCACCCAAAATGACCCCCTTTGTGCCGCCGTCAGGATAGAGATAGAGTGAAATTCAAAGAGCCTCTCCGTTCCTGTCATCAGACCATTACGCTGATTTGCTGTGAAGATGTTCTGCGGATCTTTAGTATGTATCCCAAGACGCTTCCACTCACATATTCCGGAACGCTCGGAGATGATCCTAATGTCTGGAACGAACGCTGCTGCCAGACTTATCTACCTTACCAACTGTTCAGTGTCTGCCACCCGTTTCTGCAATCTATCTCAGTGTCCTCCAACCCTCTCTGCCAATCCCTTTATTAGTTTCCACTCTGTGTCCTCCACCCCTCTCCCACAATCCTCCCACTGGCCTTTGCTTAGTGTCCTCCACCTCTCTCTGCCAATCCCTCGACTGAGTTCCATTCAATATCCTCTGAACAACTCAGCCAGTCACTCCACTGGCCTCCACTTATTGTTCCCCACCCCTCTCTGCCAATCCCCCCACTGGCCTCTATTCAGTGTCCTCTACCCCTCTAGGCCAATCCCTCCACTGGCCTCCATTCAGTGCCCCCCACTCCTCTTTGCCAATCCCTCCACTGGCCTCTACTCAGTGTCCTCCACCCCTCTGCCAATCCCCCCACTGGCCTCTATTCAGTGTCCTCTACCCCTCTATGCCAATCCCTTCACTGGCCTCCATTCAGTGCGCCCCACTCCTCTCTGCCAATCCCTCCACTGGCCTCTACTCAGTGTCCTCCACCCCTCTACCAATCCCTCCACTGACCTCCATCCAGTGTCCCCCACCCCTCTCTGCCAATCCCTCCACTGGCCTCTACTTAGTGTCCTCCACCCCTTTATGCCAATCCCTCCACTGGCCTCCATTCAGTGTTCTCCACCCCCCCCCTCTGCCATTTCATTCACTGGCCTCCACCCCTCTATGCCAATCCCTCCACTGGCCTCCACTCATTGTCCCCCACCCCTCTCTGACAATCCCCCCACTGGCCTCCATTCAGTGTCCCCCACTCCTCTCTGCCAATCCCTCCACTGGCCTCCATTCAGTGCCCCCCACTCCTCTCTGCCAATCCCTCCACTGGCCTCCACTCATTGTCCCCCACCCCTCTCTGACAATCCCCCCACTGGCCTCTATTCAGTGTCCTCTACCCCTCTATGCCAATCCCTCCACTGGCCTCCATTCAGTGTCCCCCACTCCTCTCTGCCAATCCCTCCACTGGCCTCCATTCAGTGCCCCCCACTCCTCTCTGCCAATCCCTCCACTGGCCTCCACTCATTGTCCCCCACCCCTCTCTGCCAATCCCCCCACTGGCCTCTATTCAGTGTCCTCTACCCCTCTATGCCAATCCCTCCACTGGCCTCCATTCAGTGCCCCCCACTCCTCTCTGCTAATCCTTCCACTGGCCTCTACTCAGTGTCCTCCACCCCTCTCTGCCAATCCCTCCACTGGCCTCCACTCATTGTCCCCCACCCCTCTCTGACAATCCCCCCACTGGCCTGTATTCAGTGCCCTCTACCCCTCTATGCCAATCCCTCCATTCAGTGCCCCCCACTCCTCTCTGCCAATTCCTCCACTGGCCTCTACTCAGTGTCCTCCACCCCTCTCTGCCAATCCCTCCACTGGCCTCCATTCAGTGCCCCCCACTCCTCTCTGCCAATCCCTCCACTGGCCTCTACTCAGTGCCCCCCACTCCTCTCTGCCAATCCCTCCAATGGCCTCCACTCAGTGTCCCCCACTCCTCTCTGCCAATCCCTCCACTGGCCTCTACTCAGTGTCCTCCACCCCTCTACCAATCCCTCCACTGGCCTCCACTCAGTGTTCTCCACCCCTTCATGCCAATCCCTCCACTGTCCTCCATTCAGTGTTCTTCGCCCTCTATACCAATCCCTCCACTGGCCTCCATTCAGTGTTCTACACCCCCCCCCCTCTGCCATTTCATTCACTGGCCTCCACCCCTCTATGCCAATCCCTCCACTGGCCTCCACTCAGTGTTCTCCACACCTTCATGCCAATCCCTCCACTGGTCTCCATTCAGCTTCCCTTCTTTGCCAAACTCTTTATTGGTTTCCGCTCAGTGTCCTCCACCCCTCTTTGTCAAACCCTCCACTGGCCTCCATTCAGTGTTCTCCGCCCTCTATACCAATCGCCCCACTGGCCTCCACTCAGTGTTCTTCACCCCTCTATGCCAATCCCTCCACTGGTCTCCATTCAGCTCCCCTACCCCTCTTTGCTAATCCCTTTATTGGTTTCCGCTCAGTGTTCTCCACCCCTCTCTCACAATCCTCGGACTGGCCTCTGCTTAGTGTTCTCTGAACCACTCTGCCAGTCACTCCACTGACCTCACCTCATTGTCCCCCACCCCTCTCTGCCAATCCTTCCACTGGCCTCTACTCAGTGTCCTCCACCCCTCTACAGTGCCTTGAAAAAGTATTCATACCCCTTGAAATTCCCCACATTTTGCCATGTTACAACCAAAAACTTATTTTTAAATGTATTTTATTGGGATTTTATGTGATAGACCAACACAAAGTGTCACATAATTGTGAAGTGGAAGGAAAATGATAAATTATACAAATAAATATGTGAAAAGTGTGGGGGGGGGCATTTGTATGGCGCCCCCCGGAGTCAATACTTTGTAGAACCCCCTTTCTCTACAAGTCTTTTTTGGGGATGTCTCTACCAGCTTTGCACATCTAGAGAGGACATTTCTGCCCATTCTTCTTCTTTGTAGAATATCTCAAGCTCTGTCAGATTGGATGGAGAGCGTCTGTGAACAGCAAGTTTCAAGTCTTGCCACAGATTCTCAATGTGATTTAGGTCTGGACTGTGACTGGGCCATTCTAACACATGAATATGCTTTGATCTAAACCATTCCATTGTAGCTCTGGCTGTATGTTTCGGGTTGTTGTCCTGCTGGAAGGTGAAACCCCCCCCCCCCCCAGTCTCAAGTCTTTTGCAGACTCTAACAGTTTTTCTTATAAGATTGTCCTGTATTTGTCTCCATCCATCTTCCCATCAACTCTGACCAGCTTCCCTGTCCCTGCTGAAGAAAACCATCCCCACCACATGATGCTGCCACCACCATGTTTCACGGTGTGTTCAGGGTGATGTGCAGTGTTAGTTTTCCCCACACATAGAGTTTTTGCTTTTAGGCCAAAAAGCTACATTTTGGTCTCATCTGATCAGATCACCTTCTTCCACATGTTTGCTCCCCTCCCCCACATGGCTTCTCACAAACTACAAACAGGACTTCTTATGACTTTCTTTCTCCAATGTCTTTCTTCTTGTCACTCTTCCATAAAGGGCAGATTTGTGGAGAACACGACTAATAGTTGTCCTGTGGACAGACTCTCCCCCCTGAGCTGTGGATCTCTGCAGCTCCTCCAGAGTTACCATGGACCTCTTGGCTCTGCTCTGATGAATGCTCTCCTTGCCCGGCCCGGTCAGTTTAGGTGGACGGCCATGTCTTGGTAGGTTTGCAGTTGTGCCATACTCTTTCCATTTTCCGATGATGGATTGTACAGATCTCCGTGAGATGTTCAAAGCTTGGGAGATTTTTTTTATAACCCAACCCTGCTTTATACTTCTCCACAACTTTATCCCTGACCTGTCTGGTGTGTTCATTGGCCTTCATGATGCTGTTTGTTCACTAAAGTTCTCTAACAAACCTCTGAGGGCTTCACAGAACAGCTGTACTTAAATTGAGATTTAATTACACACAGATGGACTCTATACACTAATAAGTTGACTTCTGAAGACAATTGATTCCACTATATTTTAGTTAGGGGTATCAGAGTAAAGGGGGCTGAATACAAATCAAATGCCCCCCCCCCCCCCCACACACACTTTTCACATATTTATTTGAATTTTTTTTTAAACATTTATAATTTTCCTTCCAATTCACAATTATGTGTCACTTTTTGTTGGTCTATCACATAAAATCCCAATGAAATACATTTACGTTTTTGGTTGTAACATGAGAAAATGTGGAAAAGGGGTATGAAAACTTTTTCAAGGCAGTATATGCCAATCCCCCACTGGCCTCCATCATTCTCTGCTAATCCTTCCACTGTTTTCTGCTAATTGTCCTTCACTCTTTTCTGCAATCCCTCCAGTGATTTCCCCCCAGTGTCTCTGTTTGCCAATCCCTCTATTGGTTTCCACTTAGTGTCCTCCACCCCTCACCCCCAACCCTCCCGGTGGCCTCTTCTTAGGGTCCTCCACCTCTCTCAATCTCTTAAAGAGATTTGAAAAGGACATTGAAGCCCTAAACCTACCCTGGCGCAAAAAAAAAGGGGGGGCACCGGTGGTCTCTCAATCTCTTCACTGATTTCTATTCAGTGTCCTCCGAACCTCCCTGCCAATTCCTCCACTTGCCTCTGCTTAGTGTCCTCCAAAACTCTCCACCAATCCCTCCTTTGGCCTCCTTTCACAAGTCGTCCAAAACACGGCAGCAAGACTAGTCACAGGAAAAAAAAACCTGGGAATCCATCTCCCCATCCCTGAGGAGCCTACATTGGCTAACCGTAAAGGATCGGATCACTTTCAAGACCCTCTGCCTCACCCAAAAATGTACCCATGGAGACGCCCCTCAATACCTATGTGAGAAAATAAAACACTACACACCCAATCGCAACCTCTGATCAACCAACCAAAACCTCCTCCTCATCCCTAAATCCCGCTACAAATCTAAGGGAGAAAGAGGATTCGCAGTCCAAAGACCACGGCAATAGAACGCTCTTCCCACTAACATTCGCATGCAGGCCCGGACTGGCCATAGGGCAGACCAGGCGTTTGCCCGGTGGGCCAGGGGCATGCAGGGCCGGCTACGGCCGCAGGTTCCGACATGCAGGGCCAACCGCTGACATTCTGCGCTACATGCAGGGCCAGCCGCTGGTGGTGGGAGGAGCGGAGGCATTCTCCGCCAACTAAGTCCACCCATGGCAACCCAGACCGCTGCTTCGCGCATGGTGATCAGTGAGAAGAATGTTCCTTACATTGGTGATCAGTGAGAAGAATGTTCCTTACATTGGTGATCAGTGAGAAGAATGTTCCTTACATTGGTGATCAGTGAGAAGAATGTTCCTTACATTGGTGATCAGTGGGAAGAATGTTCCTTACATTGGTGATCAGTGGGAAGAATGTTCCTTACATTGGTGATCAGTGAGAAGAATGTTCCTTACATTGGTGATCAGTGGGAAGAATGTCCCTTACATTGGTGATCAGTGAGAAGAATGTTCCTTACATTGGTGATCAGTGGGAAGAATGTTCCTTACATTGGTGATCAGTGAGAAGAATGTTCCTTACATTGGTGATCAGTGAGAAGAATGTTCCTTACATTGGTGGTCAGTGGGAAGAATGTTCCTTACATTGGTGATCAGTGGGATAAATTCTTCTTTTATTGGTGGTCAGTGGAAATAATGCCCTCTTACAGACAACTAAAAAGATCATTGGTGATCAGTGAGAAGAATGTTCCTTACATTGGTGATCAGTGAGAAGAATGTTCCTTACATTGGTGATCAGTGAGAAGAATGTTCCTTACATTGGCGATCAGTGGGAAGAATGTTCCTTACATTGGTGGTCAGTGAGAAGAATGTTCCTTACATTGGTGATCAGTGGGAAGAATGTTCCTTACATTGGTGATCAGTGGGAAGAATGTCCCTTACATTGGTGATCAGTGAGAAGAATGCTCCTTACATTGGTGGTCAGTGAGAAGAATGTTCCTTACATTGGTGATCAGTGGGAAGAATGTTCCTTACATTGGTGATCAGTGGGAAGAATGTTCCTTACATTGGTGATCAGTGAGAAGAATGTTCCTTACATTGGTGATCAGTGAGAAGAATGTTCCTTACATTGGTGATCAGTGAGAAGAATGTTCCTTACATTGGTGGTCAGTGGGAAGAATGTTCCTTACATTGGTGATCAGTGGGAAGAATGTTCCTTACATTGGTGGTCAGTGAGAAGAATGTTCCTTACATTGGTGGTCAGTGAGAAGAATGTTCCTTACATTGGTGATCAGTGAGAAGAATGCTCCTTACATTGGTGGTCAGTGAGAAGAATGTTCCTTACATTGGTGATCAGTGGGAAGAATGTTCCTTACATTGGTGGTCAGTGAGAAGAATGTTCCTTACATTGGTGGTCAGTGAGAAGAATGTTCCTTACATTGGTGATCAGTGAGAAGAATGCTCCTTACATTGGTGGTCAGTGAGAAGAATGTTCCTTACATTGGTGATCAGTGAGAAGAATGTCCCTTACATTGGTGGTCAGTGAGAAGAATGTTCCTTACATTGGTGGTCAGTGAGAAGAATGTTCCTTACATTGGTGATCAGTGGGAAGAATGTTCCTTACATTGGTGATCAGTGAAAAGAATGTTCCTTACATTGGTGATCAGTGGGAAGAATGTTCCTTACATTGGTGATCAGTGAGAAGAATGTTCCTTACATTGGTGATCAGTGAGAAGAATGTTCCTTACATTGGTGATCAGTGGGAAGAATGTTCCTTACATTGGTGATCAGTGAGAAGAATGTTCCTTACATTGGTGATCAGTGAGAAGAATGTTCCTTACATTGGTGATCAGTGGGAAGAATGTTCCTTACATTGGTGATCAGTGAGAAGAATGTTCCTTACATTGGTGATCAGTGGGAAGAATGTTCCTTACATTGGTGATCAGTGAGAAGAATGTTCCTTACATTGGTGATCAGTGAGAAGAATGTTCCTTACATTGGTGATCAGTGAGAAGAATGCTCCTTACATTGGTGGTCAGTGAGAAGAATGTTCCTTACATTGGTGATCAGTGGGAAGAATGTTCCTTACATTGGTGATCAGTGAAAAGAATGTTCCTTACATTGGTGATCAGTGAGAAGAATGTTCCTTACATTGGTGGTCAGTGAGAAGAATGTTCCTTACATTGGTGGTCAGTGAGAAGAATGTTCCTTACATTGGTGATCAGTGGGAAGAATGTTCCTTACATTGGTGATCAGTGAAAAGAATGTTCCTTACATTGGTGATCAGTGGGAAGAATGTTCCTTACATTGGTGATCAGTGAGAAGAATGTTCCTTACATTGGTGATCAGTGAGAAGAATGTTCCTTACATTGGTGATCAGTGAGAAGAATGTTCCTTACATTGGTGATCAGTGGGAAGAATGTTCCTTACATTGGTGATCAGTGAGAAGAATGTTCCTTACATTGGTGATCAGTGAGAAGAATGTTCCTTACATTGGTGATCAGTGGGAAGAATGTTCCTTACATTGGTGATCAGTGAGAAGAATGTTCCTTACATTGGTGATCAGTGAGAAGAATGTTCCTTACATTGGTGATCAGTGAGAAGAATGTTCCTTACATTGGTGATCAGTGGGAAGAATGTTCCTTACATTGGTGATCAGTGAGAAGAATGTTCCTTACATTGGTGATCAGTGGGAAGAATGTTCCTTACATTGGTGATCAGTGAGAAGAATGTTCCTTACATTGGTGATCAGTGAGAAGAATGTTCCTTACATTGGTGATCAGTGGGAAGAATGTTCCTTACATTGGTGATCAGAGAGAAGAATGTTCCTTACATTGGTGATCAGCGAGAAGAATGTTCCTTACATTGGTGATCAGTGAGAAGAATGTTCCTTACATTGGTGATCAGTGGGAAGAATGTTCCTTACATTGGTGATCAGTGAGAAGAATGTCCCTTACATTGGTGATCAGTGAGAAGAATGTTCCTTACATTGGTGATCAGTGAGAAGAATGTTCCTTACATTGGTGGTCAGTGAGAAGAATGTTCCTTACATTGGTGATCAGTGGGAAGAATGTTCCTTACATTGGTGATCAGTGAGAAGAATGTTCCTTACATTGGTGGTCAGTGGGAAGAATGTTCCTTACATTGGTGATCAGTGGGAAGAATGTTCCTTACATTGGTGATCAGTGAGAAGAATGTTCCTTACATTGGTGATCAGTGAGAAGAATGTTCCCTACATTGGTGATCAGTGAGTAGAATGTTCCTTACATTGGTGATCAGTGAGAAGAACGTTCCTTACATTGGTGATCGGTGGGAAGAATGTTCCTTACATTGGTGATCAGTGAGAAGAATGTTCCTTACATTTGGTGATCAGTGAGAAGAATGTTCCCTACATTGGTGATCAGTGAGTAGAATGTTCCTTACATTGGTGATCAGTGAGAAGAACGTTTCTTACATTGGTGATCAGTGAGAAGAATGTTCCTTACATTGGTGATCAGTGAGAAGAATGTCCCTTACATTGGTGATCAGTGAGAAGAATGTCCCTTACATTGGTGATCAGTGAGAAGAATGTTCCTTACATTGGTGATCAGTGAGAAGAATGTTCCTTACATTGGTGATCAGTGAGTAGAATGTTCCTTACATTGGTGATCAGTGAAAAGAACGTTCCTTACATTGGTGATCGGTGGGAAGAATGTCCCTTACATTGGTGATCAGGGAGGAGAATGTTCCTTACATTGGTGATCAGTGAGAAGAATGTTCCTTACATTGGTGATCAGTGAGAAGAATGTTCCCTACATTGGTGATCAGTGGGAAGAATGTTCCTTACATTGGTGATCAGTGAGAAGAATGTTCCTTACATTGGTGATCAGTGGGAAGAATGTTCCTTACATTGGTGATCAGTGAGAAGAATGTTCCTTACATTGGTGATCAGTGGGAAGAATGTTCCTTACATTGGTGATCAGTGGGAAGAATGTTCCTTACATTGGTGATCAGTGAGAAGAATGATCCTTACATTGGTGATCAGTGGGATACATTCTTCTTTTATTGGTGGTCAGTGCCCTCTTACTAAAAAGATCATTGGTGTGTGGCTCCTGGCTCTGCCAAGTGGCGTTGGCTCTGGAACTCTGTAGGCACCACCACATGGAAAGTCAATTAGTAGAAGGAACCTCACGTGAAACCCTAGCTGAGAATAGCAGTAGATCTCATTTAATGAAGAGTGAAATAAAATATGTCTATGTAGCTCAAAGTTGAATTTTTATTCTCCATATTTCCGGTGGAGTCTTGAATCCATACACAGACATTTCTTCCAGTAGAGGCTTTGATGAATGAGACACATTGGCATTCAGTACAAGTCGGCACTCACTGAAAAAAAAATATTTAGAACATAGTGCATGAACCTGGCGTAGGAACATCAACATCCATATCTGAAGTGTCTTTCCGAGTGTTGAACCTTTTATTCTTTTACACCTCAAACTCGTGATTGGTAATCATTGTGCGTTAATCATGCAATTCGGGGCTGGTAATTTTTTTCCTCTTTTCCTGCAAAAAAAACGTAAAAGCAAAATGGCCTTGGTGCCCCTCGATCATCGCTCTTCTGTTTTGGAGCGGTTATTATCAGCTTCACGACGCGCGCCTCGCTGACCTTTGCTCAGACATTTTATTAATTGCAATTGCTTCTGATTGAAACCCTTCTATACCAGCACAATGATTCAGATGACAGAGGGCAGGTGGGAACCTTCACATGAGACGAGGTCAATGAGAAACTGCAGACCAAGGTAGGAGGAAATATAAAAAAAATCTTCAGGAAAAAAGAGACTCACCTTAGACCCAGCGATACTGGAATATGTCAGGAATATGTCAGGAATATGTCAGGAATATGTCAGGAATATGTCAGGAATATGTCAGGAATCGCTGTAAAATAGAGCAAAAATGTCTTTCTTTGTAGTTTTGGAAGGATAGCAGATAGGTTAGGATCTCCATCAAACCACCAGCTGATAAAGGCTCTATATTAAGGCTGCTTTCACACTGGGGCGGTTTGCAGGCGCTATTGCCCTAAAAATAGCGCCTGCAAACTGACCTGAAACAGCTGCTGCTGTGTCTCCAGTGTGAAAGCCCCGAGGGCTCTCACACTGGAGCAGTGCGCTAGCAGGACGATAAAAAAAGTCCTGCTAGCAGCATCTTTGGAGCGGTGAAGGAGTGGTGTATTTACTGCTCCAGTGGGACACCGTGGAGATACCGCTGGCAAAGCGCCGCTGCAGCGGTGCTTTGCCAGGGTTTTGACCCTTTTTCGGCCGCTAGCGGGGGTTAAAACCACCCCGCTAGCGGCCGCATACCACGGGTAAAAAAACGGTAAAGCAGCGCTAAATATAGCGTTGCTTTACCGCCGCCGCCGCCGCCTGCACCGCTCCGGTGTGAAACCAGCCTAACAGCAATTAACCACTTTCAGCCCCGGACCAATTTGCAGCCAAAGGACCAGGCCCCTTTTTGCGATTCGGCACTGCGTCGCTTTAACTGACAATTGCGCGGTCGTGCGACGTGGCTCCCAAACAAAATTGACGTCCTTTTTTTCCCCACAAATAGAGCTTTCTTTTGGTGGTATTTGATCGCCCCTGCGGTTTTTATTTTTTGCGCTATAAACCAAAAAGTGTTACAATTTTGAAAAAAACGCATTCTTTTTCACTTTTTGCTAAAATAAATATCCCCCAAAAATATATAAAAAAGCTTTTTTTTTCCCTCAGTTTAGGCCGATACGTATTCTTCTACATATTTTTGGTAAAAAAAAAAAAATGCAATAAGCGATTATTGATTTGTTTGCGCAGAAGTTATAGCGTTTACAAAATAGGGGATAGTTTTATAGCATTTTTATTATTATATTTTTTTTTACTAGTAATGGCGGCGATCAACGATTGTTATTGTGACTGCGACATTATGGCGGACACATCGGACATTTTTGACACATTTTTGGGACCATTGTCATTTATACAGCAATCAATGCTATTTAAATGCACTGATTCCTGTGTAAATGACACTGGCAGTGAAGGGATTAACCACTAGGTGGCAGTGTAGGGGTTAACCACAAGGGGGCAGTGTAGGGGTTAAGTGTGCCTAGAGGTGTGTTTCTTACTGTGGGGGGGGGGGCGGGCGTGGCTGTCAGCTAGTGAATGCTGATCTCTGCTCCAATCACAGGGAGCAGAGATCGGCGTCACTAGTTGCTAGGCAGAACGGGGAGATGCTGTTTATTTCCGCATCTCCCCGTTCAGCCTTCACGTGAGACGATCGCGGGTGTCCCCGCGGCGATAGAGTCCGCGGGACCCGCGACCGGCCTCACGGGGTCCCGACCGGCACGGCGGCATCTTAAAGGGGACGTACATGTACGCCCTTATGCCTATCCGTGCCATTCTGTTGACTAGACGTGCACAATAGAAAAATTTGTTTAGTTTTGTTGCGTTTCTGTTCGTTTCCGTTGATTCGTAACGATTTGTAAATTCGTAAATCGTCGGTGTTCGTATTCGTAACGATTCGTATTTTCGTAAGAGTTATTTTTTCGTTGATTAGTTTTTCCGTTAGTTTAATTTTTGTTTATTCGAAATTCGGACGCATTCGTATTTTCGTAGATTTAGTTACATTCGTACTTTCGTAAGATTGATTTATTCGTACTTTCGTAAGATTGATTTCGTAGATTCGTAATCGGAGCATAATTCATAATGTTATGTAATGTGTATGCTATTATTACATTGTAAGAGACACGGAAAATTACGAATCGAAAAAAAAGGGTAACGAATGTACGAATTTTTTCGTTCAATCCATTCGAAGCACGTTAAGCAGCGCCATTGTAAGAGACACGGAAAATTACCAATTCAACAAAAAAAACAAAGTTACGAATGTACAAATTTTTTCGTTCATTTTGATTTTCGATGTTCCTGTTTTCGTTTTTCGGATTTTCTTCTTTCGTAGTTTCGTTGTTTCTAATTTGGTTATTTTCGGATTTTCATTGTTTTTCATATTCGTTCGATTCGATAATTCGTTAAAATTTTTAGCGAATCATTCGTTCATTCGTACGATAAAGAATGAACGAATATAACGAATTTGAACGGAAAACGAATTAAAACGAAATGAATTGCACATGTCTACTGTCAACGTATATCGGCGTGCGCCGGTCGGGAAGCGGTTAATAATATACACTCACCGGCCACTTTATTAACTGACTATTAGATAGTCAGTTAAAGCGACGCAGTGCCGAATCGCAAAAAGGGGCCTGGTCTTAAGCCAGCAAAATGATCCGGGGCTGAAAGTGGTTAACCAGCCACAGAACCTGTGGAATTATTATGCGTTTGGTTTTAAAGGGATGAGGTGGCAACTCTACCTGATGCAGGTTTACAGAATCCAGAGAAAGCCAAAAGGACAGCTTACCCTGCTCAGAAATGATAGCCTGGAACCTCACATTAACCTAAATGAGAATCTGAATATACATCGTTCCTGGGCACTCCGTATGGTTCACTCTTCAAACTATTATTTCTGGTCATTGCACCAGTCCTCCTAAACTACGTCTAAAGCCCCATACACACGCTCGGATTATCCGAGGACCAGGTCCGTCATACTTTGTCTGATGTTGGTGTTGCATACACACGGTCGGACAAAGTTGTCGGAAAATCCGATCATTCTGAACGTGGTGACGTTCGTTGCGTACGACGGGACTACGTAGAGGCTAGTAGCCAATAGCTTTGGTCTTGTAATGTGATCTGAGCATGCGTAGCACTTTGTCCGTCGGAATTCGCTACACACGATCGGATTTGGTGTGATCGGACCTTGTTGTCCAAAAATCTATCCAGCAGGAGATAGGACTTTGTCCGTCGGACAATCCGACGTACACTGTCCTATGGTGCATACACACGGTCGGATTTTTCGACAACATTGTCCGATCGGACAGAATCCATGCGAAAATCCGACCGTGTGTATGGGGCTTAATATGAGATCTTGGAATAAAGAAGAGTCCTTTGAGCCCCCGGAATGCATTGACTCTTTTATGCCTTTTCGCTATGAACTAAATTAAATAACATCAGCCTTAAAAGAGGTCCCGGACTCTTCGGTTGGCCAGGATTTCACTTGATTCCTCCTTCATTCCAAAGAAGGACAAAGCAGCGGTAGTTGGAACAGTCATTAATTCACGACTTGACTGCGCAAACTCCCTCTACATAGGTTTACCCCAATATCAACTTGTGCGCTTACAACTCATCCAAAACACGGCGGCAAGGCAGGAAAAAAAACCTGGGAATCCATCTCCCCTTCCCTGAGGAGCCTACATTGGCTAACCGTAAGGAATCGGGTCGCATTCAAGACCCTCTGCCTCACCCACAAATGCACCCATGGAGACGCCCCCCAATACCTTCTGGAGAAAATAAAACACTACATACCCAATCGCAGTCTCAGATCGTCTAACCAAAACCTCCTCCTCATTCCCAAATCCCGCTACAAATCTAAGGGGGAACGGAGATTCGCTGTCCAAGGACCACGGCTATGGAACGCTCTACCAACCTACATCCGCATGGAAGAAAACCATCAGGCCTTTAGGAAAAAACTCAAGACCACCTCTTCTAAGAAGGAGGACAACAAAGCACCAATACAGCGCCCTGAGGCGATTCAGTTCGCATTGTAGCGCTATACAAATCATTCATTCATCCAAAGCATGGATGGAGAAATCTCTCTCCGACGGACTAATGTATTTTGACAGCCTCCACCCATAACTGTCAGAATCCTCTGATTGGATGCAGCCACTGTTTGGCACACAATATTCCGCCTGGGCCCTCCGATTTTCAGATTGAAAGATGTCGGGTTTGGCACACAATATTCCGCCTGGGCCCTCCGATTTTCAGATTGAAAGATGTCGGGTAGGAGGGTGGCATCAGGGCCATCCACAGCTCAAATCTCATCCAATTCCACGAGGAAACTGGCCAAAATTTGCTCCGCGCATTGGTCAACTTTAGTTTCTAATGCCGCGTACACACGGTCGGAATTCCGTCGGAAAAAGCTCTGATGGTTTTCCTGTCGGAATTCCGACGGAATTTCGCTCAAACCGTCTTGCCTACACACGGTCACACCAAATTCCGACGGTCTGTAATAGACATGTGCACAACAAAAAAATTCATTTATTTTCGTTTTGTTTTTTTCGTTTCCGAAAAAAATGAGATTTATTTTCGTTTCGTTTTTTTCGTTTCCGTAGATTCGTAACGATTCGTAAATTCGTAAGTCGTCGGTGTTCGTATTCGTAACGATTCGTATTTTCGTTATAGTTATTTTTTCATTGATTCGTTTTTTTTCGTTTCATTTTCAGTTTAATTTTCGTTTATTCGAAATTCGGACGCTTTCGTATTTATTCGTACATTTGTAACATTCGTTACATTCGTAGATTCGTAATCGGAGCATAATTCATAATTTATGTAATGTGTATGCTATTATTACATTTTAAGAGACACGGAAAATTACGATCGAAAAAAAAAAGTTACGAATTACGAATTTTTTCGTTCAATCCATTCGAAGCGCGTTAAGCAGCGCCATTGTAAGAGACACGGAAAAATTACGAATCGAAAAAAAAAATTACGAATGTACGAATCTTTTCGTTCAATCCATTCGAAGCACGTTAAGCAGCGCCATTGTAAGAGACACGGAAAATGACCAATTCAACAAAAAAAAAAAGTTACGAATGTACGAATTTTTTCGTTCATGTTCATTTTCGTTGTTCCGTTTTCGTTTTTTTTTGGATTTTCTTCATTCGTACATTCGTTTCTAATTAGTTTTTTTCTGATTTTCGTTATTTTCGGATTCGTTATTCGTTAAAATTTTTTAGCGAATCGTTCGTTCATTCGTACGAAAACGAATGAACGAAAATAACGAAAAAAAACGAAAAACGAAAAAAAACTAAACGAATTGCACATGTCTAGTCAGTAACACAGCGGCATAAAACACGTTCGACAGCACTATAAAAGGGAAGTTTAATGCGTCTGAGCATGCGTCAAATTGTTTCCGAGCATGCGTCGGAATTTTGCGTGTCGGAATTGCATACACACGATCGGTAAATCCGATAGAAAGGTTTTCCGTCGGAAAAATTGAGAACAGGTTTCCGACAGAAAAAGACCGATGGGCATACACACGGTTGGAAAATCCATTGAAAAAAAGCTCCCATCGGACTGTTTCCATCGGTACGCGGCATTAGTCTGGCGCTCTCATTGGGCTTTCTATACCTGCAGAACAGACCTGGCAGGGATTCTAACCCTTTACAATTCAATCCAAAAATATAAAAAAATGGCTGGAGTTTGACTTTAATTACATTTTGTCACACGTGACCTGACTTTAGAGTAGACTTAAGCGTTGTTTAGCGTTGTTTAATCTCAGGAACACAAGTGATAAACAGACAGTGTCCAATTATCCGAGATGTTCTTAGATTAGGCACATCACTTGCTCGTGTTATGTTACACATGGGTCACCTTAGATCCGCTTACTTTCATGTTTACAAAGAAATTACTATCAAAAATCAGGTAATATACGCTATATTGAAAAAAGTACTGGGACGCCGGCCTTTACACGCACATGAACTTTAATGGCTTCCCAGTCTTAGTCCGGAGGGTTCAATATTGAGTTGGCCCTTTGCAGATATAACAGCTTCACCTCTTCTGGGAAGGCCGTCCACAAGGTTTAGGAGGGTGTCTATGGGAATGATTGACCGTTCTTCCAGAAGAGCATTTGTGAGGTCAGGGACTGATGATGAGAAGGCCTGGCTCGCAGTCTCCGCTCTAATTCATCACAAAGGTGTTCTATCGGGGGTTGAGGTCAGGACTCTCTGCAGGCCAGTCAAGTTCCTCTACCCCAAACTTGCTCATCCATGTCTTTATGAACCTTGCTTTGTGCACTGGTCCAAATAATTTGGTGGAGGGGGGATTATGGTGTGGGGAGGGGGTGGTGGAGGGGGGATTATGGTGTGGGGGGGGGGTGGAGGGGGGATTATGGTGTGGGGGGGTGGAGGGGGGATTATGGTGTGGGGAGGGGGTGGTGGAGGGGGGATTATGGTGTGGGGGGGTGGAGGGGGGATTATGGTGTGGGGAGGGGGTGGTGGAAGGGGGATTATGGTGGGGGTTTTTTTTTTCAGGGGTTGGGTTTGGCCCCTTAGTTCCAGTGAAGGGAACTCTTAAGGTGTCGGCATACCAAGACATTTTGGAGAATTTCATGCTCCCAACTTTGTGGGAACAGTTTGGGGACGGCCCCTTCCTGTTCCAACATGACTGCTCACCAGTGTACAAAGCAAGGTCCATAAAGACATGGATGAGCGAGTTTTCGGTGGAGGAACTTTACAGAGTCCTGACCTTAACCCGATAGAACACCTTTGGCATGAATTAGGCTATATTTGCACACCGAGGCGCTGGGTGCGCTGGCTGTAAAGCGGCGCTATATTTAGCGCCGCTTTACTGTCGTTTTAGCAGCGCATTTCGGCCGCTATCGGGGCGGTTTTACCCCCCGCGAGCGGGCGAAAAAGTGTTAATACCGCCCGCAAAGCGTCGCTCCAGCGGGCGGGTTCGGAGCCCTGCCCCATTGTTTTCAATGGAAGGGGGCGCTTTAGGAGCGGTAAATACACCGCTCTTACAGCGCACCAAAGATGCGGCTTGCAGGACATTTTTCAGCGTCCTGCAAGCGCACCACTCCAGTGTGAAAGCCCTCGGGCTTTCACACTGAAGACACAGCAACGGCTGTTTCAGGTTGGTTTGCAGGCGCTATTTTTAGCGCAATAGCGCCTGCAAACCGCCCCAGTGTGAAAGGGGCCTTAGAGGGGAGACTGCGAGCCAGGCCTTCCGTCCAACATCAGTGCCTGACCTCACAAATGGACGTCTGGAAGAATGGTCAAACATTCCCATAGACACCCTCCTAAACCTTGTGGACGGCCTTCCCAGAAGAGGTGAAGCTGTTATATCTGCAAAGGGCCAACTCAATATTGTACCCTCCGGACTAAGACTGGGATGCCATTAAAGTTCGTAAAGTGTGTAAAGACCGGCGCCCCAATACTTTTGTGGTTAATATTTATACAGGAAAGGCCTGCAGCCTATGATCCTCGCCCTGTCGGAAGTGGACAACTCTTCCTATCATCCCCTGCAAACGTTTTTTTTTTCCTATTCCATGTTTCCAGCTCTGTTCAGTTGAGGAGACTGGAGGGTTCCCAGGGGCAAACCAAGGTTCTCCTCGCCCCGGCACCACAGAAACAAGGCCAAACACTTATGCGGCGTACACGCGATCGGAATTTCCGATGGAAACAGTCCGATTTTCCGACCGTGTGTACGCCCATCGGTCTTTTTCTGTCGGAAACCTGTTCTCAATTTTTCCGACGGAATTCCGTCGGAATTCCGTTGGAAAAACCGTCAGAGTTTTTTCTGACGAGAATTTTGTACGCGGCATTTTTTTCTTATCCTTTTTTTTTTATTTTTTCACCTTTTTTCCCCGTGGTGTGATTTTCGTTTATGTACATAAAAGATTTGTTTCCCCCTTTGAGCTGGAGAGCGTTTACTCTGGAGAAGGAGCTTAGTTTTGGATGATTCACTTTCTACTTCCTGATACTTTTGCAAGCCACGGATTTTCTTCCTTATCAGGTTTACAGGGAACTTACGGTCAATTTCAAATCATTCGCTCGCTCAGCGCCGCGTGCGTCTGATCGCTCTGCCCGCCTGAAACCTCATAACGTTGTCCATTTACTCGGCGTAAAATATTCTGAGTTTGCAAATGCAATAGTGGCGGTAACGGTAGGAAGAGGGAAAAAGAAGAGGGACAGCGGGGAAAAAAACAGGAATAATAGGTAACCCTTTCGCTGCCAGATTCGTTTTTTGCACACACCTAAGGGTTTACGCCTAAGGGTAAGACACATCTTAATGCCTAAGCACAATTTTGCAACTTTGACATGTATTAGTAAAACTGTACATATTATCGCAACTACTTTGTGCATCCAAGTGGAATATATCGCGTTTTTATGCAGCACAAATTGGGCTTTCATTTGGTGGTAAATGCTTTTGGATATCTCCTTATTTTATTTTTATTATCGAAGGGAAAACTGGCCCAAAATAGTAAAAAATCTAGCTGTATATTTCTTGCTACTACCATAACCTTCCACCAAAGAACAACCCAAAATAAATTCTCCTGCTCCGGACGATCGCAGCGATACCACATAAAGGTACCTCTCCAATTCTTTTGGACAACCCGGAGCTGGGGGTAGGCAACTTTTGAGAGGTGGACAACATCAAAGAGGTCAAAGATCACTGTCCTTTTTTTTTTAGAAAGTAAGGCCTAAGGAATCGTAGTAGGGAAATAGTAAGGAAAACTTAGAAAAATATAATGAAACAGTGTCAGTCAGTAGAGCAGAGGATGGTGTCAGTAGAGCAGTAGATGTGTCAGTAGAGCAGTAGACGTGTCAGTAGAGTAGCGGACGATGTCAGTAGAGCAGTAGACGTGTCAGTAGAGTAGCGGACGATGTCAGTAGAGCAGTAGACGTGTCAGTAGAGCAGTAGACGTGTCAGTAGAGCAGTAGACGTGTCAGTAGAGTAGTGGACGATGTCAGTAGAGCAGTAGACATGTCAGTAGAGCAGTAGACGTGTCAGTAGAGTAGCGGACGATGTCAGTAGAGCAGTAGACGTGTCAGTAGAGCAGTAGACGTGTCAGTAGAGCAGTAGACGTGTCAGTAGAGTAGCGGACGATGTCAGTAGAGCAGTAGACGTGTCAGTAGAGTAGCGGACGATGTCAGTAGAGCAGTAGACGTGTCAGTAGAGCAGTAGATGTGTCAGTAGAGTAGTGGATGGTGTCAGTAGAGCAGTAGATGTGTCAGTAGAGCAGTAGACGTGTCAGTAGAGTAGCGGACGATGTCAGTAGAGCAGTAGACGTGTCAGTAGAGTAGCGGACGATGTCAGTAGAGCAGTAGACGTGTCAGTAGAGCAGTAGACGTGTCAGTAGAGCAGTAGACGTGTCATTAGAGTAGTGGACGATGTCAGTAGAGCAGTAGACGTGTCAGTAGAGCAGTAGACGTGTCAGTAGAGCAGTAGACGTGTCAGTAGAGTAGCGGACGATGTCAGTAGAGCAGTAGACGTGTCAGTAGAGCAGTAGACGTGTCAGTAGAGCAGTAGACGTGTCAGTAGAGTAGTGGACGATGTCAGTAGAGCAGTAGACGTGTCAGTAGAGCAGTAGACGTGTCAGTAGAGCAGTAGACGTGTCAGTAGAGCAGTAGACGTGTCAGTAGAGCAGTAGATGTGTCAGTAGAGCAGTGGATGGTGTCAGTAGAGCAGTAGACGTGTCAGTAGAGCAGTAGACGTGTCAGTAGAGCAGTAGACGTGTCAGTAGAGTAGTGGACGATGTCAGTAGAGCAGTAGACGTGTCAGTAGAGCAGTAGACGTGTCAGTAGAGCAGTAGACGTGTCAGTAGAGCAGTAGACGTGTCAGTAGAGTAGTGGACGATGTCAGTAGAGCAGTAGACGTGTCAGTAGAGCAGTAGACGTGTCAGTAGAGCAGTAGACGTGTCAGTAGAGCAGTAGACGTGTCAGTAGAGCAGTAGACGTGTCAGTAGAGTAGTGGACGATGTCAGTAGAGCAGTAGACGTGTCAGTAGAGCAGTAGACGTGTCAGTAGAGCAGTAGACGTGTCAGTAGAGCAGTAGACGTGTCAGTAGAGCAGTAGATGTGTCAGTAGAGTAGTGGATGGTGTAAGTCAGTAGAACAGTGGATGGTGTCAGTAGGTAGGGATGGGCGAATGATTCGGCCCGACCTTAAAGAGGAAGTAAACCCTGATGGGTTTTACTTCCTCATTTGCTCCCCGCAAGGCCTGCAAATTAAAAGCATAATGGCCTAGTATCGCATACTAGCCCATTATGTGACACTTACCTGCAAACGAAGCCTGCGCTGTCCCGTGTGCGTCCATCTTCGCCCCTCTTCCTTCCGGGCCATGGACTCCGGCTCTGTGACTGTCCGGAGTCGCGTGACATCACTCCCGCACATGCGCGCGGGAGCCGACAATCACGGCACACGCTGGGGGAAGAAACAGCACGGTGGTCCGTTTCTTCACAGCTCATGCGCCAATGATGACATCGGTGCACTACAAGTGAATACATATCTCCTAAATGGCGCACGTTTAGGAGATGTTTCCACTACCTGTAGGTAAGCCTTATTAGGCTTGCCTATAGATAAAAGTCAACAAAAAGGGTTTACAACCACTATAAGTTCGGGCCGAACTCTGGTTGTTCGGCCCTTCGGTGAACAGCGAACATTATGCGGTGTTCGCTGCAAATTCCGAAAGCCACGGAACCCTATTAAGGTCTATGGGACACTAACATGAAAAACCAAAAGTGCTCATTTTAAAGGCTTATATACAAGTTATTGTCATAAAAAGTGTTTGGGGACCCGGGTAGGGCAGTGGACGGTGACAGTGGGACAGTGGATGTGTCAGTAGAGTAGTGGATGATGTCAGTCAGTAGGACAGTGGACTTAATCAGTAGGACAGTGGACTTAATCAGTAGGACAGTGGACTTAATCAGTAGGACAGTGGACTTAATCAGTAGGACAGTGGACTTAATCAGTAGGACAGTGGACTTTATCAGTAGGACAGTGGACTTTATCAGTAGGACAGTGGACTTTATCAGTAGGACAGTGGACTTAATCAGTAGGACAGTGGACTTAATCAGTAGGACAGTGGACTTAATCAGTAGGGCAGTGGACGGTATCAGTAGTTTTTTATTATTTTATTTTTAAATTTTAATATTTTTTACCATTTTACTTTTTTATTTTATTTTTAACTATTTTATTAGTTATTATTTTTTACTATTTTTTTTTTTTTTTAGCAGCATTGTTGGGGGGGCTTTGGTGAGATATCGGGGGTCTAAACAGACCTCTGATGCTCCACCTTTGAAACAGAGAAAGGAGGTTGAGGAGGACACATTCCTCAATCTCCAGCTCTGCAGCCTGAGCTATACAGAATAAATGGACAGGAATTGTTCTGTACAGAGCTTCAGTTATGAGCCCACACAGGAGCGATCAGTACCGATCACTCACTGTGTTCATTCAGAAAAGGAAGGGGCCAGTCTCCATCCTGTAACTGAAATAATATTCCCTGCAGCAGCTGATTGGAGAGGAGGAGAGGGGGGAAATCTGGCAGTGTTGCGGGAGGGGGGCTCTGCCAGGGGAGCCCATAGGGGCAGCAGGAAACAAGTAACCTGGACAGGCGGGGGGCAGCATATGTAGGAAGCGATCCCCTCTATTTTCCTCCTGCAACCGCTGAATGATTTGTGGCTTGGACCTGCCGATCGGTTGAGCAGATGATAGAAGAGAGCCCTGTGTTGGGCTCTCTACAGTAGGGTGACCAGACATCCCCGATTTCTGGGGACAGTCCCCGGATTGAGGACACTGTCCGCGGACCAAGTCTCTCCCCGGTTTTGTCCCCGGATTGTAATTTGAACAGGGGTTGGGGCAATTTCAAAGACAGTCAGTGCAGAATAAAAAAAAAATCTGAATTGCAATCCCCCCTCCCCCTCCTCTGCTGCTCCTACTAGCTTATGGGGGTTTATTTTTTTACATAATTTGTGCCCCTTTCTGATGATCGTGTTCTGGTCGGAGCGGAGGGGCGATTTCTTCAGTTTTGGGCGCATGCTCATTCAGCGCCGCTCGCATGTTCTTCTGCCTTGGCTCAAGTCCCGGCCAGCCGCCTGCCTGTTTATCTCCTTGCCTTCCCTGGCGGAGTGATCTTCCTCCGCCCCCCATCCAGTAGTACCCGGGGCCCGGAGAGTAAGACTTGACAGGCTGTGAGGCGGGCGGAGATGGCGGAGATGGGCAAAGAGTCGCCGATTGCTGCCATTACTAGTAAAAAAAAAATAATGTCCCTGGATTTCATTTTTAAAATCTGGTCACCTTAGTCAATAAAAACACCACACAGTTACCAAAGTAGTAGACATGTGCACAACAAAAAAATTTGTTTATTTTCGTTTCGTTTTTTTCGTTTCCATTGATTCGTAACGATTCGTAAATTCGTAAGTCGTCGGTGTTCGTATTCGTAACGATTCGTATTTTCATAGGAGTTATTTTTTCGTTGATTCGTTTTTCCGTTAGTTTAATTTTCGTTTATTCGAAATTCGGACGCATTCGTATTTATTCGTACATTCGTAACATTCGTAGATTCGTAATCGGAGCATAATTCATAATGTTATGTAATGTGTATGCTATTATTACATTGTAAGAGACACGGAAAATTACGAATCGAAAAAAAAGTTACGAATGTACAAATTTTTTCGTTCAATCCATTCGAAGCACGTTAAACAGCGCCATTGTAAGGGACGCGGAAAATTACGAATCGAAAAAAAAAAAAAAGTTACGAATGTACGAATTTTTTCGTTCAATCCATTCGAAGCACGTTAGGCAGCGCCATTGTAAGGGACACAGAAAATTACGATTCGAAGAAAAAAAAAAAAAAAAGTTACGAATGTACGAATTTTTTCGTTCAATCCATTCGAAGCACGTTAAGCAGCGCCATTGTAAGAGACACGGAAAATTACGATTCGAAAAAAAAAAAAAAAGTTACGAATGTACGAATTTTTTCGTTCAATCTATTCGAAGCACGTTAAGCAGCGCCATTGTAAGAGACACGGAAAATTACGAATCGAAAAAAAAAAAAGTTACGAATGTACAAATTTTTTCGTTCAATCCATTCGAAGCACGTTAAGCAGCACCATTGTAAGAGACACGGAAAATTACAAATTGAAAAAAAAAAAAAAAAGTTACGAATGTACGAATTTTTTCGTTCCATCCATTCGAAGCACGTTAAGCAGCGCCATTGTAAGAGACACGGAAAATTACGATTCGAAAAAAAAAAAAGTTACGAATGTACGAATTTTTTCGTTCCATCCATTCGAAGCACGTTAAGCAGCGCCATTGTAAGAGACACGGAAAATTACGATTCTAAAAAAAAAAAAAAAGTTACGAATGTACGAATTTTTTCGTTCCATCCATTCGAAGCACGTTAAGCAGCGCCATTGTAAGAGACACGGAAAATTACGATTCGAAAAAAAAAAAAAAAGTTACGAATGTATGAATTTTTCGTTCAATCCATTCGAAGCACGTTAAACAGCGCCATTGGAAGGGACACGGGAAATTACCAATTCAACAAAAAAAAAAAGTTACGAATGTACGAATTTTTTCGTTCAATCCATACGAAGCACGTTAAACAGCGCCATTGGAAGGGACACGGGAAATTACCAATTCAACAAAAAAAAAAAGTTACGAATGTACGAATTTTTTCGTTCAATCCATTCACAGCACGTTAAGCAGCGCCATTGTAAGAGACACGGAAAATTACGATTCGAAAAAAAAAAAAAAAAAGTTACGAATGTACGAATTTTTTCGTTCAATCCATTCGAAGCACGTTAAGCAGCGCCATTGTAAGAGACACGGAAAATTACGATTCGGAAAAAAAAAAAAGTTACGAATGTACGAATTTTTCGTTCAATCCATTCGAAGCACGTTAAGCAGCGTCATTGTAAGAGACACGGAAAATTACGAATCGAAAAAAAAAAGTTACGAATGTACGAATTTTTTCGTTCAATATATTCGAAGCACGTTAAACAGCGCCATTGTAAGAGACACGGAAAATTACGAATCGAAAAAAAAAAGTTACGAATGTACGAATTTTTCGTTCAATCCATTCGAAGCACGTTAAACAGCGCCATTGTAAGGGACGCGGAAAATTACGAATCGAAAAAAAAAAAAAAGTTACGAATGTACGAATTTTTTCGTTCAATCCATTCGAAGCACGTTAGGCAGCGCCATTGTAAGGGACACAGAAAATTACGATTCGAAGAAAAAAAAAAAAAGTTACGAATGTACGAATTTTTTCGTTCAATCCATTCGAAGCACGTTAAGCAGCGCCATTGTAAGAGACACGGAAAATTACGATTCGAAAAAAAAAAAAAAGTTACGAATGTACGAATTTTTTCGTTCCATCCATTCGAAGCACGTTAAGCAGCGCCATTGTAAGAGACACGGAAAATTACGATTCGAAAAAAAAAAAAAAAGTTACGAATGTATGAATTTTTCGTTCAATCCATTCGAAGCACGTTAAACAGCGCCATTGGAAGGGACACGGGAAATTACCAATTCAACAAAAAAAAAAAGTTACGAATGTACGAATTTTTTCGTTCAATCCATACGAAGCACGTTAAACAGCGCCATTGGAAGGGACACGGGAAATTACCAATTCAACAAAAAAAAAAAGTTACGAATGTACGAATTTTTTTTCGTTCAATCCATTCACAGCACGTTAAGCAGCGCCATTGTAAGAGACACGGAAAATTACGATTCGAAAAAAAAAAAAAAAAAGTTACGAATGTACGAATTTTTTCGTTCAATCCATTCGAAGCACGTTAAGCAGCGCCATTGTAAGAGACACGGAAAATTACGATTCGGAAAAAAAAAAAGTTACGAATGTACGAATTTTTCGTTCAATCCATTCGAAGCACGTTAAGCAGCGTCATTGTAAGAGACACGGAAAATTACGAATCGAAAAAAAAAGTTACGAATGTACGAATTTTTTCGTTCAATATATTCGAAGCACGTTAAACAGCGCCATTGTAAGGGACGCGGAAAATTACGAATCGAAAAAAAAAAAAAAAGTTACGAATGTACGAATTTTTTCGTTCAATCCATTCGAAGCACGTTAAGCAGCGCCATTGTAAGAGACACGGAAAATTACGATTCGAAAAAAAAAAAAAAAGTTACGAATGTACGAATTTTTTCGTTCAATCTATTCGAAGCACGTTAAGCAGCGCCATTGTAAGAGACACGGAAAATTACGATTCGAAAAAAAAAAAAAAAGTTACGAATGTATGAATTTTTCGTTCAATCCATTCGAAGCACGTTAAACAGCGCCATTGGAAGGGACACGGGAAATTACCAATTCAACAAAAAAAAAAGTTACGAATGTACGAATTTTTTCGTTCAATCCATTCACAGCACGTTAAGCAGCGCCATTGTAAGAGACACGGAAAATTACGATTCTAAAAAAAAAAAAAAAAAAGTTACGAATGTACGAATTTTTTCGTTCAATCCATTCGAAGCACGTTAAGCAGCGCCATTGTAAGAGACACGGAAAATTACGATTCGGAAAAAAAAAAAAGTTACGAATGTACGAATTTTTCGTTCAATCCATTCGAAGCACGTTAAGCAGCGTCATTGTAAGAGACACGGAAAATTACGAATCGAAAAAAAAAGTTACGAATGTACGAATTTTTTCGTTCAATATATTCGAAGCACGTTAAACAGCGCCATTGTAAGAGACACGGAAAATTACGAATCGAAAAAAAAAAGTTACGAATGTACGAATTTTTCGTTCAATCCATTCGAAGCACGTTAAACAGCGCCATTGTAAGGGACGCGGAAAATTACGAATCGAAAAAAAAAAAAAAAAAAGTTACGAATGTACGAATTTTTTCGTTCAATCCATTCGAAGCACGTTAGGCAGCGCCATTGTAAGGGACACAGAAAATTACGATTCGAAGAAAAAAAAAAAAAGTTACGAATGTACGAATTTTTTCGTTCAATCCATTCGAAGCACGTTAAGCAGCGCCATTGTAAGAGACACGGAAAATTACGATTCGAAAAAAAAAAAAGTTACGAATGTACGAATTTTTTCGTTCCATCCATTCGAAGCACGTTAAGCAGCGCCATTGTAAGAGACACGGAAAATTACGATTCGAAAAAAAAAAAAAAAAAGTTAAGAATGTACGAATTTTTTCGTTCAATCCATTCGAAGCACGTTAAGCAGCGCCATTGTAAGAGACACGGAAAATTACGAATCGAAAAAAAAAGTTACGAATGTACGAATTTTTTCGTTCAATATATTCGAAGCACGTTAAACAGCGCCATTGTAAGGGACGCGGAAAATTACGAATCGAAAAAAAAAAAAAAAAAGTTACGAATGTACGAATTTTTTCGTTCAATCCATTCGAAGCACGTTAAGCAGCGCCATTGTAAGAGACACGGAAAATTACGATTCGAAAAAAAAAAAAAAAGTTACGAATGTACGAATTTTTTCGTTCAATCTATTCGAAGCACGTTAAGCAGCGCCATTGTAAGAGACACGGAAAATTACGATTCGAAAAAAAAAAAAGTTACGAATGTATGAATTTTTCGTTCAATCCATTCGAAGCACGTTAAACAGCGCCATTGGAAGGGACACGGGAAATTACCAATTCAACAAAAAAAAAAAGTTACGAATGTACGAATTTTTTCGTTCAATCCATTCACAGCACGTTAAGCAGCGCCATTGTAAGAGACACGGAAAATTACGATTCGAAAAAAAAAAAAAAAAAGTTACGAATGTACGAATTTTTTCGTTCAATCCATTCGAAGCACGTTAAGCAGCGCCATTGTAAGAGACACGGAAAATTACGATTCGGAAAAAAAAAAAAAAAAAAGTTACGAATGTACGAATTTTTCGTTCAATCCATTCGAAGCACGTTAAGCAGCGTCATTGTAAGAGACACGGAAAATTACGAATCGAAAAAAAAAGTTACGAATGTACGAATTTTTTCGTTCAATATATTCGAAGCACGTTAAACAGCGCCATTGTAAGAGACACGGAAAATTACGAATCGAAAAAAAAAAGTTACGAATGTACTAATTTTTCGTTCAATCCATTCGAAGCACGTTAAACAGCGCCATTGTAAGGGACGCGGAAAATTACTAATCGAAAAAAAAAAAAAAAAGTTACGAATGTACGAATTTTTTCGTTCAATCCATTCGAAGCACGTTAGGCAGCGCCATTGTAAGGGACACAGAAAATTACGATTCGAAGAAAAAAAAAAAAAGTTACGAATGTACGAATTTTTTCGTTCAATCCATTCGAAGCACGTTAAGCAGCGCCATTGTAAGAGACACGGAAAATTACGATTCGAAAAAAAAAAAAGTTACGAATGTACGAATTTTTTCGTTCCATCCATTCGAAGCACGTTAAGCAGCGCCATTGTAAGAGACACGGAAAATTACGATTCGAAAAAAAAAAAAAAAAGTTACGAATGTATGAATTTTTTCGTTCAATCCATTCGAAGCACGTTAAACAGCGCCATTGGAAGGGACACGGGAAATTACCAATTCAACAAAAAAAAAAAGTTACGAATGTACTAATTTTTTCGTTCAATCCATTCACAGCACGTTAAGCAGCGCCATTGTAAGAGACACGGAAAATTACGATTCGAAAAAAAAAAAAAAAAAAGTTACGAATGTACGAATTTTTTCGTTCAATCCATTCGAAGCACGTTAAGCAGCGCCATTGTAAGAGACACGGAAAATTACGATTCGGAAAAAAAAAAAGTTACGAATGTACGAATTTTTCGTTCAATCCATTCGAAGCACGTTAAGCAGCGTCATTGTAAGAGACACGGAAAATTACGAATCGAAAAAAAAAGTTACGAATGTACGAATTTTTTCGTTCAATATATTCGAAGCACGTTAAACAGCGCCATTGTAAGGGACGCGGAAAATTACGAATCGAAAAAAAAAAAAAAGTTACGAATGTACGAATTTTTTCGTTCAATATATTCGAAGCACGTTAAACAGCGCCATTGTAAGAGACACGGAAAATTACGATTCGAAAAAAAAAAAAAAAGTTACGAATGTACAAATTTTTTCGTTCAATCCATTCGAAGCACGTTAGGCAGCGCCATTGTAAGAGACACGGAAAATTACGATTCGAAAAAAAAAAAAAAGTTACGAATGTACGAATTTTTTCGTTCAATATATTCGAAGCACGTTAAACAGCGCCATTGTAAGAGACACGGAAAATTACGATTCGAAAAAAAAAAAAAAGTTACGAATGTACAAATTTTTTCGTTCAATCCATTCGAAGCACGTTAGGCAGCGCCATTGTAAGGGACACAGAAAATTACGATTCGAAGAAAAAAAAAAAGTTACGAATGTACGAATTTTTTCGTTCAATCTACTCGAAGCACGTTAAGCAGCGCCATTGTCAGAGACACGGAAAATTACGATTCGAAAAATAAAAAGTTACGAATGTACGAATTTTTTCGTTCAATCTATTCGAAGCACGTTAAGCAGCGTCATTGTAAGAGACACGGAAAATTACGATTCGAAAAAAAAAAAAGTTACGAATGTACGAATTTTTTCGTTCCATCCATTCGAAGCACGTTAAGCAGCGCCATTGTAAGAGACACGGAAAATTACGATTCGAAAAAAAAAAAAAAAAGTTACGAATGTACGAATTTTTTCGTTCAATCCATACGAAGCACGTTAAACAGCGCCATTGGAAGGGACACGGGAAATTACCAATTCAACAAAAAAAAAAAGTTACGAATGTACGAATTTTTTCGTTCAATCCATTCACAGCACGTTAAGCAGCGCCATTGTAAGAGACACGGAAAATTACGATTCGAAAAAAAAAAAAAAAAAAGTTACGAATGTACGAATTTTTTCGTTCAATCCATTCGAAGCACGTTAAGCAGCGCCATTGTAAGAGACACGGAAAATTACGATTCGAAAAAAAAAAAAAAAGTTACGAATGTACGAATTTTTTCGTTCAATCTACTCGAAGCACGTTAAGCAGCGCCATTGTCAGAGACACGGAAAATTACGATTCGAAAAATAAAAAGTTACGAATGTACGAATTTTTTCGTTCAATCTATTCGAAGCACGTTAAACAGCGCCATTGGAAGGGACACGGGAAATTACCAATTCAACAAAAAAAAAAAAGTTACGAATGTACGAATTTTTTCGTTCAATCTACTCGAAGCACGTTAAGCAGCGCCATTGTAAGAGACACGGAAAATTACGAATCGAAAAAAAAAGTTACGAATGTACGAATTTTTTCGTTCCATCCATTCGAAGCACGTTAAGCAGCGCCATTGTAAGAGACACGGAAAATTACGAATCGAAAAAAAAAAAAAAAGTTACGAATGTACGAATTTTTTCGTTCAATTTATTCAAAGCACGTTAAACAGCGCCATTGTAAGAGACACGGAAAATTACGATTCGAAAAAAAAAGTTACGAATGTACGAATCTTTTCGTTCAATCCATTCGAAGCACGTTAAACAGCGCCATTGTAAGGGACGCGGAAAATTACGAATCGAAAAAAAAAAAAAAAAGTTACGAATGTACGAATTTTTTCGTTCAATCCATTCGAAGCGCGTTAAGCAGCGCCATTGTAAGAGACACGGAAAATTACGATTCGAAAAAAAAAAAAAAGTTACGAATGTACAAATTTTTTCGTTCAATCCATTCGAAGCACGTTAGGCAGCGCCATTGTAAGGGACACAGAAAATTACGATTCGAAAAAAAAAAAAAAAAGTTACGAATGTACGAATTTTTTCGTTCAATCTACTCGAAGCACGTTAAGCAGCGCCATTGTCAGAGACACGGAAAATTACGATTCGAAAAATAAAAAGTTACGAATGTACGAATTTTTTCGTTCAATCTATTCGAAGCACGTTAAACAGCGCCATTGGAAGGGACACGGGAAATTACCAATTCAACAAAAAAAAAAAGTTACGAATGTACGAATTTTTTCGTTCAATCTACTCGAAGCACGTTAAGCAGCGCCATTGTAAGAGACACGGAAAATTACGAATCGAAAAAAAAAGTTACGAATGTACGAATTTTTTCGTTCAATCCATTCGAAGCACGTTAAGCAGCGCCATTGTAAGAGACACGGAAAATTACGAATCGAAAAAAAAAGTTACGAATGTACGAATTTTTTCGTTCAATCCATTCGAAGCACGTTAAGCAGCGTCATTGTAAGAGACACGAAAAATTACGAATCGAAAAAAAAAAAAAAAAAGTTACGAATGTACGAATTTTTTCGTTCCATCCATTCGAAGCACGTTAAGCAGCGCCATTGTAAGAGACACGGAAAATTACGAATCGAAAAAAAAAAAAAAGTTACGAATGTACGAATTTTTTTCGTTCAATTTATTCAAAGCACGTTAAACAGCGCCATTGTAAGAGACACGGAAAATTACGATTCGAAAAAAAAAAGTTACGAATGTACGAATCTTTTCGTTCAATCCATTCGA
The DNA here is from genome assembly GCA_028564925.1 of Lithobates sylvaticus. Classification (NCBI taxonomy): domain Eukaryota; kingdom Metazoa; phylum Chordata; class Amphibia; order Anura; family Ranidae; genus Lithobates; species Lithobates sylvaticus. The sequence goes on along the minus strand of CM053035.1, from coordinate 213,306,234 downwards.
AGCACGTTAAACAGCGCCATTGTAAGGGACGCGGAAAATTACGAATCGAAAAAAAAAAAAAAGTTACGAATGTACGAATTTTTTCGTTCAATCCATTCGAAGCGCGTTAAGCAGCGCCATTGTAAGAGACACGGAAAATTACGATTCGAAAAAAAAAAAAAAAGTTACGAATGTACGAATTTTTTCGTTCAATCTACTCGAAGCACGTTAAGCAGCGCCATTGTCAGAGACACGGAAAATTACGATTCGAAAAATAAAAAGTTACGAATGTACGAATTTTTTCGTTCAATCTATTCGAAGCACGTTAAGCAGCGTCATTGTAAGAGACACGGAAAATTACGATTCGAAAAAAAAAAAAGTTACGAATGTACGAATTTTTTCGTTCCATCCATTCGAAGCACGTTAAGCAGCGCCATTGTAAGAGACACGGAAAATTACGATTCGAAAAAAAAAAAAAAAGTTACGAATGTATGAATTTTTTCGTTCAATCCATTCGAAGCACGTTAAACAGCGCCATTGGAAGGGACACGGGAAATTACCAATTCAACAAAAAAAAAAAAAAGTTACGAATGTACGAATTTTTTCGTTCAATCCATACGAAGCACGTTAAACAGCGCCATTGGAAGGGACACGGGAAATTACCAATTCAACAAAAAAAAAAAGTTACGAATGTACGAATTTTTTCGTTCAATCCATTCACAGCACGTTAAGCAGCGCCATTGTAAGAGACACGGAAAATTACGATTCGAAAAAAAAAAAAAAAAAAGTTACGAATGTACGAATTTTTTCGTTCAATCCATTCGAAGCACGTTAAGCAGCGCCATTGTAAGAGACACGGAAAATTACGATTCGAAAAAAAAAAAAAAAAAGTTACGAATGTACGAATTTTTTCGTTCAATCTACTCGAAGCACGTTAAGCAGCGCCATTGTCAGAGACACGGAAAATTACGATTCGAAAAATAAAAAGTTACGAATGTACGAATTTTTTCGTTCAATCTATTCGAAGCACGTTAAACAGCGCCATTGGAAGGGACACGGGAAATTACCAATTCAACAAAAAAAAAAAGTTACGAATGTACGAATTTTTTCGTTCAATCTACTCGAAGCACGTTAAGCAGCGCCATTGTAAGAGACACGGAAAATTACGAATCGAAAAAAAAAGTTACGAATGTACGAATTTTTTCGTTCAATCCATTCGAAGCACGTTAAGCAGCGTCATTGTAAGAGACACGAAAAATTACGAATCGAAAAAAAAAAAAAAAAGTTACGAATGTACGAATTTTTTCGTTCCATCCATTCGAAGCACGTTAAGCAGCGCCATTGTAAGAGACACGGAAAATTACGAATCGAAAAAAAAAAAAAAAAAAAAAAGTTACGAATGTACGAATTTTTTCGTTCAATTTATTCAAAGCACGTTAAACAGCGCCATTGTAAGAGACACGGAAAATTACGATTCGAAAAAAAAAGTTACGAATGTACGAATCTTTTCGTTCAATCCATTCGAAGCACGTTAAACAGCGCCATTGTAAGAGACACGGAAAATTACGATAAAAAAAAAAATAAAGTTACGAATGTACGAATTTTTTCGTTCAATCCATACGAAGCACGTTAAACAGCGCCATTGTAAGAGACACGGAAAATTACGAATCGAAAAAAAAAAAAAAAAAAGTTACGAATGTACGAATTTTTTCGTTCAATCCATTCGAAGCACGTTAAGCAGCGCCATTGTAAGGGACGCGGAAAATTACGAATCGAAAAAAAAAAAAAAAGTTACGAATGTACGAATTTTTTCGTTCAATCCATTCGAAGCACGTTAAGCAGCGCCATTGTAAGAGACACGGAAAATTACCAATTCAACAACAAAAAAAAAAAGTTACGAATGTACGAATTTTTTCGTTCATTTTCATTTTCGTTGTTCCTGTTTTCGTTTTTCGGATTTTCTTCATTCGTACATTCGTTGTTTCTAATTTGGTTATTTCGGATTTTCGGTATTTTCGGATTCGTTCGATTCGTTAAAATTTTTAGCGAATCGTTCGTTCATTCGTACGATAACGAAAATAACGAAAAAAAAAACGAAAAAAAAACGAAAACGAATTGCACATGTCTACAAAGTAGTGCTGTGCTGAATAGCAAAAAAAAAATCCCTAGGAGATAAAACCCTCTGAAGGGGTCGTGGATATGGACAATTGTCACCCATTGCTGACCTTCTTTCTATTCTCAATACTCTTTGGAATTCCATGTTCACCAAACCAGGTTTCTGTATCTGAACCTCTGGACTTGGATCCGTTCATATAACACAATCATTCTCCTGTGACCAGCTGAAGAGTTAAATGTTTTCAGGGCTGTAAATTCATATATTCTTCTCCTGCAAAATGTTTTGGACAAGCTGCCAAACTGCATCTTACTGACATTGATTTTTTTGACCAAACAAACATTTGTCTTCCATGAAAGGGATTGTGCCAACTTCGTCTAACGGAATTACTGAAATCTTTAGCTGGAACATCTTCAGCCGTGTGATAAATCGTTGTATTTTTTTTTTTTTTTTCCAGAGCCCGTATTATGATTAAGATGTGCCAGATCCACAAAGAAGTCGAAAATTCACCCCCAAAAAAAGACAGAGACGGGCGCATTGTGCCGAGTGGCCTTCCAAGTTTTAATTGGGTCTTTGCCAAGAAACGTGGTCTTCAAATGCCCCAATTGGAGGGTGCAATGAACGGAGATGTTCTTTTAACAAGTAACAGACAATTTGCGAATATATGGGCCAAACTGTATGTCTGCATTGAAATTCTGTTATGCCGCGTACACGCGGTCGGAGTTCTCGTCGGAAGAAGCTCTGATGGTTTTCCCGTCGGAATGCCGACGGAATTTCGCTCAAACTGTCTTGCCTACACACGGTCACACCAAATTCCAACGGTCAGTAGACATGTGCAATTCATTTCGTTTTTTTTTTTTCGTTAAAATTCATTATATTCGTTTATTCGTTATCGTACGAATGAACGAACGATTCGCTAAAGATTTTAACGAATGTTCGAATCGAACGAATACGAAAAAACGAAATAACCAAATTAGAAACAACGAAACTACGAAAGAAGAAAATCCGAAAAACGAAAACAGGAACAACGAAAATCAAAATGAAGAAAAAAAATTTGTATATTCGTAACTTTTTTTTTTGTTGAATTGGTAATTTTCCGTGTCTCTTACAATGGCGCTGCTTAACGTGCTTCAAATGGATTGAAGGAAAAAATCCGTACATTCGTAACTTTTTTTTTCGATTCGTAATTTTCTGTGTCTCTTAAAATGTAATAATAGCATACACATTACATAAAATTATGAATTATGCTCCGATTACGAATCTACGAAAACAATCTCATGGGGTTAATCTGATCCATGTTGGCCCATTGCTGTTACTGCACAAAGATTATGTAAGTATATTTTTTGAGAGTGGTTTCAGGGGGTTTTCCTAGACATTATTATCTATAATTACCTTATTTTAAACCTCCTTCCCGTGACAGGGTCAGACCTTACAGATATCGCTACCATATCACAGCATTCAGTTTTCCACGTGCATGCTCCTGAAGAGTGGATGAATCCACGAAATGCATAGAGCTATTATATGCCATGTCTTATGCCAACTACTGTTTTATTTTTTTCTATGATCACTTGCAATTGTGATTTGTACTATTGTGGTCAATTGTCATCTTTGTATATTTATCCATTGAATGGAAAACATTGCTTTCCTTGGTGCACTCATGACTACCCTCATGCAACTTACCATTGATTGTTTGCTTGTTTTGCTTTTTTTTTTTAATAAATCTAAATGTTTTACACCTGCCTGCTTCATTTAAAGTCCCAACCCCCCCCAGTCGCCCAATTGCATTCATTAGATAGGGATGGAGGCAATCGACCTTACCAGGTCACAGCCTCACTTAAAGTCCCAACTTTTTCTCGTTAAAACGTTTTCTCGTTTTAACGTTCTTTTTCAAGTAATTAGGGATGGAAGCGCGCTTGTTGATATCATTTTTAGGTCTGAATAATACCCATTGTATTCATTCATTAATATTTAGACTATTCATAGGAATTCCCCCTTTCTCCACCTGGCTAATTGCCATGGGATGGGGCTTTCTATTCCCCACCCCTTATTAAATTCATTATTATCCCCAACAGTCGCATGTGTCGCATGCTTTAGATAGGAGCATTTGCTCCATCACCTTGGGAACTGCGATGCGCATTACGGGTCTTCCTCCTCCCCTCCTTATTAAGGGGGGGGTGGATCACCCTGTACTACGCATCGGCGTCACGCTCTATGCGATGGAACCGCTGCGCCATGTCTTTGGCGGCGCCGTTTCAATATCGCCCTCCTTACATCTAGCAGCCAGATGGAGGAACTTTCTGGCACTGTCTTTGGTTGGGGCGGTTCCGCCCTCTTGCAGTAGCCTATCCTTCCACAGTGCACGCCTACGTGACGTTGGTGGGTGTGGCAGACCAGCCCTTATAAGTCATTCTGGGGCAGACTGACTCACATGGTGGTTCCAACCTGTTTATCTGCACACTTTGTGGATCACTCAACATTGAAATGTTTTAGGTAAATTGATTCTAAATTTTTTTTCACTTTTTTCACTTTGGACTTTGCATTTTACTCAATTTCCCTTGGTTTTTCAACACTTTCTACTTTTCACCTTGCTTTCCAATCATTCTAATACTTTACTTTCACCATACTTTGCTCTCACTAACTTAACCCACCTTCACACTCATTAGCATCTTATTATCCTATCCTTTACCAAGTTTAGGACACAACTATATATTGTACCACACAATGAGTTCCCAACCTACTTTATATCTTATGTTTTGTCCTTAGCACACATGGTTATTTTTGACCATCCCTTCTTTTGGAATTTTTCTTTCTTGGAAATCATCTTTGCTCAGCCCTGGTCTGCCTCACCACCTCAGTTCCCTCCAGTGACACCCCTCATGGGGTTAATCTGATCCATGTTGGCCCATTGCTGTTACTGCACAAAGATTATGTAAGTATATTTTTTGAGAGTGGTTTCAGGGGGTTTTCCTAGACATTATTATCTATAATTACCTTATTTTAAACCTCCTTCCCGTGACAGGGTCAGACCTTACAGATATCGCTACCATATCACAGCATTCAGTTTTCCACGTGCATGCTCCTGAAGAGTGGATGAATCCACGAAATGCATAGAGCTATTATATGCCATGTCTTATGCCAACTACTGTTTTATTTTTTTCTATGATCACTTGCAATTGTGATTTGTACTATTGTGGTCAATTGTCATCTTTGTATATTTATCCATTGAATGGAAAACATTGCTTTCCTTGGTGCACTCATGACTACCCTCATGCAACTTACCATTGATTGTTTGCTTGTTTTGCTTTTTTTTTAATAAATCTAAATGTTTTACACCTGCCTGCTTCATTTAAAGTCCCAACCCCCCCCAGTCGCCCAATTGCATTCATTATGAATTATGCTCCGATTACGAATCTACAAAATCAATCTAACGAAAGTACGAATGTAACTAAATCTACAAAAATACGAATGCGTCCGAATTTCGAATAAACGAAAATTAAACGGAAAAACGAATCAACGAAAAAATAACTCTACGAAAATACGAATCGTTACGAATACGAACACCGGCGACTTACGAAATTACGAATCATTACGAAAAATAAAAAAAAATAAACAAATTTTTCTATTGTGCACATGTCTAACGGTCAGTAACACAGCGGCAAAAAAAAACACGTTCGACATCACTATAAAAGGGAAGTTTAATGCTTCTGAGCATGCGTCGAGTTGTTTCCGAGCATGCGTCGGAATTTTGCGTGTCGGAATTGCATACACACGATCGGAAAATCCGGTAGAAAGGTTTTCCGTCGGAAAAATTGAGAACAGGTTCTCAACCCAAAGTCCGTTGGAAATTCCGACAGAAAAAGAGCGATGGGCGTACACACGGTCGGAAAATCCGTTGAAAGGCTCCCATCGGACTGTTTCCATCGGAAATTCCGACCGTGTGTACGCCGCATTAGGGTTGGCCGATTTAGGTAAGCTGAGCTGTTGGGCTTTCCAGCCAAAGTAAATGGTGCCAAGGAAGAGTTATAGAGCAGCTCCAACTCAAAGCCCCAACCAGGCTGGGTTTAGATACGTACATGATATACTACATGCATAATATGCACCTTTATCTCTATTAATGAAAGAAAGATATAAAAAAAAGGCAGGAAGGTAGGTGTCGCGGTTGGGGTCGGGCTCGGAGACCCTTAGCTATAGCAGTAGAGAGGCTCCAACCGACCAGCAGGATGAGTATAAAAGCAGATCACCCTTGGCGGATGACACAGGCTCACCCGAGGTGCGGGGTGTAAGCACTGACTGGTATTCACCAGAGTTCCTGATGGATTAGATGGGTTTTGCTGCGTGTTTGTATCAAGTCCTGGTCCTCAGGATCACCCCACCAGGGGATGAGCAAGCCAGGGTCCAGTAGCAGATATAGCAGTTAGAAGCAGGGGCGTAACCATAGGGGGTGCAGCAGTCGCGAGCGCAACCGGGCCCTGTGCTACAAGGGGCCCATGCAGCCCTCTCTACATATGGCAGGTGGCAGCATAGGCGGTTAGGGACCGGGCGCACGGGTGGCTGGAGGTGGGGGGTGACTAGCAGAGCTCCATAATCGACTACCGCACTGGCTGCTCTTTAGTTGTGCATTCCCCACACAACCTGTGTCCTCTGCCGCTCCTCCGGGTCCCCCTCTCCTGCTCCATGCAGTGCTGCTGCATACAGGGCCCACTTCTCCCCAGAGGACAGGGACCCCATTTCCCTTAGGGGCAGGAACCCCTTCTCACATAGGGACAGGGACCCCATCTCCACTAAGGACAGGGACCCCATTTCCCCTGGGGACAGGACCCACTTCTCCCCAGAGGACAGGGACCCCATTTCCCTTGGGGACAAGGACCCCTTCTCACCTGAGAACAAGGACCCCATCTCCCCTGGGGACAGGGCCTACTTCTCCCCAGAGGACAGAGACCCCATTTCCCTTAGGGGCAGGAACCCCTTCTCACATAGGGACAGGGACCCCATCTCCACTAAGGACAGGGACCCCATTTCCCCTGGGGACAGGACCCACTTCTCCCCAGAGGACAGGGACCCCATTTCCATTGGGGACAAGGACCCCTTCTCACCTGAGAACAAGGACCCCATCTCCCCTGGGGACAGGGCCTACTTCTCCCCCAGAGGACAGAGACCCCATTTCCCTTAGGGACAGGGACTCCTACTTACGTGGGGACGGGGACCCCATCTTCCCTAAGGACAAGGACCCAATCTCTCCTGGGGACAGGGCCCACTTCCCCCCAGAGGACAGGGTCCCAATTTCCCTTTCCCTTCTTCCTCTTTGTCTCAAAGGTGTAACATCATAGGTCTGTTTAGACCTCTGATATCTCACCAAAGTCCCCCAACGGGACTCCTAAAAAATTGTAAAAAATAATAAAAAAAAAAACTGCTGATACCAGTGGTGGAACTACAGGGCTCACAAAAGTCGTACCTGTGACCAAGCCCTGGAGTTCCACCTCCAAACTCAGAGGAAAGAGCCTCTGCTGGGGTTCAGGGGGTCCCTTCATGGTTTCTTGCACCGGGGCCCTGAAGGTTCTAGTTACACCACTGGTTAGAAGCATAGGCGAGGAACAAGCCAAAGGTCAGTAACAAGTGGTAGCGAAGATACAGAGTGACAAGAGTGAGATATTGGCTGGAGAAATAACAATAATCTGGCAAACAGGAAGTGCAAAGGCCTGGCTTAAATAGGAAGCTCATGGGAGGAGCAAGGAGTTCAAGGTTCACCAGAAACAAGGTTCAAGGCAAGATTGTCCAAGTAATTGTCCAGGGAGCTGTCCAGCATATCAGGAGGCTCAGCAAGAAGAGATACTGCCAGACACAGCAGAGGTCCCGTGTTCAGATCCAGTTCTGAGGGAAAAAAGAAAGAACACCATCAGGTTTTCCATCAGATGCTTAACATTGTCGAGTATTAACAATACGAAGTACAAATAATTGGTTAGAGTCCATACCAGTGGATACTGTTCATTTTAAGCCCTGAAAAAGGGGACATCGTGTACGCCCCGAAACATGTTGGCTGTAGAACCTATAATACATTTGGAATAAAACCTCATTGTGGACACTTGTGATGCGTCATTTCCAGACCTAAGTAGTAAATCTATAGTCCAAGGCCAAGGCTACTGTCCTTGGTTCACGAGAACAGCCCATTCATTACGTAGATGCCCCATTGGGATACCACCAACATGGTTGTTTTTTTTGTCAGTAGTACTAAAGTATAACTACTTAAGGCTGTGGCGCCATCAATCAATCAGGGCAGGTAAAGGGCAGGTAAAGGCTAGATGAATGTAGTTTTTGGTTCCTTCTGTAGTCAAGGAAGGTTTTTTTTGGTACTGTTCAGGGTTTCACAGGCTGGGAGTTTGATTGCTTCCCCCTGCCTCTGGGAGAAGCTTTGATTGCTTAGGGCAGGAGATGCAAATAAGCAACCTAAATATTTATCATGCTCCAGCCAATGCCTGGAGAAGAGTGTCCAGTATGGGGCTGGAGAGATGATAAATAGTCTGAAGCACTGGAGAGCTGGGTTCCTTCTCCTCATGAATGTTCCAGAGCCTGCGGGGGGGGGGGCTGCTGCCCTTGAGCAGCCCATTGAAGATGTAGCTGTTCTTGAGGCCTCAGCGGTGTCAGGGCTGAGGGCCTGAATGGATTTCCTGAGGAGCTAGCTGTAGGACTTCGCCATAAGGGATGTGAGTGTCCTCTGTTACTGTGCAGTTTTGGAGTAACTCGATCCCCTCTCCTGTTTTAAAGGTTTTCTAGACTAGAGGTACTGAATTAAAATTCCTAAAGGTCTGTTTAGTAACATTTTGTTCCTGCAGAGGTCTGAATCTTTCTAGAATTTCTGTTCTATGACTCAGATCCTTCCCATCTCAGCTCCCCCCACCCTTTACATCACAGTCCCCTTACATCAGTGTTTTCAGTCCCCTCCTTCTGTCAGGGCTGGGCGCAGCCCTTCCTTCTCTGAGCTGGCCGCTCAGCTGTCGGCTAATTGCCAACTCCTATCTCTACACAGTTACTCAGCTGTTGATGATATCCTGCTCGTCAGTCCTGCCTACTTAAGCCGTCCAGTCCAAAGGAGCTCTGCCTTCGCCTTGGTCAACATCACAGAAAATGAGACGCTCGCCTGCGATCCTGTTCAAGACTTGCTTTTCTGACATCCCTTCTGGCTCCAGATCCTCCTCCACTACATTGATCCCTGACTTCTGGCTTGGCTGACTATCCCTTCCGCTTACTGAACTCTGGCTATGTTTTGACTACATTTGTTATTTTTACTTTTATTATTAAACAAGTGTGATTTAACTGTACTTCTGACACCTTCACATCACAACCCCCTTTCATATCACAGACCCCCCCCCTCTTTTCACATTAGTGTCCCCAGCAGTCCCCACTATACATCCCAGTCCCCTTCACAACACCTTGCAATCACAGCTTCCCCCTTTCGCATATCACAGACCCCCCTAACATCAGTCCCCCTTGCAATCACAGAGACCCCCTCCTCCCATCATACCCCCCTTACATCACAGGCCCCCTTGCAATCACAGAGCCCCCTCACATCACAGCCCCCCTTGCAATCATGCCCCCCTCACGTCATAGCCTCCCCCGCACATTCTCCCTTGCAATCACAGGGACCCCCTCCTCACATCATACCCGCCCTTGCAATCACAGAGCCCCCTATATCCCAGCTCTGCCTTACATCACCATTTCCCCCCTTACATCACAGCCCCCTCATACATCACAGCTTACCCCGCTCCTCACATCACAGCCCCCCTTGCAATAACAGATCCTCCCATCTCACAGCTCCACCCCCTCCTCACATCACAGTCGAAATTAAAACACCATCTCCCTTGCAATTACAGTGCCCCGCCCCTTTCTCAGACCTACCTTAACACAGCAGGGCAGAGGGCGGGAGGTACAGTAGGTGCCCGCGATATTGTGTCAATCTCGCTGCTTTTATCTGCGAGATTGACACCCTGCGAGCCCCGTCACGGGAGCCAGCGCCGAGCCGCATTGCGAAAGGAAAATTTTTTTTTTCATTTTCCCAATGAGTGACAAGCATCGCGGTTCACACTGGTGCGGGGATCCGACTTGGATCCCCGCCAATACCAGGCACTGTGTTTGGTATGAATCTTGAGGGGGAACTCCACGCCAAATTTTAAATAAAAAAACGGCATGGGTTCCCCCTCCAAGAGCATACCAGGCCCCTATGTCTGGTACAGATTTTAAGGGGAACCCCTACGCTGAAAAAACAGCGTGGGGGTTTCCCCAAAATCCATACCAGACCCTTATCCGAGCACGCAGCCGGCCGGTCAGGAAGGGGGGTGGGGACGAGCGAGCGCCCCCCCCCCCCCCCCCATCCTGAGCCGTACCAGGCCGCATGCCCTCAACATAGGGGGTGGGTGCTTTGGGGAAGAGGGGCGCCCTGCCACTCCAAAGAGGGCGCCACTCCAAAGCACCTTGTCCCCATGTTGATGAGGACAAGGGCCTCTTTCCGACAACCCTGGCCGTTGGTTGTCAGGGTCTGCGGGCGGGGGGCTTATCGGAATCCGGGAGCCCCCTTTAATAAATTGCTCGCTCGTCCCCACCTCTTTCCTGACCGGCAGGGCTGTGTTCTAGGATAAGGGTCTGGTATGGATTTTGGGGGGACCCCCACGCCGTAGGGGTTCCCCTTAAAATCCGTACCAGACCTAAGGGCCTGGTATGCTCTTGGAGGGGGAACCCATGCCGGTTTTTTATTTAAAATTTGGCGTGGAGTTCCCCCTCAAGATTCATACCAAACACAGTGTCTGGTATTGGTGGGGATCCAAGTTGGATCCCCGCACCAGTGTGCCAGCACGAGAACCAGCGCGACAGGGATCGCTCTGGTTCGAGAACCCTGTCGCCGAGAACCAGCGCGACGGGATCGCGCTGGAAACACAATATCGGCGGCACCTACTGTACGACATGTCTGCACAGAGGGCAGAAGTTGCCCAACTCTTTATGTTAACAAGCAAGTGATTGGTTACTAGGACTGCCTTGCATCCTAGCAACCCATCACCTGCCTAATTTGAAAAGTTGGGCAGCTCCTCCTCCCCTTGTAGACCTGCAATATATCCTGCCCTCCGCCCTGTTGTAAAGGTTGACAGCAGCGGCGGTGGCAGACGGGCAAGGATAGACAGGAGAGGAGAACACACAGTCTACTAAGCGGTGAAGCAACGGTCCAGACAGGACTGTCAATCAGTCCATATCCGGACCGTGGTCCGCCATTTAGTGACAGCTGGCCTAGACTGAGTTATTGGAGCCGGAGTGTGTATGGACTGGTGTTTGTGGTGGTGGGCAGCCTCTGTACCTTTAGGGAAAAAACTGTTTCTACCAGCCGCCGCCCCCCCTTCCCCTTGGGGGTAGCGCCTCATGCCAATAAAAATATTGAACAAGAAAAAAGAGAAACTTCAACAGCACAATGGATCCCCTTTCAGGAGTTTCTTTGCACGAAGGTTACAATAAAAAGGACAAAGCACACAATCGTCAGCGGACTTGTCTTGTCAGATGTGATGTGACAGAACACGGCACGAGGTTTAGCCGCGGCTTACGCCTGCGTGTGTTGATTCCGTCTGCTCGCTCCTTCAAGAAGGTTTATTTTCGGGACAATTGAAGAGCGGTCAGGTTGATTTTTATTTCTTTATTTTTCCTGCCTCTGATGTGAACGCGAAGCGGCTGACGTCTTCTGCTTCCGCTCACCACGCTTGGCGTAGCTAATTCCTCCAAAGTGGACCTTCCTCCTCCTGATACTTCCTCCTCTTCCTGATGACTATAGGGATTGGATGTCACATCTCATTAGGTCTGCCGTACTTATCATTACCTCTGCCTAATAGTTTGAGCGTGAAAATTGTCAGAAATGTCATTCTTCATTGCCCTACAGACAAGGGACACCATGTAAATCACCGATTATTTCTTCATTCTTTATTTAAGAAGATGATTACATCCATTCAGATTCTGAGAGAAGATGGAAGTGTAAGAAGAAATGTCATTCCAATCGCCCCCAAAAGCCGGGCAGCAGACGGGCGGTCAGGTGTTATTACAATGAGCTCCTCTGCTCCTTTTTTTTTTTTAATTCTTTTTATTTATTTTTGTAGAGAAAGAAAAATTACATAACAGAGCCTCTGGGCATACCCCGGCTCGAGGAAAGTAAAACATTAGGCAAGGCATATCCTACCTAAACTTCTAGCCTAAGGCCCCATGCACACGAGACGCAGATGCAAACTCTGCTGAACGCGTGTTTTAAAAAGCAGAAACCTGCGTTTAAAAACGCGCGTTCTGCTATGTTTTCATGCCGCGTTTAGACGCGTTTAGACGCGTTTGCGTCCGTAAGCATTTGTAAAGATAACATCATATAGACCCTCCCCAAGCTCAGAAAGCATGTATTATTAACTATTTCTGCCATTTTGATCAGAGTGAGCAGCAGCAGAGAGATCCGTTGTACACTCGCATTTGCCTCTCTTTCTGTGTTTTTTTTTTTTTTTAATGGATCTCATATTGAATATATGTCAGGAAATGCTCCTGGTGTCGCTCTTGATGCGGCAGCAATGTCGTTGCAAATTTGCATGAGAGGTCCAGAATCAGAGCTTGGCGATATTGGACCCATCCGTTGATGGCACAGCGAATGTCCGTTGGATATTTCACAAACATGTATGCATCAGTGAGTATATACGCTCTATGAACTCTAAACTAATTACGACATTTTAAACCAATTTTTTTAGTATTTTTTTATGGTTTACCATCATATTTCTGAGTTTTCTGCTCCAAAAAATTAGGTTCCTTTAAAAAGGCTTATAAGTTGGTGCCTGCGTTTAGCCGCGTTTAGCCGCGTTTAGCTGCGTTTTGCGTCTGAAACGCAGAAAAGCAAAGTGTCTGAACGCATTTTTTTGCTTCTGGAAAAACGAGGTTAAATGCAACTGCATAAAAACGGGAAAAAACAAGACTGTGTACATGGACACGTAGGATAACATTGCATGCGTTCAGGTGCAGTTGAAAAAAGTGTCCAACTGCCTCTGAACGCGCGTTTAACAGCGTCTCGTGTGCGTGAGGCCTAACTTGTGAACAAACAACAAAACAACCCCTTCGCTTGCTGCGATCTTTAACAGGATAAATATAATGCTCAGCAATTTACATGAACATGTGATAAACGACAGGCATCTCTCAAGAATAAGTCTACCGTGTTTCCCCGATAGTAAGACACCCCCGATTGTAAGACGTATCGGGAGTTTCAGAGGGGTCAGCTAATATAAGCCGTACCCCGAAAGTAAGACATATGTCTTACTTTCGGGGAAACACGGGGGATTTGCCTCCAGTGACGTACGGTAAAAAGAGTGGGGCTGGGGGTGCGGGCCGCACCCTGGGGGGGGGGGGGGGGTGCCAGGCCAGTGCCCTCCCCCTCCGACTGAAGAGACAGCGCCGTTTTGATCAGTCTCGGCCGAGCAGAGTGACAGCCGCTGCCCGAGACTGATCAGAACGCGCGACGCAATCACAGAGAAGGGGATTATTGTGCCAGGTCCCGGATCACTGCCGACAGGTGTCACTGGCTCTGTGTCCTCCCGGAAAAAGGTCAATGCTGGTCATACAGATATAAGTACAATATAAGATATAAGATATAAGATACAATATAAGACATACCCCGAAAGTAAGACATAGTGGGGCTTTTAGGGATAAAAAGAAAGTAAGACACTGTCTTACTTTCGGGGAAACACGGTATGAGTGGGTAACTCTAGGTACATGGTCAGTCGGAATGCACCCCTGGGGGGGGGACAGTCAGAGGAACCATCCTCTCATATGCAAATCAAATCAGACCGGTAGTCCTACAGGGTCCTCCCGTTCTATAGTTGTCATTTCAGACTCTAGCCATATGTTCCAAACTTTTTGAAACTTTAGGGGGCATCCTCTGCTGGAATATGTTTCTTTATACAAGGGTACTCAGTGTTGCCAACCGTCAGTATTTTTACTGGCAGCCAGTAAAAAACAGGCAATTTTCTCCTGTCAGTAAATGCCAGTAAACGGAAAAAGTTGCCAGTAAAAAATATGGCTTTGATGTTCGGCTCTGTCCAGATCCGGCCGAGACCATCCAAGTGCCTGCTACAGTGTGTTCGGGTAGTTCTTGTGGAGGCGGTGCCCAAAAGTGTCGTGTGATGTCATGGTGCAAGGAAGCCAAGCAGAGCGGCCAGAGCCTCGTGTCTGGGTCTGCAGGACAGGTCGGGAGTGGGATTGTCAGCGCTGTTTAGACTGGAGTGGACTGAAGGAACCACCTGGCTTGGAGAGAAACTGTCACTGTGACTCAGGACGGGGAGATGTTTGGCCGGTGAGAAGTTAGTATCATCTGTGCTGTCCTTGAGCTACTTACTATATCGAAAATAAAATAAGAAATATGTTTTTTTGCCCTAATATCTACCTTAAATCCAGTGTTGGTCATCTTACTTTAAAAAAGTAATTAGTTAAGTTACAAATTACTTCTCCCAAAAAGTAATTGCGTTAGTAACTCAGTTACTACATTGGAAAAGTAATTAGTTACACAGCAAAGTAACTGACATTTTTTTTTAATATTCTATACGTGTAACTAAGGGGCGGGTCTAGTATTACTGTAAGCAAGGGGCGCATTTATTATTATTGTTATATATCGTGTAACCAAGGGGCTGCTCTATTATTACTCTAACCAAGGGGCAGATCTGTTATAGCGTGTAAGCAAGGGGCGGGTCTATTATTATTATTATTATTATATCGTGTAAGGGGCGGGTCTATTATTATTATATCGTGTAAGGGACGGATGGCTACAGAAGAGGGCGAATGTTAAATTAATGGGCAGAGCTCGATATATAACAATAATAATAAATGCCCCCCTTGGTTACAGTAATACTAGACCCGCCCCTTAGTTACACGATAGACGCCCCTTGCAGAGTAGCACGAGCATCGGGAGCGTGCGGCATCGCCTCGTACAATTACATGTTAACTGCGCCTGCGCGGTATAGAGTTCACTCAGAGCTGTTTAGGTTCGGCAATTTTCGGAAGCTCCGTAGTCCTTCGTACTGCGCAAGCGCAGTACAGGGGGGATCTGTTTCGGCAGGACACCGGAATTGCACTACTGCCATCTAGTGGCGGTAGATGTAATTGGGGTAACTAAGCCAAAGTAATGGTAACTGAGTTACCATGAGGGGAAAAGTAATCAGTTAGATACTCGTTACCCTCTAAAGTAACTGCGTTACGTAACTCAGTTTATTTTAACTCAGTTACTTACATCACTGCTTAAATCACTTTGCTAATTGTATATTGTATTTGTTTGTAGCCTAAATACAAAAATTTGCACTTAAAACTGTAATTTTGTAACTTTCGGAAATGCCAGTAAAAACTTGGCTGTGCCAGGAAATTTTGGGTGTCGTGTCAGTAAATTTCAATCTGGTAGGTTGGCAACACTGAGGGTACTGCAAAGTTAACCAATGATTTCCATGCATTCAGAGTAAGGGCAGACACGGGTGCCCTCCACCTGAGAACAATGAGTTTCCTGGCATAAAAGAGGAGCAATCCCAGTAATGTGCGAACTGCCCCTGAGGGGGCTAGAGCATCCACCAAGCCAAGCAGGCAAATCTCCATATTTTGGGGTATAGGAATTGTTGTTAGTGTAGTGATGAAGGTTGTAATCAATGACCAGTAATGCTGGACTTCGGGGCACGACCAGATCATGTGGATGAACCCCGCAGAGTCAGCTTGACAGAGCCAACACTGCGACGTGCAGTCTGGGTAAATTTTATGAAGCCTGTATGGAGTATAATAAAATTTGTGTAGTATTTTAAACTGGATCAACCGATCTCTAGAGGAGACCAAGTGTCTAAAGGGGGAGTCCCAGACATCCTCCCAGTCCTCCCCATCTAGCTCCGGCAGCTCCGCCACCCAGAAGTCACGAAGCCTCTCCAAACCATGATGAACAGTAGGCTGCAGGGCCTTGTAAATTGTGGATAATGGTTTGGTCAATGTTTCTTGACGTAGGAGCAATTCTGTATTTGACTGGTAAAGGGTTATGGGAGCGCTTCCGAACTGTGCCCTATAAGCGTGGCGGAGCTGCAGGAACCGGAAGAAATACACATTGGGTAAGTTAAATCTACACTTGAGCTGGTCAAATGTCAGTAGTGCACCATTCTCACAGATATGATGTAGATATCTAATACCCCGCGACGCCCATATGACCGGGTCCGGTATGGAGTAGAGTTCAGGTAGAGACGGATTAATCCATAGTGGAGTATTTGGGGAGCGCACCTGAGGATCGGCCACCTGGGGGCCAGCTGCCCTGGACCATGCTCTCAGCACCGTTTTCATTGAGGTAGTGAGAGGATGTGGAGCCCTATGGCCCCGAAATAAAACGTTCCGCAATGCCTCAAACGACCCCACAACTGCAGCCTCCAAGGCAACCGCTGCATTAGAGGCATCCGATGCAAGCCAGTTGTGGGCATGGGTGAGCATCGCCGCAAGAAAATAAAGGAAAAAATCAGGACAGGCTAGGCCCCCCTGTGTCCAAGGTCTTTGGAGTATAGACAATCGGAAACGGGGAGGGGCGGAACCCCACAAAAAAATGGATATGTGAGAATTTACTCGCTTAAAAAAAACTTTGGGTATCCACATTGGAGAATGGCGCACTACGTATAGAAGAGGGGGGAGTAATTTCATTTTAATCAAATTGATCCGTCCAATCAGCGTGAGGGGGAGGTTAGCCCAAACCTTCAGCCTATTCTGGGTAGTTTGTAGAATAGGAAGAAGGTTAAGTCTACAAAAGTCCTGTACTCTGGGGGAAATAATAATGCCAAGATATTTTATATTCTCCGCCCATTGCAATGGAAGTGATGAATCCGCCAACTGTTTAGCACCTGGGTCCACTGGCATTATCTGGGATTTGTCCCAATTGACCTTTAGTTCCGACATGTCAGCTAAGCGTGAGAGGAGCTCCAACGCTGCCCGGAGGGAGGGCCCCGGATCCCGGAGGAAAAGGATAATATCGTTAATAGCATAAAGTGCTATTTTTTCCTCCAGGGACCCGACCCGCACCCCCCCAACAGCATCCGAGGACCGCCAGGGGCTCAACCATCAGGGAGAAGAGAGCGGGGGATAGAGGACACCCCTGTCGGGTACCACGCTCCACCGGAAATGATGAGGATAACACCCCGCCAAGCAGTGGCGGTGCGTGCATAGAGGGCGCAGGAGCGCCGCCCCCTCTCTCCTGCACCGCTCTATCACCAATAGATAGATTCATGCATTGCATGAATCTATCTATTGTCACCGCTGCCGCCCCCCTATTCAGGTGTCCGGTCCCTTGTCACTGGATGTGTGGCCCTTTAACCACTTACGGACCACCGCACGTCGATATACGTCCTAACTTTGAAGAGGAATATCGTTATGGCAGCAGCTAGCTGCCATAACCCCCGTTATCCTCTTCTTCGGCCGGCGGTCCGATAAGAGTGGTCTCCGCTGCGGATTCGCCGCAAGATCACTTTTATCGGTGGCGGGAGAGGGCCGCTCCGGTGCCCTCCGCCACTTGATGGGAGGAGTCTGTGATAATTATGTACATGGGAGGAGCCTGTGATATTTATGTACATGGGAGGAGCCTGTGATATTTATGTACATGGGAGGAGCCTGTGATAATTATGTACATGGGATGAGTCTGTTATACTTATGTACATGGGAGGAGCCTGTGATACTTATGTATATGGGAGGAGTCTGTGATACTTATGTACATGGGAGGAGCCTGTGATATTTATGTACATGGGATGAGTCTGTTATACTTATGTACATGGGAGGAGCCTGTGATACTTATGTATATGGGAGGAGTCTGTGATACTTATGTACATGGGAGGAGCCTGTCATACTTATGTACATGGGAGGAGCCTGTGATACTTATGTACATGGGAGGAGTGTGTGATACTTATGTACATGGGAGGAGTGTATGATACTTATGTACATGGGAGGAGCCTGTGATACTTATGTACATAGGAGGAGTCTGTGATACTTATGTACATGGGAGGAGCCTGTGATACTTATGTACATGGGAGGAGTCTGTGATACTTATGTACATGGGAGGAGTCTGTGATACTTATGTACATGGGAGGAGCCTGTGATACTTATGTACATGGGAGGAGCCGGTGATACTTCTGTACATGGGAGGAGTCTGTGATACTTATGTACATGGGAGGAGCCTGTGATACTTATGTACATGGGAGGAGTCTGTGATACTTATGTACATGGGAGGAGCCCGTGATACTTATGTACATGGAAGGAGCCTGTGATACTTATGTACATGGAAGGAGCCTGTGATACTTAGGTACTTGGGAGGAGCCTGTGATACTTATGTACATGGGAGGAGTCTGTGAAACTTATGCACATGGGAGGAGTCTGTGATACTTATGTACATGGGAGGAGTCTGTGATACTTATGTACATGGGAGGAGCCTGTGATACTTATGTACATGGGAGGAGCCTGTGATACTTAGGTACATGGGAGAAGCCTGTGATACTTATGTACATGGGAGGAGCCTGTGATACTTATGTACATAGGAGGAGCCTGTGATTCTTATGTACACGGGAGGAGCCTGTGATTATTATGTACATGGGAGGAGTCTGTGATACTTATGTACATGGGAGGAGTCTGTGATACTTATGTACATGGGAGGAGTATGTGATACTTATGTACATGGGAGGAGTCCGTGATACTTATGTACATGGAAGGAGCCTGTGATACTTATGTACATGGGAGGAGCCTGTGATTCTTATGTACATGGGAGGAGCCTGTGATTCTTATGTACATGGGCGGAGCCTGTGATTCTTATGTACATGGGATTTTTTTCTTTCCGTTTTTTTATTTTAAAGAAATTTGCAGAGATTTCCAACAAACTTCACGTTGTCATTATGGGGGATTGTTTGTAGAATTTTGAGGAAAATAATGAATTTAATCCATTTTGGAATAAGGCTGTAACATAACAAAATGTGGAAAAAGTGAAGCTCTGTGAATACTTTCCGGATGCTCTGTATACATATTGCGGTTGGAAAGTGGTGATGAGACTTTTGCAAACTGAATTCGTTTCTACGCCGACCCCTAAAGTGTTAAATAAAAAGAGATAAAAAAATCCGAGGTGCATCCTGCGGGGATTGTAAGAACACAGAAGAGTCGGGTTCGGTACAATTCTGAAGAGTGACAGCAGAAGTCTGAATAATAAGGGACGCGCCGGCTCAGGCTGTACGGCGGATCGAAAAGCTACGCCGAGCGAAGAGTGATGAAGGAAGCCGCTATTCACACAAAGAATACTCTTCACCTAGATGGTGGAAAATAAGATTCCCGGCTTGTCCATCCAACATAGAGATCCATTCACAGGAACTTCTGAAAGGGATTGGAAACGGTCTTTGTTGCGTTGGTGCATTTAGGAAAAATGGAGAATAATAGAAGAAGAAAATGGTTATTATGGCCATAAATACGGATCTTTGGTGGAGGAAGAAGGGGAGCCGAGGAGACGGACGTGCAGGCGTTGTGTAAGGACCAGTGATGTAAGTAACTGAGTTAAGATAAACGGAGTTTCTTAACGCAGTTACTTTAGAGGCTAACGAGTAATCTAACTGATTACTTTTCCCCTCATGGTAACTCAGTTCCCATTACTTTGGGCGGCGTTACCGCAATTACATCTACCGCCACTAGATGGCAGTAGTGTAATTCCGGTGTCCTGCCAAAAAAGTTCCCCTGCCGGATAAGGACCCCCCTGTACTGCGCAGGCGCATCGCTTGCACAGTACGGAGCTTACGAAAATTGCCGAACCTAAACAGCTCTGAGTGAACTCTACACCGCGCAGGCGCAGTTAACATGCTTGCGCTACTCTGCAAGGGGCGTCTATCGTGTAACTAAGGGGCGGGTCTAGTATTACTGTAACCAAGGGGCGCATTTATTATTGTTGTTATATATCGAGCTCTGCCCATTAATTTAACATTGACCAACACTGGTAAGGACATCGAAAAATTTACACACGGTGGAGTCACTTCAGTTCTTTAAATTTTGATCTTACAGCAGTCCGTCCGGGAAATTATATTTCTGAAGTCATTCATCATGTCTGTCTCCAAAATATTCGATTGTCACGCCAAAAATTACCAGACTGGAAGTGAAGGGTACATTACAGATGAATTCCAGGTACATATGGCGAGTACTAATCCAGCTTGGATCAACGTAACTCTGTATACACCATATATGTGAGCTTCCTCTAGAATCTGGAAATCACTGTAGAAGACACCGCTACTACACCAATAATACCATGCTACTACCCTGCTACTATCCCACTACTTCATCTCTACTACACTACTTCTACACCCCTTCTTCATCTCTTCTACAAGGCCACTACTACACCCCTACTTCACCTCTACTACGAGGCCACTACACCACTACTTCACCTCTACTACAAGGCCACTACACCACTACTACACCCCTACTTAACCTCTACTACAAGGCCACTTCACCACTACTACGAGGCCACTACACCACTACTACACCCCTACTTCACCTCTACTACAAGGCCACTACACCACTACTACACCCCTACTTCACCACTACTACAAGGCCACTACACCACTACTACACCCCTACTTCACCTCTACTACAAGCTCACTACACCCCTACTACAAGCTCACTACACCCCTACTACACCCCTACTTCACCTCTACTACAAGGCCACTACGTGGGCGCTTTTATCAGCTCAAACAACGCTAAAACACTGCTAATGCCCCGTAGACACAGCTATTACACCAATAATACCATGCTACTACCCTGCTCCCACTACTTCATCTCTACTACACTGCTTCTACACCCCTTCTTCATCTCTTCTACAAGGCCACTACTACACCCCTACTTCACCTCTACTACAAGGCCACTACACCACTACCTCACCTCTACTACAAGGCCACTACATCACTACTACACCCCTACTTCACCTCTACTACAAGGCCACTACACCACTACTACACCACTACTTCACCTCTACTACAAGGCCACTACACCACTACTACACCCCTACTTCACCTCTACTACAAGGCCACTACACCACTACTACACCACTACTTCACCTCTACTACAAGGCCACTACACCACTACTACACCCCTACTTCACCTCTACTACAAGGCCACTACACCACTACTACACCACTACTTCACCTCTACTACAAGGCCACTACACCACTACTACACCCCTACTTCACCTCTACTACAAGGCCACTACACCACTACTACACCACTACTTCACCTCTACTACAAGGCCACTACACCACTACTACACCCCTACTTCACCTCTACTACAAGGCCACTACACCACTACTACACCCCTACTTCACCTCTACTACAAGCTCACTACACCACTACTACACCCCTACTTCACCTCTACTACAAGGCCACTACACCACTACCACACCCCTATTTCACCACTACTACAAGGCCACTACACCACTACTACACCCCTACTTCACCTCTACTACAAGCTCACTACACCCCTACTACAAGCTCACTACACCCCTGTAAGGAAACGTGGGAAGTGTATAGTTACCCTTTAAGATTTAATAATATTGTACAAAGATGTTTTTCTGTTTTTCTGTAGAAACTCACTCTAACTCTGTTTATCTCACACTCACACTTTCTCATAACAAGTTTACTTTTCTGTTCTGTGCTTCCCACACTAGCGTGTTTACCAAAAAATGCTGAGAACCTTGTCAAGGACATATATTGCGTGGGACATTTTTAGAGTAAATTGTGACGTTGAGTCTGAAGGCAGAAATATTATGAATCTTGCAGATCAATATTGATTGTATAACAAAATGCTTGAATGTGATTGGTTGTTCATGGGGCGTTCTCCCTATGCAACCTCCCCCTTTTGATTATTGTATTGATTATTGTATATGCTCTGTACAGCGGGAAGTAAATGTATTCTTGATCACCCATACACGGTGTATGATGTCTGATTACCTGTCCGGACAGACAGACAGAGTTTTTTCCATTGACCGTCAAAGTCCAGTAGAGGACCTAACAGAGGACCTAACACCCCTACTTCACCTCTACTACAAGGCCACTACACGGGCGCTTTTATCAGCTCAAACAACGCTAAAACACTGCTAAGACTAGTGGCGCTTTACCGCTACCGCACCCCCACCCCAGTGTGAAAGTAGCCTTATGAACATAAACCCCAAGGAGCTTACAATCTAAGCTCCCTAACTCACATTCATTCATACACATACTAGAGCCAATTAACCTCCCAGAATGTCTTTGGGGCATGGGAGGAAACCGGAGTACCCGGAGGAAACCTACACAGGCACAGGGAGAACATGTAAACTCCAGGCAGATAGTGCTGTGGTTGGGATTTGCACCAACGACTAGACCAGTGGTAGCTGGTGGTATATTTTTTGGGACCCGCGGTCAGTTTGGAGGTTGGGTCACGGGCACCCCCCCTGGTTGGTCGGTCACCAGCCCCGCGCTTTGGTGACGGGAGCTCGCTCCGGGATCCGTTGCTTCTCCTCCTGGCCGAACAGGAAGTGGGTCCTGAGACCCAAGAGACCTGATTGGCCGGAAAATCTAAGACCCCAGTTGGGTCTTAGGATTCGCTTCCTGATTGGAGAGGAGGAGAATCAGGAAGACGATAGCGAATATTAATTCACTATTGTCACACAACAGGGTGGGCTCGGGGCACAGTGCTCCGCGCCCCGAGCCCACCCTTTTTTGAAGCCAATTAGAGCCTCAGGCCCTAATCATGTGCTTCAAAAAAAATAAACCCCATTGAAATCCATGCGTCCGCCACCTCTGCATGTAGATTAGGGGTCAGGCTGGGGGTAGGGGGAGGCCGGCGGGGGCTGCGCCTAGTATGGACGGCCGCCACTACGTGGCCCTTTAAGATCCCAGCCGTGGGTCGCGCGCCGCCGGCACGCTCGCAACCCTGTCCTGAGCTCCGTGACCCCGGCCGCGGGACCAGCGGACCCGATCGCCGCTGGTGTCCTGCGATCGGGTCACAGAGCTGAAGAACGGGGAGAGGTCTGTGTAAACAAACCTCTCCCCGTGCTTCCTAGTGACGCTGTCACTGATCGGCTGTTCCCTGTCATCGGGAAAGCCGATCAGTGATGTCAGACGCAAAGCCACGCCCCCCTATAGTAAAAAAAAAAAAACACACACACACTTAACCCCTCCCGGCCCCCTAGTGGTTAACTGCTTCACTGCCAGTGTCATTTACATAGGAATCAGTGCATTTAAATAGCATTGATTTCTGTATAAATGACAATGGTCCCAAAAATGGGTCAAAAGTGTCCGATGTGTCCGCCATAATGTCGCAGTCACAATAAAAATCGCTGATCGCCGCCATTACTAGTAAAAAAATAAATATTAATAAAAATGCTGTAAAATTATCCCCTATTTTGTAAACGCTATAACTTTTGCGCAAACTAATCAATAATCGCTAATTGCGATTTTTTTTTAACCAAAAATATGTAGAAGAATACGTATCGGCCTAAACTGAGGAAAAAAAAATGTTTTTTTATATATTTTTGGGGGATATTTATTATAGCAAAAAGTAAAAAATATTGCATTTTTTTCAAAATTGTCGCTCTATTTTTGTTTATAGCGCAAAAAATAAAAACCGCAGGGGCGATCAAATACCACCAAAAGAAAGTTATATTTGTGGGGAAAAAAGGACGCCGATTTTGTTTGGGAGCCACGTCGCACGACCGCGCAACTGTCAGTTAAAGAGACGCAGCGCCGAATCGCAAAAAAGGGGCCTGGTCCTTTGGCTGCCAATCGGTCCGGGGCTGAAGTGGTTAACCCTTCCCTAAATTGGCTACAAGTACAGAGTCAATGCTGTAAACACTCATAAAAAAAACACTCTTCTTAACGGAAACGTATTATTTCTAAATAACAGCACTTCCAAAGTCTCTGTGCTTTTAAAAGGTCAGATAATTGTTTTGCCGAAGCCGCATGTCCATGCAAAGATTCAATGCGGTTGGGAGTCCTGCGCTCTAAGAGGCGTCCTTTTATTCTCCCGACATTCCTGCGACTAGTATCTGGTTGTTTATTTCGTACAAGGTCCTCTATATTCATCATTTGCAGCACGAGATGTACAATTTGTTCTAAGAGTTCATCTCCCAGCCACGTTCAAGCGTTGCGTGATCTCTGACACTGAATCCGTGAAGCAACAAAAAAAAAATGTCCGGCGCGTCGGTAGAAATCCGTTTTCTGTTGTGTTTAATGACTGCGTATCGTCGTGGTTTATATGAACAATGGAAGATGTTTTTATCTCAGGACAAGATTTGATATTACTAAATACCTTTTTTTATTACTGTATTCTTTTTTTTACTTCAAGAGCGTGATGGCACGGGCTTCTGCCCACTGCGGAAAGCGTCTCTTTAGATGGCGTGCGTCTCTTTTGTACGCTTGTCCCTAAGGCCTCATTCACACTTGGCGATTTGGAATCAAGGGCGGAATCCAAATCACATGGCCATAAGGCCCCTTTCACACTGGGGCGTTTTTCAGGCGTTTTTCAGGCGCTTAAGACCAGTAAAGCGCTTCTAAACTGCCAGTAAAAACACTGAGCGCTTTTGAAGAGCTTTTCAGGCGCTTTTGAAGCGCTTTCCATTTATTTCAATGGGGAGGGGAGTTTTTCACAGCCCGGCCAGCACACTGCTCCAGTGTGAAAGCGTTCATTGATTTTAATGGAAATAAGTTTTCGTGAGCTTTTTAGGCGCTGTTTTTAGCGTGAAAGCGCCTGAAAAGCGCCTCAGTGTGAAAGTGGTCTAAGGCTACTTTCACACTGGAGCGGTGGGGGCGCTGGCGGTAAAGCGGCGCTATATTTAGCGCCGCTTTACCGGCGTTTTAGCGGCGCATTGCGGCTGCTCGCGGGGTGTTTTTACCCCCCGCGAGCGGCCGAAAAAGGGTCAATACCGCCCGCAAACCGCCGCTATTGCAGCGTTTTGCGGGCGGGTTCGGCGCGCTCCCCCATTGTTTTCAATGGGACCGGGCGCTATAGGAGCGGTAAATATACCGCTCCTATAGCGAGCCAAAGATGCGGCTTGCAGGACATTTTTGAGCGTCCTGCAAGCGCACCGCTTCAGTGTGAAAGCCCTCGGGCTTTCACACTGAAGGAACAGCAACAGCTGTTTCGGGTCGGTTTGCAGGCGCTATTCTTAGCGCAATAGCGCTTGCAAACCGCCCCAGTGTGAAAGGGGCCTTATTGTTAAAAAAAGCGCCTGTAAAGCGCTTGAAAGAAGCCTCATCTGCAATCCCAATGTGAAAGCCCCGAGTGCTTTCACACTGAGGCGCTGCGCTGGCGGGGCGTCAACAAAAAGTCCTGCAAGCAGCTTCTTTGCAGCGCTTTTGGAGCGGTGAATACACGGCTCCTAAAGCGCCCCTTCCCATTGAAATCAATGGGAAGCGCCTGCAAAACGCCCAAAAAGCGCCTGAAAAATGCCCAAAAAGCGCCTTTGGCAGCAGCGCTTAGTGGGCGCTTTTAACCCTTTATTTGGCCATTAGCAGGGGTTAAAAGCGCTCAAAAAACGCTGGTAAAGCGCTGCTAGTTTAAGCGGCGCTTTACGAGGGTTTTTCGGGCGCTGGCAGTGTGAAAGGGCTCTTAAAGCACTTGGGGCTTTCACATTGGGATTGCAGATGAGGCTTTTTTCAAGCGCTTTACAGGCGATTTTTTTAACGATAAAGCGCCTGAAAAACGCCTAGAAAACGCCCCAGTGTGAAAGGGGCCTGAGTGGCAAAACACGCAATATGTGCTCAGGTGGCATTTAGAATGCGGTGCGCTTTTGCCGCGATTGGCGCACGTCAGGATCACAGGGCCAAACGCTCGTGAAGCTTGGTGCCCAAAAAAGGTAGCAGGAGCTTCTTTTCGGCGACAAACGTGCAGGGGGGAGCCCATTGACCAGTGGCGGCTGGTGTAAAAAAAATTTTGGTGGGACACCAAACAGTATAAAACCCCATCCCCCCCCCCCCCCCCCCCCCCGTCGGTCAGTAGCACTTACCCCATCACCGGCGACTTCCACCTGCTTGGTAGACTCCCGTTCTCCTGCTCTCTATCACTGGTGGCTTCTCGTTCTCCTGCTCTCCATGGCAGCGGCTTCCATCTCCTCCCTCCTCGGCGGCCAATCGGGAGTTTTCCCTTTTCGGCCAATCGGAAAACTCTGCGACTCTGCTTCAAAAAATCCCCAGCCACCGTAATTCATGAGCCCGGTGACTCGAAGGGGGCCACTACTGCCATGGATAGATTCATGCTATGCATGAATCTATTTATTACCATATAGGGCAGTGATGGAGAACCTTTTTGAGCCCGAGTGCCCAAACTGAAATAAATACATTGGTTTTGTGTTGCAAAGTGCCAACACGGCAATTCGCGAGAGAGGGGGGCTGAGCGAGAGAGAGGGGTTGTGTGAGAGAGAGAAAGAGAGAGGGGTGTGTGAGAGAGAGAGAGAGAGAGGGTTGTGTGTGAGAGAGAGAGAGAGGGGACAGCAAGAGTGAGGGGTGTGAGAGTGATGCTGAGAGGGAGGGGGGGCTGAGAGAGAGGGGTGTGAGAGATATGCTGAGAGAGGTAACAGAGAGAGGGTAAGGGGCTGAGAGAGAAAGGGGTGTGAGAGAGATATGCTGAGAGGGAGAGGGGCTGAGAGAGAGGGAGAGGGGCTGAAAGAGGGAGGGGGGCTGAGAGAGGGAGGGGGGGCTGAGAGAGAGGAGACAGAGAGAGAGGGGTGTGAGATATGCTGAGAGAGAGGGCAACAGAGAGAGGGCGAAGAGCTGAGAGAGAGGGGTGTGAGAGAAATGCTGAGAGAGAGGTGAGCTGAGAGAGAGGGAGGGGGACAGAGAGAACGAGAGATGGGGGACAGAGAGAGAGGGGTGTGAGAGAGGGGGAACAGAGAAAGAGAAGGGGGACAGAGAAAATAGGGACAGAGAGAGAGAGGGGGGTGCGAGAGAGATGCTGAGAGAGAAGGGTGAGCTGAGAGGGGGAACAGAGAGCCTATCCCGGGGGCATCTGGCTGCCAGGCTGTGTAAGGGCCTAGTAAGAAGTAAGAGGGCAGAGCAGGGTCGGGATTGCGGCTTGCAGTCCAACCAGAAGTGAGAAGTTCTGCAGGCCGGAGAACCTGTCGTGGTCGGGGGTTAGCAGGGAAGCTGTCGCCACTAAGGGACCAACCACCTTTACCAGGGACCACAGTGAGTAACTGAAGCAAGTACCGGAGCAGTATTCTCACCAACCGGGGACGGTGGAGAATCGGGAAACTTCAGGGGGTGATCAAGTCAGGGACCCAACCAGCGGAGGTGGCGCAGCCTTGTAAGTCAGGCCAGGGACCGAGCCGGTTATCAGGGGTGGGGCCTGAGAGGTGTCTGGAGTGCCAATCTAGGGACCCAGCAGGGAAGCGGTGGGTGACGCTTGAGGGAGATACCAGGGAGCTCCAGGGATTCAGAGTCAGTGAATCAGAGGGTCCAGTGAGAGACCGGGAGTTCAAGAGGCTGAAGAACTACAAGTAGAAGTTGTAGTGAAGCTGAGAGGACTATAACGATTTGTGTTAGGGACTGTTGGGGGGCTGTTGCCATGGGAGACAGCAATCCTGCACGTGCAGATGTGGCTCCTTGCTGGGGGGCCTTTCCCTGTACGGCTGTCCTCCTATTAAAGTCTCGGATTCTGCCAATGGAAATTGCAACTGCTTAAGGGTGTCCTGGCCCTAACCCTCTTTCCCCCTCAAAATATAAAAAGGACTTTTAAGAGAAATAAAACCTCTTTAACATCCAAGAAGTGTCTGGCGCCCAATGACTTTATCCACCTTGCACCCACTATGTCTCATAACCCACCACATACAGAAGGGTGTCAGCTGTCTTTGGCCCTGAAGGTTCTCATTGGACTGGAGGAGGCCGGAGACTGTTCTACACAACCAAAAAACGGAAATGTATTTTATTGGAATTTTA
Source organism: Lithobates sylvaticus (assembly GCA_028564925.1). Taxonomy (NCBI): domain Eukaryota; kingdom Metazoa; phylum Chordata; class Amphibia; order Anura; family Ranidae; genus Lithobates; species Lithobates sylvaticus. Next base: position 213,278,189 of record CM053035.1, on the reverse strand, counting down.
TGTGATGGACCAACACAAAGTGGCACATAATTGTGAAGTGGAAGGAAAATGATAAATGATACAAATAAATATGTGAAAAGTGTGGGGGGGAGGGGCATTTGTATGGCGCCCCCCGGAGTCAATACTTTGTAGAACCCCCTTTCTCTACAAGTCTTTTTGGGGGTGTCTCTACCAGCTTTGCCCATCTAGAGAGGACATTTCTGCCCATTCTTCTTCTTTGTAGAATATCTCAAGCTCTGTCAGATTGGATGGAGGGCGTCTGTGATCAGCAATTTTCAAGTCTTGCCACAGATTTTCAATGTGATTTAGGTCTGGACTGTGACTGGGCCATTCTAACACATGAATATGCTTTGATCTAAACCATTCCATTGTAGCTCTGGCTGTATGTTTCGGGTCGTTGTCCTGCTGAAAGGTGAACCCCCCCTCCCCCCCAGTCTCAAGTCTTTTGTAGACTCCAACAGGTTTTCTTCTAAGATTGTCCTGTATTTGTCTCCATCCATCTTCCCAACGTAAGACGTTTCTTGTAGGTGGTGATCAGGTTTGCACATCTCAGGAGGGATTTTGCTCCTCTCTTCTCTACAGATCTTCTCTAAATCCTTAAGGTTTCCAGTAGACATGTGCACAACAAAAAAATTTGTTTATTTTCGTTTTGTTTTTTTCGTTTCCATCGATTCGTAACGATTCGTACATTCGTAAGAGTTATTTTTTCGTTGATTCGTTCTTTCGTTAGTTTAATTTTCGGACGCATTCGTATTTATTCGTACATTCGTAACATTCGTAACATTCGTAGATTCGTAATCGGAGCATAATTTGATGTAATGTGTATGCTATTATTACATTTTAATAATTTACGAATCGAAAAAAAAAGTTCCGAATCGAAAAAAAAAAAAGTTACGAATCGAAAAAAAAAGTTACGAATCGAAAAAAAAAGTTACGAATGTACGAATTTTTGGGTTAAATAGAGAAATAAAAAAGTTACGAATCGAAAAAAAAAAAGTTACGAATCGAAAAAAAAAAAAAAGTTACGAATCGAAAAAAAAATTACGAATCGAAAAAAAAGTTACGAATGTACGAATTTTTGGGTTAAATAGAGACACGGAAAATTACAAATCGAAAAAAAAAAGTTACGAATCGAAAAAAAAAAAAAAAAAACAGTACGAATCGAAAAAAAAGTTACAAATGTAAACATTTTTTTGTTCTATAGAGACACGGAAAATTACAAATCGAAAAAAAAAAAAAAAAAAGTTACGAATTGAAAAAAAAAAGTTACGAATTGAAAAAAAAGTTACGAATCGAAAAAAAAAAAGTTACGAATCGAAAAAAAAAATTACGAATCGAAAAAAAAAAGTTACGAATGTACGAATTTTTGGGTTAAATAGAGACACGGAAAATTACAAATCGAAAAAAAAAAGTTACGAATCGAAAAAAAAAAAAGTTACGAATCGAAAAAAAAGTTACGAATGTACAAATTTTTTTGTTCAATAGAGACACGGAAAATTACAAATCGAAAAAAAAAAAAAAAAAAGTTACGAAATGAAAAAAAAGTTACGAATTTAAAAAAAAGTTACGAAGCGAAAAAAAAAAAAGTTACGAATCGAAAAAAAAGTTACGAATGTATGAATTTTGGGGTTAAATAGAGACACGGAAAATTACAAATCGAAAAAAAAAAAAAGTTACGAATCGAAAAAAAAAAGTTACGAATCGAAAAAAAAAGTTACGAATGTACGAATTTTTGGGTTAAATAGAGACACGGAAAATTACAAATCGAAAAAAAAAGGTTACCAATCTAAAAAAAAAAAAGTTACGAATCGAAAAAACAGTTACGAATGTACAAAATTTTTTTGTTCAATAGAGACACGGAAAATTACAAATCGAAAAAAAAAAAAAAAAAAAAGTTACGAATTGAAAAAAAAGTTACGAATTGAAAAAAAAGTTACGAATCGAAAAAAAAAAAAGTTACGAATCGAAAAAAAAAAAAGTTACGAATCGAAAAAAAAGTTACGAATGTACGAATTTTTTTCGTTCAATCCATTCGAGGCACGTTTAGCAGCGCCATTGTAAGGGACACGGAAAATGACCAATTCAACAACAAAAAAAGTTACGAATGTACGAATTTTTTTCGTTCGTTTTCGTTTTTCGGATTTTCTTCATTAGTACATTTGTTGTTTCTAATTGGTTTTTTTCGGATTTTCGTTGTTTTTCGGATTCGTTCGCTTCGAATGATTCGTTAATCGGATTCGTACGATTCGAACCATTCGTTACGATTCGTTATTCGGATTCGTACGATTCGAACAATTCGTTACGATTCGTTATTCGGATTCGTACGATTCGAATGATTCGTTCATTCGTACGAAAACGAACGAACGAAAATAACGAAAAAAAACTGAAAAAAAACGAAAAAAAAACGAAACGAATTGCACATGTCTAGTTTCTTGGCTGTTGCTTGGCAACTCGAAATTTCAGCTCCTCCATACATTTTCTATAGGATTAAGGTCTGGAGACTGGCTAGGCCACTCCATGACCTTAATGTGCTTCTTCTTGAGCCACTCCTTTATGAGAGTAGAACTTGTCTCTGGTCCTCCGAACGAGGAAGTTGGGTAGACACAAACCTGGGAGGGGGAATGCTGGAGAAGGTCCACCTGTGCCCTGACGAGACCGTCTTGATGACCCAATAATCCGAGATCGAGGCCACCCAGACGTGCCGGAAGAGGGATAGACGGGCCCCCACCCCGACCCACCTGGGCGGGCACGATCTCAGAAGGATTTGGGTGGCTCACGTCCACCAGACGACTGGTTCTTGGTGGACTTGCGAAAGGAACTCTGTCCCCTGTTCCAATTCCTTCTGAAGTCCCTTCCTGGTTTGTAGGAGCGTACCTCCCTCGAGCGCTCAGGGCTTCGTCTCTTGAATTGAGGTTTCTTCCGCCCGAGCAGTCTTCTGTCCTGGGGAAGGAACCCCGACTTACCGCCTGTCGCCCGCGTTATGGCATCATCTAACTTGTTACCGAATAACGTAGATCCCTCGAAGGGGATTTTGCACCAGGCCTGTTTGGAAACAGGATCGGCGAGCCAAGGCCGTAGCCATAAGGCGCGCTTAGCCGTGACAGATGACAGCATAATGCGTGCCAACAGACGAATTAAGTCGATGGAAGCCTCCCCCAGAAAAAATGCTGCGAGTTTTAGTTCTGCTGCTGCCGAACTCCTGGCCAGTTCGGCCGATACGCTATTCAGGAAGGAGTCCACATTTTCAGTCCATGCCTCCATGGACATAGCTGCTAGGGCTAAGACGGGCTTACAGGCCATTCCAGCCAGACCGTAGATCCTTTTGAGGTCCTGGTCGATCTTCCTCTCCAGACCATCTTTAAAGGAAACAGAGTCCTCCATCGGGAGAGTGACATGCTTGGCCAAGCGCATCAGCGCTGCATCCACCAGCGGAGCGTTCTCCAGATGCTTCACCTCTTCCGACTTAAAGGGGTACAGCCTGGAAGTCTTGGTAGTCATGGAGGATTTCCTATCCACCCTGCTCCACTCTTCCTCTATCACATCCTTTAATTCTGTGAGTAAAGGGAAGTTTGGCCGCTCTTTACCCAGCTGCTTAAAAAACTTCTTCTGCTTGGCCGGGGGAGTAGACGCTTCTTCCCACTTGAGGGCTTCTTTAACTGCCTTAATCAGTGGTGAGACCATGGCGAAATCAAAGCCCCCGATCTCTTCGTCCGGGAATTCTTCTCCCGAGGACTCACCGGAAGCCTCGTAGGGCTGGGACGTACCCGGATCATCACGGGATTCATCAGCCTGAGGACCAGACGCCGTTGTTGACTGGCTCAACGTGTGAGGGGCCACCATGTCCTTAAGTGACTGCTGTACAACACGTTTCACCAGGGACTCTATGCGCTGGTTTTCCGTGTCTTTTTCCCCGACCGCCTTGGAAAAAACACCTGTCACATAATGACTTGCCATCCGGGATTCGTGTCTTACAGCCCCAGCACGTTCTGTACTTTGGGCGTTCATCATGGCGGTGGGAGCGGTGTCTGGAGGAGGAATGAGAACTTCTCCTCTGATGATGAGACCCATGCGAGGATCCTTGCTTAGATCTAGATGATTGTTTCTGTTGTTGTGGCCTGGCAAGGTCCCTATCCTGCGAATCTGGTCTGGAAGGGCTGAAGCACAAACAGGGTAGGGGAGAGAAACATTGGCATCAGAGAAATGCAAATAAGCAACACAGTTGTACCTCAACCCCTCCCTTACCAGCACATACCTAGTGCGTAAGGGCTGGCCACTAAGAGGCGGTGAATTGTCCATGACCTGTGGACGACGGGCGTCACAATATGAATACTGCAGTCTGTAAGAGAAAAATACCCTAAGCAACAAAAACCCGGCAACACAAAAAAAGAACTAGCAAGGACAATGCGTGCCAACTCTGGTTTTTTTCTTTTTTTTTTTTTTTTTTAAAAACATCATATTACTGCATGCATAAAAACATATACCCGTATAAAAGCATAAGACGGTATTGTGCCATTACATTTGGAAGAAAATGACCCCCAAAGAATATATTCACAATTTTAAAATACATGCATATACCTTTAAAGAAACACCTTTTTTTTTTTTGCATTTAAAAAGTACACTCAGAGTAACAGCACTGACCTTGTAGTAGTTGCCTGGGCTGGGGAACGGGCTTGCTGCTTCCACACTCCTGAAAAACCCAGATAGGACTGCAGCTGCAGCCCAGAATTTAAATTCCCCGCCCGTGACGTCACCGCTCCTCCCCGCACACCTGTGCCGAGGGAAAATCATACTGCGCATGCGCGACCGCCAGGCCGCGCACGCGCGAACCAGGCCTCGCTTTCGCCGGAGGCTGGTGCGCATGCGCAGACCGCCGAGGCGGCCAGGAACCCGGAAACCATACGGCGAGCTGGAACGCAGGAGCGCTCCAGCCGCCATCCAGGGGGGGAGTACACTAGACACCAGGGATAATACACACAACAAACAATACTGCCATGGAAAAAATAACAGTGCAGACCTTGCCAGCCGCCGATGCCATCCGTCCAGCGTCCCAGCGACCACCAGCATACCGAGGCAACACCACCCCGTTCTGGGGGGAGAAGGACATCCAGCCTCAAAAGCTTACTCGCCCGCCCATGGCTGAGCACAGAGCTTTGCACCGCACAGGTATGCTTCTTCAGAAAAATCCGAAATCCTACCGGACGCGAACGAAATGTGAAGGTCCATAGGAGGAGGACAAAAAAGGAACACAGCATGGAGTGGTGAGTACTCTTTTATGGTAATGGGGTCCTATAGCATTGGAGAGGAGGCGGGGTTAACCCACACGTAGGCTGCCATGGAGTCTGTCAGGAAAAAAAAGTTACGAATCGAAAAAAAAGTTACGAATGTACAAATTTTTTGGTTCAATAGAGACACGGAAAATTACAAATCGAAAAAAAAAAACAAGTTACGAATCGAAAAAAAAGTTACGAATGTACGAATTTTTTTTGTTCAATAGAGACACGGAAAATTACAAATTGAAAAAAAAAAAAAAAAAAAAAAAAAGTTACGAATTTAAAAAAAAGTTACGAATCGAAAAAAAAAGTTACGAATCGAAAAAAAAAGTTACGAATCGAAAAAAAGTTACGAATGTACGAATTCGTAACGATTCGTACATTCGTAAGTCGTCGGTGTTCGTATTCGTAACGATTCGTACATTCGTAAGAGTTATTTTTTCGTTGATTAGTTTTTTCGTTTCGTAAATTTTCGGACGCATTCGTATTTATTCGTACATTCTTAACATTCGTAACATTCGTAGATTCGTAATCGGAGCATAATTCATAATTTTATGTAATGTGTATGCTATAATTACATTTTAAGAATTTACGAATCGAAAAAAAAAAAGTTACGAATCGAAAAAAAAAAAAGTTACGAATCGAAAAAAAAGTTACGAATGTACAAATTTTTTGGTTCAATAGAGACACGGAAAATTACAAATCGAAAAAAAAAAAACAATTTACGAATCGAAAAAAAAGTTACGAATGTACGAATTTTTTTTGTTCAATAGAGACACGGAAAATTACAAATTGAAAAAAAAAAAAAAAAAAAAAGTTACGAATTTAAAAAAAAGTTACGAATCGAAAAAAAAAGTTACGAATCGAAAAAAAAAGTTACGAATCGAAAAAAAAGTTACGAATGTACGAATTCGTAACGATTCGTACATTCGTAAGTCGTCGGTGTTCGTATTCATAACGATTCGTACATTCGTAAGAGTTATTTTTTCGTTGATTCGTTTTTTCGTTTCGTAAATTTTCGGACGCATTCGTATTTATTCGTACATTCTTAACATTCGTAACATTCGTAGATTCGTAATCGGAGCATAATTCATAATTTTATGTAATGTGTATGCTATAATTACATTTTAAGAATTTACGAATCGAAAAAAAAAGTTACGAATCGAAAAAAAAAAAGTTACGAATCGAAAAAAAAGTTACGAATGTACAAATTTTTTGGTTCAATAGAGACACGGAAAATTAAAAATCGAAAAAAAAAAAACAAGTTACGAATCGAAAAAAAAGTTACGAATGTACGAATTTTTTTGTTCAATAGAGACACGGAAAATTACAAATTGAAAAAAAAAAAAAAAAAAAAAGTTACGAATTTAAAAAAAAGTTACGAATCGAAAAAAAAAAAAGAAGTTACGAATCGAAAAAAAAAGTTACGAATCGAAAAAAAGTTACGAATGTACGAATTCGTAACGATTCGTACATTCGTAAGTCGTCGGTGTTCGTATTCATAACGATTCGTACATTCGTAAGAGTTATTTTTTCGTTGATTCGTTTTTTCGTTTCGTAAATTTTCGGACGCATTCGTATTTATTCGTACATTCTTAACATTCGTAACATTCGTAGATTCGTAATCGGAGCATAATTCATAATTTTATGTAATGTGTATGCTATTATTACATTTTAATAATTTACGAATCGAAAAAAAAAGTTACGAATCGAAAAAAAAGTTACAAATGTACAAATTTTTTGGTTCAATAGAGACACGGAAAATTACAAATTGAAAAAAAAAAAAAAAAAGTTACGAATTTAAAAAAAAGTTACGAATCGAAAAAAAAAGTTACGAATCGAAAAAAAGTTACGAATGTTCGTATTCGTAACGATTCGTACATTCGTAAGTCGTCGGTGTTCGTATTCGTAACGATTCGTACATTCGTAAGAGTTATTTTTTCGTTGATTTGTTTTTTCGTTTCGTTAATTTTCGGACGCATTCGTATTTATTCGTACATTCGTAACATTCGTAGATTCGTAATCGGAGCATAATTCATAATTTTATGTAATGTGTATGCTATTATTACATTTTAAGAATTTACGAATCGAAAAAAAAGTTACGAATGTACAAATTTTTTGGTTCAATAGAGACACGGAAAATTACAAATCGAACAAAAAAAAAAAAAGTTACGAATCGAAAAAAAAGTTACGAATCAAAAAAAAAGTTACGAATCGAAAAAAAAAAGTTACGAATCGAAAAAAAAGTTACGAATGTACAAATTTTTTGGTTCAATAGAGACACGGAAAATTACAAATCGAAAAAAAAAAAAAAAAAGTTACGAATCGAAAAAAAAGTTACGAATGTACGAATTTTTTTGTTCAATAGAGACACGGAAAATTACAAATCGAAAAATAAAAAAAAAGTTACGAATCGAAAAAAAAGTTACGAATGTACGAATTTTTTGGTTCAATAGAGACACGGAAAATTACAAATCGAAAAAAAAATAAAAAAGTTACGAATCGAAAAAAAAAAAAAGTTACGAATCGAAAAAAAGTTACGAATGTACGAATTCGTAACGATTCGTACATTCGTAAGTCGTCGGTGTTCGTATTCATAACGATTCGTACATTCGTAAGAGTTATTTTTTCGTTGATTTGTTTTTTCGTTAGTTTAATTTTCTGACGCATTCGTATTTATTCGTACATTCTTAACATTCGTAACATTCGTAGATTCGTAATCGGAGCATAATTCATAATTTTATGTAATGTGTATGCTATTATTACATTTTAAGAATTTACGAATCGAAAAAAAAAGTTACGAATCGAAAAAAAAGTTACAAATGTACGAATTTTTTGGTTCAATAGAGACACGGAAAATTACAAATCGAAAAAAAAATGTAACGAATCGAAAAAAAAAGTTACGAATCGAAAAAAAAGTTACGAATGTACAAATTTTTTTGTTCAATCTATTCGAAGCACGTTAAGCAGCACCATTGTAAGGGACACGGAAAATTACCAATTCAACAAAAAAAAAAAAAGTTACGAATGTACAAATTTTTTCGTTCGTTTTTTCTTCATTAGTACATTCGTTGTTTCTAATTTGTTTTTTTCGGATTTTCGTTGTTTTTCGGATTCGTTCGATTTGAATGATTCGTTAATCGGATTCGTACGATTCGAATGATTCGTTCATTCGTACGAAAACGAACGAACGAAAATAACTAAAAAAAACGAAAAACTAAAAAAAACGAAACGAATTGCACATGTCTAGTTGGCTCCATGCCATCTTTAAAGCCATACCCTACTATGGCACCAGCCCAAGCTAGACCCCATTCTCCCCGGTACATGAGGCTCTGTGGGCGGAAGGCACAGGTGCACCGCTCAGCTCCGCTCCCGGCGACCTGGAAAGTCCAGGTGAGACCCACAGCTACTACTGCTGAAAGTAGTACATTGATGGTGCTGAAACCTTAAGTAACTGATACTATAGAACTTGAATTTTATTGAAGTTGTGCTGATAAAGTCCGTATGGGGCATCTGGGTAGAAAAGTGGGCTGCTTCCGGGCACCGAGGGACCACCACAAGCACCTCAAGATGCAAATAAAATGTTTGCATCAAAAAAAAAAAAAAGTGGCAAAGTATTGGAGTCAGTGGTGGTTGGCGCTCAAAATTTTTGGGGGGCGCAAACAAAATACCGAAAAAAAACCCATCAATACCAGCCACTGTGCCCATCAATTGCAGCCTCTGTGCCCATCAATTGCAGCCTCTGTGCCCATCAAATGCAGTCACTGGGCCCCATCAAATGCAGCCTCTGTGCCCATCAAATGCAGCCTCTGTGCCCATCAAATGCAGCCACTGGGCCCCATCAAATGCAGCCTCTGTGCCCATCAAATGCAACCACTGGGCCCATTAAATGCAGCCACTGGGCCCATCAAATGCAGCCTCTGTGCCCATCAAATGCAGCCACTGGGCCCCATCAAATGCAGCCTCTGTGCCCATCAAATGCAGCCTCTGGGCCCCATCAAATGCAGCCTCTGTGCCCATCAAATGCAGCCTCTGTGCCCATCAAATGCAGCCTCTGTGCCCCATAAAATGCAGCCACTGTGCCCATCAAATGCAGCCACTGGGCCCCATAAAATGCAGCCACTGTGCCCATCAAATGCAGCCACTGGGCCCCATCAAATGCAGCCTCTGTGCCCTTCAAATGCAGCCACTGGGCCCCATAAAATGCAGCCACTGTGCCCATCAAATGCAGCCACTGGGCCCCATCAAATGCAGCCTCTGTGCCCATCAAATGCAGCCACTGGGCCCCATCAAATGCAGCCTCTGTGCCCTTCAAATGCAGCCACTGGGCCCCATAAAATGCAGCCACTGTGCCCATCAAATGCAGCCTCTGTGCCCATCAAATGCAGCCTCTGTGCCCATCAAATGCAGCCACTGTGCCATCAAATGCAGCCTCTGAGCCCATCAAATGCAGCCACTGGGCCCCATCAAATGCAGCCACTGTGCCCCATCAAATGCAGCCTCTGTGCCCATCAAATGCAGCCTCTGTGCCCATCAAATGCAGCCACTGGGCCCCATCAAATGCAGCCGCTGTGCCCATCAAATGCAGCCACTGGGCCCCATCAAATGCAGCCTCTTTGCCCATCAAATGCAGCCTCTGTGCCCATCAAATGAAGCCTCTGTGCCCATCAAATGCAGCCACTGGGCCCCATCAAATGCAGCCTATGTGGCGCATGCGCGGCTTTCCGAGATGGCGGACGTGTGACTCCTGAGCTCCGCTCCCGCCCGGTGATCCACGGCCTCCGCACAGCATCACTTGCCATCAAAAGCTCCGGAGGTGACTCTCCACGACCCCCAGACTCCCCCCAGTCACTGTATGGGGAAAATCGGAGACCAACGAGAGCACTATAGAGCCATAAAACGCCCGCGGCCTCCGACCAGCATGGACCGCTTCCTAACTAGGCCGACATCCCCGGTCTCGATTTCACACGGAGATCCGGAAGACTACGTCAGCACACTGATGAATGAAGACGGCTCGCAGCAGCCCTCTCCTCCTCACCCCGATGTACCTTCTCAAACGACCCTGACCCCAGAGATGATGGACCTCAAGCTCCAGGCCTTGGCCCAGCAGGTAACCAGGGACATAGCCCAGGAAATGGGGAGAATCTCCAGAGAGCTTAGGGGAGAAATAGACGCCCTGGGTGAACGCACAGCCACCATAGAAGCCAAATTTGACGAGACTTTGCACTATATGCAGGTTCTTGAGGAGGAGAACGCTCTCCTCAAGAACTCAGTGTCCCAACTACAACTCCAACAGGAGGACCTTGAGAATAGGGAACGCCGCCAGAACCTTAGGGTCCGCGGAGTTCCAGAATCTATTGCCGACAACAACATCAGGCCCTATTTACTAGGTCTTTTCAACGCTCTTGCCCCTGAAATTGTGGACATTGACTGGCGCCTAGATCGTGCACACAGATCTCTGGCCCCCAAACCCCCAGCGGGGGCCAGACCTCGTGACATAGTGGTACGCTTCCACTACTATGAAAGCAAGGAGACCCTGACCAGGGCCACACGCAACCGATCTGGCATTGATTACAAAGGGGACAAGATTCAGCTCTTCAGTGACCTCTCACCGATTACACTGGCTAAACGACGTTCCCTGAGGCCCATCACCTCTCATCTGCAACTACACAAGATCCCATATTACTGGGGCTTTCCTTTCCGCCTTAATGTTACACAAGATGGGGTTCAACACATCCTCCGAGACCCCCAGGAGGGGGATGCATTTATCAAACGCCTGGGCCTCCCTCCACTTCCACCAGAGATGGATCAAGCTATCCCAACCACTCCGAGACCACTCTCAGCACCGCCCAAGATCTGGACCCCAGTGAGAGGAAAAGGATCGAAGGCCAACTCTACACCTCAACGCTCGCAGCGGCCAAGATTCCCCACCTGATCCAGCTCCGGTGGTCCCTACACATTCACCTCTTCGTTTTCCCGGCTGGGATCTCGACACCTGAAACCCCTCGAGGGAGCTCACCGGGGGTATGTTGGTCCCCTCTAAGTTTTTGTTCCCTTTGCCTTTTTTTTTTCTTTCCCCCCCCCATTTTGTTTCGCTGCTGCTTTCGTCCTTTTAAGCAGACACCTACCAGACTGGCATAATTACAGTCCATGTCGAACACTAACCTGACACCGAACGAGTCTCATTCGCCTACGGCTCCAGTGGACTGCTGCGGCGGGTAGCCACAGGTCCCTCACCATGTTGGAGACTGCCTTGCTCCCCTCCAGTTCCTCAGACCGAGGTCGAGGACCCCTGAGTAGTACATACTACCCAGGCCTATTTTCTGTTAGTTTTGATATCTTCAGTTTTTATTTTATTTTTGTATTTCTAGACCTTGTAGGTCTTCTTGTTTCCAAGCCACCCAGCTCATCTAGTCCTTTATTTTGGATCTCACCAGGACAGATCCGGCCAGGTTGTTTTATTTTGTTTTTTTTCATGATGATGATATCTCTTTATCACTACAGTTACCACTACTTTTTTTTTTGTCTGTTTTTTTTCTTTTATACCACTGATCATCCCACCAATGGGTATTATACGGTCAGACTAGGCTCTGACATATGGCTATTCCAAAATGTATATGCAGCTGGGTTAGTACCCAGGGTTTTGAATGCTCCACAGCTAGCTCATGATGTGTATTTATGGCTTTGAAACTATTGACCTATAATGTAAAAGGTTTAAATTCCATCCAAAAAAGATGGTTGGCCTTGAAGGAATTCAGGGCCTCCGGAGCGGATGTAATCCTGGTTCAGGAGACGCATTTCCGCTCCGGGGGTTCCCTGAAATTTGCTTCCAGACACTTCCCAGTGTCATTTCTGGCCTCCGACCCATCTGGAAAGGCGGGAGTGGCGGTTCTGATCAAACGCTCCTGTCCCCTCCAGATTAAGTCTACTGAATTGGACCCTCATGGTCGTTATATAATTCTGGAGGGTACTTACCTTACCAATCCTATAACGATTATGAACGTCTATGCCCCTAACACAGGTCAAGTTAAATTTTTGAATGAGACATTTGATAGGCTGCAAAATGTATTACATCCCTTCATGGTAATAGGTGGAGATTTTAACGCTGTTCTCTCGCCCACAAGAGATAGAAAATCCCTGTTCCACTCCGTGCCCTCTTCTGCCCCACGATCTTTGGCTAATTCATTTCGCAAACTGATCCAGAAACAGCGCCTGTTTGATGTTTGGCGTGTCAAACATCCTACAGGCAGACAATATTCATTTTACTCCCCCCCCCACAAAATGTTTTCTAGGATAGATTACTTCCTGATATCCGCCCCACTGCTCTCTCACTCGGTGGGTTCCGATCTGGGGCCTATCACCTGGTCGGACCATGCCCCCCTTTCATTAGATCTATGTCTCTCCAAAGCATTCCCCAAGAGTTGTCATTGGAGGCTTAATGAATCCCTATTGAAACAGCCCGCAACTAAAACTAAACTCCTTGAAGCCCTAACAGAATATTTCCAAACAAATACAGGTTCCGTGTCCAGCCCGTCGGTCTTGTGGGAAGCCCACAAAGCTTTTTTTAGAGGACAATGCATCTCTTTAGGCTCCCAGAGGAAGAGGGATTCAGCTTCTTTAAGGTCCTCGCTTATCTCAGATTTAGCAAAAGCGGAACGCTCTTTGATTACAGCTCCCTCGATCGACCAGCTGCGCACGGTCACCTCTCTCCGCAACCGTATAAAGTCCCTAGATAAGTCTAAAATCGATAAATCCCTACTTTGGGCAAAACAAAAATTCTATGAATTTTCCAATAAACCCCACAGGATGTTGGTCTCTAGACTCAACCCTAGACCACATCTATCCTTCCCTGACCATCTAAAACGCGCGGACGGGACCCCTACCCACTGCCCCCAAACGATGACCCAAGTATTCGGCGATTTTTATAATAAACTCTACAACTGCCTTACTCCTGATCAACACCCATCATTTGATCAATCAGCCTTTGACACATTTATGGCCGACCTCCAACTCCCCTCCCTTAAGGAAACTGATATACAAATTTTAAATAACCCCATTAATGCAGAAGAAATTGCCTCCACCGTCAAATCCCTCCCAGCTCACAAATCCCCGGGTCCAGATGGCCTCCCATACTCCTACTACAAAACATTTCTCCCGGTCCTCTTACCCTATTTGACAGATCTTTATAACTCACTCCTCCAGGGACACTACCCCCACCGACACTTCCTACACTCCTACATTACAGTAATACCTAAATCAGACAAAGATCCCTCCCTACCTGACAACTACAGACCAATTGCACTCCTGAATTCCGACTATAAACTGTTTACCAAAATTTTAGCCAACCGCCTATCCCAATTCCTGACGAAACTAATAGACAAAGACCAAGTGGGGTTTGTCCCCTCCAGACATGCTGGGGATAACACCAGACGAACCATTGACCTCATCGACATAATTAACAGAGTTAGAAGGCCCGCCTTGATTCTAAGCCTCGACGCCCAAAAGGCCTTTGACAGATTAAGTTGGCCCTATATGTTCGCAACCCTCAGTAAATTTGGCATTAAAGGTCCCTTTATATCCGCCCTACATACCCTCTACTCTTACCCCTCTTCTCAAGTCCAATTGTCCTCCTTCACATCCAGTCCTTTCCCTATGACTAATGGCACAAGGCAGGGTTGTCCCCTCTCCCCCCTTCTTTTTATCCTATGTCTTGAGCCATTGGCTGAAGCCATTAGATCTCACCCTGACATACATGGGGTTCCCATGAGACAGAGAGAATATAAGTTATCACTTTTCGCTGACGACGTCCTTCTGACACTAACTAACCTCCACACCACTCTCCCGTCCCTTCACGCTCTCCTCGCCCAATTTAGCTCCCTATCGGGGTACAAAATAAATACATCGAAGACAGAGGCACTTCCCCTACATGTTCCCCCCGAGGTCCTTACTTCTCTCAAGAACTCATATCCATACCGATGGTGCACCTCCTCTCTCAAGTACCTGGGAATTCAAATTACGCCGTCCTATCCTACCCTCTACTCAGCTAACTACACCCCCATGTTCACGTCCATCAAACAAATGCTTAACAGATGGAACACTCTCCCCATATCTTGGATAGGAAGGATCAATGTGCTAAAGATGACAGTAATGCCAAAGCTCCTATACCTGTTTGAAACTCTCCCAGTATCTATTCCGTTAGCCCAACTGAAGCTCCTTAAACGATGGTTCTTAAACTTCATATGGAAGGAGGGGGCCCACAGAGTAGCCAGTTCAGTCATCTTCTCCCCCAAAGGTCAGGGAGGTATGGGTGCCCCGGACGTCTATAAGTACTACCTGGCTTCTCATCTACGTACGATGGTGGCATGGTCTAGTTTGCGTCCCCCGAATAGGTGGGTGGAGATAGAGATGGGCTCCTTGTTTCCTAACCATCCCTGCTCTTTGATTTGGTCCCCTACCCTATCCCTTGACCCCAAGTTACGAGACCTATGTCTAGGCCCCATGTTGTTTTCGCTTAAAATCTGGCGCTCCTCCCGTGACAAATTTTCTCTATCCTCTCCCTGCCCCCCCCTCTCAAATGTTCTTTTTAACCCCATCCTTCCGGATAGCCTATCCCACTTTAGAATGTTCCCGTGGGCAGCCGCAGGTCTTTTCCAGCTCCGACACTTCGTACATCCTGTCACGCGCAAACTCCATACCTTCAGAGACCTCCAAACTAAACACCAAATTCCTACGCACCTCTCATTCTCATATCTCCAAATAACTCATTACTTAGCCTCCCTCTCACCAACGCTCACCCTGTCAAAACCCACCCTTTTCGAGATTATATGCTCCCAAGGACCACACCAACGGCAACTTATATCTGATATATACCGCATATTGCAGGAAAACCTCCCACTTTCCACTGACCCCCACTCCTACACGATCAAATGGTCCCAAGTTTTGCAGCAACAACTCTCACCTGCGCAGTGGGCGAAAATTTGGTCATCCACTTCCAAAATCTCTCGATGTGTGGCACAAAAAGAGACTGCTTATAAGGTGTTATTTTTCTGGTACAGGACCCCTGAAATATTACATAGATATGACTCTTCTCTCTCTCCTCTGTGCTGGAGATGTGGTAAACTCAGAGGCACTCATTTTCACATCTTTTGGCAGTGTGAAAAGATCACACCCTTCTGGTTTATGGTTGCAACTATACTTCAACAGGTCTTTGACATAACCGTCCCACAGGATCCTGTACATCTCCTTCTAGGCCTCCCATTTCCTGGTATGGGTAAGGCCTCCAACAAATTGGCCTCGTACATTCTACTGGCAGCTAAAAGAGCCATCCCAGCATGCTGGTTATCACCTCCCCCCCCCTCACAGAGTCAATTTATACAGAATATTAGTGAAATTCGCAGAATGGAACACATGACAGCACTGATAGAGGAGGATGCCATGGATAGGTTTACTAAGATCTGGGACCCCTGGGATCACTCAGTATATGGCACCCTCCAGGGGGAATCCTTGACCGACCCTCTCGCACCCCAGATCTGATTCTACCGAACTCCCCTCTCTTCCCCTCCTCCTCTATCAGTACTCAGCCCCCTCCTCTCACTCACATATATAGCCGACTAAGCAATCAATGTTGATGTTTGAAATGATAACGATTGCTAGGATGATCACCATATATAGTGGTATACCCGCCTGACACCTATATATTCTACTGTAATACTGGATCTTTGTTTTCTTTGTGTTTATTTGGTTTTCTTTTTCCTTATTTTTTTTTTTTTTCTTTTTCTTTCTTATATATTATTATTTTATTTTCTTGGTTATTTACCAATACCCGGCCTACGAAATGCTCTGTAATGTTAATAACATTTACGAATGTGTTTATTTGTTCCTGAACTACTGTACGGTATCTATTGTTACGATGTACCTGTTCACTTTTCTTTTCAATAAAAATACAAAATTTAAAAAAAAATCAAATGCAGCCACTGGGCCCCATCAAATGCAGCCACTGGGCCCCATGAAATGCAGCCTCTTTGCCCATCAAATGCAGCCTCTGTGCCCATCAAATGCAGCCACTGTGCCCATCAAATGCAGGGAATGCCTTTCCCGACTCACCCAATGCGATCGGTGAGCTGGAGAAGGGTTCAATTGGCGCTGAATGCTGACATCAGAGATTTCCCCGCGGCTAGATGGTCCCCGGAGTCTCTATGGTCGTTTGGAGGCCGGGCGCGATGTTATGACGTTACGCCCGGCCTCTGCATTTGATTTCAGGCTTCCCAGTCTAGAGGTCACTGAGATGTGAGGAATTATTGACCCCCATATCTCACTGTAAAGAGGACCTGTCATGCCATATTCCTGATACAAGGGATGTTTACATTCCTTGTAATAGGAATAAAAGTGATAACAAACCATCAAGCTAGAAATATGTAAGTAAAATAACAAAAAACAGTAAAAAAATTTTTAAAGCGTCACCTATGAGGATTTTCATGTACCAAAGTTTGGTGCCATTCCACGAGCGTGCGCAATTTTAAAGCGTGACATGTTAGGTATCAATTAACTCGGCGTTACATCATCTTCTACATTATCCCCAAAAATTGGGCTAACTTTACTGTTTTTTTTTTTTTTTTTAAAGCACGAAACAATATTTTTTCCCTCAAAAAAAAAACATGTTTGAAAAATTGCTGCGCAAATACAGAGATAAAAAGTTGCAACGGCCGCCATTTTATTCCTTAGGAGGATCCTGCTAAAAAAACATATATAATATTTGGGGGTTCTGTGTGATTTTTCTAGCAAAAAAAATTATGATTTTTACATGTAGGAGAGAAATGTCAGAATTGGTGTGGGTAGGCAAGTGGTTAACCACCTGAGATCCGCGCTATAGCCGAATGACGGCTACAGCGCGGATCTAACTTGCCGGGACTACGTCTGTTGACGTTGTCTCGTTCACGAGCGGCCTGTGCGCCCTCTGAAGGGCGCGCGCGGCACACTCTGTAATCAGCGAGTCTGTGAGACTCGCTGGATCACAGATCCGAGTAAGGGGTAGATCCCGACCCCTTATCACGTGATCAGCTGTCAGCCAATGACATCTGATCATGTGATAACAACAGAGCCGGTAATCCGTTTTTTCCTCCTCGTGCTGACAGCGCGAGGAGAAAAAAAAAAAGCTGATCACCAGCGGCAGTGAGAGAGACATCAGTCCCGATCACTGCGATGTGCCCAAGGTCCATGGTGCCCACCTGTGCCCTATGCAAGTGCCGCCTACCAGTGCCCACTAGCTCCACCTGTCAGTGCCCACCAGCTTCACCTGTCAGTGCCCACAGTGCCATCTGTCAGTGCCCACAGTGCCAGTGCCCACAATGTGCCTTTACAGTTCTGCACTTCAGTGTCACCTACCAGTGCTCATCAGTGTCCCCTACCAGCGCCCATCAGTGTCACCTATCAGTGCCCATCAGTGCCATCTATCAAATCCCATCAGTGCCATCTATCAGTGCCCATCCGTGCCACCCATCCGTCCCCATCAGTGCAATCTTATCTGTGCCCATCAGTACAGACTTATCTGTCCCCATCAGTGCCACCTTATCTGTGCCCACCAGTGCAGCCTATATGTGCCCACCAGTGCCGCCTCATCAGCGCATATCAATGAAGCAGAAAAATTACCTGTTTGCAATATTTTATAACAAACTATTATTATTAACTATTAACATTTTTATTTTTTAATTTTCCATCTTTTTTTGTTTGTTTAGCAAAAAATAAAAACCCCAACTGTGATTAAATACCACCAAACAAACACCACCAGAAAGCTCTATTTGTGGAAAAAAAAATATAAAAATTTCATTTGGTACAGTGTTGTATGACCGCGCAATTGTCATTCAAAATGCGTCAGCGCCGAAAGCTGAAATTGGTCTGGGCAGGAAGGGGGTTTAAGTGCACAGTAAGCAGGTGGTTAAAGTAGGGCAGTGCTGAATAGCTAAAAATGGCCTAGTCATAAAAAGGGGAGGGGGGTAAAACTTTCCGGAGCTGAAGTGGTTAAAAAATAATCAATGTTGATTGGCAGAGTAAAGTTCCACTTTAGTGATTTCCCACAATGTTGTGTCTCTTCTGCAACGAGAAGCCCTCCTGCTTCCGGCAAGTTCCAGAATTTGGACGCTCGGTAACACAATTCCGACATTTTTAGAGGAACGCAGAGTAGGGTGCCCACGTGTCCCGGATTGCCCGGGATTGTCCCGCAATTTGCATTTGTGTCCTGTGTCCCGGGCACCTTCATTCCGGGACAATACAGTGTCCCGGAATGAAATGAGGACACATAGCCACCCTAATAGAAGATTGCCAAACTTGTTGCTAGGGCCGCCCGTCTGGCGTCTAGCAACCAGTGACGTCACATTCGCAGAGTCTCAGAGCGATGCCGAGAGTAGCAAGGCCTTTACCCAGTGCTGCCCTGCACTCCGAGTCCACCCTCTTCTCCCTCTCTGGCCGTGGCATCAGCAGCCAGAGCATCTTTACTGTGTCTCCTCCTGACTCCTCCAGTCTTCAGTGACCTCCCGGAGAGAGGCGGCATTCTGCAGTCCTGGCTGGCTTAGAGCCATGGCTCGGCTGCCCATCCCGACTCCCGCAGCGCATTGCCCCACTTCCCCTCCCACCCGCAGCCCAAGCCGGCCGACTTCCTGAGGAGGGGGCCCCCACAGCCTGGACCAGGGAACAAAGACCGGCGCTCAACCGCTCACCACACCAGAGCCATCCAGATTAAAAGGTGAGAAAATGGAACCTGATTTGGAGCAGGTCAGGTGACATGTCGGGCACTGGGGCTGAGGACAGTACAGTAATAAATGAGGCCGACAAAGTGAAGCCCTGCCCTGGGGGGCAATAAAAAATGAGGCTGACAAGTAGGGGAGGCAATAAAAAAAATGAGGCTGACAAGTGGAGGACAATAAGAAAAATGAGTCTGACAAGTGGGGGGCAATAAAAAAAAATGAGGCTGACAAGTGGGGGGCAATAAAAAAAATGAGGCTGACAAGTGGGGGGGGGGGCAATAAAAAAAAAATGAAGCTGACAAGTGGGGACAATAAAAAATAAGGCTGACAATTGGGAGCAAAAAGATGAGGCTGACAAAAATTGGCAAAAAAAGTATCAAAAATCATCTTTTTTTGGGCTGGCGCGATGGCATGGGCGTGTGCGCGTGCAGGGGGGGGGGGGTTGTGTCCCTGAAACGCAGAGGGTTTCCTGACTAACAAGGCAATACCCGGCACCAAAAGCACACCTCCCAACTTTTTGAGATGGGAACGAGGGACACCTATCAGCAAAATTATGCAGGCATAGGACACACCCCTGGCCACGCCCTCCTTAAAGGAGAATTGTACAAAAAAAACAAGATTGGTTAAACCCACAAGTGCTTTTTTTTTACCACTACTATTCCTTTATATTGGCTTTTGGAATTTACAAATGCAGCAATTTACAAATCAGATGGAAGGTTTAGCGCTGGAAAACACTTTCTGATAGATAAAAAGTGCATTTTATATACAACTATATAGATCAGACCAAAACGAGGGACAAATGAGGAGGGACAGAGGGACATTGCTCCAAATCAGGACAGTCCCTCAAAATCAGGGACAGTTGGGAGCTATGCCAAAAGACAGACGGAAAAAGTATTTTTCCCGGGACCTTTGTAGGCACACATCGGGGAACTTTGGGTTACGAGGTCATCCTTTAATTACCGCCATTAAACATCTCCCACTCATATGGGTGCCATCGGTGGTATGGCTGGCATGCCGCTCACGCCCTCTGACAACGGAGAACATGAAGGGGAGTTGGCTAGTGATGTTTTGCATAACAAACCCTGACAGGCCTTTCACTCTCGATGTGGCGCCATCCAGAACCTCCAACCAACGCCACGAAGGGTGGTGGGGGGGTGGCGGGTACAGAGCCTTCACAGAGTGTCCTGAACTTCTCCTGAGCACCGTTGGGAATGTGACAGTTTGTCAGACTTACCTGGGGACGCTATGAAAGCAAAGCTGTGAGCTCTGGCAGCCTAATTATGTGAGCGGGGAGACAGCTGAGGCTGCAAGTTGCTTATTCGAGATGTCACTTAGGGATGTTCTATTTTTTTTTTTCCCCTGACTGTTGGCTACAAGACGGTGTCTGTGTGCCGTCCCCGCGGTGTGACCAGGGCATTCATTTACCGAGCCGCCCCGGCTGCTGTCCTCTTATACAGACAGCCATTAGTTGTCACCAGGCACTAAGGGATTAATAAGGAAGGAAAGACTGAAAAATAAAGAAAATAAAAAGGGAACTGACCTCATTTATTAAAAAATTGTACATTCTCTGCCAGTTTAAGAATATGTAAACACAACCAATTAAATCGCATATAAACCTTCATACATGAATGCCCTATCAAAATCTATTCTTAAAATTCCTAATTTTGCCGCCATTGATAAAGTTCTATCTGGCAATCCTGCCACATACAGTGAGGAAAATAATAATCGTCTCCCCTGCAGATTGTGTAAGTTTTGTGAAGACCAGTGATGTAAGTAACTGAGTTAAAATAAACTGAATTACCTAACGCAATTACTTTTTGGGAGAAGTAATTTGTAACTTAACTAATTACTTTTTTAAAGTAAGATGACCAACACTGGTGAAGACTGGTAACTGGTGGCAGGCGGATGACCATGGAGGACCAGGTAAGTAGCATATGGAGCCCAGCAGACAGATAACAGGATACGTAGTCAGACAAGCCAGGTCAGCAACAGATGGTAAGGTACAGACCTGGACAGCAGGCAGGAGAATGCTCAGGGTAAAGGCCAAGGTCAGCAACACTGGAGCAGGGAGATGAGTAAGAGGCAAGCGGAATCCAAAGACAGGCCGAGGTCAGGGCAGGTAGCGTTCGAGCGTGGTCTGGATTGGTCAATCACAGGAATCAAGAACAGGAACGGGCACAGGAACACAGGAAGAGCTGGAGATCAGACAGCAACCAACTAGTGCAGCTGCTGCACTTATAAAGGCCAACTGGCACCAGTCTTAGTGGAGGATGCGGGCACGGCCATGCGCACCTGTGTGTACCTCGGAGCTTCACTTGCATTATGGCCAGCGCATCCCTGACACCACCCCTCGGACAGAACCTCCCCCAACAGCCACCACCCCCTCCTCTCCTGAGAAGACTCCTCCTCCTTTCTTTTACTCCTTACTTTCTATCACCCATAAAGGTCTACACTTCATTCCCCGTTCCCATTCACTGTAGGAGTATAAAGTCATTCAGACCATTCACTTCACCAGTTACTTCTGCTGAAAACTTAGTTGTTTTACAGTCTTTTATTCTAGTCTTTTATTCTAGTCTTTTATTCTAGTCTTTTATTCTAGTCTTTTACTCTACAGTCCTCGGTGGACTCAATAAAAGTTATACAATATTCACAGTGCAATTCAATTCCTTTCCTGATGAATGCAGTAGCTGTGCTGTTCATTCCTTTAACCTCTTGCTTACTGGGCACCTAAACCCCCTCCTGCCCAGACCAATTTTCAGCTTTTAGCGCTGTCACTCTTTGAATGACAATTGCACGGTCGTACTACACTGTAAACAAATGACATTTTTATAATTTTTTTCCCTGAAAAAAGGGCTTTCTTTTGGTGGTATTTGATCACCTCTCTGGCTTTTTATTTTTTGTTAAAAAAATTTAAAAAGACCAAAAAAATTTAAAGCGGTAGTAAACCCTCCTAAACTTTCTGAATCAACACCATATTTCTAATTGGCAGTTAGTTTACAATCGATTGATCGCTATAGTGTTGGTAAAAAATATTTTCTTACTGTATATTTTTCCTAATTTGTAAACCGTTCCGTTGCTTCTCGATCCGCGCCATCTCCGTTGTGGGCTTCCTGGTTCTAAGCTGTTCTAGCTTCTGCCCACAGTTCCTTCTGCGCTTCGTAATCCCGCGCGTGCGCAGTAGGCCGTTATCCCGCGCATGCGCAGTAATTGTCACTCTTCCGGTTATTCTTCTTTTTCTTCTGCTTCCCATCCGTCATCTAATCTCTCTGTCTCGCCGGATGATGTGACGGTGAGGTCACGTGATACGTCAAGGTCACGTGATGATGCTCTTGGTGTAAAAGCTTGCGGGATGTCGGGGCTGACGTCTACAGGAGGAAATGACGCAGCCCCGACATACACACAGAATTTAGCCGGCAGAGGCTCTGCCTGCCGGAATGAACGGGGAACGGGCGCATGCGCAGTAGAGATGTTCCCTAAGAAAAACACCTGTAACTCGAAAATTATTCAGGTCAGAAAAATGTTGTTATTATCAATGGATAGCAAATTGCGATGGGCACATTTAATTGGGAAGTGAATTTTTTGACTTTACTTCCACTTTAAATAAAATACAAAACCGTTTTATATTTTGTTAATATATTTTGCTAACAGGTCATTTTTCTCCTTCATTGATGTACGCTGAAGAGGCTACACTGATGGGCTCTGATGGGCTGCATTGATGGGTACTGATAAGGCGGCACTGATGGGGACTAATAGGCGGCACTGGTGGGCACTGATGAGGTGGCACTGGTGGACACTGATAGGTGGTATTGGTGGGAACTGAGAGGTGGCACTGAAGAGCATTGATAGGTGGCACTGAAGGGCACTAACAGGTGGCACTGATAGCTGGCAGTGATGGGAACTGATGGGTGGCAGTGATGGGCTCTGATCGGCACTGGTAGGTCACACTGATAGGCAGCACTGCTAGGTGCCACTGATGAGGCACTGATTGGCACCACTGGTGGGCATTGATAGGTGGCACTCATGGGCATTGATACGTGGCACTGATTGCTGGCACTTATGCACTGGTGGGCACTGATTTGTGGCACTGTGGGCACTGGCAGGTGGCACTGGTGGGCGGTACTGGTGGGCACAGATGAGGCGGCTTTGCCTCTTCCTCTTCGGGACCGATGTCCCTTGTACAGAAGCCGTGATTGTTTTTTGTTTCTCCTGACGCTGTGACCCCACCATCTGAATGTCGCAGCTGAAATCCAGACTCATCAGACCCGGCAACGTTTTTCCAATCTTCTATTGTCCAATTTTGGTGATCCTGTGCCAATTGTAGCCTCAGTTTCCTGTTCTTAGGAGTGGCACCCGGTGTGGTCTTCTGCTGCTGTACCCCATCTGCTTCAAGGTTGGATGTGTTGTGCGTTCAGAGATGGTATTCTGCATGCCTTGGATTTAACAAGTGGTTATTTGAGTTTCTTGTTGCCTTTCTATCATCTGGAACCAGTCTGCCCATTCTCCTCTGACCTCAACAAGGCATTTTCCTCCACACAACTGCTGCTCACTGGATATTTTCTCTTTTTCCCACCATTCTCTGTAATCCCGAGAGATGGTTGTGTGTGAAAATCCCAGAAATACTCAGACCGGCCCGTCTGCCACCGACAACCATGCCACGCCCAAAGTCACTTCAATCCTCTTTCTTCCCCCATTTTGACGCTCGGTCTGAACTTCAGCATTCCATTCGACATCTGCACAACAACGCCTAAAATCTGTGACGTAGTCTTCGACTGGTCGGTGACCTTGCTGCAGATTGTGTAGTGAGGATTCAGCAGTAGCGGTCCGTTGTGGGTCACCGTACAGCTGGGACATTGCCGTAAAGAATAGCTGAAGAGTCTCTAACTGTATGTTCTTTTCCTCCAATAGGCGATGAGCCCAGGACTGGGGTTCACCTCGAAGCAGAGAAATGGTAAATCCCTCCCTTGTTGTTTCCAGAGAAAATGTCCTTGGCTGCAGACCAAAGTAGAGCTGACAGGCATTCCGGAAGGCTCGGAACTGGCTTCGATCACCGAAGAACTTCTCAGGGGTTGGAACTCGGGGTTCGGGAGATACCACCATTATTGGAGGAAAAGCAGAGGCCCCAGAGGATATATCAGGCATGGGTGTGGTGGAGGAAGCAGCAGAAGTCGTCAGTCCCTGGACTTGGTTCTCTAGCCGAGTGTAGTCCTTCTGCAGGGATGTCATCGCCTGAGAGAGAGAGGCGAGATGCTGGCAGATTTCCCCCAATGGAGAGGATCCTCCTACAGGCTCAGTCATGGCTGTTCAGTACTCTCACGTACCTGGATCGTGAGCCTGACGTGTAGAGGAGAGCCTCTCTTGCCGCACCGACTTGTGGGCCCTGAGGTTGAGACAGTAGCCACAGAAGCACGATGACGCAGGAGTGCCTGGGTTCAGTCCGGTGTTGGTATGGCTGGATGCTCGTGGCAGGAGATGCAGCAGGCAGAACAGTAGAGCTGGATAGACCAAGACCGTGGTACCCCACAGGGCAGGAATGCAGCAGGCTGGAGGAGCAGATGCAGAGTCAGGCAGGCCGGGTCAGTAACGATCAGGCAGAGCAGCAGGCAGAGGGGAAGTCCAATAAGCAAGCCGAGGTCAGGGTATCAAGCAGACAAGGTTAGTAGGAGCAAGCCGGGTCAGAGATCAGAAGTGAACACAGATAACAGATTTCAGGGTACACAGAAGCTGTAGACCGATCAGCAAGAAGTCCTGGGTGCAATCACCTTAAATAGCCCCATTGGCGCTGGCACATGTGTACGCGCACGTGTGCGCATTGGTGCACGCGTGTGCGCACGTGCACGCGCCCACGAGCGCCGACGCGCTGTTAATGTGCGTTTCTGTTGTGCAATTCCTGCTGCACGGCCACGCCTTTCCTGACAATAGCAATCTGTAGCCAGGTAGTTCATTTAATTAATATCTATTGGCATCGCTTTTTGGTATATAAAATATAGCTTACGGCAATCAACTTTATATCATGGCCACACTATATAGGATTTAGCTTGCTTATATTATATCCTCTATCATGTTCACTGTGTTACGTACGCCCCCAAGGGGTCTGAGTTCCTCTCCTCCTGCCTTTTTCTGCCTGGTTGCCATGTCTATATGCCATTAGATATAGATATATTAGTCTATATGCAATAGATTGTGTGGGACATTTTGTTTAACTCAGCAGGCTAGAGAAGAATCCCCAAAGTGTTCTGCAGTGGAAGAATAAAAAAAATGCTGCGTGCCTGGCTGTGTGTGCTCTAAGTGGGGAAATAGGACTGTATTATGGGGGGGGGGGGGGCACTACAATGGTATAACAAACCACCATGAGGTTCAGTGCTCCTATAACACAAAAAGATTACAGAATGGGAAAGTCAAGCAAAAAAGTATGATAGTAACCCTTCGTCTGCATAGTGAGAAGGCTCCCAGGAGGAAGAACTTAACTTATAGAAATTGGCCACTCAGGCCGGAGCACTTTGACATGGGGGAGGTCACATGCCCTCCCATTCCTGGGCAAGCAAGAGCAACAGGGCAAAAGCTCTGATAAACGGCAATCTTGCCCCTAAATGACCATATTTATGAAGAACCACCCCCCACTCTTGTAAAGCCCCACCCCCTAGGAGCTCCAAACTGGGAAATCTGCAAAGTAAAACTATTATTCTAAAAAAACTCGATAAGTAAAAGTTTGTTGAAATGGAATATATAAAATTCTGTCTTTTTGAAGGAATTCGGTCTGACCCAGTTCCTCCAGCGTTCCCGTCAGTCCCGCGGTGGCGCCGTCTCTCTCTACGCTCAACTTTTTCTGGAGCTCTCTCTTTTTTTTCCCCCAGTACAATAAAGTGAAACTGTTGGTGATGCTGAAATAAATTACCAGGAACTGTAGATCCCTCTACTCTGACAATTTTTCATTATTTCTTATGTTGGGAGATTCCCCAGGTATTTCATTCTGAGCGGAGACCAAAGGAGATTCGGCTAATGATCAGAAATCCTTGTGTTCCGCCATTGACTGCTCAGCGCTTGATGAAGGCTCTGCTCTATATTGGAGGTATTACTGATGTACCGGTCACCGGAAATATCGGGCTTCTTACTGCATGATCGACACAACGAATACATTCATCCTGCAGGGACTCCAATGGTTCAGTTTATTACCTGTACTCCGGGGCTGAGAGAACACACAGGTACTCATAAATAAAAAGGAAAGTTCACTGCTACAAACACAGTGTAATATACGGAGGAGACTGCGCTTTATTAAGGGATGGAGGAAGGGAAGGAAGAAGGGAAGAAAAAAAAGGAATAAAAAAAGAAGGGAGGGAGGGAGAAAGAGGGAGGAAAGAAGGAAGGAAGGGAGAAATAAAGAAGGGAAGAAAGGAATAAAAAGAGTGAGGGAAGAAGGAAGAAAGAAAGGGATAAAAAAAGGGGGGGGAAGAAGGAAGGAAGTAAAAGAGGAAGGAAGGAAAATAGGGAGGAAGGAAAGAAGGAAAATAGGGAGGAAGGAAAGAATAAAGAAAGGTATAAAAAGTGGGAGGGAAGGAAGGAGGAAAGCGAGGAAGGTAGGAAGGAAGGAAGGATGGAAAGCAGAAGGAAGGAGGGAAAGAAGGAAGAAAAACAGGGAGAGAAGAAGTCAGGAAAAGAAGGAAGTGAAAAAGGAAGGAAAGAAGCAATGAAGGGAGGAAGAATGAAAGATGAAAGAAGGGAATAAAATGAGGGAGCAAAGAAGGAAGGAAGGAGGAAGGAAGGAAAGAGGAGCGGGAGATAAGGATGGCAGAAAGAAAGGAAGAGAAGGGAAGGAAGGGAAGGAAGGAAGAGAGGAAGCGAAGGAAGAAAGAAAGGATTAAAGAGAGGGAGGGAGGAAGGAAGGGAGGATTAAAAAGAGGTATGGAAGAAAGAAGGAAGGGAGAGAGGGATGGATGGAGGGAGGGAGGAAAGAAGAGAGAAAGGAAAAAAAGAGAGAGGGAAGAAGGAAGGAACTAAAAAAGGAAGGAAGGATGGAAAGTGGAAGGAGGGAAAACAGGGAGGCAAGAAGGCAGGAAAGGAAGGAAGTAAAAGGAAGTAAAAAAGGAAGGAAGGAAGCAATGAAAGGAGGAAGAATGAAAGAGGAAAGAAAGAAATAAAAAGAGGGAGCAAAGAAGGAAGGACGGAATAAAGGAAGGAGGAGAGGGAGGTAAGGAAGGCTCAAAGGAATGATGGGAGAGAGAGAGGGAAGGAAGGCTCAAATGAAGGAAGGAAGAGAGTGAGGGAAGGAAGACTGAAAGGAAGGAAGGGAGAGAGAGAGGGAAGGAAGGCTCAAATGAAGGAAGGAAGAGAGTGAGGGAAGGAGAGAGGGAGGGAAGAAAGAAAGGAAGGCTCAAAGGAAGGAAGAGAGGGAGGGAAGGAAGGCTCAAAGGAAGGAAGGAAGAGAGGGAGGGAAGGAAGGCTCAAAGGAAGGAAGGAAGAGAGGGAGGGAAGGCAGGCTCAAAGGAAGGAAGGAAGAGAGGGAGGGAAGGAAGGCTCAAAGGAAGGAAGGAAGAGAGGGAGGGAAGGAAGGCTCAAAGGAAGGAAGGAAGAGAGGGAGGGAAGGAAGGCTCAAAGGAAGGAAGGAAGAGAGGGAGGGGAGGGAAGGAAGGCTCAAAGGAAGAAATAGAGGGAGGGAAGGAACGCTCAAAGGAAGGAAGAGAGGGAGAGAAGGAAGAGAGGGAGGGAAGAAAGAAAGGAAGGAATAGAGGGAGGGAAGGAAGGCTGAAAGGAAGGAAGAGAGGGAGGGAAGGAAGGATGAAAGGAAGGAAGGAATAGAGGGAGGAAATGAAGGCTGAAAAGAAGGGAGGACGAGAGGGAGGAAGGGGGGCTGAAAGGAAGGAAGAGAGGGAGGGAAGGGAGGCTGAAAAGAAGAATGGAAGAGAGGGAGGGAAGAAAGGCTTAAAGGAAGGAAGAGAGGGAGGGAAGGAAGCAAGGAAGCAAGAAAGAGGATTAAAAAGAGGGAGGAAGGAAGGAAGGAAGGAATGATTAAAAAGAGGGAGGGAGGAAAGATAGAACAAAAGGATTAAAAAGAGGAAGGAAGGAAGGAAGGAAGATGGGCAAGTTGGATGGATGGATTCATTTTGCACAAGAAATGTACACCACCAAGGAAGACCTGAGAGCAAGGAAGGAAGGAAGGGGGAAGTTAGGAGAGGGGAAGGAAATGAAGAAGGGAGAAAAGCAAGGAAGGAAGGAGGAAGTATGAATGGGTGAAAGGATAGATGGATGAATGGATGGTTGGTGGGTTTTGAACAAGGCATATACACTGCTCAGGAAGACCTGAATAAGTGTTAGGGATAGGCAAAGTGAGAAGGAAAAAAAGCATGAGAGATGGGGGAAGAAGAAAAGGAAGCAGGAGCATGGAATGGGCATGGAAATAGGAAAGGAAATGAGGTAGGGAAGAAGAAGAAGAAGAAGTCAAGAAAGAAAAAAAAAAGAAAGGCTGAAAGAGGCAGAAGGAAATCAGCAGGACTGCGAGAAAAACATTAAGCTCTCTTTCAAATAGGCAGCCGGGGGGCAGTTGAGTCTCAGTTTTACCGCTCCCCACAACCGCTGCAAAGAACAAAAAGATCTGCAGATTGCTGCCGTGTGAACTTCGCCTTACAGCAATAATCTATGAAAAATGAAAAGAAAAGGTGATTGTTTCTTAAAACATAGAAATCGAAATGTCATTGAGCTAGGACTTAGGTCTACTTTACTAACAAAAACAAAAAATAAGCAGCAAGTGATACAAAAGTAAAGCAAAAACCATCTGAAAAGTCCAGCGTATGGGACCTGTAATTCCCCGTCCCTCGGAGGTGGTCAGCGGCCTGCGCTGTGCCCTAGATTCCGGTTTCCTTATTAAATCCCGCACATTTGTCCCTCACTGATGAATAGAGATATGGTAATAGGCATTAATGAAAAATGCATGACCTTGAGTGATTCTACTGTTCATTTCTCTGTCATTTTTCTTTTAATAATTATCTAGCGGAATGTCTTCCGGCCATCTGGGTGATCTATCGTTCATTTCTACATTTACATTCCAATAGGCTATTTTAGATGTTTGCGTCGGTTCTCCGAGTTCTTTATGCTTTACTTACTGATCCGCGCTCTTCATTACCGACACAATTTAACCCTTCTATTACCGGCACTGACCAACAGTCCACAATTCTTCCTTTTGTTTGAAACGAAAGAATAATCAAAGGGTATTTTACATTTTTATTTAACTCCAAGAAACATTAAAAGTTTTATCTGATGGCTTTTCTGTTGACTTATGGCCTCGCCCGTCCCCAAAATATTACTTTTTTTATAGCTTTCTTTTGGTGGTATTTGCGGTTTTTTTTATGTCTGACAAATTTTTATTTTTTTGCTTTTTTCTATTTATGCTTCTTGGGAACTCCCCAAGCAACATTTTTTTTAATTTTTTTTTTTCCCACAGAAATGACACTTTTGACACATTTTTGGGACTTGTCATTTATACAGCCAGTGCTATTTAAATGCATTGATTCCTGTATAAATTTTAATATTAAAAAGATTTTTATTTTATTTTTTATTTTACTTTATATACTTTTTATTTTATTCTGCATTCAGGAAAGTGGTTTTAATATTAAAATAATACATTTTATTTTTTAAAACTCAAAATAAAACTAAATATATATATATACAGTGGGGGGGAAATAATGATTTGCTCCCCTGCAGATTTCATAGGTTTGCCCACTTACAATGAAATGAAGGGTCTATTTTTATCATAGGTGTATTTTATATGATAGAGACAGAATATCAACCAAAAATCCAGAAAAAACACCCAATATAAATGTTATAAATGGAGTTGCAGTTCAGTGAGTAAAATATTTATTTGATCCCCAAGCAAAACATGACTAATACACACGGTCGGAAATTCCGACCACAAAATCCGTCTGATTTTTTCAGACGGATTTTGTCCGACACTGGTGTTGCATACACACGGTCGGACAAAGTTGTCGGAAGATCCGATCATCCTGAACGTGGTGACGTTCGTTGCGTACGACGGAACTACGTAGAGCAGGGGTCTCAAACTGGTGGCCCTCCAGCTGTTGTGAAACTACAAGTCCCATGAGGCATTGCAAGGTTGACAGTTACAAGCATGACTCCCACAGGCAGAGGCATGATGGACTTGTAGTTTCGCAACAGCTGGAGGGCCGCCAGTTTGAGACCCCTGACGTAGAGGCTAGTAGCCAATAGCTTTGGTCTTGTAATGTGATCTGAGCATGCGTGGCACTTTGTCCGTCGGAATTCGCTACACACGATCGGAAAAAGTCCGATCGGACTTTGTTGTCGGAAAATTTGAGAGCAGGATCTCAAATCTTTTCCGTCTGAATTTCCGACGGAAAAAGTCCGATGGAGCCCACACACGGTCGGATTTTCCAACAACATGGTCCGATAGGACATTTTCCGTCGGAAATTCTGACCGCGTGTACGCGGCATTAGTAGTTGGTAGAGAAACTCTTGTTGGTGATCACAGAGGTCAGACGTTTCTTGTAGGTGGTGATCAGGTTGTCGCACATCTCAGGAGGGATTTTGATCCTCTCTTCTTCACAGATCTTCTCTAAATCCTGAAGGCTTCTTGGCTGTCTCTTGGCAACTCGAAGTTTCAGCTCCTCCATCATACAGCAATGCAATGCGGTCTTGCAGTGCATTATGTGGCACTTGAAATTTCTGCAAACGCCCCATAAAATTTGCTGTTCGGTGAACGGGCATTTTTCTTCCTCACTACACGGCGTGTCGAGTTAATGCCAAGGAGCTAAATTTTGGTCTCATCTGACCACAGAACTTTCTCCCAATCCTTCTCTGAACCATTTAGGTGTTCACTGGCATGACTGTACATGTGCTTTCTCGAGGAGGGGGACGCTCCGTGTTTTGGAGGAAGAAAAATGCTGACTATGACCCCAAGATCACCATCCCTACAGTCACACACGGAGGTGGAAACATGAGGCTTTGGGGCTGTTTATCTGATAAAGTTACAGGCCGACTTTGCCGCATTGAGGGGCCAATGGACGGGGCCATGTATTGTAAGATCTTGGATGAGAATCTTCTTCCCTCATCCAGAACACTGAAGATGGGTCATGGATGGGTCTTCCAGCATGACAATGACCCAAAACACATGGCCAAGGCAACAAAGGAGTTGCTCAAGAAGAAGCACATTAAGGTCATGGAGTGGCCTACCCGGTCTCCAGACCTTAATCCTATAGAAAATGTATGGAGGGAGCTGAAACTTCGAGTTGCCAAGTGACAGCCAAGAAACCTTAAGGATTTAGAGAAGATCTGTAAAGAAAAGTGGACCAAAATCCCTCCTGAGATGTGCAAACCCGATCACCACCTACAAGAAACGTCTGACCTCTGTGGTTGTCAACAAGGGCTTCTCCACCAACTACTAAGTCGTGTTTTGCTTGGGGATCAAATACTTCTTTTACTCACTGAACTACAGCTCCATTTATAACATGTGTATTGTGTGTTTTTCCTGGATTTTTGGTTGATATTCTGTCTATACTGGCTGCCAGTTCTAGTGATGATGGCTGCAGATGAGAGGTCTGTACGCACTTGGATGCAGGCTGGATTGTGACGCAGGGCAGCAGGAACAGCAGGCTGCTGGACAGTCAGCAGGCACTTGGTGGCTGGCAAGTAACAGGCAGCAAGCACTTAGCAGGCTGGCAGATGGCAGACAGCAGGTACTTGGTAGGCTGCAGGGGTAAAGATGGCCTCCACAGGCTGGACAGATAGCAGAGCCAGGAAAGCTGGGTCAGAATCAGAGCAGCAGGCAGAATGCTGAAGTAGTCAGGTTCAGGCTGGAGTTGCCAACAGTAAACAGATAGGCAGAAGGATCAGGCAGGGACGTGGTCAAAGAGTAATCCAGGGGTTGGCTCAGGCAGAGTTCAAGTTACATAGTAGGTGAGGTTGAAAAAAGACACAAGTCCATCAAGTCCAACCTATGTGTGTGATTATATGTCAGTATTACATTGTATATCCCTGTATGTTGCGGTCGTTCAGGTGCTTATCTAATAGTTTTCTCCCTATTGTGGGGTCACCAGTCCGGTATTTGTATATTGATATCATATTCCCTCTCAAGCGTCTCTTCTCCAGAGAGAATAAGTTCAGTGCTCACAACCTTTCCTCATCACTAATATCCTCCAGACCATTTATCAGCTTTGTTGCCCTTCTTTGTACTCGCTCCATTTCCAGTACATCTTTCCTGAGGACTGGTGCCCAGAACTGGACAGCATACTCCAGGTGCGGCCGGACCAGAGTCTTGTAGAGCGGGAGAATTATTGTTTTATCTCTGGAGTTGATCCCCTTTTTAATGCCAATATTCTGTTTGCTTTGTTAGCAGCAGCTTGGCATTGCTGAGCCCATCATCTACTAGGACCCCCAGGTCCTTCTCCATCCTAGATTCCCCCAGAGGTTCCCCCCCCCCCCCAGTGTATAGATTGCACTCAGATTTTTGACACCCAAATACATTATTTTAAATTTTTCTACATTGAACCTCATTTATCATGTAGTTGCCCACCCCATTAATTTGTTCAGATCTTCTTGCAAGGTTTCAACATCCTGCAGAGAAGTTATTGCCCTGCTTAGCTTAGTATTGTCCGCAAATACAGAGATTGAACCGTTTACCCCACTGTACAGTAAACGTTTATGGGGAACTGTTTCAAATGCTTTTGCAAAATCCAGATACACCACGTCTACGGCCTTCCTTTTATCTAGATGGCAACTCACCTCCTCATAGAAGGTTAATAGATTGGTTTGGCAAGAACGATGAATCCATGCTGATACTGTTCGCATTACTAAAATCTTGTATATAGTCGGAAAAAAGTCCGGGTTCGGGACCGAACTTGACCCGAACTTGACCCCGAACTCCGAACCCCATTGAAGTCAATGGGGACCCGGACTTTTGAACACTAAAATGGCTGTAAAAAGGTCATGGAAAGGGCTAGAGGGCTGCAAATGGCAACAAAATGTTGTTAAGAGCATGGCAAGAGTGATCTGCAAACAAATGTGAATAGGGAAATAACTTAAAATAACATTAAAAAAAATAAAAAAAAATAAAAAAATGCTGGAGGCCCCCT
Source organism: Lithobates sylvaticus (assembly GCA_028564925.1). Classification (NCBI taxonomy): domain Eukaryota; kingdom Metazoa; phylum Chordata; class Amphibia; order Anura; family Ranidae; genus Lithobates; species Lithobates sylvaticus. Next base: position 213,245,093 of record CM053035.1, on the reverse strand, counting down.
TCTCAGCAGAAGAGGTACAGGAAGTCATTAAGAACCTCAGAAACTCAACGGCACGATGCCGCACATATGGTGGGAATACCCCAGAATACGCACTTTCTGGAAAAAATTATTGAATTTAATGGATAAGATAGTGGGAAAATAAAATACTTGGAAATTAAAAAAAAAATGAAAAAAATTATAATCTTGACCTAGGAGGACGAAATTCAAATGGAGTAGGGGTTGAGGTGGCGGTGGATGTGGCGGTGTAGGTGGAAGCGGCGGTGGAGGAGGACGAGGTAGCCAACATTGGTTCAAAAATACCAACAATGGCTGGGTAAGGCTAGTGGTGAATGATGTGTCGAATTCTGTCCCCCGTCGCATAGTGTCCGCCCTGTACTGCGCTTGCTCAGTACGTAGGACTAGGGGATTTTGAAACTCTCCGAAGACAATGCTCAGTGACTCCAGGTTCAAGCCACATCATCCGAGGTTGAAGCCTAGCCAAGCGAGCCTGTGAGGGGCCCTGTTACTATGTGCTACCGTATGTCCACTTGGATGGTCGGCTTGAACCTGCACTCACTGCGCAGACGCGACGATCATCTTTGGAGATTTTGTGAATCTCCTTGTCCTCCGTACTGCGCAAGCACTGCAACCTGCGCAGTAAGTGGCCGGACACTATCCGATAGCAAGACAGTTTTTCGTCAGAACACCGGTATATGTGTCTATCCTGCACAAGGTACGGCCAAGTCCTGTGGGATCCATGCCTGGTTCATTTTAATGAACGTAAGCTTGTCCACATTGGCTCTGAACAGGCGGCTGCGCTTGTCTGTGATAACGCCCCCTGCCGTGCTAAATACACGTTCAGATAATACACTGGCGGCAGGGCAGGCCAGCACCTCCAAGGGCGGTAAAGGGCATGCTCAGGCCATGTGCCCAATTTGGAGACCCAGAAGTTGAAGGGGGCAGACCCGTCATGCAGTACGTGTACGCGTGTGCACACATACTGCTCCCATGTTGGTGAAATGCTGCCTCCTGCTAAGACGTTCCCCTCTCAGCTGGGGGTGCTGGTTTGTAGTGGCGTGCCTCCTGCTAAGAGGTGGTGGCGCTGGTTGTAGTGGCGGCTGCGCTTTTCCACATTTCGGCCATGCCTAACCTGCTTGCGAGGTGCTGGCTGCCCTCGGCTGCGTTGGCGACCTCTTACCTCCTCCTCTGCCTTCGCCTTGTGCTTCCACCGTACCCCCGCTTCCAAGTGGAATGCCACCAGCAGCACGTCTACCAGCGTGCGCTTGTACTCGCACATCTTACGATCACGCTCCAGTGAGGTAATTAAAGGACGGCACGTTGTCCTTGTAACGGGGATCCAGCAGGGTGGCCATCCCTCGGACTCCAATAATCAGCACCAGTTAAAGCGTGGGCAACTCGGCGGTCATTGCGGAGACACTGCAGCATGTAATCGCTCATGTGTGCCAGGCTGCCCAGAGGCAAGGAAAAGCTGTCCTCTGTGGGAGTGTATCGTCTGTGTCCTCTGTATCCCCCCAGCCACGCACCAGTGATGGACATGAGCTGGTCCCTGGGTGCCACCCTGCTGTGAACATGGTTCCTCCTCCTCCTCCATCTCCTCCTCATCCTCCACCCTCGTCATCCTCCAGACTGTGCACCTTGCTGCCAGACAATTGTGTACCTGGCGCTTGTTGGTGCAGGAACCCACCCTCGTAGCCACTTGTAAATGACTGCCCCTGAAAGCCTTGGAAATGAACCCTCTTCCTCCTCCTCCTCCTCCGCCCTCCTCATCCTGTGCCACATCCTCTTCCACATCGCGAGTTTTTTCCAAGGAGGCATAGAACTGGGATAGTAACGCCGGCACTGGCCATGTTGGTGGAGTACTCGAAAACAGCGCAACAAGGCACACAGGTCTCGCATTCCCCTCTCAGTAACTCACGCGTGCGTGCTGCAGCTGAAACTCCACTAACTCGCCTGCTGCTGCTTGCACAGTCTGGCAAGCATGTGCAAGGTGGAGTTCCACCTTGTGGGCACGTATATGAGGCGCTGCAGCGCTGACAGGCGAGCAGCAGCAGGGTGAGAGAAACCCCCGAAAGTGCGCACGTCCTCCTAGGAACCTCTGGACGAAAGGCCCAGAGCTGCTACGAGATTTCGCCCATTATCGCACACCACCCGCCGGCTTGAGGCTCACTGCCACCAACCACTCATCGGTCTGTTGTTCCATGTCCCTCCACAACTCCTGCGCGGTGTGGGGTTTTTCCCCCAAACAGGAAAGTTTTAAAAACTGCCTGCTGTCGTTTAGCCCTGGGCTGTGCTGAAGTTGGTGGTGAAGGTGTTACGCTGACCGGATGAGGAGGCGGTGCGGAGTCAACCAAACTGAAGGGCCCTGCAATCCTCGGTGGTGGAAGGACGCGCCAAAGTGCTATCCGCCTCAGGCCCAGCCGCCACTACATTTACCCAGCCCCCGTGCTGGGTGCAGGGAAGGGATAGCTCGCGCACGACGTACGGGAACAGCCAATCATCAGTGACCACCGTGGTAAACGGAAATGCTGATAGCGGGGGGTACTTCCTCTTGTTTGGTTGGTGACCACTGTCACTTTACCCACGGTTTTTGAGGTGTCGTGCTTTGCACTTAGATGCCTGGTCATGCAGGTTGTGCTCAGGTTGAGAACGTTTATGCCTAGCTTCCAGGCTCTGATCCACAAAGGGCAAACCACTCGTGTCTTGTCAGAGTCTGAAGAACTGCCACGGGACCCTTGGACCTGGCTTTGCGCTGTGGCTGCTGGATAGCAGACGTGTAGTGCCCACCCTGCGCTGGTCTGGTGGCTCTGCCTGCCTCTTCAATACTCTGCCCCACTGTCGCACATGCTCTTGTCGGTCTGCCACCACTGTGCAATGCTCTGCCACCACTGTGCAATGCTCTGCAACCACTGTGCAATGCTCTGCCACCAATACTGTGCAATACTCTACCAATACTGGGCAATACTGCAATACTCTGCCAATACTCTGCCAATACTCTGCCAATACTCGCCAATACTCTGCAATAATTTTTTAATAGAAACAAAGAATTTTTTATTTTTTTTTGTTTTTACCGAATTTTCAGTATTTTTTTGATTTATAGCGCAAAAAATAAAAAACCCAGCAGTGATTAAATACCACCAAAAGAAAGCTCTATTTGTGTGAATAAAAGGACACAAAATTCATTTGGGTACAGTGTTGCATGACTGAGTAATTGTCATTCAAAGTGTGAGAGCACCGAAAGCTGAAAATTGGTCTGGTTAGGAAGGGGGTTTAACTGCCCAGTGGTCAAGTGGTTAAATATTGGTGCTACATTGGCTTTTCTCCAATCAGCTGGTACCATTCCAGTCAGTAGACTGTCAGTTAAAATTAGGAACAATGGTCGGGCAATTACTTGACTGAGTTCCCTAAGTACACTCGGGTGAAAGCCATCTGGTCCCGGTGATTTATTAATGTTAAGTTTTCCAAGTCTATTTTTAATTCTGTCCTCTGTTAATCATGGAGGTGCTTCCTGTGATGTGTCCTGAGGATAAACACTGCAGTTTTGGTTACTGAGGAGAAGAATAAATTAAATACCTTCGCCATCTCCCCATCCTTTGTAACCAGATGTCCTTCCTCATTCTTTATGGGGCCAATATGGTCTGTCCTGCCTTTTTTACTGTTTATATACTCCTTTGGATTTTTGGGGATTTTTTTTGCACTCCTCCGCTATGTGTCTTTCGTGTTCTATCTTAGACGCCCTAATTGCACCCTTACATTTCTTGTTGCATTCTTTGTAAAGTCTGAATGCTGATGATGATCCCTCAGCCTTGTATTTTTTGAAGGCCTTCACCTTTGATTTTATATGCATTTTTACATTGGAGTTAAGCCATCCAGGACTTTTGTTCGCTCTTTATTTCCCAATGGGATGCACTGGCTAATGTCTTTATTTAATATGCTCTTAAAGCAAAGTGTTGTCAGATGGATAGCAGAATGGCAACAGATGATCAAGCACAGGAATAAGTAGCAGGTAGCAGAACACTGTAGACCATAAGGCAAGGTTCTAGGGCAGCAGAAGTGGTTAAATAGCCCACTTGGTACTCTGTGCCAATCTAGTGTCGGCGTGCGCGCATGCGTATGAGCACGGGTCTAGCTAACAGGAATTCTTTGTCTGTGCATAACTATGCGCATGGGTATATTTCTTCTTTCCTGGCAATATCCATGCTGATCCATCCATGATGAGCTCCATAGAAGCCAAAACTTTCTAAGCATCCATTCCATGCTGAAGCATCCATGATGAGCTACACAGAAGCCAACTTTTCTTAGCATCCCTTTTATGCTGAGCCATCCACGATGAGCTCAACAGAAGCCAAAACTTTCTGAGCATCCCTTCTATACAAAGCCATCCATGATGAGCTCCACAAAAGCCAAAACTTTTCTAAGTATCCCTTTTATACCGAGCCATCCATGATGAACACTACTGAAACCAAAAGTTTCTAAGCATCACTTCCATGCCGAGCCCTCCATGATGAGCTCAACAGAAGCATCCCTTCCATAGCAAGCCCTCCATGATGAGCTCCACAGAAGCCAAAACTTTCTGACCATTCCCTCCAATTTCTAAGAATCCTTTTTATGTCGAGCCATCCATGTCATCTCATAATGTCATGTCATGTCATTACGTCATGTCATCAATGTCATGTCATTATGTCAGCCATCTCCAAAAAAGCCAAAACATTCTAAGCATCTGTGGCAAGGCGTCCCACAGAGAGCTGGGAAAAGTCATGTCCGGGGTTTATACATCTCCAAGGCTCCTCTCATGCATGTTCAGGGATCTCTGACCCACGATCCAGTTCTGATCTTGGTCTTTTCCCCAGGCCAATTTATGCTCACCTGACACAGACAGCCAGTGCTCTCAGCCTGGGAAATCAGACAACCCCTGTCTGTGAGAGCAAGAGGTTGGTAAAAGCTAACAAGCTTTATATGTGAAAGCTCACAAGCTGTAGGCTTGCTCAGCCTGGTAGTTAGGACCTGTATTTTGTATAGTGAGTGCAGAGACACAGCTAGGTTTTTGTTTTGCTATTTTGTTTTCTGAGACACTGTATAACCCCTGTATATAGACTTGTATAAAGCACAAATAAACACTACACTGTTTTGTCACTAGCTTCTTGGATTTGGCATCTGTGCCTGAGAGACTGCTTATGCAAGGGAGATTTGTACCCCTTACCTGTTCCCCACTCACACATCCCTTCCATGCTGAACCATCCATGATGAGCTTCACAGAAGCCAAACCTTTGCAAGCGCCTCTTCTATGTCGAGCCATCCATGTGAGCTCCACAGAAGCCAAAACTTTCTAAGCATCTTTTTTATGCTGATCCATCCATGATGAGCTCCATAGACGCCAAACCTTTCTAAACATCCCTTCTATGCTAAGCCCTCCATGATGAGCTCTGCAACAGCCAAAACGTTATAAGCATCCCCTAAATGCTGAGCTATCCATAATGAGCTGCACAGAAACAAACTTTTTTTAAGCATCCCTTCCATGCCACACCATCCATGATGAGCTCCACAGAAGCCAAAACGTTCTAAGCATTCTTTTGTCAGGAACCATAAAATCAGACCGAGACAGTAGGACAGTTAAATCACACTTGTTTAATAATGAAAGTAAATAGAACAAAACGTAGTCAAAACATAGTCAAAGTTCAGGAACGGGAACAGATAGCCAGACAAGCCAAACATCAGGGAGCCGAAGATGAGCGTAGTAAAACAGCAAGCAGGATCTGGAGCCAGAAGGGATGTCAGCCAAGCAACTCTTTTAACAGGAATGCAGGAGAGTGTCTCTAGAGATGTTGACTAAGGGCTCTTTCACACGGGGCGGATCAGTGCAGATCCGCCCCGTGGATAGCCGCTTGCTCAGCGGGGATCGCCGTAGCGATCTCCGCTGAGCAGAAGATGACAGGTCCGTCCCTGCACTCCGTGCAGGGACGGACCTGTCAGAGCGCCGCTCTCCCCTATGGGAGATCGGGTGACGACGGACCGTAGAGTCCGTCGTCATCCGATCTGCTCTGCAGACGGATGTAAAAATGGGGTTTTCCTCCGTCTGCAGAAACGGAGCATGGCGGGCACGGACGAGAGCGGGTGTCAGCGGATGCTCATCCGCTGACACCCGCTATCCCATAGGGATACCTGTATGTCCGTTTTTCATCCGAAAACGGAAGGGTGAAAAACGGACATACGGTCCGTCCGTGTGAAAGAGCCCTAAGGCGAAGGCAGAGGTCCTCTGGGCTGAACGACTTAAGTAGGCAGGACTGAGGAGCAAAATATCACCAACAGCTGAGTAATTGTGGAGAGATAGGAGCTGGCAATTATCCGACAGCTGAGAGCCCAGCTCAGAGAAGGAAGGGCTGAGCCCAGCCCTGACACCTTTCCATACCAAGCCATCCATGATGAGCTCCACAGAAGCCAAAACATTTCTAGATGTCCCTTTTATACCGAGTTGTCCATCGTGAGTTTCACAGAGGCCAAAACTTTCTAAGCATCCCTTCCATGATGAGCTCCACAGAGGTTCAATGGCTTGCAGGTATTGCATTTTACCAGGTATCTTTTTTCATTATTAAAAGTTTATTGGTCATTGTTCGACAGGTTTAACACAATACCCTTATCAAAAATAACCCAAAATAACTTGCAGACAATGTTCTATCTTATGTTCTTCTGCACTATTCCGTGACTTTTCCAAGTATCCTTTTTATACCGAGCCAACCATTTTTGGCTCCACAGAAGCCAAACTTTTCATACCGAGCCATCCATGTTGAGTTCCACAAAAGCAAATACTTTCTAAGCATCCCTTCCATGCTGAACCATCTATGATGAGCTCCACAGAAGCCTAATCTTTCTCCACAGAAACCAAACTATTTAATCATCCCTTCCATCTTGAGCCATCCTTGAAGAGCTCCACAGAAGCCAAACCGTTCTAAACATCCCTTTCAACACTAAGCCCTCCATGATGAGCTTCACAAAAAGCCAAAACTTTTTCAAAGTATCCCTTTTATACCAAGCCATCCATGTTGAGCTCCACAGAAGCCAAGCCTTTCTAGGCATCTCTTCCATGCCGAGCCATCCATGATGCATTCCACAGAAGCCAAAACTTTCTAAGCATCCCTTCCATGCTGACTCATACATGATGGGCTCTGCAAAAGCCCATACTTTTTCTTGTACAAAGGTTTTTATTAAAGATTCACATCAATAAAAAGGATACAAAACAAAAATGGAACTGGACACAATGAAAATGTGCAAAAACTATAAGTCAAACTGTATTGTACCAAGAGTATGGGCAGGAGGACATTCAAAAGAGACCAACAGGACTTGAGTCTTGGTATAATGATGTTGCCTTGAAGCTAACTGAAATACATATTATCGCTCTAGGTCAGATTTGGAACCTGAGGCAAAATAACAATATGACAAACAATATCTTGTAAGAGCATTAAACTGGACAACCATCTTGGGGAATGGTGTTGTTCCCCGATGAAAACAACAAAAGCAAACAAAAACAAAAATAAAATAAAATCATAAGAAAGGAAAAAAAAAGGGGGGGATGTGTCCTGTCAGGTATCCAGTCCCAGCAGGATCTGCCCCGAGGTTGAAATATAGAGGGAAACTAAAGAAAGAAGGGAAATGAGAGGGGAAGGGAAAAAAGAGGGGGACCCCGGGGTGGGGGGAACAGAGGCTTATCAAAGGGAGAGGAGCGTTGGATCGAATCGTGAAGGGCACATATGAGCCACCCAGGGTTGCCATATCCGGAGGAACTTAGCATGAGTATCTGCTAACACGGCAGTAAGTTTCTCATTCACCATAATGTCGTTCACGCTGTTTTTAACTGCTTCAAAGCTGAGGGCCGGGGTTTTAAAAGCCCATACTTTTTAATCACCCTTTCCATCTTGAGGCATCCATTATGAGCTCCACAGAAGCCCAACCGTTCTAAGCATCCCTTCCAGTTTCTAAGCATCCTTTTTATGCCAAGCCATCCATTAAGAACTCCACAGAAGCCAAGGCTTTCTAAAACAACCCTCCCATGCTAAGTCCTCCATGATAAGCTCCACAAATGCCAAAAATTTGTAAGCATTAATTTCATGCTGAACTATCCATGAGGAGCTCCACAGAAGCCAAAATGTTCTAAGCATCCCTTCCATAGCAAGCCATACACGATGAGCTCTGTAGAAGCCCAAACTTTTTAATCATCCCTTCCATCTTGAGCCATCCATAATGAGCTCCACCGAACCAAACCTTTCTAAGCACCCCTTTCATGCCGAGCCATCCATGATGAGCTCCACAAAAGCCAAGGTTTTCTAAGAATCCCTTCCAGACCAAGCCATCCATTTTGAGCTTCACAGAAGCCAAATCTTTCTAAGCATCTCTTCCATGCCAAACCATCCATGATGAGCTCCACAAAAGCCCAAATTTTCTAAGTATCCCTTCCATACTAAGCCACCCATGTTGAGCTCCACAGAAGCTAAACCTTTCTAGGCATCTCTTCCATGCCGAGCCATCCATGATGCATTCCACAGAAGTCAAAACTTTCTAAGCATCCCTTCCATGCTGACCCATACATGATGAGCTCTGCAAAAGCCCATACTTTTTAATCACCCTTTCCATCTTGAGGCACCAATGATGAGCTCCACAGAAACCCAACCATTCTAAGCATCCATTCCAGTTTCTAAGCACCCTTTTTATGCCAAGCCATCCATGATGAACTCCACAGAAGCCAAGGCTTTCTAAAACAACCCTTCCATGCTAAGTCCTCCATGATAAAGCTCCACAAATGCCAAAAATTTGTAAGCATCCATTTCATGCTGAACTATGCATGAGGAGCTCCACAGAAGCCAAAATGTTCTAAGCATCCCTTCCATAGCAAGTCATCCATGATGAGCTCTGTAGAAGCCCAAACTTTTTAATCATCCCTTCCACCTTGAGCCATCCATAATGAGCTCCACCGAACCAAACCTTTCTAAGCACCTCTTTCATGCCGTGCCATCCATGATGAGCTCCACAAAAGCCAAGGTTTTCTAAGAATCTCTTCCAGACCAAGCCATCCATTTTGAGCACCACAGAAGCCAAATCTTTCTTTTTTTTTTTTTTTTTTCAATTCTATTTAAATGTCTAAGTTTTTCCTGATTAAGTTATTATTTCAGCATACCTCCATGTCTGTTTAAAATCCTGCCAGCATTTCCATTTAGTCATAGCATCTTCTCCATCTTCTTCACCATTATATCTAAGTTTCTCGAGATGGAATACCCATTCCAATTCTGTTGGGGGTTCATCTTGTTGCCACCTCCTAGGAATCAATGCTTTTGCGGCGTTCAGCATATGCGGGATCAACGTCTTCACATATATTTTTATTGAATCCGTAGTGTTATGGAAAAGGCATACCCACGGATCCTCTGCTATTTTAATACTGGTTATTTCGTGTATCAAATCTAAAATATTTTTCCAATATTTCCTAATTTTTGGGCATTCCCACCAAATGTGGGCCATTGTACCCCGTTGGCTGCACCCTCTCCAACAGTCTTGCGAACTCCCTGGCTGAAATTTACTACTTCTAAAGCCCCATACACACGGTCGGACTTTTTCATGGATTCTGTCCGATCGGACAATGTTGTTGAAAAATCAGACCGTGTGTATGCACCATCGGACAGTGTACGTCGGATTGTCCGACGGACAAAGTCTTATCTCCTGCTGGAAAGATTTGCCGACAACTCGGTCCGATCACACCAAATCCGATCGTGTGTACGGTTGTCCGACCGGACAAAGTGCCACGCATGCTCAGATCACATTACAAGACCAAAGCTATTGGCTACTAGCCCCTACGTAGTCCCGTCGTAGGCAACAAACGTCACCACGTTCAGAATGATCGGATTTTCCGACAACTTTGTCCGACCGTGTGTACGCAACACCAACATCGGACAAAGTATGACGGACAGGATCCGACCGACCTGGTCCGCGGATTGTCCGACCGTGTGTATGGGGCTTAATAGGTGTAATATACCATCTTGCCAGACATTTGTAGTTTGTTTCCGCGGTTCTAGTGTCTGTTGCTGATCTATGTGATAACTTTAATATTTTTTTAAAATTGTGTTTATACCCATGTGTATCTAATTCATTCCCCCATTTTATTAAGAATGGAGGTATCTCCGGCCGGCCCTCTGTAAGAAGCATCTTGTATAGATTAGATGTATCTTTTTTTTTTTGCGCCTTTTGCTAGGCATATCTTTTCTAGGGATGTATAATTATCCCTCGTTCTAATTGGCTGGGGGAGTTTCCCGACAAAGTTAGCCAGCTGGAGGTAGCGCCATTCATTTAACTTTATATGTGCTGTGTTTTGCTGTAATTCTATCAGTGTCAACAGTGTAACGTGTCAACATCGGAAGAAGTAGAAAGATGTTTGCCAGCACACCATGGAGCGACACAGATAGCGTCCAAAAAGAGTGGTTTATTGCATGATCACAAGGGAATAGTGCAACGTTTCGGAGCCGCGCAGGGCCCCTTCGTCAGGCATGTGAAGAGACATCACATGCCTGACGAAGGGGCCCTGCGCGGCTCCGAAACGTTGCACTATTCCCTTGTGATCATGCAATAAACCACTCTTTTTGGACGCTATCTGTGTCGCTCCATGGTGTGCTGGCAAACATCTTTCTACTGTTATCCGAACCAGTATCCAGCTGGTTGTTGCTACAGCACCCAAAACTGTGAGCATTTCCAGGAACGTGTGCGATTGGAAAATGAAGTATAACATCGGAAGAAGAACAAGAACAAGAACAAGAACAAGAAGAAGAAGGCGGCGCCGGCGGCGCGGAAAACGACGACCGCCGCAAGAACAGAAGAGACCCCCGGAAGACCCCGAAGACCCCCGAAGGCGGAATCGAGACCCCCAGACGACGCTAGCTACGTAACCTGAAGTCACGTGCTAAAAAAGACGGGCTTGCCGATGAGCGGCAAGTCCGTTCATTTCAAAAGTCCGGCGGACTAGCCTACTAACGGCGGGATTGTCCGCCGGACTGCCAAGTCCAGCGGATAATTTTAAAACCAAACTTAAAACTTTGGTCCGCCGGACTTTGGCGCCAAAAAGTCCGCCGGCGCCCACACACGAGGGGATTATCCGCTGGACTTGGGTTCAGAGGATAATCCCGCGGGATAGTCCCTTCGTGTGTACGCGGCATTAGAATCCCTTCCAGACCAAGCCATCCATGTTGAGCACCACAGAAGCCAAATCTTTCTAAGCATCTCTTCCATGCCGAACCATCCATGATGAGCTCTGCAAAAGCCAAGATTTTCTAAGCATCTCTTCCATGCCGAACCATCCATAATGAACTCCACAAAAGCCAAGATTTTCTAAGCATCCCTTCCATGCCGAACCATCCATAATGAACTCCACAAAAGCCAAACTTTCTAAGCATTCCTTTTATGCTGAGACATTTATGATGAGCTCCACAGATGTTCCATGTCTTGCAGAAATTGCATTTTAACAGATTATATATATATATATGTTTTTTTTATTTTTTATTTTTATTATTAAAATGTTATTGGTCATTAGTCAACTAATTTCAACGGGTTGAACACAATTCCCATATCAAGAATAACCCCAAATAACCTGCAGAGAACGTTCCATTTTATGTTATTCTGCATTCTTCTAGGACTATTTATTTATATGTGTTCTCATTTTAGTTTATAATACTGTTTTTTTTATTTTTTTAATACATTTTCGTGTTTTTTTTTTGTTTTTTTTTTCTATTAATTAGAAGCGACAGAACCATTTTACATCATGGTGTCATGAGAGGTAACCACAAAACGAATGCTTTCCGTAAAATATTAAAACTCATTTGCATTTCTATCTCCAGTGGTGCAGATTCCATTTTGTTTTAATTTTATTCATATCTGCTCACAAAATAAGTCTCAGAGAGCCTGGAAGGGAATCGTTCTCAGCTCTCCGAATGCCATAAAAATTTCATCAACCTATTGATTAGAAACACTCCGGCTATTTAACTGAGGCTTTGAACTTTTAACAACGTTTAATATCTGCTTTATTTCTTATGAAGGTTTACTGTCTAGCCGCACGCGGCTGCCTTTTGTCAATAGAGCGCTGCTGTACACAATTACTCTACGGGAGACGTTTTACCCCTGTAAGGAAGGAGCAATCTTTTTATATATACACTATATCACCAAAAGTATTGGGACGCCTGCAGGGCTGGACTGGGACAGAAATTTAGCCCTGGACTTCATCCAGACCGGCCCACTTACATTTTGAGTTTTCCATCAGCACCCCCTTACATCAGTGTCCCATCACCACCCCCCCCTTACATCAGAGTCCCATCAGCAGCCCCCTTACATCAGAGTCCCATCACCACCCCCTTACATCAGTGTCCCATCACCCCCCCCTTACATCAGAGTCCCATCAGCAGCCCCTTACATCAGAGTCCCATCACCACCCCCCTTACATCAGAGTCCCATCACCACCCCCCTTACATCAGAGTCCCATTACCACCCTCCTTACATCAGAGTCCCATCACCACCCCCCTTACATCAGAGTCCCATCACTACCCCCTTACATCAGAGTCCCATCACCACCCCCCTTACATCAGAGTCCCATCACCCCCCCCTTACATCAGAGTCCCATCACCACCCCCCTTACATCAGAGTGCCATCAGCAGCCTCCTTAGTTACATCAGAGTCCCATCACTACCCCCCTTACATCAGAGTCCCATCACCACCCCCCCCCCTTACATCAGAGTCCCATCACCACCGCCCTTACATCAGAGTCCCATCACCACCGCCCTTACATCAGAGTCCCATCACCAGCCCCCCTTACATCAGAGTCCCATCACCACCCGCCCTTACATCAGAGTCCCATCACCACCGCCCTTACATCAGAGTCCCATCACCACCCCCCTTACATCAGAGTCCCATCACCACCCCCCTTACATCAGAGTCCCATCACTACCCCCCTTACATCAGAGTCCCATCACCACCCCCCTTACATCAGAGTCCCATCACTACCCCCCTTACATCAGAGTCCCATCACCACCTCCCCTTACATCAGAGTCCCATCACCACCCCCTTACATCAGAGTCCCATCACCACCCCCCCCCTTACATCTGAGGCCGATCACCACCCCCCTTACATCAGAGTCCCATCACCACCCCCCTTACATCAGAGTCCCATCACCACCCCCCTTACATCAGAATCCCATCACCACCCCCCTTACATCAGAGTCCCATCAGCAGCCCCCTTACATCAGAGTCCCATCAGCAGCCCCCTTACATCAGAGTCCCATCACCAACCCCCTTACATCAGAGTCCCATCAGCAGTCCCCTTACATCAAAGTCCCATCAGCAGCCCCCTTACATCAGAGTCCCATCAGCAGCCCCCTTACATCAGAGTCCCATCAGCAGCCCCCTTACATCAGAGTCCCATCAGCAGCCCCCTTACATCAGAGTCCCATCACCAACCCCCTTACATCAGAGTCCCATCACCAACCCCCTTACATCAGAGTCCCATCACCAACCCCCTTACATCAGAGTCCCATCACCACCCCCCCTTACATTAGAGTCCCATCACCACCCCCCTTACATCAGAGTCCATCACCACCCCCCTTACATCAGAGTCCCATCACCACCCCCCTTACATCAGAGTCCCATCACCACCCCCCTTACATCAGAGTCCCATCACCACCCCCCTTACATCAGAGTCCCATCACCACCCCCCCTTACATCAGAGTCCCATCATCAGCCCCCATTACATCAGAGGCCCATCACCACCCCCTTACATCAAAGTCCCATCACCAGCCCCCTTACATCAGAATGTCCCCCTCCCACATGTACTCACAGTTCTGAAGGCAGCTTCTCTTCTTCCCCTCTACAGTCATGTGATAAGTGACAAGTGATAAGGGGAGAGAGGACGGAAAGTCTGCCGGCCATCTATCTCCCCCCGCAGGCTGGAGGTTAGCAGGACGCCTAATGCTCTCTCCAGCATATGGCGGAAGCTGCTTCTCCTGACAGGAGTGAAATCGCGATCACTCACTGTCAGAGAGGAGCGGCTCCAGTACTGCAACTGACTGGCCCACCGAGCCATCGGCCCACCGGGAAACTCCCGGTAGTCCTGATGGCCAGTACATGCCTGGACACCTGCCTTTACACGCACATGAACTTTAATGACATCCCAGTCTTAGTCCGTAGGGTTCAATATTGAGTTGGCCCACCCTTTCCAGCTACAACAGCTTCACCTATTCTGGGAAGGCCGTCCGCAAGGTTTAGGAGTGTGTCTATGGGAATGTTTGACCATTCTTCCAGAAGAGCATTTGTGAGGTCAGGGACTGATGTTGGACGAGAAGGACTGGCTCGCAGTCTCCGCTCTAATTCATCCCAAAGGTGTTCTATGGGGTTGAGGTCAGGACTCTGTGCAGGCCAGTCAAGTTCCTCCACCTATATACCATAGGCTGTGTTCTGTGTACAGAACAACAAATGGCACCATAAAACGATATAATCAATGTACACCTTATGAAGGTGAAAAAGACAGGGTGCATGAAGGAAAGTTTATATTACTTTTAAATATATTATCGTAAGCAATTTGTTATATCTGCTCTGCTCGTTGATCCTGCCAGAAATCTGGTGATCTGGTTACATTTGTGTTGCAAAGTATATATAATAGAGCCCAGGTATGGTTCAGGGGCACAGCACATTTTGGGCCATTACCCATATAAATGTCCTGGGAATGTTTTCCTAATTACACAGCTCCTTTAAAGGAAATGTGACTTTAGAAGAATCACAGAGGCTGCCATTGCTTTAAAAAAAAATGCTGGTTGCCTGGCCTTGATGGTGATGCATTAGCATACAGATAGGGAATTTACACTTTTCTGACATCATGCTTTTTCCGGGGGTTGGTGACTCAAAGTATTGACACCTGACACAGCCAGGCACAACGGCAGCCCCAAACTTCTCATGTATGACTGTGTCACCTTGAAGCTCAACTACAGGTTTTTGGATAGAGGTATTTATTTCTATTGGTTGCCCCCATTAAGGAACTTTCCCCTCACTTCCTGTCTTGCTGGTCCCTATACAAGAAATAGAGGTAGCTTGCACTGGGTTAGTGACGCAGAAAGCATTGGCGCCAATAGATCAGCATGGCAGCCAAGTAACTAGCCTTTTTAAGAGGAAAGGTCAGCACTAGAAGCCTCCATATTTCTTGAAGCACCAATATACTTGAAAATAATTGGTTTCTATGGTTGGCTTAGTGGTTAGCGTTTTCTGCCTGTTTAAGTCAGGACACCATCTGTATGGAGTTTGCATGTGCTTGCATGGGTTTCCTCCCAAGATCCAAAGGCATTCTGGTGGGCAAGTTAACCCTAGTATGATATCCTAATGATATTCAGCACACAAGAGGCTTGACAAAGAGGCAGGAATGCCTTGAAATGCGTAGCTGCGCCCCCAGGACATCCCTCAGCCTCAGTTATCATCCATTGGGTTCCTCTGGAGCCTCCTCCTGACCAGAAAGTGGTCTGAGTTTTTCTATGCCTACCAGTGGCGGCCCGTCCATACGAGGAGCAGGGGCGGCGCCCCTCCCCCCCCTAATCTATGCACCCGGCCCCTAATCTACATGCAGGGCTCCAGACACTTGGAGTCCAATGGGGTTTGTTTTTTTTGAAGCATGTGATTAGAGCCTGAGGCTCTAATTGGCTTAAAAAAAAGGTGGACTCTGGGAGCAGAGCACTGCGCCCTGAGCCCACCCAGTTGTGTGGCAATAGTGAATTAATATTCGCTATTGTCTTCCTGATTCTCCTTCCTGGAGCTGGTCCAGAGACCCGATTGGCCAGGGAGTCTTAGGACTCCCTGGCCAATCGGGTCTCAGTCAGGACTAACTTCCTGTTAAGCTGGGAGGAGAAGCAACGGCCCGGCTCTTCCTTCCCTCTGCCTCCTAAGGTCGGTGCATCTAACGTGGGGGGGGGGGGTGGGTGCTTGTGGAGATCGCCTCCTTCCCGTCTGCCGTCCCTCTCCCGGGAGGGAGGGGGTGCTTACGGCAACCGCCGCCTTCCCGTCTGTCTCCCTCCGGGGCAGTTAGTTTGCCGCTCCTCCCCTGAAATATTTAGCACCAGCCGCCACTGATGCCTACCCAGCTGGGGGCAGTACTGCACAATCCCTGGACTAGGTGCCTCTGTTACAGGGCTCCCTGCATGTCCTGATTTCTTATGCTCTACATGCCTCCACGAATGTGAGTTTATATCATACGATAAATGTTTTAATGCTGCACTTAGATGGCGCCCTCCACTGTGTGTGTTTTTTTCTACACACAAAATAGCTGTCTCGCCACCTGCCCCAACAGCAGATGATACAATGACATAAAAATAAATAATAATACCTCCTCCTTTTTTTGACAATTCTTCTTGCTTGGCTGTTATGTTGACCCATCGGCTTTATTTTTCGTTCTGGAAAGGTTTCAGTTTACAGAAAGAAGAAGATGGCTATCTGCCTTCTTGTGGCCACAAATATATGTGAACAATAGTGACAACAAATATGACACCACAACAGTACATACAGTATCTCACAAAAGTAAGTACACCCCTCACGCTTTTGTAAATCTTTTCTTCTATCTTTTCATGTGACGACACTGAAGAAATGACACTTGTCTGCAATGTAAAGTAGTGAGTGTACAGCTTGTATAACAGTGTAAATCTGCTGTCCCCTCAAAATAATGCAACACACAGCCATTAATGTCTAAACCGCTGGCAACAAAAGTCAGTACACCCCCTAAGTGAAAATGTCCAAATTGGGCCCAATTAGCCATTTTCCCTCCCCGGTGTCATGTGACTCGTTAGTGTTACAAGGTCTCAGGTGTGAATGGGGAGCAGGTGTATTAAATTTGGTGTTATTGCTCTCACTCTCTCATACTGGTCACTGGAAGCACAACATGGCACCTCATGGCAAAGAACTCTCTGAGGATCTGAAAAAAAAATAACTGTTGCTCTACATAAAGATGGCATAGGCTATAAGAAGATTGCCAAGACCCTGAAACTGATCTGCAGCACGGTGGCCAAGACCATACAGCGGTATAACAGGACAGGTTCCACTCAGAAGGCCTCGCCATGGTCCACCAAAGAAGTTGAGGTCACGTGCTCAGCGTCATATCCAGAGGTTGTCTTTGGGAAATAGACGTATGAGTGCTGCCAGCATTGCTACAGAGGTTGTGGGGATGGGGGGGTCAGCCTGTCAGTGCTCAGACCATACGCCGCACACTGCATCAAATTGGTCTGCATGGCTGTCGTCCCAGAAGGAAGCCTCTTCTAAAGATGATGCACAGGAAAGCCCGCAAACAGTTTGCTGAAGAAAAGCAGACTAAGGACATGGATTACTGGAACCACGTCCTGTGGTCTGATGAGACCAAGATAAACGTATTTGGTGTCAGATGGTGACAAGCGTGTGTGGGGGCAACCAGGTGAGGAGGACAAAGACAAGTGTGTCTTGTCTACAGTCAAGCATGGTGGTGGGAGTGTCATGGTCGGTCTGGGGCTGCATGAGTGCTGCCGGCACTGGGGAGCTACAGATCATTGAGGGAACCATGAATGCCAACATGTACTGTGACATACTGAAGCAGAGCCTGACCCCCTCCCTTCAGAGACTGGGCCGCAGGGCAGTATTCCAACATGATAACCACCCCAAACACACCTCCAACACCACCACTGCCTTGCTAAAGAAGCTGAGGGTAAAGGTGATGGACTGGCCAAGCATCCAGACCTAAACCCTATTGATCATCTGTGGGGCATCCTCAAACGGAAGGTGGAGGAGCACAAGGTCTCTAACATCCACCAGCTCCGTGATGTCATCATGGAGGAGGGGAAGAGGACTCCAGTGACAACCTGTGAAGCTCTGGTGACCTCCATGCCCAAGAGGGTTAAGGCAGTGCTGGAAAATAATGGTGACCACACAAAATATTGACACTTTGGGCTCAATTTGGACATTTTCACTTAGGGGTGTACTGACTTTTGTTGCCAGCGGTTTAGACATTAATGGCTGTGTGTTGAGTTATTTTGAGGGGACGGCAAATTTACACTGTTATACAAGCTGTACACTTTACACACTTTACATTGTAGACAAGTGTCATTTCTTCAGTGTTGTCACATGAAAAGAGAGAAGAAAAGATTTACACAAATGTGAGGGGTGTACTTACTTTTGGGAGATACCGTCTATGCTGCATGATATAGAAAATAAAAAAATATATATATTTTCATTTAATTTAAAAGGATAAAAGAAAATTGAATGATGTCAGAGTTTTCATTTCTTTTATGACTAAAAAAAGAAAAAATAACAGAATAGCCCAAATGACCCCTCCAGCCCCTCCTAGTACAGGCGTTGGTATTTTATCTAACAATGTATGAATAGAAGACATTTAAATTGTTCTAAGCTCTGCACAATCGGAGCTATAATTTAGAATTCGTTAAACATTTTAAATTACCTACCGGTCATAAATGGGATCCCTGCCATGTATTCCAACATGTTTCTGAAAGAAGGGATGAAGAGAGATTCACCTGAGTGCTTCAATACACGAACGCCGATGGATTCCTCTCCTACAATTACAGGAAAATAAGACGCAATTAAAGGAGAGCATATCACTAATTAAAGGCAATGAGATGTTAAAAGATAAGCAGGTGTCCTCTTGATTTCATCCATAATTATCAAGTATTCCAACATATCGAAGTCATGCAATGCAAATAGCGGATATTATCATTGGCAATCAGTAGCTCTCTAACAAGACAGCATCTGATGTATGTTTGCAGTACCAGGTGAACGCGTTTCGTCGCATTTACAGACATGATTGGCATTTGTTTTTTTATAACTCAACATCAGTTAAATGTTAACAGGATGAGGAAGATCATGTCCTATGGTCAGTGCCAATCCTGACCTCCCTGGGGCCCTAAGCAAAATTCTGCTAAGGGGCCCTCTACTTGACCCGTGATGCCGTGAGCTATGTAAACCATTTGCCATTGCCACACAGTCACACCTGACACTTCAGTGCTCCCAAAACAATCCTCCCTCCTTTAAACAAAACAGTCAAAGAATAAGTACAATAATGTAGAACAGAATGAGGTCCCCAGAGAGCCCCCCTTACATCAGGGTCCTCAGAGAGCCCCTCCTTACACCAAGGTCCCCAGAGAGCCCCCCTTATACAAGGGTCCCCAGACAGCCCCCCTTAAATCAGTGTCCTCAGAGAGTCTCACCCTACATCAGGGTCCCCAGAGAGCCTCTCCCTTACATCAGGGTCCCTAGAGAGCCTCCCCCTTACACCAGGGTCCCAAGAGAGCCTCCCCCTTACATTAGTGTCCCCAGAGAGCCCCTCCTTACACAGGGTCCCCAGAGAGCCCCCCCCCCCCTCTGACATTAGTGTCCCCAGGGGGCCCCCTCTTACATCAGTGTCCCCAGAGGGCCCCGTCTTTACATCAGTGTCCCCAGAGGGCCCCGTCCTTACATTAGTGTCCCCAGAGAGCCCCCCTCTTACATTAGTGTCCCCAGAGGCCCCCTTCCTTACATTAGTGTCCCCAGAAAGCCCCCCCTCTTACATTTGGGCCCCCAAACAGCTGACTCCCCCCCCTTGCAGAGGTTCCCCTGTACCTGGCTGGTGGAGGTGGGAGGCGGCGATCGGCAGCTATATGGTGTCCACAGGCAGGGGGATCTCCCTGGGGCTAGTAGTTCTATCTCCGAATGTATACAGCGGAGAGGGGAGGGGCCTCTGACCCGGGCATCAGCAACATTGTTTAAGCAGAGTGAAAGTGAAACTGATACCTGCCTGGGTCAGAGGCCCCTCCCTTCTCCTCTCCACTGTATACACTGAGAGTACTACAAACCCCAGGGAGATCCCGCCGCCCACTCAGGTACCATAGAGCTGCCGATCGCCGCCTTCCACCTCCTCCCACCTCCTCCCACCTCTCCTCACTGCACTCTAAACGGCCAGCCAGAGGTGCAGGGGGGATTCTGGGTCTTGGGGGCCCCCCCACAGCGGCGGGGCCCTAAGCAGCTTGCATAGTGTGCCTATAGGGCCGATCGGCTCTGCCTATGGTGGTGTACATCCTCTGGCAGCTTCAGATTGGCAGGGAATGTAGTGGTGGTAATAGTGCAAGAGGTCTATGGCTGGCCTGGGCAGGTTTAGGTCTCGAACATGTTGCCATTAGGGATGAGCCGAACACCCCCCCGTTCGGCTCGCACCAGAACCCGCGAACGGACCTAAAGTCTGTGCGAGCTTTAGAACCCTATTAGTTATAATGGATGCGAACGTTCGAAATTAAAAGTGCTAATTTTAAAGGCTAATATGCATGTTAATGTCATAAAAAGTGTTTGGGGACCCGGGTCCTGCCCCAGGGGACATGTATCAATGCAAATTTTTTTTTTTAAAAACGGCCGTTTTTTCAGGAGCAGTGATTTTAATAATGCTTAAATTGAAACAATAAAAGTGTAATATTCCTTTAAATTTCGTACCTGGGGGGTGTCTATAGTATGCCTGTAAAGGGGTGCATGTTTCCCGTGTTTAGAACTGTCTCTGCGCAAAGTGTCATTTTTGAAAGTAAAAAAGCTATTTAAAATCACTCGCGGCTAATGTTAATTCACGGCTCCCGTAACACAGAGAACAGTGATTCATTGAAACTCATTCATAAAAAAAAGTCATTGATAAAAAATAAAAAAAATGAAAAAAAAAAAGCGTAGGGGTCCCCCCAAATTCAATAACCAGGCCCTTCAGGTCTGGGATGGATATTAAGGGGGATCCCAGCCAAAAAAAAATGGCGTAGGGTCCCCCTCAAAATCCATACCAGACCCTTGAGGTCTGGTATGGATTTAAGGGGAACCCTAGCCAAAAAAAATGGCGTGGGGTCCCCCTCAAAATCCATACCAGACCCTTATCCGAGCACGCAACCTGGCAGGCCGCAGGAAAAGAGGGGGGACGAGAGCGGCCCCCCTCTCGCCTGAACCGTACCAGGCCACATGCCCTCAACATTGGGAGGATGCTTTGGGGGTCTAAGACCCCTAAAGCACCTTGTCCCCATGTTGATGAGGACAAGGGCCTCTTCCCCACAACCCTGGCCGGTGGTTGTGGGGGTCTGCGGGCGGGGGGCTTATCGGAATCTGGAAGCCCCCTTTAACAAGGGGACCCCCAGATCCCGGCCCCCCCCCAGTGTGAAATGGTAAGGGGGTACAAAAGTACCCCTACCATTTCACCAAAAAAGTGGCAAAAATGGTAAAAATGACAGGAGACAGTCTTTGACAATTCCTTTATTAAAATCTTCTTTCTTCTTTCTTCATCCTTCGGATTCTTCATCTTCTCCTTCATTCATCTTCTTCCATCTTCTTCTTCCATTTTCTTCTTCCTCCGATCCGCTTCTTCTTGCGCTGGTCTTCTCGTCCTTCTCGTCCGGCATCTTCTTCCGTCGGCGTCGGCGTCGGTGTCGGTGTCTTCTTGGGCCACTCCGCGCAATGGGAGGCTCCCGCTGTGTGAGGCTCCGCTCCATCTGACAGGTCTTTTAAAACGGAGGGCACCTGGTGACCCCGCCCCCTCTGACGTCATGGGGAAAGCCATCATGGAATTCCCCATGACGTCCCTGTGCGTCAGAGGGGGCGGGGTCACCAGGTGCCCTCCATTATAAAAGACCTGTCAGACGGAGCGGAGCCTCACACAGCGGGAGCCTCCCATTGCGCGGAGCGGCCCAAGAAGAGACAGAGACGCCGACGCCGACGGAAGAAGATGCCGGACGAGAAGGACGAGAAGACCAGCGCAAGAAGAAGCGGATCGGAGGAAGAAGAAAATGGAAGAAGAAGATGGAAGAAGATGAAGGAAGGAGAAGATGAAGAAACCGAAGGATGAAGAAAGAAGAAAGAAGATTTTAATAAAGGAATTGTCAAAGACTGTCTCCTGTCATTTTTACCATTTTTGCCACTTTTTTGGTGAAATGGTAGGGGTACTTTTGTACCCCCTTACCATTTCACACAGGGGGGGGGCCGGGATCTGGGGGTCCCCTTGTTAAAGGGGGCTTCCAGATTCCGATAAGCCCCCCGCCCGCAGACCCCCACAACCACCGGCCAGGGTTGTGGGGAAGAGGCCCTTGTCCTCATCAACATGGGGACAAGGTGCTTTAGGGGTCTTAGACCCCCAAAGCATCCTCCCAATGTTGAGGGCATGTGGCCTGGTACGGTTCAGGCGAGAGGGGGGCCGCTCTCGTCCCCCCTCTTTTCCTGCGGCCTGCCAGGTTGCGTGCTCGGATAAGGGTCTGGTATGGATTTTGAGCGGGACCCCACGCCATTTTTTTTGGCTAGGGTTCCCCTTAAAATCCATACCAGACCTCAAGGGTCTGGTATGGATTTTGAGGGGGACCCTACGCCATTTTTTTTTTTTTTTTTTTGGCTGGGATCCCCCTTAATATCCATCCCAGACCTGAAGGGCCTGGTTATTGAATTTGGGGGGACCCCTACGCTTTTTTTTTTTGTTTTTTATTAATGAATGACAGTTCTCTGTGTTACAGGAGCCATCAATTCATTAGCCGCGAGTGATTTAAATAGCTTTCTTCCTGCAAAAATTACACTTTTTTGCAGGGAAAGTTCTAAGCACAGGAAACCTGCCCCCTTCACAGGCCACCTATAGACACCCCCCAGATGTGATACTGCAATGCTGTTCTAACAGCACACACACACATATCCCCAGAAATAAAGCACATATTGTTGTCAGCAGTCAGCAGCACACTGACACGCTGACACTGTCTGAAACATAATATGCGAGGCCGCCGGCGCGGCGGCCTCTTATACCGTGGGGCGTGTACTAAAGCCCCTGAGCTATAATTGGCTACAGGCATCCTGCCTGTAGCCAATTATGGCTCTCCTCGCTGCCGGCGCTGTGATTGGCCAAGCATGCGGGGTCACAGTGCATGCTTGGCCAATCATCAGCCAGCATTGCACTGCGCGGGCCGCAATGCATTGCGGGGCCGCTCGCATCACACGAATTTGATGCGAGCGGCCCCAATAGTTCTGGGCTCGCCGAGCGAGCGAACACCCGGTGCTCGATTCGAACATGGGTTCGAATCGAACACCGGGCTCATCCTTAGTTGCCATGTAACCCTAATCACTAAAGATCTCATATCAGGAAATATTTATACTAGTTTAGTGCTACATCAGGCGTCACATGTTTTTTTGCCCATTGCCATGCTTCATAAGTAGGGCAACCCCACTAGGAACACTCACAGGTTTTAGCGGCAATGTGGCAGCAGATTGGCGACTCAGAAGTATTGTACCAACAGCTTCTGTCTCGAGAAGTGGAATGCGGCATGGCTGGTCTGTATCCAATTTATTAGGCTTCCAGGAAGGATGGTGTGCCAAAGTAGGTGCCCTCTACCTACTCCTCCGGAACCTTTCCCTGATGCTAAGCACTCTCCCTGACAGACGTGTGACTTGTCCCTACTCTAGCCACTCGCAAAATGCGCGCTAAACCCAAGAGTCAGGATCTGAAATAGACTCTGTGTCACGTACCTGAAGGGAGACTGAATTGACAAGGTCAGCCTCTTTTGTATCTCCAGCCCAGCTGAGGGTGGAACAGAAGGAGCCAGGGTTCAGGAGGAATACGAGTGCCCGTAGGGGAAGACCCGGAGACCTGTTGCAGGAAGTCGCATCTAGTCGCAGGACTGTAGTTGCAGAAGTGCTGAGCCCAACAGGACACTGGAGCGAGGTCACAAAGCTAGCCGGGTTCGTTAACAGGAGGGCAGCCAGGTACCAGGGCATCAGGCAAAGACAAGGTCAGATGAGAGAAGCCGGGATCAGGAGCCAGGGAACAGGAGCCAGGGATCAGGTAAACACAGTCCAGAAGCAAGGTCAGTGGAGAGCCGGGGTCAAAAGCCAGAGATCAGATAAGCAGGATCCAGAAGCAGGGTCAAACAGGAGCCAAGGTCAGCAACGGGTATTCAGACAGGAGATCGCAAGTTCAGGGTATCAGGAACACAGCTGAAAGACCAGTCAGCACCGTTCAGGAGTCAGGGCACCCTTTAAATAGGCCGTCTGGCGCCAACTGGGTTTAGGGGCGCGCTACTGCACGTGCGCGATGCGTGCACACATTCGAATAATCGTGCAAGTATCTGTTGCCTGTGAGTGTGCACCTGTTGCCCGTGAGTGTGTGCCTGTTGCCCGCGAGTGTGCGCATGTTGCCCGTGAGCATGCGCACGTGTGCGCACAGAATGTATTCTGACAGTTCTCTTACACTCTGCCTTACCCAAGGTGGCCGTCAAAGTCACCTGGGGTGCCAGCATCCAATTAAATAGCTGCCTCCCTTTGACCGAGGCAACCATAGAGAAACTAGGTTCCTCTCAAATTTCTCCCGATCTGCATTTCCGCAGTGGACAGTGCCACCTGCAGTGTAGAAAATAGATTGTACCTGCCTACTGGCATGCCAAACAAATCAAGCAAGAAGGCAGTTTTTGCACAGGTACAGGAACGCATGGATACAAATGTGTAATGGGCAAAGCTCATAAAGGTACATGAGCTTCTTTGACACTTTTGATTTGTGAGCTTCCAAAAAAAGTGGCAAAGAAGCTCATGTACCTTTTTGAGCTTTGCCTATTACACATATTTAGAGCCATTCGTTCCTGTGCATGTGCAAAAACGGGCTTCTTGCTTGATGTGTTTGGCATGCTTGTAGGCAGGGGCAGTCTATTTTCTCTCCTGCAGGTGGCACTGTCCGCAGTGGCAATGCAAATGAGAAAGGAAGTCGAGAGGAACTAAGTTCCTCTATGGTTTCCTTGGTCACAGGGAGGCAGCTATTTGATTGGATGCTGCCACCCAGGTGACTTTGGTGGCCATCTTGGGTCAGGCAGAGTCTATTTAAAGTGGAGGGCCACCCAAAAATAAAATTGCATTAATTAAAAAAAATAGTTTTCACTTACCTATCTGCCTCTTCCTATTCCGCGGCGCTTCCTCCTCTTCGGTGAGCGGCCCCATTGCCTTCTGGGACATGTGTGTGTCCCAGAACACAATGGGGCCATTCACAAAGCGCTGTTCGACTCGCGCATGCACAGTAGGAAACGGGCAGTGAAGCCGCAAGGCTCCACTGCCTGTTTCCCTTTGTTAAGATGGAGGCGCCGTGGACGGATCGGCCTCGGGGCGGCCGTCATTGCGGGATCCAACCTATTTGTGTGATTATATGTCAGTATTACATTATATATCCCTGTATGTTGTGGTCGTTCAGGTGCTTATTTAATGTTTTTTTTTAATTAATCAATGCCCCCCGCTGAGACCACCGCCTGTGGAAGGGAGTTCCACATCCTTGCCGCTCTTACAGTAAAGAACCCTCTACATAGTTTAAGGTTAAACCTCTTTTCTTCTAATTTTAATGAGTGGCCACGAGTCTTCCACAAAAAAAGTTTTCTCCCTATTGTGGGGTCATCAGTACGGTATTTGTAAATTGAAATCATAGAGTACTTAGAATTTTTTGGATGTTTCATGTAAATCCAAAAAAACTAAAAAAAAAAAAGTGATTTTGCATGAATTGTCAGGCTACACAAGTATGAGAGGTGTAATCCTTTTATTTTCAATATTTGTGCACCTTTTATTACCATAACACCTTGTAAGCATGTAGGTTAGCGCCCTCTTATGACTGGAGGTTAAATTGACTTACCGGTGCCACATAATTGAAAGGAAAATGTCATTCTTACTCTGGCTGGTCACCATGTCCCGACACCGGCTCAAAGACATTTTAGGAGAAAGATGCAGAACACTAGTCCTCCCATCAGCTCTCACCGCCATTAAGGCTCCTTGTAGATCACAGCCGTAGGCCAGGATGGAATCCACTCCGATACACATGCAAGGCCTTCTTATCAACTTAAAGTGGCTGTAAAGCCTTGAGGTTTTTCTTTGCATTCTATGCATTAAGGTGAAAAATATTCTGTGCTGCAGCTCCCCCCCCCTTCCCCTTTTCTTACCTGAACCCCGATCTGATCCAGCGATATGCACAAGCGCAGCGGCTCCAGACACTGTCTCTCTCCTCATTGGACAGATTGATAGCAGCAGGAGCCATTGGCTCCCCCTGCTGTCAATCAAAAGCTTTGACACGGGAGCGGGGAGCGGGCTGAGTCCCGCTGTCTGTGACAATGGACGCATGAGTGAGCACACAGGTGCCCCCATGGAGAGCGACTTTCCGTGAGGGGCAACCGATGAAAAGGAGGGGCCTGGAGCACCAGTGGGGAACCCCAGAAGAGGATCGGGGCTGCTCTGTGAAAAACCATTACAGAGCAGGTAAGTATAACAAGTTTTTTTTTTTTTTACAACCCCTTTAACAACTCCTTATGTATCATTACTGTAGCCAAGGATCGGATAGACTCCGATACACATGCAAGGCCTTTGTCACGTACCTGGTGGTAGAGTCTGGTATGCAGAGGGAGGCCTCTCTTACACCTCCGACTCGAGGCCCCTGATAGAGAAAACAGGAGGCGCAGGAGTGCAGAGTCGCAGAGTGTGCCTGGCAAGGTTGCTGGTAGACGAGCTGGACCGGAACTGAAGTAAGAACTGGAATGGACACAGGAACAGCTGTCAGACAGGAAACTGGAGCTCAGGCAGGTGAAGGCAGATGAACTGGAAGTGTAGGTACAGAAGTCCAGAGCAGGTGGACACTGGAGCAGGGACAGGTGCAGGCAGGTTCAGCAACGGGCTGGCAGCAAGGTAACAGAAGGAGCAGGCAGGAACATGGTCTCAGGTACAGGCAGGTTCGGCAACAGGCTGGGAGCGAGGTAGCAGAAGGAGCAGGTGGGAACGTAGTCAAACAGGCCAAGGTCAGATGCAGGCAGATAAGCAGGGATAGTCAGGAGCAAGCTGGGTAGGATTAACTGGAGCAGGATACAGACAAACGACAATCAGGGGTCTCAGGTAACGCTGCAGACAGCACAACACTGATCCAAGTAAGTAAGGCAGTTTAAATAGTCTGTTAGCGCCACAAATGTCACTGGACGTGCGTGCGCCCGTGCGCGCCAATGTTGGCATTTTGTGCGGCACTAGTGCGCAAGCGTGTGCACGTGTGCATAGGTGCGTGAGTGTGCAGGTGCGCGCAAATGTGCCCGCGCAGCCCTTCTCAGTGGGACATGCAAAACAGGGGGGCATCTATAGTCGCCATCTTGATTGCTGGCGTGCCCTTCCTGACAGCCTTCTTACTGCCATAAAAGCATATTATAGATCACTCTTGTAGGCAAAGATCGGATCAACTCAGGTACCACCGACCAGCTGGAGAGGTACACAAGACGGTCATCCTGGTAGATGCTGTGGGCTCACCAGAGGTCCAAGCGCTAACTGGGGTTCACCAGAGCTCCTGATGATGGAGACGGGTTTAGCTGCATGTTAGTACCAGGTCGTGGTCCTCGGGATCACCCCACCAGGAGGTGAGCAAGCCGGGGTCCAGGAGCAGATATAGCAGGTAGGAATCAAGCTGAATCATAGTCAGTAAACAAGCCAAAGGTCAGTAACAAGTGGTTGCAGGTTGGGATCAGGCGGAAGCGAAGTCGAGAAACAGAGTGGTAGCTATATGACCGGCAACAAGAGAGACAACAGCGAGATATCAGCTGGAGAAGGCACAATAATCTAGCAAACAGGAAGTGCAAAGGCATGGCTTATATAGGAAGTTAATGGGAGTTGAAAAGATTTCAAGGTTCATTAGAAACAAGGTTCAAGGCAAGATTGTGCAAGGGGCTGTCCAGCATCTCTGGTGGCTCAGAAAGAAGAGATACTATTAGACACAGCCGAGGTTGCAGGTTCAGTTCTGGGAGTAGTCAATAAACAAGCCAAAGGTTGGTAATAAGTGGTTGGAGGTTGGAATCAAGCAGAACTGTAGTAAAGGAATAAGCCAAAGGTTGGTAATGAGTTGTGGTGGAGATAAGGACAGCTGCAGGTACACAAAGTAGCAAGATATTGGCTGGAGAGAGCACAATAATCTGGCAAACAGGAAGTGCAGAGACAAGGCTTAAATGAGTAAATTTATGGGATGAGCAAAGGGTTCAAAGTTTAAGTGAAACAAGACACAAGGCAAGATTGTCTAAGTAATCAGGCAGGGAGCTGTCCAGCATCCCAGGTGGTTCAGCAGAGATGATGGGTTCAGATCCTTATCCTGACATCACCACAATACACAGTAATGTGCTACCCTGTGCTTTGGTGCGTTGGGGCCGTCAAAATGAATGGTACCACAATAAGCTAGCACAGGTAACGTGCGTGTTGTCCTAACGCACTGCAGAGGTGAAGTGTGGTCCAAACTCCAATGAAAACTGTTTTGGCATTCCAAGGTGGGAAATTGGGAAAAACTCCATACCTGGCTCTTTTTCGGCATTATCTCACCGCAGTAATCCTCACCAACAGCTTCTATAATGTATCGGATTGTGACAAGCTCATTAATATTCATTATTCATAGAATATAAAGTGCTGAGCTGTTTATCATTGGTTCATTAGCTTCGGCCAAATACTGAATAAACATAATTACTTTTATAAACTGCAGTGACAGGGCTGAGAAAAGGGGAATATGAATACCTGGAGGAAGCCGCGGCTGGAGGGTAGACTTGGCGTAGGTGTGCCCGGCGGTGACCTGTCACTTATTGAGTAAATGATGGCGTTTATTTCTATCTAATTGCACGGCGTTTATAACAAGGTAACGCGGGTGATTTCATATTATTGGCCACATTCCACGGGTGAAGTCGTTTTAATGCATTATTGATGGAATTCAATTATCTGATCCAATGAAAATGGTTTTTCACTAACAGCGAGGAAGTAGAAATTGTCATTTACAAGGATCAGCTATTTCCGCTATGGGCGGAGTCTAAATATCCATCCAAGGACAGCAGTTATGAAATCTTTCCGACGTTTATTCTTGACTTTGTTCCCATCCATCCTGGAAAGCCTTCCAACCAACCATTACTACTAAAGTTTTTGGGTCAGCATTGGTGTCAGTAGAAGAAATAGTGCCCCATTATTGATGTCAGTGGGAGGAATAGTGCCCTATTTCTGGTGTCAGTGGGAGGAATAGTGCCCCATCATTGGTGTCAGTAGAAGAAATAGTGCCCCATCACTGATGTCAGTGGGAGGAATAGTGCCCCATCATTGGTGTCAGTGGGAGGAATAGTGCCCCATCATTGGTGTCAGTGGGAGAAATAGTGCCCAATTGCTGGTGTCAGTGGGAGGAATAGTGCCCCATTGCTGGTGTCAGTGGAAGGAATAGTTCCCCATTGCTGGTATTAGTGGGAGGAATAGTGCCCTATCATTGGTGTCAGGGAGAGGTAAAGTAGTAATAAGGTATACCTGTGCTCATCCCAAAAGCTTGTACATGTATATAAGATATCAGGTGCTAAAGGGGTGTGGCTAAAGGGGTGTGGCCCCTTTAGATGAGAGGGGTCATGAACCCTCTGCACACGGCTATACACCCTTTCCTACAATCTTTGCAATGACAAACAGGGATTGTTAGTTCACACATATTGCAATACATGGTCAAGCTGGCCAACTGTTTTAAAGTAATCCCTCTATGGCCAGTCCTACTCTGCTCTGTAAAATGCAAATGCTCCGATGGATATAGTGCCAATACGAGGCAACTAGACACAAGTTGGAGCAGAGCAACAGGGTCAGCTCTGGGTACAGGCAGTGGGGGTGCATTAGCCCCATTATAAATTGCTCTTCATCAGAGAAAAAAAAAAACAGCATTCAGGTGGTAGCCAGGATCCTCTGAATGCCCGGCACTGGCAGCAGCTGCTTAGCTGCATTTAGAAAAGCTGTCCACTGCCGATTGCTTGTCAGAGCATTGGCTAGTGCCGTGCTTCTCAACCAGGGTGCCGCCTGGTTTCCCCTGGGGTTCCGCCTGGTTTACCTGGGGGTGCCATGAGTACAAGACCCAGTTTTCCCTAAATCGGCATCGTAAGTTGCCATGGTGCAGGCAGTCTGTCCGCCAGCACCATAAACCCAATAACGCTCTAGGATGTATTTGGGGCATTCATTGCTATGGTAATGCAGCCGGCTTGCCCACACCATGGCGATTCATGACTCTGATTCAGGACAGGTAGCATATAGGGCTACCCCCAGCATTCAGGAGAAGATAGAAGCCTGCCTTTTCCAGATCTCCTCCACTACCCACCCTTTGCAGCACTGCTGGAGCCAAAAGGAAGGACTCTGATATGATGGGGGACCTCTGATGTAAAGTTGAGGGCACTGATGCAATGGGGGGGGGGGGGGGAAACCTTTGATGTGAAAGGGGACTTCTGATGTTGTCCCAGGCTCAGATTTCCAACTGATAAGTAACATTTATATCATTTTATCTTTTTAGACTTGGGTAGCTTGGAGTTTTTACATACTTGCTGTCATGAATCTGCAGTAATGTTTCATGCCCTGACTGTATGATTACCTCTCTGGTCTTTGTATCAGCTTTGGGGGATATGCTCTCATACCTGTGTTTTTAAGTAATCTTCTCTCAGCATGGCTCCACCCCAGTCTCTAACAGGAAACACTATTTAACCCCACGCACTGCAAGCCAGCCTTTAACGAGAAACAATTGTGTGAAGGTTTTCCTGGGTGATTCTTGCCATGTGCTCTACGTTTGATTGCCATGTACCGAATTTGGCTCGTTCTTCTGACCATCCCTGTCTGCTTGTTGCTCCGACCTTTGGCTCATTCTCCTGACCATCCCTGTCTGCTTGTTGCCCCGACCTTTGGCTCGTTCTCCTGACTATCCCTGTCTGCTTGTTGCCCTGACCTTTGGCTCATTCTTTTGACCATTCCTGTCTGCTGGTTGCCCCGACCTTTGGCTCGTTCTTCTGACCATCCCTGTCTGCTTGTTGCCCTGACCTTTGGCTTGTCTTCTGACTATTCCTTGTTGTCCTGGTCTGCTGCTTCCTCTCCATCCACCAGAGTCAGCTATGAGTGTAAGCTGGGAGACCCTGGGGGCCGCGGCCTGGAGTCAGCTGCAGCCAAGTCCATCCTCATCATCAGAGGCTCTGGTGAAAACCTGCTGGCCCTTAGACTCTGCGCCCTGGGGAATCGTATGCTCTAGCTCCCTGTCCAGGGCTGTGGCTGTGACCCTGTGTAGCTGATTCCCAGAACCATCGACCCTCAGCAGTCAGCTGTTGGATCTACAACCTCCGCGGTGCGCTCCTAGTCTCTTTGGTCCTGCAGGTGACCTGGCACTTGTAGGTAAATAGAGTTAGCCACTAGGTGGCTCTGTACCAGAGTAGTGTCTGGGACAGCAGGTAGTGACACTGGGTGGTAGGCCCCTTTTAGGTAGAGTCCTCCAAAAGGTGATGTCAGAGGGAAGTCCGCACCCATATATAAGCTAGGTAGGGGGAGGCACAGGGAGATTTTTGATCATCAGAGCCATACACCCAGGGGCGGCCCATCCATTAATGGCACCCCAGGGACCTGATGGCTCTAACCTAGCCTTAGATGTCTGTATCTTCAAATGTGATATTGCTTTTGTAAGGATCTGAACATTAAAGTGTAAGTTCACCTTTACACTTTACACTCAACCGCCCCCCCCCCCCCCCCCCGGTCACGCTGTACCAGATTGCAGTGATCCCCCGCTGTCAGACACTGAAAAGCCACATCACCAGTCCAGGGATTTGAAACCCCTACGGCTTAATCATGTGTTTGTATTGTTAAGCCAGTACAGATTACAGGGATTCTAATTGGTCAGCACCGTCACATGGATGGTGTCACATGGACAGAAGTCGTCTAGCCCATACTGTCAGAACTGCGAGGAGAGAAAGCCCCCAGGATTTAAAATCTTGGACCAGTGAAGCGGCTTTTGGAGCCTGACAGTGGGAGATCACCGCAATCTGGTACAGATGGGAAGGGGGTCTTGTGTAAGATCAGCATTTCCATGGGGTTTAGGCAGGGCTGGACAAGGGGTGGGCAGGAGGGGTGGCTGCCCTGGGCACTGTGGTATCATGTGCGGTGGGGGCGCCACAAGGAGAATGGGGGAGGGGATTTGTGTTGGAAGGGGGGATTTGAGGCAGGGGTAATGTATTGATCTGGTTGGGGAAATTTGTGCTAGGCGGGGGGATTTGAAGTGGGGTGGGGGGGGGGGGGGGTTGTGTACTAGGAGGGGAAATTTAAGGGGTTGTGGATTTGTGCTAGGAGAAGTGATTTTTTCTTTTTTTTTGAGGGGGGGGGGCAAGATTTGTGCTTAGAGGAGGGGCAATTTATGCTTATGGAGTAAGATTAGTGCTCAGTGTTTTGTGGGGGGATTTTTGCTGATACATAAAGCTCATACATCTTTGAGGGGGGTGGGCGTTTGGCATGTTTGCCCTGGGCTCTAGATGACCTTGTCCCGGCACTGGGTGTAGGGCATAGAAAAGATTGGGTGCTACCAAACAAGACCAACCCATGGGTATCTGGAGAAGCTGGCAAATGGTGGAGGATTCAGCCCACCAGTGTCCCTCATAATTTTAAAGTCAGCTTTGGACCACCAAACAAGACCAACCCATGGGTATCTGGAGAAGTTGGCTAATGGTGGAGGATTCAGCCTAGCAGCGTCCCTTATAATTGAAAACTCAGCTTTGGACCACCAAACAAGACCAACCCATGGGTATCTGGAGAAGCTGGCTAATGGTAGAGGATTCAGCCTAGCAGTGTCCCTCATAATTGAAAAGTCAGCGTTGGACCACCAAAGAAGGCCAACCCATGGGTATCTGGAGAAGCTGGCTAATGGTGGAGGAATCAGCCTAGCAGTGTCCCTCGTATTTGAAAAGTCAGCTTTGGACCACCAAACAAGACCAACCCACGGGTATCTGGAGAAGCTGGCTAATGATGGAGGATTCAGCCTAGCAGTGTCCCTCATATTTGAAAAGTCAGCTTTGGACCACCAAACAAGACCAACCCATGGGTATCTGGAGAAGCTGGCTAATGGTGGAGGATTCAGCCTAGCAGCCTCCCTCATAATTGAAAAGTCAGCTTTGGACCACCAAACAAGACCAACCCATGGGTATCTGGAGAAGCTGGCTAATGGTGGAGGATTCAGCCTAGCAGTGTCCCTCATAATTGAAAAGTCAGCTTTAGACCACCAAACAAGACCAACCCATGGGTATCTGGAGAAGCTGGCTAATGGTGGAGGATTCCGCCTAGCAGCCTCCCTCATAATTGAAAAGTCAGCTTTGGACCACCAAACAAGACCAACCCATGGGTATCTGGAGAAGCTGGCTAATGGTGGAGGATTCAGCCTAGCAGCCTCCCTCATAATTGAAAAGTCAGCTTTGGACCACCAAACAAGACCAACCCATGGGTATCTGGAGAAGCTGGCTAATGGTGGAGGATTCAGCCTAGCAGTGTCCCTCATAATTGAAAAGTCAGCTTTAGACCACCAAACAAGACCAACCCATGGGTATCTGGAGAAGCTGGCTAATGGTGGAGGATTCAGCCTAGCAGCCTCCCTCATAATTGAAAAGTCAGCTTTGGACCACCAAACAAGACCAACCCATGGGTATCTGGAGAAGCTGGCTAATGGTGGAGGATTCAGCCTACGAGTGTCCCTCATATTTGAAATGTCAGCTTTGGACCACCAAACAAGACCAACCCACGGGTATCTGGAGAAGCTGGCTAATGGTGGAGGATTCAGCCTACGAGTGTCCCTCATATTTGAAATGTCAGCTTTGGACCACCAAACAAGACCAACCCATGGGTATCTGGAGAAGCTGGCTAATGGTGGAGGATTCAGCCTACGAGTGTCCCTCATAATTGAAATGTCAGCTTCAGACAGACTGACCTTTTAAGCAGGATATTACTGTTTCCGAACCCTTGTAGACTGCTTTAGATGTTGTCTCAGGGGCTTCTAATTGAGATGACAGAGAATTCTTCTGCCTTTTATTATGCGGTATTTATATCAACAAAACAAATTTGCTTTAGAGACATTTTATCCCATAATTGTTATTGGGATTCCTTCAGATTGAGTCTGATTTATATGTAGAAATGTTTCCTCTGTTCCTAAAATCTTGCTGGCAGCGAGAAACCTAATTAACGGCAAAGCTTTCAAAGACCCTCGAACAAATGCTTCTCTGCATTTTTATACACAAGGACTCTCATTAGTGAAGCTGCGCTTTGTGATTATTTATACCACTTCTATAATTAAAAATTCTGAGAGCTAATTACAATTATCCATCAGTTTTTCAACATGCCAGCGATTGAGGTCTTAACCTCCGTGAGGATCACCTCCACCCAGGTTTGTCATTGTAATTTCTTCATCTAGAAAACTTCTAGAAAAAAAAAAAAAAAAAACATTTTGTTAATAGGCAGAATTTCATATAAATGAGAGATTTAAAGGGCGACTCCACTTTTGTGGGAAAAAAATATCGCAAATAAAAAATATATATATTATAACATATACAATTGCTACACCAGCTATATTGTAATTTATTGTTATTAACCACCTGATTACTGGGCACTTAAACCCCCCTCGTGACCAGACCAATTTTCAGCTTTCGGCGCTGACGCACTTTGAATGACAATTGCGCGGTCATACAACGCTGTACCCAAATGAAATTTTTACAATTTTTTTCCCACAAATAGAGCTTTCTTTTGGTGGTATTTAATCACAGCTGGGGTTTTTATTTTTTGCTAAACAAATAAAAAAAATGGAAAATTAAAAAATAAAATAAAATCATGTTTAATAGTTTGTTATAAAATTTTGCAAACAGGTAATTTTTCTGCTTCATTGATAAGCACTGATGAGGCGGCACTGGTGGGCACTGATAGGCTGCACTGGTGGGCACTGATAGGCTGCACTGGTGGGCACTGATAGGCTGCACTGGTGGGGACAGATAAGTCGGTACTGATGGGCACAGCAAAGATGGCACTGATGGGCACAGATGGGTGGCACCGATGGGTGGCACCGATGGGTGGCACGGATGGGCACTGATGGATGGCACTGATAGATGGCACTGATGGGCACTGATAGATGGCACTGATAGGTGGCACTGATAGATGTCACTGATAGATGGCACTGATGGGCACTGGTAGGGGACACTGATGAGCACTGGTAGGGGACACTGATGAGCACTGGTAGGTGACACTGAATGTGCAGCACTGGCACTGTGGGCACTGACAGATGGAACTGTGGGCACTGACATATGGCACTGTGGGCACTGACAGATGGCACTGTGGGCACTGACAGGTGGAGCTAGTGGGCACTTTTATTTGGCAAAGGTGGGCACCATGGACCCTGGGCATATTGCAGTGAGAGGGACTGATGTCCCTCTCACTGCCGCCGGTGATCGGCTTTTTTTTTTTTCTCCTCGCGCTGACAGCGCGAGGAGGAAAAAAAGCCGATTACTGGCTCGGTTATTATCACATGATCAGCTGTCATTGGCTGACAGATGATCACGTGGTAAGGGGTCGGGATCGACCCCTTACTCGGATCTGTGATCCAGCGAGTCTCACAGACTCACTGATCACAAAGCGCGCAGGCAGCTCGTTGCCGGGACGACGTCAATATAACATATACAATTGCTACACTAGCTATATTGTAATTTATTGTTATTAAAATGTCATCTGCTTTTCAGTCTGCTGAAGCTATAATTTTCTTTAAAAAGGATTATGGCAGCCTGGAGGTGTTCTGTACACAGATGGTGTACGGAGCGCCCCCCCCCCCCCCAAAAAAAAATGTAAGTTCCTGCTTGTGTGATTGGCTCATTGATTTTCCCAGAAGTCTGCACTAAGATACAAGTCAGATTTTGGGCATCCCCTGCAACAAAAAATGTATTTTTGGTGAGATACCCCCAAAGTGAAATCATGTCTAAAGGGATACAGACCCTGCCACTTTCCTCATTAGAACCCTGCAAGCTGATTGGTAATTATAAAGTCACTCCCATTCACAGTCACTCTGCCATTGGACACAGAGAAACCAACAACTATTTCTTCAGCATAACAAAGGGAAGGAATCTGCAACAACGTTTGTTAAAATCCCAGCAATGTACAGAGATTAGACATGTGCGATTCATTTAGTCACAAATCGAAACTCGGACGAAATTTACTTTATTCAGACATTCGGATGTATCCGAATTTCCGAATCACAATAGTAATGAATTCCAATGAATCCAAAACAAATTATAACTAAATGAATTATCCGAATTCGAAAATGAATTTGAGTCAAAAATAAATTCAAATTCAAAATGGAAACACATTACAGTACATTCAGTAAGGTGTAATAACTAAAATAGGATAATGAATTCTACTTAGGCTGCTTTAGATAATAGAATAAAATAGAATACAATATAAAAAGAACAGAATAGAATAAAGCAGAATAGAATATAAAATAATATAATAAAATAGAACGAATATAGTCATCGTCCGAAATTCAAATTTCAAATCGACTGCTAGTCTGTGAATATTTGGAGTGAGATTTGGTGATGTCACTACTCTGCTGCTCACTGTTCTCCTTGCTGGAGGGGAAGCTGTAACTGTGGACCTGCAGTGCAAGGATCTCCCTGCCTCTGCTTCCTCCATTCTGTGGACCTTTGCTTCCTCCACCCCTTTTTATTACCCCACAAGTCTGTCAGGAAGATCCAGGCCATGCTTGAAGATGTACACATGGTGCAGGTAGTGGACTGGTACAAGGCTGTGCATCCACAGACATGTGCTCATTGGCATGAATGAGAATGCTTGTCTGGCACTGGCTTTTGATGTCTAGAGCTATATTTAAAGATGAACGGGGGGCGTGACCGAATGGAGACAGCTGTGAGTGAGTGAGTGAGCATGATTCCCAGGTGTCCCACCTTACCTGCGCTCCTCTAAACTCCTCTCCTAGTCTACCACATGCCGCCTGTATGAATCCCTTAATGGAACGAGTGGACCTGCTGCATGGATCTCTGCTGCTGTTGCATTGAGCTGTGCCTGTACCTGAAGCGAGGCAGAGCTGCCTGCCTTTTCTCCGTTGCCCTCCCCCCCCTCCGCTGGAGCTCTCGGACCTGACCCTGCAACGGACAACGCTGGTGTGATCCTCATCCCCCATCATCATCATCCCCCCTTGCAGAGCACCTCCTTCGCTGAGCATCGGATCCCTGTGTGAGCCTGAGTGGAGCCGTGAGTAGCCTGAACTAAGACCTGACAGACAGAGACTCTGTGGTATCTCTCCAGGACAATTCACCCCCTATACGGCTTGAGCATTGGGCTCCCGACTACTCCACTGAGGTAACAGGGCGAACCTGGGAACGGGGGTAATGCATTAAGAGACCCCCCTTACCTGAACAGCGACTGTGATCTGCCTACTTGAGGTAATGTGGGGACTTGGGATGTAATTGCGTGCTTAGAGATCTTTAAAGGGTGACCTCTGGTGTTGGCATTTGTGCATTGCAGCCCTCCCTATTGGGAACAAGAGAGGAAAGAGCAGGGGAAAATAGCTAGCATTCCCCTATGAAGTTGGACTATAAAGCTGAGTTCCCCCCTTTTTTTTCTCCCTTGCCTGTCTTGTCAAAAAAATAAAGAAAAAATTTTTCTTTCTTGGGACTTTTTTTTTTTCTCTCTCTCCGTCATTTTTCATTTATAAAAAAAAAACGATAATATAGAGTGACGTGGAGAATTGGGGGGACGCTGGTGCGAACTGTGGCCTTTTTGCTGTGGGTGGCTCGCCTTGACCCATTCTTTCCTCTCTGCCCTTTTTTAAGATATTTCTACAAGGCTGTATAATTGTATTGATTTTGGCCAGAGCACCACTAGCGGGGAAGGAACAAGGAGGGGCAAGACCCCCTTTTTTTTTTTTTTTTTTCTTTCCCTTTTTTCTTTTTTGTTGGTGGGGCATCCACTACTTGCAAAATTTACCATGCTTAGCAAACGTGCCACTGATGAGACGCTGCACCAGGAAGGGGCCCAAAAAACCCGCTCTGCTAAGGAAAAAGCAAATCAGGTGTCTGCGGCTGCAGCCGCAGCCGCCGCTGCAAAACTTGAGCGTTTTGCCCATGCTCATGCTCCCACACAATCACCAAGCAAGGGGGGGCACCAATTACAAGCGCCACAAGCAAAGACTCAGGGGCTGGCCTCCGGCAGAAGAAATTCTAGTCAACTACCATCTAGCGCTACAACTCTACCTGCTAGAGGAACCGCAAGCAATAACGACCCTGGGGAGGGTAAGGTGGCACAGGTGGCAGCAAGCCCATTTGCATGCCCCATAATAGGGGGCCAGGAGGAACCCACACTTAGGGACATACTTGAAGCCGTTAATGCCTGCAAGGACTCTATATCCGGTCTGGACAGCCAATTGAATGGCATTAAAAATGAATTATTTTCAATGAGCCAGTTACTGAGCAGCACAGTGGAAAGGACTACGGCGCTTGAGGCGAGGTTAAGCACGATCGACGACGAACTCCCCCCACTACAGGAAAAAATCATAGGCCTACAGAAGCAAATGGCCAAACAGGCCGCTAAGCTTGACGAACTAGAAAATAGAAGCCGCAGAAGCAACGTGCGCCTAATAGGCCTACCCGAGAGGAGCGAGGGCCCCAATCCCGTAGTTTTTTTGGAAACCTGGCTCAAGGAAATATTTGGGGATTCCTCTTTTACGCCATTATTCGCGATCGAGAGAGCCCATCGAGTCCCTACCAGACCCCGACAAAACGACGAGCGGGCTCGTCCACTACTACTGAAATTTGTAAACTACAACGACCGTGCGATTTTACTCCGCAAGGCTAGAGAACTGGGGGACATTTTCTTCAATGAGACTAGGGTTTCTTTCTACCCGGATTTCTCCCCGGACCTCCAGAAGCTCAGGGCAGAATTCATCCCAATTAAACGTACTCTTCAGCGGCATAAAATCGCATACGCCCTGTTGTACCCCGCCCGCTTGCGGGTGACCGCTATGGGCTCGACCTTGTATTTCAACACACCTGCCGAAGTCGAGAGATGGTTGGAGGAACACAGAGAAGATCTTTGAGAGAGTCATGGACATGGGTCGTGGGGGGGGGGGGACCGATGGAGGGACTACTCTGTATGTTGTTGCTATATGTTGCTTTTTTGGGTCTCTGTGCCCTTCCTCTTCCCCCCCCCCTCTCCCCCCTCTCCCCGGTCCCCCCCCCCCTTTTTTTTTTTTTTTTTCTCCTCTTTTTTTTCTCTCCCTCTTTTCCTTACCTTGAACTATGACACTGTCCATTACACTAAGGGTACCGGGTCAGGGGGGTGGGGGGAGGGGGGCTGAGGGGAATACCACTAATTATATTATTATTACTGTACTAATAATGATTTTTGCACCATTGCACTGATATTTGACTAGGACTGGGGGTCAGAGGTGGGGGCTTCTATAGACGCCCATACCTCTCCCCTTGTCCACCTGATGGTTAACACACAGTCACCATAACCCCTGTCTGGGAGGGTAGGACATTTTCCTTTTTTTTTTTTCTTCCCCCCCCCCCTCCTTTTTCCCCCTTTCTTCTTTTTTCTCCCTTTTTCTCTCTCTCCCTACTCTGAATAAACTGCACTGCATTATTGCTTACTGCACCAATGACACTGGGTTGGGGGGAGGGGGGGGGGGGGGGGCTGACGGGGATATCACTAATTGCAATTGTTTTCTTTCCTCGTTTATTTTTTGACACTGGTTATTTGTTAATTACACTACAAATGTTTTATAATAATGGGGTTTTTTTTTTTTTCACCGATATCGGATCAGGATCGAGGGGCAGGGGTGAGGCTCCCGTGGAAGCCTCTACTTCTCCTTCTTGCTCATTTTAATGGTTAACACGTTGCCAATTGCACAATGGGTTGGGAGCACGGTGGGCACTAGTGGGGGGGGGGGGAACGGGAGGGAGGACTCTACATCTTCCCCTTCCTTTCTTCTCCTCACCCTGTTTAGGAGGGTAGGGTATTTGTTCGTATATTATTATTTTAACGTTGATGCCACTGGGAAATGGTTGGACTAGGATTGTTCATCTAACACAGCATTATGGTTGGGGTAGGACACCTGGGCGGTCGAGTGGGAGGTGTATGGTTGGGTCGCATACAAGCCCCGCGGGGGTGGCCCAGTTGGGCATGGGGGGAGGGGGGCGAGGGATTGGGAGGGGGGGGTGGGTAGGTTTAGGGAAGATTGGGGGAACACACACTACTGGTCCCTATAGAGTCGGTGGAGGCTGGTGCGTGGGTGGGGGCGGTGGGGGAACCGGGGGGGGTGGGGAGGGGATGGGTGGGCTCACCGGTTTGCTGTTGGGCCCCCCCCCCCCCCCCCCCCCCCCCCCCCCCTGCGTCCTGCGGTTAAACCTATTATGAAGGGCGATAGAGTAAATCTGGTCTCATGGAATACCCGGGGTCTGGGTAGCTTAAATAAACGTGCGTTAGTCCTGTCGGCATTGGACGGGAGGGGACCCGGAATACTGCTGCTTCAGGAAACGCATCTTACTCCCGACACAGCTTCTCAGTTATCTAGTCGCAAGTTCTCGGCCCAATACCACTCATTTCACTCCTCCTACTCCAGGGGAGTGAGCATCTTGGTAGGGAGAGGAGTACCTTTCTCCTGTAGCGAAATCTCTACCGACGAACAGGGTCGCTATATATTCCTGTCTTGCCTGATTGGTAGTCAGCCTTACATTATAGCAAATATCTATATACCTCCCCCTTTTAAGCTCGAGGTTTTGTACAAACTACTTGAGTTTGTCCTGGATAAACCAGGCATTCCAATGATAGCCCTAGGGGACTACAACGAGGTGTTAGATACGGGACTAGACAGATTCCCTGTGCCCGCTAGACCTAGGGCGGGAGAGGGGAACCGCCTGTCACGGTTTTTGAGGGAAATAGGGTTAAGCGACATATGGCGTACGCGGCACCCATATGATAGGCAGTACTCTTGTTTTTCAGACTCCTACCGTACCCTCTCTAGAATCGATATGGCCCTGGGGAACGATGAGGCGAATTTGTTGGTGAGAGATATAGAGTATGGCTTGAGAGGGATCTCAGATCACTCCCCGCTGACGCTCAACATAAGCACCGGGGGCAGAGCCAGCCATAGGGAATGGTCGGTCAATCCCTGCTGGCTTGAATTGATTGACAATCCCTGCGATTTGACCACTAGCATAAGGGAGTTTATACAAATAAACGCGGGCTCGGCGCCGCCCGGAGTGATCTGGGATTCCTTAAAGGCCTATACAAGAGGACTGCTAATCCAGAAGATGGCAGCAATTAAGCGGCGGTCGAGAGAGCAAGAAAGGGAAGCTAGTAGTGAGGTAACCCTAGCAGAACGCCGCTATGTAGAAAATCCGACCCCTACTAGCAAGGGGGAATGGCTCAATAAACAACAAACCTATAAAATGCTACTTATTAAGAAAATGGAGAATAGGCGAATCTTTCAGCGCCAATATTATTTTGGTGAAGGCGAAAGGGTAGGCCACACCCTCTCTCTTCTGGTCAAAACTAATAGTTCCCCTTCAGTAATCCCAGCAATCAGGAGGGCAAACGGGGATTTGGTTACCGATCCATTGGAGATAACGAACCTTATTGGCAACTATTACAAAACCCTCTATAAATCCTCTAGGAGAGGGAGCGAGACAGCAGTATCTGAATTTCTACAGCAGATAACATTCCCAAACCTATCAGACAATGACAAAACGGAATTGGAGGCGCCAGTAACTATAGAGGAACTGAGACTTGCAGTGGCAGCAATGCCCAATCAAAAGTCCCCGGGCCCCGACGGGTTGCCAATAGAGCTATACAAACGGTATGGTGAGGTATTGTTGCCTGAATTGTTGGAAACTTTGAGACGGGCATTGGATGGGGGCAGACTGCCCACCTCGATGCTCGAGGCCAATATCATTCTGATACTTAAAGAGGGGAAGGACCAGCAGGAAGTTACCTCGTACCGCCCAATTTCGCTGCTATGCTCCGACATTAAGATCTTAGCGAAGGTTTTGGCGATTCGACTAAACAAATGCATACACAAGCTAATCCATCCGGACCAGTCAGGTTTCATTCCAGGCAGGTCAACTAGCACCAATATTAGAAGAGTCTTCCTTAATATGCAAACTCCAACGGATAACGCAAGCCCCAAGGCCATTTTGGCCTTGGATGCTGTTAAAGCGTTTGACAGCCTGGAATGGGACTATTTATGGCTGGTCCTGGAGCGATTTGGTTTTGGGCCTACCTTCATTAAATGGATTAAACTTTTATACAACGAGCCTAGAGCTAAAGTCAGAGTGGGCGGGGACTACTCCGAGTTGTTTCAATTGGAAAGGGGGACGAGGCAGGGATGTCCCCTGTCTCCCCTCCTTTTTGTACTGGCAATGGAACCCCTGGCGATCCTGACGAGAACGCGTCCGGATCTCCAGGGATTCAGGCGCCAGCTAGGGGAGGAAAGAATCTCATTATTTGCCGACGACGTTTTATTTTTTATCGGCGACATCAACTCTTCACTCGAGGTAGTGATGCGCATGATGGAGAAATTTCGGCAACACTCCGGTTTAGCCATCAATTGGAGCAAGTCAGCCCTGCTACCGTTGGCTCGGTGTGGCGATCAGACACCCACTATAACCTCTGCCCTCGACGTGGTGACCAAGCTTAAATACTTGGGGGTGTGGATTTCTAGCGACACAAACCATTATATCAGTGATAACCTAGTCCCGCTATTGACTAAACTAAAACAAAAAGTGGAGATATGGAGTCGCCTCCCCCTATCCATAGCAGGGCGTTGCAATTTAATTAAGATGATCTGGCTCCCGCAAGTTCTCTATATTCTCCATAACTCTCCAGTCTGGATTAGCCAGAAATGGTTTAAGAAGATTGAATCCCTGTTTAGGGACTTAATCTGGAAAAAGGGCCAAGCCCGGATCGGTCTACAAACATTGCAGCTCCCTGTCGGGAGGGGGGGGACAGCGATTCCGCACCCACGGCTATATTTTTTGTCGGCTCAACTCCAGCAAATGGCAAACGGCGGGCTCCTGGCAGGTGGGTGTGGTGGCAATAGAATGGCGATACTGGGCGCTCCCCATAACTCATTAATAGAGGCGTTGGAAGCAGACTCGTTCACTTATAGGTGTCCGACGAGCGACTTGATGACTAGAGTGTGGAAGGCAGTAAAATCAATAATGGGATACAATGGGTTGAACGAGTATACCCCGCTATGGTATAA
Organism: Lithobates sylvaticus; assembly: GCA_028564925.1. NCBI lineage: Eukaryota > Metazoa > Chordata > Amphibia > Anura > Ranidae > Lithobates > Lithobates sylvaticus. The sequence goes on along the minus strand of CM053035.1, from coordinate 213,202,040 downwards.
CAAGAATCTAGGGGAAATAAAGGGCATAGAGAGATCTCTAGAGTGGGAAAGGCAGGGTATTAGCCGGTTAATCCAGCTATACGAGGGAAACCACTTGAAGTCATTCGAGGACCTGAGACGACAATTCAATATTTCAAATAGGTCTTTTTACAAATACCTGCAGGTCAGACACGGTATTCAGGCCCAATTTAGATCCTCGACTATTAATTGGGTTAAGACCCCCCTATTCCAGGAAATAACGAAGCCGAGACCAATGAGGGGCCTGATCTCCAGGATATATGATACCCTGGGAAACAGAGCCATGAGCACCAAGGGACCTGATAGAAGTAGAAGGGGATGGGAAAAAGACTTAGGGCCAATTACCTCGGAACAATGGGACCGGGTCCTCGAACAGGGTGGCCTGGTATCAACATCCCCCTCGCAAAGGGTTTCCCATCTGTTTCTAATTTACAGAGCCTATTATACCCCTCAAAAACTGTTTAAATTCGGTAGAAAGCCCAGAGACGAATGCCCAAGATGCAAGGCGCCAGGCGATCTTCTTCACATGGTATGGAAGTGCCCAAAGTTATTCAGGTATTGGGTAGAAATAGTGGACAGCTTGAATAGAACCTTTGGGACCACCCTGGAACCAGAGGCTAGGACTTGCCTTCTGGGAATCTTTGAGGATGGTAATACATCACCTCCTATCAAAGTCGCCTTGCTGAGATGCCTGTACCAGGCAAGGCGCCTAATAGCGCTGAACTGGCAAGCTAGGACCCCTCCTTCCTCGGCAAATTGGACTGAGGCGATTAACTCCATGATATGGTGCGAGAGGGCAATGTTTATTCGGCAGAATAACCTCAAGAAATTTGCCCGTATATGGAGCCCCTGGTTGAGCGAGCTGGGCCACATGCCGAGGGTGGGAGACGACGGGGTGGACAGATCTTCCCCCCCGGCGCCCCCACACCCACAAATCCCTTAAAGTCACCATGGCTATCCTGACCGCGGAGCGGGCCCAGGGGCCCCTTCCCTCCCTTGGCCCGCGCGCCCGCCCTGCCGACTTTTTGAACTTGGGAACTAGTAGTGTGTGAATAGGGGGGGGGATCCTGGGAGGGATAAGGGGGTGGAGCATCTGACTAGGTAACATGAAGTGATCTCTTGTATCAAATTTGTATTACTTACCACTATATCTACATGGATCATGTGTGTTTTAACGTTTGCTTGTAAATGCCTTATAAATCAAAATAAAAATAAAAATTATGAAGTTAAAAAAAAAAAAAAAAGATGAACACAACTAAAGAGAATTGCTAAATGGTTGTTGGCTCCTGTGACTTGTGACCTGATCCACATCTGGCTCTCTCGTTTTTGACCTGGCTTGCTTCTTGGTCAGTGGCAGCTGGTGCTCCAAATTTTTTGGGGGGCGCAAACAAGTTCTGAAAAAAAAACCCTACCAATTGCAGCCACTGTGCCCATCAAACGCAGCCACTGTGCCATATCAAATGCTCCCACTGTGCCATATCAAATGCTGCCCCTGTGCCATCAAATACAGCTACTGTGCCCATCTTATGCAGCCACTGTGCCCATCAATTGCCGCCACTGTGCCCATCAAACGCAGCCACTGTGCCATATCAAATGCTCCCACTGTGCCATCAAATGCTGCCACTGTGCCATCAAATACAGCTACTGTGCCCATCTTATGCAGCTACTGTGCCCATCAATTGCCGTCACTGTGCCCATCAAACGCAGCCACTGTGCCATATCAAATGCTGCCACTGTGCCATCAAATGCTGCCACTGTGCCATCAAATACAGCTACTGTGTCCATCTTATGCAGCCACTGTGCCCATCAAATGCAGCCTCACTGTTTCCCATCAAATGCAGCCTCACTGTCCCATCAAAAGCAGCCTCACTCTGTCCCATCAAATGCAGCCTGTGTCCCATCAGATGCAGCCTGTGTCCCATAAACCCCCCCCCCCCCTTCTCTGTGGGAGGTCCAGACTGGCACAATGGCACTTACCTTGCTGTGGTGTCCTCTCCTGCAGTGTCCTTCAGATGGGCACTGGCAGTGGCGATGGAGGAGTCCGCTCCTCATACTTCCGGTTTTCTCTCTCAGGCGCAATGGGAGAGAGAAAACCGGAAGTGACATCTAACTCAGATGTCAATCAAACCGTCCAGCCATAGTAATAGATACTATGAGCGCCGGGCGGAAGCTACTCGGCGCTTCGGAATGCACCGCAAGGTGGGACAAAAGCCTGCAAATGAAGTGCCACATCTGCAATCTTATGATTGCATAGATGTGGCGCATCCCATAAGTGTCCGGTGTCCGAACACAGTGCACTTATAGAACTTTTTTTCAATTTTTTTTTTTTTTAAAGGGCCAGTTTTAAAAATATATATATATTTTTTATTTAATTTTTCTTTTGACTGCCTGGAGGGGGGCGGCGCCCGTGCGCCCCCTATGGAGGGGCTGACACTTTTCTTGGTTCTGATGGTGTTATCTTGTGTCCTGACTTTGTCTTCTGCCTGATGTTTTTCTTTCAATCTTTTTAGTCATTTTTCGAGAGGAAAGACTCTAGTATACAAACATTTTTATTAAAAGTGTAAATGATCTCACATAGTAACTTACAAGGCATCCAATGATCATAAACTAACATTTGGATGGTGGAAAAGTGCAGAGGGAGGAAGATCCCCCGGGATGTAGAGAAGCCACTTTCTAAGAGAGATAGAAGATAATAAACTAAAACATGGGGAGGGAAGCCACTCAAAGGGAACCCCCTACTTTATTCCACTATTCACTCCAATGATATGAATGGTACTTGTTTTAAACATTTGACAATCCAAAAGAAGTCGACAAAGGTAAGGAGCCTTGCAACATTAAGAAAAACTAAAGGAGAGAAAGAGAAAGAAAGATAAAGGAGAGAGAGAGAAGAGACTTTCCCGGACAGGAGGAAAGTCAGACACCGGGGAGATAAGAAACACATAGCATTAGTTAACCACTTGACCACTGGGCAGTTAAACCCCCTTCCTAACCAGACCAATTTTCAGCTTTCGGTGCTCTCACACTTTGAATGACAATTACTCCGTCATGCAGCACTGAACCCAAATGAATTTTGTGTCCTTTTTTTCCACACAAACAGAGCTTTCTTTTGGTGGTATTTAATCACTGCTGGGTTTTTTATTTTTTGCGCTATAAATCAAAAAATACTGAAAATTCAGTAAAAAAAAAAAAAAAAAATTCTTTGTTTCTATTAAAAATTATTGCAGAGTATTGGCGAGTATTGGCAGAGTATTGGCAGAGTATTGGCAGAGTATTACAGTGTTGCACAGTATTGGTAGAGTATTGCACAGTGGTGGCAGAGCGTTGCACAGTGGTGGCAGAGCATTGCACAGTGGTGAGCATTGCACAGTGGTTGGTTGCAGAGCATTGCACAGTGGTTGGTTGCAGAGCATTGCACAGTGGTTGGTGGCAGAGCATTGCACAGTGGTTGGTGGCAGAGCATTGCACAGTGGTTGGTGGCAGAGCATTGCACAGTGGTTGGTGGCAGAGCATTGCACAGTGGTTGGTTGCAGAGCATTGCACAGTGGTGGCAGAGCATTGCACAGTGGTTGGTTGCAGAGCATTGCACAGTGGTGGAAGAGCATTGCACAGTGGTTGGTTGCAGAGCATTGCACAGTGGTTGGTTGCAGAGCATTGCACAGTGGTTGGTGGCAGAGCATTGCACAGTGGTTGGTGGCAGAGCATTGCACAGTGGTTGGTGGCAGAGCATTGCACAGTGGTGGCAGAGCATTGCACAGTGGTTGGTGGCAGAGCATTGCACAGTGGTTGGTGGCAGAGCATTGCACAGTGGTTGGTGGCAGAGCATTGCACAGTGGTGGCAGAGCATTGCACAGTGGTGGCAGAGCATTGCACAGTGGTGGCAGAGCATTGCACAGTGGTTGGTTGCAGAGCATTGCACAGTGGTTGGTTGCAGAGCATTGCACAGTGGTTGGTGGCAGAGCATTGCACAGTGGTTGGTGGCAGAGCATTGCACAGTGGTTGGTTGCAGAGCATTGCACAGTGGTTGGTTGCAGAGCATTGCACAGTGGTTGGTGGCAGAGCATTGCACAGTGGTTGGTTGCAGAGCATTGCACAGTGGTTGGTGGCAGAGCATTGCACAGTGGTGGCAGAGCATTGCACAGTGGTGGCAGAGCATTGCACAGCGGTGGCAGAATATTGACCAGTGCTGTGGGCACTACACATCCAGCCCACAGCGCTGGTCCCGTCTCTCCCCCTCTCCGCTTCTCTCCTCTCTGTACCGATCGGTACAGAGAGGGGAGGGAGGAACCGGCGTCATGACGTGACACCGGTTTGTGTACATGTGATTGCTCCGTCATTTGACGGAGCGATCACGTGGTAAACGGCCGCTATCAGCGGCCGTTTACCGTGATCCGTGATGCGCCGGGTCCTCGGGACCCGGCGGTCACGGATGTTCCCGAGTGCGCGCCCCAGGGGGCGCGCTGGAGCAAGTTTCTGGGAGGACGTCCGTAGGACGTCCACTCAGGGAAACCCGACCGCGCTGTAGACGTCTTTCGACTATAGCGTGGTCGGCATGTGGTTAAAGGTTACTGGGACTGTTGTATGTAGTTGACCCAAGGTTCCCAAATCTGTTCAAATTTCTGGACTGTGTCCTGAAATGCACTTACCGTATATACTCGAGTATAAGCCAACCCGAATATAAGCCGAGGCACCTAATTTTACTGCAAACAACTGGGAAAACTTATTGACTCGAGTATAAGCCTAGGGTGAGAAATGCGCAGCTACTGTAAGTGGAAAAGAGGGTCAACAATGCCCATTTGCAGCCATAGGTCCCCCAAACTTGGTAGTTAAGGGTTCCTAGATGCCCCCTAGCTGCAGCCAAAATTTCGGGTCTCTGGACCCAAAGGGTTCTAAAATGACATTGCTGCAGATGGACACAGTTGACCGACTTTGGGGCCCCGTATCACCAAGTGTCCCCGAGATACGGGGCCCCAAATTGGGGTTGGAAAATGTCAAGCACTTTTCTGCAGCAGAAAATTACATTTTCCGAACCGACTTTGGGGCCCCGTATCTCGGGGCCACTTAGTGCTAGGAACCCCATCTTTGGATATGTTGTAGTTCTAGGTCCACTGGGTTGGCATACCAAATCCGAGATACGGGGCCCCAAAGTCGGGTCGGAAAATGTCATTTTCTGCTGCAGAAAAGTGCTTGACTCGAGGGGGGCACTTTCAGTACAAAAAAATGTGCTGAAAAACTCGGCTTATACTCGAGTATATACGGTACTGCTTTTTCTTGGGCCATTATCCATGCTGCTGCAAAGAAAGCAGATGGCTGCTTCCATGATCTGGCGATTGTGATCTTAGCTCCAATAGTATAAAATGAATAAGTGTCCGAGTACTTTAATGGGTTTTAGCTATGTTGTCATTTTAGAAGAGCAATTTGAGGAATTGCAGACCCTGTAACCCTGCACAGAAAATGAAAGATTTTGTTCCAAAAACTCCTTCTGCGGGGACAATACCACCAGACGATCTGCCAAATGTTTTATATTTCTGCTGCTTGTTTGAAACCTGGGAGCCAGGGCCTTAAACTGGCAACCATCTTGGGTCAGGCAGAGCCCGAGTCACATGGGGCGCCAGCATCCAACCGGATCGCTTCCCCAGTTACCCAGGAAACTATAAAGGAACTGTGTTCCTCTTGACTTGCTCTCCAACTGCAGGGCCACTTCGACAAACTCTACCTGCAATGGAGGAAGTAGACTGGATCTGCCTACAAGTAGACATGTGCAATTTGTTTCGTTTTTTTTTTTGTTTTCTGTTTTTTTCATTCGTTCGTTTTCGTACGAATGAACGAATGATTCGCTAAAAATTTTAACGAATCGTTCGAATCAAACGAATCCGAAAAACAACGAAAATCCCCAAAAAACGAATTAGAAACAACGAATGTACGAATGAAAAAAATCCGAAAAACGAAAACAGGAACAACGAAAATGAACGAAAAAATGTGTACATTCGTAACTTTTTTTTTTTTGTTGAATTGGTAATTTTCCGTGTCTCTTACAATGGCGCTGCTTAACGTGCCTCGAATAGATTGAACGAAAAAATTCGTACATTCGTAACTTTTTTTTCGATTCATAATTTTCCGTGTCTCTTAAAATGTAATAATAGCATACACATTATATAAAATTATGAATTACCGTATTTATCGGCGCATAACACGCACTTTTTCCCCCTTAAAATCGGGGGAAAGTCGTGGGTGCGTGTTATACACCGATAGCCCAAAAAAAAAAAGACAAAAATCGGTTGCGGCGCCGAAAAATGGCGACCGCGGCCGAAAAAGGCCGAACCGCGGCCGAAAAAGGCCGGAAAAAGCCGAAGCGCGGCCGAAAAAGACCGAAGCCGGCTGTTCAGCTCCGCTCGTAGTCCCGCCTCCCTGCGCTCACTCCTGAAACAGCAGGGAGGCGGGACTCCGAGCGGAGCCGAACAGTCGGCTCGGCCTTTTTCGGCCGCGGTTCGGTCTTTTTCGGCCGCGGTTCGGTCTTATTCGGCCGCGCATGCGCGGTTTGTCTCGCGGCGGGAAATTTAAACGCTGGCAAACTGCAAATGACACTAGCAAGCTGCAAATGACACTGGGCAAGCTACAAATGACGCTGGCCAAGCTACAAATGACGCTGGGCAGGTTGCAAATGACGCTGGGCAGGTTGCAAATGACGCTGGGCAAGCTGCAAATGACGCTGGGCAAGCTACAAATGACGCTGGGCAAGCTACAAATGACGCTGGGCAAGCCTGCAAATGGCGCTGGGCAAGCTACAAATGACGCTGGGCAAGCTACAAATGACGCTGGGCAAGCTACAAATGATGCTGGGCAGGTTGCAAATGACGCTTAAATGTAAGTTTTTTTTTTCCCTAAACTTCTCTCCTAAAACTTTTTTTCCTTAAAATTCCCTCCTAAACTTGGGGTGCGTGTTATACGCCGGTGCGTGTTATACGCCGATGAATACGGTATGCTCCGATTACGAATCTACGAATGTTACGAATGTACGAATAAATACGAATGCGTCCGAATTTCGAATAAACGAAAATTAAACTAACGAAAAAACGAATCAAAGAAAAAATAACTCTTACGAATGTACGAATCATTACGAATACGAACACCGACGACTTACGAATGTACGAATCGTTACGAATCAACGGAAACGAAAAAAACGAAACGAAAAAAAAAAAAAAAAATTCAGAAACGAAAAAAACGAAACAAAAATAAACACATTTTTTTGTTCTGCACATGTCTACCTACAAGTCCAGCAAAAGTAATGTTCGGATCGGCCATGATTGTTTTTTATTGGTCCGTGTATTACTAGGCAAAATTTATTTTTAATTTAAAATGATGAAAAAAAAAGGAAAAAAAAGAAAAGAAACATTTTCAAGGTGAAGATATTCTGCATTGTGCATTAGCTTCATCAAGAGCTGTACTGTGTTGGCGATCAATAATTCTCAATTAAGATATGGAAATGTTCGCTCTCCAGAACGGGTCAGACACAGTTTAGTTGCACTCTGGTCAATGTATTCTTTAATGGACTGACTTTGTTTCTTATTTAGACATTCCATGGAAATAAAATATTCATAGAGTAAAATGGGAGCACTGAAGATATTAAAGGTTAAACACCGGGGAGACTGGTAAGTACAACCAATGGATTTGTAACTCTGTGCCGCTGGTCTCCCAACCTTCGCAAACTCGCGCTAGACCGAGGAGCTAAAATCAGTAAACGCACGTCAGTCTTCTGCAAAGTAGGAATACAGCCTGGTCACCAAGGAATAAAAACCTGGCAAACATTTTAACTCTCCTCCCCGCTATCCTACACTACAAAAAAAAAAAAAAAAAAAAATGACTGGTTGAAGTTAAAGAAGAACTTAATGGTATCTGAGCACCACAATCCGCAAAACAGTACAGTTAAACCTTGGTTTGAGAGCGTTTGGAAAACAAGCGAAATAGTTTAATACATTTTGACTTGATATACAAGCGATGTCTTGATATACAAGTAGCATCATGTCACGACTAAGGGCGGGTCCAGGGGGGGGCAACGGGAGAATTGCCCCCTCCGAGAATGCGGGTGAGTGAGTGGGCGGGCGGCTCTGCGGGTGAGTGAGCGGGTGGGCCGGGCGGCTCGGTCAGTGAGCGAGTGAGCAGCTGTGCAGCTCAGTGTGTGAGCAGGCTGCTGGCCAGTCAGGAAGTCGGTGGGCGGGGGAGCAGAGAGATGACATCATCTCTCACCGCCCGCCCTGCATTCCTGCAGTTCCTCCCTCACTTTGCAGGCAGCCGCGAGCAGCAGACAGATTACATCATCTCTCTGCTGCCGGACTGGTAATCTGCTGCCTGACTCTCTGGGACACAGCAAGAGACCACCTTAGCAGGAAAGTGACGGAGCAAGTGGCAACCCTCAACATGTGACAGGTGACGTGGCAAGGGACAATCCGCAATGTCTGAAGGTGAAGTCTGCATCTGGTGGCAGGCGACGTGGCAAGTGACAATCCGCATCTGGTGGCAGGCGACGTGGCAAGTGACAATCCGCATCTGGTGGCAGGCGACGTGGCAAGTGACAATCCGCATCTGGTGGCAGGCGACGTGGCAAGTGACAATCCGCATCTGGCGGCAGGCGACGTGGCAAGTGACAATCCGCATCTGGTGGCAGGCGACGTGGCAAGTGACAATCCGCATCTGGTGGCAGGCGACGTGGCAAGTGACAATCCGCATCTGGTGGCAGGCGACGTGGCAAGTGACAATCCGCATCTGGTGGCAGGCGACGTGGCAAGTGACAATCCGCATCTGGTGGCAGGCGCGTGGCAAGTGACAATCCGCATCAGGTGGCAGGCGACGTGGCAAGTGACAATCCGCATCTGGTGGCAGGCGACGTGGCAAGTGACATGCTCAGGGTTCCCACTGATTCTGCATTATGGTAAGTTGAACTATTTCATTTTATATAACAATGTAATAATGGAAATAATGCGCTTCAATCGCCCTGCCACCATAAAAACCATGGTGCCGTGATGATTGAAGCACCAGCCATTTCCCTGATAAATTGCCCCCCAAAAAAACATATTTTTTGGCAGTGCCCCTCCCAAGACTAGACTATGGATCCGCCCCCAGTCAAGACTGAGTATAGAAGAGAAGAGAGGCGCCTCTTAATGTAGCAATATGGTTACATTTAATGAAGGTACAACATTTAGCAACATATTGCTACACTTAGAGGCGCCTCTCTTCTCTTTTATACTCTGGAGCTCCTGCTGGATTTTTCTTCTAATCCCCTTGTGGAGGCTTCCATTTGTAGATGGACATTTTATGGTTACACAACCAATCACATTGCTATGATCTTTTTATATGGACTATAAACTGAAGGGCCTATGAAAAAATGGTTGTGGAAGGAATCATTTGAGTTTCCATTATTTCTTAGGCTGCTTTCACACTGGGGCGGTTTGCAGGCGTTATTGCGCTAAGAATAGCGCCTGCAAACCGACCCGAAACAGCTGTTGCTGTTCCTTCAGTGTGAAAGCCCGAGGGCTTTCACACTGAAGCGGTGCGCTTGCAGGACGCTCAAAAATGTCCTGCAAGCCGCATCTTTGGCTCGCTATAGGAGCAGTATATTTACCGCTCCTATAGCGCCCGGTCCCATTGAAAACAATGGGGGAGCGCGCCGAACCCGCCCGCAAAACGCCGCTGCAGCGGCGGTTTGCGGGCGGTATTGACCCTTTTTCGGCCGCTCGCGGGGGGTAAAAACACCCCGCTAGCGGCCGAAATGCGCCGCTAAAACGCCGGTAAAGCGGCGCTAAATATAGCGCCGCTTTACCGCCAGCGCCCCCACCGCTCCAGTGTGAAAGCCGCCTTATGGGGAAATTTGCTTTGATATACAAGTGGTTTGGATTACAAGCATGTTTCCGGAACTAATTATGCTCGCAATCCAAGGTTTTACTGTATTTAATTCAATGCAATTTGTTCCTGGTTATTCAAGTTCATTACCCTGAAAATGAAACAAAAAAATTGTCTTTGTGCTAAAATTGTCGAGTCGAAAGAGATAACACACTGACCACAGAATCCTTCAATGAGAATGCTTATGCCCCGTACACACGGTCGGATTTTCCGACGGAAAATGTCCTATCGGACAATATTGTTGGAAATTCCGCCCGTGTGTGGGCTCCATCTGACTTTTTCCGTCGGATTTTCCGACGGACAAAGTTTTATCTCCTGCTCTCAAATTTTCCGACAACAAAGTCCTATCGGACTTTTTCCGATCGTGTGTAGCGAATTCCGACGGACAAAGTGCCACGCATGCTCAGATCACATTACAAGACCAAAGCTATTGGCTACTAGCCTCTACGTAGTCCCGTCGTAGGCAACGAACGTCACCACGTTCAGAATGATCGGATTTTCCGACAACTTTGTCCGACCGTGTGTATGCAACACCAGTGTCGGACAAAATCCGTCGGAAAAAATCTGACGGATTTTGTGGTCGGATTTTCCGACCGTGTGTACGGGGCATTAGTGTGAAGCAATCTGGTCAGCACCATACTCCTTGCAGCTCAGTGATCGATGGGAATTGATAGCTGTGAAAACAAAAGGGAATACGAGCGCACAGGCTCATGGTGCAATAACGCCCCATCAGAGCTCTACCTGGGACAAGTGTTGTAGGCGCCCCACAGCCCTCTCCTGACCGGCCGTCTCTTCAGTCAGTGAGTGGCTCACTCGCGTCTTGTTGGCAGCTGCTTGATGAGCCTGTGTCTGTGGAGCCAGCCCATCCATCGAGCGGTCTTCGCATCTATTCTGAAGCATGGATGTGTCCCTTTTTATGGCTCTCTATTGGAGGAACTGTTTGACTCTGTTTATTCACCTTCACTTGTGAGTGTATTGATAACTTATACTTTATATTTAATAAAAAGACGTTATGAGCCTGTGCACTAGTTTTGCCTTTTATTACCTGCTCTGACCCTTGGATTCGTTCCTGGCTATGTCACGAGAGAAACGTACCTGAGGTGAGACCGAAGTAGTGGGGAGGCCTCCGTTGCACCTCGGGTCCTTGAAGCCTCTGGAGATGGAGAAAGATACTTGGTGGACTCCAAGTGGCACGGGTGCCAGGGGTGCGGAGCACCATGCAAGCCTTAGTCCGAGATCCGAGCCGAGGTCAAGTCCAGTTGGGCAATGAAGTATAAAAGTGTTAATCAGAGGAAGAATGGTTGAGATCCAAGCTAGGGTCGGTTCCAATCTGGCAGCTGAGTACAAAAGGGGTAAAGAAGTAGAATGGTTAAAGTACAAATCCGAGGTCAATGGCAAGCCGCAAACAAGAGTAGTCAAATAGGTTTCCAGGTCACAACAAGTTCAGATCACTTGCTAGCACAGGAACAAGGGGGGACTGAAGATAATCCAGCAATTTGGCAGTGTCTGGGCTGGGCTTATATAGGGAAGTTTGAGGTCACTTCCTGTGCGCCTCCTGGGCATATTCCCGCCTTTTTCCATCAAGTCATTTGCGCAGGTGCGGGTTAGCGCACTGAGGCATCTTTGGCGCAGGCTCAGTTGGCACAGATTTCCTCTTGCGGCAATGCGCCATTGGTAAGTGTGTGTAGTAAGCCCTGGACTCTTACAGGCTATTTGAGTCTGCTATCTGCTCTGGCCCTTGGCTTTGTTTATGACATTCCAGTTTGCTACCTACCCTGACCCTTGGGTTCTTTCTTGTCTATTTGAGTCTGCTACCTGCCCTGACCCTAAGATTTGTTTTTGGCTATCCAAGTCCGCTACCTGCCTTGGCGCTTCGATTCATTCCTGGCTATCCAAGCCCACTACCTGCCCTGACCCTTGGCTTAGTTCCTAGCTATTCGAGTATGCTACCTGCTCTGGCCCTTGGATTTGTTTCTGGATATCTCAGTCTGCTACCTGCTCTAACCCTTGTTTTTTTTCCTGTCTATTCGAGTCCACTACTTGCCCTGACCCTTGGACTCATTCCAGGCTATCCAAGCCCACTACCTGTCCTGACCTTTGGCTTAGTTCCTGTTTTTTTGAGTCCGCTACCTGCTATGACATTTGGCTTTGTTGCTGTATATCCCAGTCTGCTTCCTGCCCTGACCCTTGCTTTCTTTCCTGTTTCTTTGAGTCTGCTACCTGCCCTGACCCCAAGCTTTGTTCTTAGCTATCCAAGTCCACTACCTGCCCTAACACTTGGATCCATTCCTGGTTATCCAAGCCCACTACCTGCCCTAAACCTTGGTTAATTTCCTGGCTATTTGAGTCTGCTACCTGCTCTGGACCTTGGCTTTGTTTCTGGATATTCCAGTCTGCTACCTGACCCAAACACGTGGCTTTTTTCCTGTCTATTTGAGTCTGCTACCTGCAATGACCCAAAGCTTTGTTCTTGGCTATCCAAGTCCACCACCTGCCCTGGCCATTAACTTTGCTCCAGGCTATCTGGCTTCCTCTTTCAGACACACTCCCTGGTACCTTCTTGACTGCAAGACCCTGGACCTAAGCAGGATAAATATGTTGTGACCTAATCACAGATGCCCATCTCCATCATAGGGAGCTCTGGTGAATACTGGCTGGCCCTGAGGAACCCTGCATCACCTGCTTTCAAAAGTGGTCATCCTCTCCCAAAGTCCTCCAGTGTGGTTTGAACTCTGCAGATCCAACTCTCAGGTCTGAACTTCCCTGTGGTGTTCTTCTCTACCATGCACTGGCTGACTTACTACAATTCTTGGGTATGCCTACTATCCCTTATATCAGGGGTCTCCAAACATTCTAAAGAAAGTGGCAGTTTAGACTTTAGGGGGGCCAGACTGTGCCAAGTGGGAGTAAACAATGGCTGATCTTTAGTATTAGGGGGATAAATAGTTGATATCAGTGGGATGAATAGTGCACCATTTTTGTTGTTAGTGGCAGGAATTATGCCCCATGGTTAGTGTCAGTTGCAGAAAGTATGCCCCATTGTTGGTGCTCAGTGGCAGGAATTATGCCCCATGGTTGGTGTCAGTGGCAGGAATTATGCCCCATCGTTGGTGTCAGTTGCAGGAATTATGCCCCATTGTTGGTGCTCAGTTGCAGGAATTATGCCCAATGGTTGGTGTCAGTGGCAGGAATTATGCCCAATGGTTGGTGTCAGTGGCAGGAATTATGCCCCATTGTTGGTGTCATTTGCAGGAATTATGCCCCATTGTTGGTGTCAGTGGCAGGAATTACGCCCCATTGTTGGTGTTAGTTGCAGGAGTTATGCCCCTATTGTTGGTGTCAGTTGCAGGAATTATGCCCCATTGTTGGTGTCAGTGGCAGGAATTATGCCCCATTGTTGGTGTCAGTTGCAGGAATTATGCCCCATTGTTGGTGTCAGTGGCAGAAATTATTCCCCATTGCTGGTGTCAGCGGCAAGAATTATGACCATTGTTATAGCAGGGGTCTCCAAACTTTCTAAAGAAAAGGCCAGTTTACTGTCCTTCAGATTTTAGGGGGGCTGGACTGTGCCCAGTTGGAGTAAACAATGGCCACTCTTTGGTATTAGGGGGAGAAATAATTGATGTCAGCGGCAGGAATTATGCCCCATTGTTGGTGTCAGTGGCAGGAATAATGCCTCAAGGGCCGGATAAAGGCAAGCAAAAGGCCACATCTAGCCCTAAGGCTGCAGTTTGGAGACCACTGCCTTATAATGTAGCTAGAGGGTCCACATCAACATAGCCACCACCTTGACACAATATTACTAAAGAACATTTTTTTGCACTCAGAGATAGAATTTCTATTCTATTTTTTTATAAAGTTAGTTACGTTTGCTACATTGTTTGGGCCCTGATGGGGTCATTTTTGGACCCCAAAATTAGACGGGTGGCTTTTATTTTTTTATAAGAACCCTTTGCCACTATATCCAAATCTCAAAAAAAAGTTTTGGCTTTAGGTATTCAGGCTCCTTTGGACTGTGTGGTTATACATTTAGACATCTTCATTAATGCTCGGCAAAGAAGCAATGTTTGCTAAGTGCTAAGTGAGGGATACATTTGTTGTTAGCTGCAGTGATAATGCGTCCGCACATAGCAAAACCCGCTAATCAAAGGAGCTGCAAACACTGCCAAACTCTGCAACCTTCACTGACACTTATCATCACTCTGACTGCAAATGTTCCCCTCTCCCGAAACTTATCACAGAACTCATCTCCTAAAATAACCCCTGAAAACGAAGTCTACCCCAAACATTAAAGTGTCACTAAACCCCTGTAGCGCCCTGCTCCTGATGAGCAGACGCTATCATTTCTGTAAATTTAAGTTTGTCTGAAGCTGCAGTTTGGCTCAGACTAATTATACTAAAGTTCTGGGTTCTGTACCAGTTCAGTTGGGTTGTGCTAGTTTCCACTTGGCCCTGGGTGTCGCTGTCACCACCGGTAAGTGTTGAAAATGCAGCAGGCTGAATGCATTGGGTACCCCTTTTACTCAGAAACAGCCCAGTGGGAGTGGTCTACCCGCTGTGCTTTCTGGGTAAGGGTATTCAAGGTACAGGCGTCATTTTTTGGGGTTTGTTACCCCGACCTCGTGGCCCTCCTGGCCTGAGGTGTGCGCTGCCTTACTTTATGTCTCTAGGCCGGCTGGCCCAAGGCTTCGCAACTGAAGGGTAGGCCCAGAAGTCTTGGGACCTACCGATCCAGGGGTGGTCCTGTGCTGTCTTGCCTGCGTGGAGAAGCCAAGTGACTGGAGGATCCAGGGGAGGACTTTTTCAGAGAGAGAACCGAGCAACAAGGATGGTATCTCTGGATGAGCCTGGAGACTCAGTTGTAGGACACATCCAGGGTCACCTACCACACATTACCGCCGGATCGGCTGAAAGAAACTGGTACTGTGTGACATCTCTTTAATTTTGCAACAAGTTGCTGGTTGTGCCTTCCTGTGGCAGAGGATTTCACAATGATTCTATAAACTGACAAGTCTGTGGCAGATACTTTGACCGAACATCTCATCGGCTGCTAGGTCAGTGAGAGGGGTCTATCCGGTGTGGACGCTAGATCCAGTCTGGGAAAGCTGTTTGTCCTCTGGATCAAGGAAATACCTCTAATTCACAAATTACAGGGTACCTGAATTCCCCTTAACCCTCCATCCCTCTAATGCAAATCTATGTTCTTTTAAATAGATCTTTGGAAAAAAAGGACTAAGTGTCGGAGCCAATTTTCTTTAACCAACTCTACAATGGGACCTCTATGATGGACACAGTGAACAGGTGAGGTAACGGTAAGCCCAACAAAAACAGCAGGTCCTTCAGGGGTCAGTGCTACACCCCCATCATAAAAAATGATGAATAAATGGTGTATTCCATGCTCTTCATACTCACTCATTTATGAGATTCCTTTTCTGTATTCTGCAAAAATCCTGGTTGATCCTGCTGCTCTCTATCTCCCCCTTCTGTCCATGTCCCCACTGCAGCTAAGGATTTTGCAGATCAGTGTTGGCAGCTCTGCACATGCTCAGTCTTCAGTGAGTTTCTATGCTCTGCATTTCCTCCCTATCACATCTGAGCAGCCCATGTGACTATAGAGTCACACATGTGGGGCGTATACCCAGTGGTAAATGTTTGCCCGCCACCTCCCCCATCCTCCATACCCACTAACCAGCTAAACACAATGAGGTTGGGATATTACATGTAGATTGATGGAGGCTTCACCTCCCTCTTATTCTAAGACACAGTCTGGAAGGGTGTGACACAGCCTGTGACTGGCAGAAATCCACCCACCCGTGTTATTGCAACAAAATAATAAAGATTTGATTTCAAATATATATTTGTATGACAATTTAAAACAGTTTATTGATATTAATTATTTATTTTTACTCCATATTCCAAAGGCTGTTTCTTTTTTAACATGTGACCATGATATTAATTATTTATTTTTACTCTGTATTCCAAAGGCTGATTTTTTTTTGAACATGTGACCAGCAGCAGAGGACTAGAAGCTCCTCCTGCTTATGTTTCCCTGCAGACAGGCTGGGAGAGAGCTAGGTCATGTGATTTTCTGGATATTGATTTGATTTATTGATTTTTATTAAAACAATTGCAGTGCCGTCATCCCCATACAGAAATAGAAGGGAGAATGTAAATTATACAGTGTGTGTTTAGTATCTGCACCGACGCTCTAAAAGGGCCCCAACGATGGCCAGCAGAAGAAAACCTCAAAGGACTGCCCCTCCCGTAATAATACAGCGCCATCATCCACATACAGAAATAGAAGGGACGATGTATACTAAACTGTGTGTTTAGTATCTGCACCGATGCTCTAATAGGGCCCCAACGATAGCCAGCAGAAGATATCAAAGGACTGCCCCACCAGTAATAATAAAATGCCATCATTCATATACAGAAATAGAAGGGACAATGTAAATTACACTGTATGTGTTTAGTATCACTTTAACCTCTTTGTGACCTTATTATTCCTATTTAAAGTGTATCTGAACAAAAATGTCATATAATTCAGCCATACCTTGTTGGTGTATGTGGTGCTGGACTGATATAAGTGGCTTATTGGTACTTGCAGGTTTAACTCAGAGTCAGTCCCCCTTCAGACAGGCAGTGGGTGAGCCGTGTAGACTGGACCTTGTTCTGGGCTGCTGCCTCTCTGATGATTCCAAAAGAAGACGTACATTAGATGTCCAGCTTTGGGGTGAGTGTTGAGGACCACCCAGTACAAAAGTTCATGGCACTTAAAAATAAGTGAAAATCTTCATTGATCAACAGAAGTCAAAACGTTTCATGGGGCAAAGGCCTCCTCCTTCCTCATGGCTGAAGTTGTGGATACTGTTCTGCGCCAGATGTAATTTTTCTATGTTGTATTAAACCGCTATTATTGTTTCGTAAATTCGTTAATTAAAAAATTCCGAAGTTCCAAAATTTGGAATTCGAAAATTCAGGAATTCTAATATTCGGAAATTCGAAAACTCGAAAATTCGGAAATTTGAAAATTTGAAAATTCGGAAATTTGGATATTCAGAAATTTGAATATTATAAATTCTAATATTTGGAATTCGAAAATTCGGGAAAAAAAATTTGGAAATTTGGAAATTCTAAAATTGGGAAATTCGAAAACTCGGAAATTCAAAAATCCGTACATTTTAAAATAAATAATAATATGTTTTTATTATTATTATTATTATTATTGTTATTTATTATTATTAATTAGTTCTGTTCCATTTGTTTAGATCGTTATTAAGGATAATTTGTAACTTCGGATAAATTTGTATTCGTTACGTTCACTACCAGCCAAAATTTAAAGGAAATTCCAATACCTATAATTTAACAGTTATGCGGCGTACACACGGTCGGAATTTCCGATGGAAACAGTCCGATGGGAGCTTTCCATCGGATTTTCCCACCGTGTGTATGCCCATCGGTCTTTTTCTGTCGGAATTTCCGACGGACTTTGGATTGAGAACCTGTTCTTAATTTTTCCAACGGAAAACCTTTCTATCAGATTTTCCGATCGTGTGTATGCAATTCCGACACGCAAAATTCCGACGCATGCTCAGAAACAATTTGACGCATGCTCGGAAGCATTAAACTTCCCTTTTATAGTGCCGTCGAACGTGTTTTATGCCGCAGTGTTACTGACCGGAATTTGGTGTGACCGTGTGTAGGCAAGACAGTTCGAGTGAAATTCCGTCAGAATTCCGATGGAAAAACCATCAGAGCTTTTTCCAACGAGAATTCCGACCGTGTGTACGCGGCATTTGTAATAGGTTATTATCAGTTAGTTATTATTTCAGATTTTTGAGTTTTCCAGTTTTTGAATTTTCTTATTTTTGTTCTTATTTTCAGATTTTCGTTCTTTTGAATTTTATTTTTTTCATTCTTATTTTTGAATTTCCGAATTTTCAAATTTCCGGATTTTCAGATTTTGGCATTTAGAATTTCCGAATTTAGAATTTTTGAATTTCCGATTTTACAAAATTTGGAATTTTCGGATTTTAGAATTTTTGAATTTCTAATTTTCAATTTTTCGTATTTCAGAATATTCGGAAAAATTTGGAAATTCAAAAATTCGGATATTTCCGAATTAACGAATTTGTCTAAATTCGTTCAAAAAATAATTTGGAAACTAAACTAATTGCACATGTCTATTAGGGGCCGGGCGAATGGATTGGGGGGGGGGGGGGGGGGGGGTGCCACCGCTGCCAATGATGACACAGAGCTCATTTAGATTAGATGTGAGTGGCCAATTTGACTTTTTCAGCAATAAATGATCTAATTTGCTGCACTTAGGTTGCGCCCTCTTGTGTTTCTTTGTATTATTACAGACAATCCTTCATAGCTGCTAAGGAGCTACACAAAAGCCCTTTTGAAGCTCGCTGAGTTGACCCCTGATGCACTCTATGTGGATGTGATGAACTTTCCAGCTAATACTTCACCATTTCAAAGTGTACTGGTTGCCGTTTGCAATCTATCGGACTTGTTTGATGACTAGTTCTCAGACCTCGCTGTAGTCATAGTCAAGTTAGGAGATGCATACAGATTATTTTTTTATTTATTTTTTAATTTCTACATCACATAACACCCTCAGTCTTCTCAGATTGCTGTCTGGGCAGTTAATTGATTTTTGTTTTCTCAACCACCAGGATGCCTACCGCACCCCCTGATATATCGATAGCCGCTAGAGGCAAAAGCCGTACTCAAGCACGGTGATTAAAAACGCGTAGCAGCAAGCATCAGTCGCATCAAAAAATACTTTGATGTCATCATTTTAACAATAACCCAGTATGTGCGCTCGCTGAAAATCCCCGCTATGGGACAGATATATGAAAAGCGGAGCGGCGAGAAGATTTGCCTAAAGGGTTTGTTTTTAATCTAGAATGTCATGAACCGCGGCATTGTTTGGGTTTCTAAACTAAATTTTAAAAATTCGTTTCTTTTTTAGAGAGCGAGGAAGACTGCAAGGAAAAAAAAATATTTTTAACTTACACAACCAAAAAAAAAATCTACTGAAATTTGATTGGCTGCTGAGACCAGCACAGATACCTCTCCTCACCTCGTTATATAAATCAGCCTCACTGTGATAGGATCCAGGTATAGATATTAATACATAGTGTGCCAGGGTGACCCCATGCCACTATTTAAAATGGTGGCACACTAATAGCACAGGTCTGTGCTGGCTTCATATGACAGCCAGAGAAAATGCTCAGAGCCCCACCCTTCTGAGGGGGTCAGTGTAAGAAGGGAGCTGTGAGAGGTGCTGGTGTGCACCGTGGAAGGGAGCTGTGAGAGGTGCTGGTGTGCACCGTGGAAGGGAGCTGTGAGAGGTGCTGGTGTGCACCGTGGAAGGGAGCTGTGAGAGGTGCTGGTGTGCACCGTGGAAGGGAGCAGTGAGAGGTGCTGGTGTGCACCGTGGAAGGGAGCTGGGAAAGGTGCTGGTGTGCACCGTGGAAGGAAGCTGTGAGAGGTGCTGGTGTGCACCGTGGAAGGGAGCTGGGAAAGGTGCTGGTGTGCACCGTGGAAGGAAGCTGTGAGAGGTGCTGGTGTGCACCGTGGAAGGGAGCTGTGAGAGGTGCTGGTGTGCACCGTGGAAGGGAGCTGTGAGAGGTGCTGGTGTGCACCGTGGAAGGGAGCTGTGAGAGGTGCTGGTGTGCACCGTGGAAGGAAGCTGTGAGAGGTGCTGGTGTGCACCGTGGAAGGGAGCTGTGAGAGGTTCTGGTGTGCACCATGCAAGGGAGCTGTGAGAGGTGCTGGTGTGCACCGTGGAAGGGAGCTGCGAAAGGTGCTGGTGTGCACCGTGGAAGGGAGCTGTGAGAGGTGCTGGTGTGTACCATGCAAGGGAGCTGTGAGAGGTGCTGGTGTGCACCGTGGAAGGGAGCTGTGAGAGGTTCTGGTGTGCACCATGCAAGGGAGCTGTGAGAGGTGCTGGTGTGCACCGTGGAAGGGAGCTGTGAGAGGTGCTGGTGTGCACCGTGGAAGGGAGCTGTGAGAGGTGCTGGTGTGTACCATGCAAGGGAGCTGTGAGAGGTGCTGGTGTGCACCATGCAAGGGAGCTGTGAGAGGTGCTGTTGTGCACCGTGGACGGGAGCTGTGAGAGGTGCTGGTGTGCACCATGCAAGGGAGCTGTGAGAGGTGCTGGTGTGCACAGTGGAAGGGAGCTGTGAGAGGTGCTGGTGTGCACCGTGGAAGGGAGCTGTGAGAGGTGCTGGTGTGCACCATGCAAGGGAGCTGTGAGAGGTGCTGGTGTGCACCATGCAAGGGAGCTGTGAGAGGTGCTGGTGTGCACCATGGAAGGGAGCTGCGAGAGGTGCGTCCCTCCCAAAAATTTTGAGCACCAGCCGCCACTGGTTGCTAGCTATAGGTGACAGAAAAAAGGTGCCAAATCTGTTGTTTCTCTTTAATGGACCATGTATGGATGTGAAGCCCGATGTCCACCTACCAACCCAACCCTAATTAGTGGAAGGAGGTCGTCTAAAGCCCCATACACACGGTCGGATTTTCCCATGGATTCTGTCCTATCGGACAATGTTGTCGGAAAATCCGACCGTGTGTAGGCACCATCGGACAGTGTACGTCGGATTGTCCGACGGACAAAGTCCTATCTCCTGCTGGATAGATTTTTCCACAACAAAGTCCGATCACACCAAATCCGATCGTGTGTATCGAATTCCGACGGACAAAGTGCTACGCATGCTCAGATCACATTACAAGACCAAAGCTATTGGCTACTAGCCTCTACGTAGTCCCGTCGTAGGCAACAAACGTCACCACGCTCAGAATGATCGGATTTTCCGACAACTTTGTCCGACCGTGTGTACGCAAAACCAACATCGGACAAAGTATGACGGACAGGATCCGACGGACCTGGTCCTCGGATAATCCGCGCGTGTGTATGGGGCTTTAGGTGCTTCTCTATTGCCATGAACTGAATAAAGGAGCTAATAGATGAACGCAGCGTGTCTTTTATTAATGTACTATATACATTTTTAATTAGAACGACTCTAACTCAAACATTAGCATTCTCTGCCTCGCCACCAGCAACTGCCAAGTATTATAAACAATCCGGCATAAATGGCGCCATTGTGATAAGGAATATTGTTAACCTTTACTTTAACCCGCGACTCGCGCATTATTCATATATAATCAGAGCTTCCAGCTGTTACTTATTAATCCAGCAGAAGTTACACTTAAAAGTTCATTAACTTTGTCCTTTCTTAGATTACAGATTTATATAACCCGGGAGCTGGATGGGTTTTAGCCAAATAAAGCCAAATATTTCAATCGTTTCTTTTTTTTAATATAATCACTACTCAGGAGTATCACTCATCACGTTCTCCATTTTTACACATAGAAAGTGAGTATGAAAGCTCATTAAAAAGTGAAAATTAAAAAAGATAAACATGCTAAAATTATTAATTTTGCAAAAAAAAAAAAAAAGGACAAAACATGCAAAGTGTAATGTGTTCATCTAGACCAGGGGGTTCCAAACTTTCCCAAACAGATGGGCAGTTTACTGTCCTTCAGACTTTAATGGGGCCGGATTTTGACCAGTGGGGATAGAAAATGTCCTGCTGTCAGTGCAAGTAAACATTGCCAAATCTTCAGTGGGGGGGAATAGTGCCCCATCATTGGTGTCAGTGGGGGAATAGTGTCCCATCATTGGTATCAGTGGGAGGAATAGTGCCCCATCATTGGTATCAGTGGGAGGAATAGTGTCCCATCATTGGTATCAGTGGGAGGAATAGTGTCCCATCATTGGTATCAGTGGGAGGAATAGTGTCCCATCATTGGTGTCAGTGGGAGGAATAGTGTCCCATCATTGGTGTCGGTGGGAGGAATAGTGCCCCCATCATTGGTGTCAGTGGGAGGAATAGTGTCCCATCATTGGTATCAGTGGGAGGAATAGTGCCCCATCATTGGTGTCAGTGGGAGGAATAGTGCCCCATCATTGGTATCAGTGGGAGGAATAGTGTCCCATCATTGGTGTCAGTGGGTGGAATAGTGTCCCATCATTGGTATCAGTGGGGGGAATAGTGTCCCATCATTGGTGTCAGTGGGGGGAATAGTGTCCCATCATTGGTATCAGTGGGAGGAATAGTGCCCCATCATTGGTGTCAGTGGGAGGAATAGTGTCCCATCATTGGTGTCAGTGGGAGGAATAGTGCCCCATCATTGGTGTCAGTGGGAGGAATAGTGCCCCATCATTGGTGTCAGTGGGGGGGAATAGTGTTCCATCATTGGTGTCAGTGGGAGGAATAGTGTCCCATCATTGGTGTCAGTTGGAGGAATAGTGTTCCATCATTGGTATCAGTGGGGGGAATAGTGTCCCATCATTGGTGTCAGTTGGAGGAATAGTGTTCCATCATTGGTATCAGTGGGGGGAATAGTATCCCATCATTGGTGTCAGTGGGAAGAATAGTGCCCCATCATTGGTATCAGTGGGAGGAATAGTGTCCCATCATTGGTATCAGTGGGAGGAATAGTGTCCCATCATTGGTGTCAGTTGGAGGAATAGTGTTCCATCATTGGTATCAGTGGGGGGAATAGTATCCCATCATTGGTGTCAGTGGGAAGAATAGTGCCCCATCATTGGTATCAGTGGGAGGAATAGTGTCCCATCATTGGTATCAGTAGGAGGAATAGTGTCCCATCATTGGTATCAGTGGGAGAAATAGTGCCCCATCATTGGTATCAGTGGGAGGAATAGTGCCCCATCATTGACTGGATGTTTTGGGTGGTTGTCCTGCTGCAGAATTAATCTACTGATGCTGGATGGATCTATGGTCGCTGGGGGGATCTAGTGTTGCTGGGGAGGTTTATTGTTGCTGGCATTGGGTTAGCCGTTGCTGGGAGGGATCTACTTTTGAGGGAGGGGTCTATTGTTGCTAGTAGCAGTTTATTGTTGTTGGGCTGAGGGTATTGTCTGTGGTGGCTCTATTGTTGCTGGGGGGTCTATAATTTATTGGGGTGGGGGGGTTTATTATTGTTGGCTGCAGGGGATCTATGGTATTACTTTTCTTGCTATCAGTATTAAATTCCATACTATTTAATTGGTTCTGTATTCTCTAAATGGGGTGGTACTGGAAGGTGGGCAGGAGGTGGAACCAAGGGACAGTGCTCGGAGGTGGGTGAGGGGGGAGGAGGGATGATTTGAAAGTAGAGAGCACCTGCACCTATTCCCTGAGAAAAAAAAGCCCTAAATTTGTGGCCAATCACACACCTCCCTGCTGGTACGGCATGATGGAGAAGTATCTGCCTGGATTTCTCAGCATTGATCCTGACCAAATTTTCAACTTTATCAGCAGAAATGCCGCCACAATGTCAGGGCCTGGACTTGAACCTCTGCTGTGTCTGGTAATGATTCTTCTCGCTGAGCTACCTGAGATGCTGGACAGCACCCTGTCTGATCCATTGGACAACCCCGCCGTGTGCCTTGACTTCTGCTGAACCTTGAACTCTTTGCTCCTCCCATGAACTTCCTTAATTATGCCATGTTACTGTTTGCCAGATTATTGTGCTCTCTTCAGCCAGTATCTCACTCTTGTCTGCTGCCATCCATATTTTGCTACCACCCGTTATCAACCTTTGGCTTGTTTTTTCGGCTATGCTTCTGCCTGATCCCAACTTGTGACTACTCATTGGTCACATAGCTGGTCCTGAAGCCAAAATGCAGAGAGGGCTCTCCTTGGGTTCTCTGTGTCCATGAAGGTGGAAACAGGGAGCACGAAGCCCAAAGAAGTAGGGATCGTCGGCTGTGACACAGATGAGAGATGTAGGTGTGGAGATCTCTCTGCAGATGGATAACAGATGGGGTGAGCAGTAGGAACCAGAAGAGCTGATGGTTGTGCAGGCTGCACACAGGAGGAAGCAGGCTTCAATGGTAAGTGCAGCAGGCTGGATACAGCAGGTAAGTACTGTAAGCTGGAACAACAGGTGAGTACTGCAGGTAGGTACAGCTGGTTGGGTACAGCAGGTAAGTCCTGTAAGCTGGAACAACAGGTTAGTACTGCAGGTAGGTACAGCTGGCTGGGTACAACAGGTAAGTCCTGTAAGCTGGAACAACAGGTTAGTACTGCAGGTAGGTACAGCTGGCTGGGTACAGCAGGTAAGTCCTGTAAGCTGGAAGGCACCAAGGCAGATCACAGCAGGCATGGTAAACCAGAAGGCGTAGTCAGGGATAGTTGCACAGGTCAGGGAGCCTTTGGTCAGCAGACAGGAGATCAGAGACACGGTCAGGCAAGCCGAAGTCATACACAGGACAGGAGACAAGAGCAGATATGTGGGCAATCCGAGGTCAGAGCTGGGAGTGAGACAAGAGGTATCCAAGGGCAAGCTGGGTCATTAACGGGTAATCAGAAGCAAACAAGGGAACAGGAAGCAGGAAGCTGAAGACCAGTCAGCGGTGTCTGTGAGCATCAGGCATTCTTTTAAAGGCCAGAGGGTGCCAGAATCTAGTGGAGCTGGCGTCTGCTGGCACGCAAAAGCGTGCTCCATGTCGCACGTGCCTGTTCGTTCCCATTATGTGTGAGCGCATTTCTGCGCAAACGGGTGCAGCCATATTGGGTATTGGCTAACAGGCCAGGTCTTTGGGCAAGTCTTCTCCCGGCTTGTTCCCTGGCATCATTACTGACTAGACATGTGCACAACAAAAAAATGTGTTTATTTTCGTTTCGTTTTCGAAAGAAATTTGTTTATTTTCGTTTTGTTTTATTTTCGTTTCCGTTGATTCGTAACGATTAGTAAATTCGTAAGTCGTCGGTGTTCGTATTCGTAACGATTCGTATTTTCATAAGAGTTATTTTTTCGTTGATTCGTTTTTCCGTTAGTTTAATTTTCGTTTATTCGAAATTCGGACGCATTCGTATTTATTCGTACATTCGTAACATTCGTAGATTCGTAATCGGAGCATAATTCATAATTTTATGTAATGTGTATGCTATTACTACATTTTAAGAGACACGGAAAATTACGAATCGAAAAAAAAAGTTACGAATGTACGAATTTTTTTCGTTCAATCCATTCGAAGCACGTTAAGCAGCGCCATTGTAAGGGACACGGAAAATTACCAATTCAACAAAAAAAAAAAAGTTACGAATGTACGAATTTTTTCGTTCATTTTCGTTGTTCCTGTTTTCGTTTTTTCGGATTTTCTTCTTTCGTACATTCGTTGTTTCTAATTAGTTTTTTTCGGATTTTCGTTATTTTCGGATTCGTTCGATTAGAAAGATTCGTTATTCGTTAAAATTTTTAGCGAATCGTTCGTTCATTCGTACGAAAACGAATGAATGAAAATAACAAAAAAAACGAAAAACGAAAAAACGAAACGAATTGCACATGTCTAGTTTCCATTATGTGTGAGCGCATTTCTGCGCAAACGGGTGCAGCCATATTGGGTAACACGCCAGGTCTTTGGGCTTCTCCCGGCTTGTTCCCTGGCATCATTACTGACCTTTAGCTTGTTTACTGAATCTGCTTCTGTTTGAACCTTACCTGCTATACCTGTTACTGGACTCTGGCTTGCTTACCTTCTGGTGGGGCAATCCTGTGGACCACGACCTGGTACTAACATGCAGAAAAATCCATCTCCACCATCAGCAGCTCTGGTGAATACCGGTTAGTACTTAGACTCCACACCTCAGGTGAGCCCACTTCATCCACCAAGGTGACTGCCGGTTGACCTATCGTGCTGATCGGTGGTAGTCCCACTACTACTATAGCAACTGGTCTTTCAAGCCTGACCCCTGATCGTGACACCCAAACTTGCAAGGAACCGCCACCATGCTTCACGGTTGGCTGCTGACACTCATTATTGTACCGCTCTCCAGCCCTTCACCAGCAAACTGCCTCCTGCTACACCCGAATATTTCACATTTTGACTCATCAGTCCAGAACACCTGCTGCCATTTTTCTGAATCCCAGTTCCTATTTTTTTGTGCATAGTTGAGTTGCTTAGCCTTGCTTCCATTTTTAGCTGTAATTCCTCCATGAAGAGCACTTCTGGCTAGACTTCTCTGGACAGTAGATGGGGTACCTGAGTCCCACCGGTTTCCACCAAGTCGGTGTTGATGGCTCTGCTGAACATTCTCCAATGTGGAAGGCAAGTAAGCATGATGTGTTTTCCATCCCATTACGTTTCCTTGGCTGACCACTGCGTCTACGCACCTCAATGTTGCCCATTTCTTTATACTTCTTCAAAAGAGCTTGAACAGCACATCTTGAAACCCCAGTCTGCTTCGAAATCTTTGCCTGGGAGAGTCCTTGCTGATGCAGTATGACTACCTTGTGTCTTGTTGCTGTGCTCAGTCTTGTCATGGTGTATGACCTGTGACATGAAACTGTCTTTTTTTCTATGCTCTTTTTGGAGTTGAGCCATAGAGCGCCATGTCCAAGTTGCCTTCTTTTCGTATATCCATTGTTCCAGTGGTTGACGGCTGCACTGGGTCCAGTCCATCAAACCTTGTTGGATTATGACATTCCTACACATGACTAATGCCGCGTACACACGATCGGAATTTCGGCTAGCAAAAGGCCGATGAGAGCTTTTCATCGGAAAATGTGACCGTGTGTAGGCTCCATCGGAATTTAGCTGGCGAATTTCCGCCAGCAAAAATTTGAGAGCATGTTCTCAATTTTTCCGACGTAAAAAGTTTCTATCGGAAATTCCGATCGTCTGTAGCAATTCTGACGCGCAAAATTCCTACGCATGCTCGGAAACAATTGGACGCATGCTCGGAAGCATTGAACTTAATTTTTTCGTACGTCACCGCGTTCTTGACGGTCGTAATTTGGTGTGACCGTGTGTAGGCAAGACAGTTTGAGCGGTCGAAATTCCGCTGGGAAAACCATCAGAGCTTTTTCCGACGAGAATTCCGATCGTGTGTACGCGGCATAATAGTTTTAGTGCTTATGTATTTATCAGCGGCGGTGCGTCCATAAAGGGCGCAGGGGCGCCGCCCCCCTCTCCTGTCACTCTCTATAATCCATAGATAGATTCATGCATTGCATGAATCTATCTATGGTCGCTGCTGACACCCCCCTATTCAGGTGTCCGGCCCCTTTTCGGTCACCGGGCACCTGAATTACAGCGGTGGGGGTGTTTTTTGGAAACACCTGATTAGCGCCGTAGGCGCTAATAGGCGTCCAAAAAGGTGACAAGCGGGCGCAACGCTGTGCGTTCCTTGTCACTCAGCAGTATGTTAGCAAACCGAAGGGATTCGGTTTGCTAACATTGTACGGCCCCTTAGCCAATCAGGAGCACAGGTCTGTGTTACCTGTGCCCTGATTGGCTGAAACAACAGGTGCTGTGATTGGGCGCCTATCAGGCGTCCAATCATAGCAGAGGATGGAGCAGAGAAGGAGCGGGCAGGAGAAGAAACGGAGGACACCGATGCCGCCGTCACCCGAGGTAAGTGCAGGGGGGGGGGGGGCACTCCTTATTAGAGAAAGACTGGTCCCTCCATAAAGACCAATTTGGTCAGCCATGATGCTTCCCTCTACCTTTCTGATGGGCCTGACGGTTCTGGCTTGCCTGATGATAGGCAAAAAATAAATGTGGTCTTAGTTTTTTAAATCTGAACTCTTTTTAATGCAAGCAGTGCATAAGTACCTGAATTTGACCTGGCATCAGCCTTGGAGCTGGTATTGCAGTAATATGTAAATCTCAATACTGATATGAACAGAAACACAAATCCTTTTCCCGATATGACAGCTCTCTCATACAGTATATCTTTCATCTGTGTATTCAGTTATTTGCATGGAGCTCAGATTTATTTTGAAATGACTGTGTTTTATGGCAAAGTGGCAAAGTGGCTGTGTTTGGTGGCAAAGTGGCTGTGTTTGGTGGCACAGTGGCTGCGTTTTGATGGGCACAGTGGCTGCGTTTTGATGGGCACAGTGGCTGCGTTTTGATGGGCACAGTGGCTGCGTTTTAATGGGCACAGTGGCTGCGTTTGGTACAGTGGCTGCGTTTTAATGGGCACAGTGGCTGCGTTTGATGGGCTTTTTTTTTTCAGTTTATTTGCGCCCCCCCAAAATTTTTTAGCACCAGCCGCCACTGGTATTTATGGTTTAGATATGAAACTGTCTTCCACAACCTCACCTTAGCAGCAGAGTTTGGCTGTTCCTCACCCAGTTTTAAGCCTGCAATACAGCTGTTTCTGTTTCAGTTAATGAATGTTTCAACCTACATATGCCAGTGCCTCCTATGCATTTTCTTGCACTATGTGCCATCTTAAACTTCACCCAACTTTGTTGGAAGATGGAAAATGCCATTAAACAGAAAATATATTGAGCCTTCTCTATTCTAATGCCGCGTACACGCGATCGGAATTCCGGCCCGAAAAAGACTGATGAGAGCTTTTCATCGAAAAATGTGACCGTGTAGTAGGCTCCACCGGAATTTTGCTGGCCGAATTTCCGACAGCAAAGAATTGAGAGCATGTTCTCAATTTTTCCCGACGGAAAAGGTTTCTATCGGAAATTCCGATTGTCTGTAGCAATTTTGACACGCAAAATTCCTACGCATGCTCGGAAACAATTTGACGCATGCTCGGAAGCATTGAACTCGGCTCGTCGCAGTGTTGTACGTCACCGCGTTCTTGACGGTCGGAATTTGGTGTGACCGTGTGTAGGCAAGACAGTTTCCATCAGGAAAACCGTCAGGAAAACCGTCAGAGCTTTTTCCAACGAGAATTCCGATCGTGTGAACGCGGCATTAGACTTTACTCACCCTTGGGGGGGTGTCTTGTCGTGCCTCTATTTGTTCTCTTTAGCTATCACTACTGGCGTTCACATTTTCCTTCTTCCTGCGTAATTTGGTAACAGTCTTTTATTGCCACTATTACAAATTCAGTAGTGGAGGCGCACAAGGAGAATAAATTTCCACCATGAAGATGCGCTACCCGATATTTGTCTTAATTAAGTCCATTAGGAAAGTCCGAATAGCTTTTATGTGCAGTAAGTTTAAAGCAGAAAATATTTCTCTGTGATTATCTTGTGTGGTTGACACTTAAAAAAAAAGGTGAGCCGCAATGTTACCATTTATTAGTGGAAGATGGAGAAATGTCATTAACCGGAAGATATATGGCGCCTTGTCTCTTGATGATAAAAGGATCCGGGCACACTATGCAAATCAAGGGCTCCGTTTAAAGCTTAATAAAGCATATTCATGAAGTCTGCGTGTATCTTTATAGCGATATTAAACGTCCGCAAAAATTACATAATGAATTTCTTTTATAAATTATCTTTTTTTTTTTTAGTACATTTAAATGTTGC
This sequence comes from Lithobates sylvaticus, assembly GCA_028564925.1. Classification (NCBI taxonomy): domain Eukaryota; kingdom Metazoa; phylum Chordata; class Amphibia; order Anura; family Ranidae; genus Lithobates; species Lithobates sylvaticus. The sequence continues at coordinate 213,172,823 of CM053035.1, read as the reverse complement.
CATTCATTAACTCAGCCATTAATAAAAAATTCAAAGTTTCTTAAGAGAAATGAACCGACCAATTAGAGATCCTTTTTTTTAATTGATCCTAGTTTTAAAGTCATTTTAATAATGAAGTTTGCTCATGGAACGCTTGAATTTCACCGTTTGACAAAATTGATATCGTAGGCGGGGCAACGGCATTATAAACTTTGAAGCATTTTTTGCAGCTAATGACATTTAGGGGCATTTTTACAAAGTAGTAAAAGTGACATTCACCAAAATATCAACCATTTAATGCACAGCGGAGAAGCCCGGCTTTCTCCTTCGTCGCCGCCGCCGTCCAGGGGTCTTCTTCCGACTTCGGGGGTCTTGTGCTCTTTTACTAGCATTGGCCCGGTCTTCTGCTTCGTCGCTGTTGTCTTCTTCTTTCTTCTTTCTTCTTCTTCCCCCGGGACTGTGACATCATAAGGGGGTATGAGCAGGTGACCCCGCCCCTTGTCCCTATATAAGTGGCCGCGCAACACGTCCCGGCCATTACAAGCGGAGACAGCGTCGTGTCAACATCGGGAGAAGAAAGAAGAAGAAAGAAGAAGACAACAGCGATGAAGCAGAAGACTGGGCCAACGCTAGTAAAAGAGCTGGAAGAAGAAAGTGGAGGCTCGGCAAGAAGAACCGAAGAGCGGGACAAGACCCCCGAAGTCGGAAGAAGACCCCCGGACGGCGGCAGCGACGAAGGAGAAAGCCGGGATCCTCCGCTAGTAAAAGAGCAGAAGATAGCGGAGGAGTCCGGCGAGAAGACCCCCGAAGACGGAAGAAGAGAAGACCCCCGGAGCTGTCTAATAAAGTATTTTAAAAACCTGTGTTGTGTTTTTTTATGTACACTTTTTTCCCCCAGTACATGGTACCCCATACTTATTCACATAGGGTGGGGGCCAGAATCTGGGGGCCCCCTTATTAAAGGGGGCTCAAGATTCCGATAAGCCCCCCGCCCGCAGACCCCGACAACCAACGGCCAGGGTTGTTGGGAACAGGCCCTTGTCCTCATCAACATGGGGACAAGGTGCTTTGAGGTGGGGGGCCGCAGGGCCCCCCCTTCCCCAAAGCACCCCCCCCATGTTGAGGGCACACGGCCTGGTACGGCTCAGGAGGGGGAGGTCGCTCACTCGTCCCCACCCCCTTTCCTGACCGGCCGGGCTGTGTGCTCGGATAAGGGTCTGATATGGATTTGGGGGGGACCCCCACGCCGTTTTTTCGGCGTAGGGATTCCGCTTTAAATCCATACCAGGTGACGGGGCTAGCGAGGTGTCAATCTCGCCGATGGAGGCGGCGACATTGACTTCCTGCGCTAGTCCCGTCTACCTGGAGTCACGTTCTAAATGAACAGACTTTACTCCGTGTGTGGGCAAGTCCGTTCATTTCAAAAGTCCGGCGGACTAGCATACAGACGGCCGGATCGTCCGCCGAACTGCCGAGTCCGGCGGATAATTTTGAGTCAAAACTTCTTTCTATGTCCGCCAGACTTTTGGGAAGAAAAAGTCCGCCAGAGCGCACACACGGGCGAATTGTCCGGTGGACTCTGGTCCGCCAGACCAAGTCTGCCGGATAGTCCGATCGTGTGTACGGGGCTTTAGGGGCACAGGGTAACCGAGAGGCCCAGTCTGGTGTGCCCAAACCAGTGTCGCCGTACAACCACAACAGACTCAGCATTTTGTTTTAACCCAGTTATCCAGGGTTCTATATGTGTGGTTTGTGTTAAAAGTTGGAAAGGCTCCTTCACTTGGGACAGAAATTTGTATCAACAATATCCCTCAATAAATATATGAAGATAAATTAATTCCACCTTTTCAGACTGCTGGAATTTTGTTGGAGTTTGTCTCTTATGCTGCGTACACACGATCGGAATTCTCGTCGGAAAACACTCTGACGGTTTTTCCGACGGAATTCCGCTCAAGCTGTGTTGCCTACACACGATCACACCAAAGTCCGACGGTCAATAACACAGCGGCATAAAACACGTTCGACAGCACTATAAAAGGGAAGTTTAATGCTTCCGAGCATGCGTCGAATTGTTTCCGAGCATGCGTCGGAATTTTGCGTGTCGGAATTGCATACACACGATCGGAAAATCCGATAGAAAGGTTTTCCTTCGGAAAAATTGAGAACAGGTTCTCAATTAGGGATGGGCCCGGTGCTCGATGCGAACCCATGTTCGCATCGAGCACCGGGTGTTCGCTCGCTCGGCGAGCCCAGAACTATTTTGGCCGCTCGCATCACGTTCGTGTGTTGCGAGCGGCCCCGCAATGCATTGCGGCCGGCGCGGCCGGCGCAGTGCATTGCTGGCTGATGATTGGCCAAGCATGCACTGTGACCCCGCATGCTTGGCCAATCACAGCGCCGGAAACTCGAAGAGCCATAATTGGCTACAGGCAGGACGCCTGTAGCCAATTACAGCTCAGGGGCTTTAGTACACGCCCCCCCCCCTATAAAAGGCCGCCACGCCGTCTGCGCCGGTCACATGCTGTTCCGGCGTAGATAGAGCAGGATCGTTCTGTGTCACTCTGCTGGATTTAGTTAGTTAGAGAGATTTACTTAGAGAGATTGAGTTAGATAGATTCATTTAGAAAGATTGATTTAGAAAGAGGGGCTTGTAGTGTGTTCGTGGCAGGCAGGCAGAGCTCCTATATTTTGTTCCCAGAAGCACCTATAGGACTTGTAGTGTGTTCGTGGCAGGCAGGCAGAGCTCCTATATTTTTTCCCAGAAGCACCTATAGGACTTGAAGTGTGTTAGTCCCATCACACAGAGATCATATATTTTGTTCCCAGAAGCACCTATAGGACTTGAAGTGTGTTAGTCCCATCACACAGACCTACATTTTGTTCCCAGAAGCACCTATAGGACTTGAAGTGTGTTAGTCCCATCACACAGAGATCATATATTTTGTTCCCAGAAGCACCTATAGGACTTGAAGTGTGTTAGTCCCATCACACAGAGCTATATTTTGTTCCCAGAAGCACCTATAGGACTTGAAGTGTGTTAGTCCCATCACACAGACCTACATTTTCTTCCCAGAAGCACCTATAGGACTTGAAGTGTGTTAGTCCCATCACACAGAGATCATATATTTTGTTCCCAGAAGCACCTATAGGACTTGAAGTGTGTTAGTCCCATCACACAGACCTATATTTTCTTCCCAGAAGCACCCATAGGACTTGAAGTGTGTTAGTCCCATCACACAGAGATCATATATTTTGTTCCCAGAGGCACCTATAGGACTTGAAGTGTGTTAGTCCCATCACACAGACCTATATTTTCTTCCCAGAAGCACCCATAGGACTTGAAGTGTGTTAGTCCCATCACACAGAGATCATATATTTTGTTCCCAGAAGCACCTATAGGACTTGAAGTGTGTTAGTCCCATCACACAGAGATCATATATTTTTCTTCCCAGAAGCACCTATAGGACTTGAAGTGTGTTAGTCCCATCACACAGACCTATATTTTCTTCCCAGAAGCACCCATAGGACTTGAAGTGTGTTAGTCCCATCACACAGAGATCATATATTTTCTTCCCAGAAGCACCTATAGGACTTGAAGTGTGTTAGTCCCATCACACAGACCTATATTTTCTTCCCAGAAGCACCTATAGGACTTGAAGTGTGTTAGTCCCATCACACAGAGATCATATATTTTTGTTCCCAGAAGCACCTATAGGACTTGAAGTGTGTTAGTCCCATCACACAGACCTATATTTTCTTCCCAGAAGCACCCATAGGACTTGAAGTGTGTTAGTCCCATCACACAGAGATCATATATTTTGTTCCCAGAAGCACCTAAAGGACTTGAAGTGTGTTAGTCCCATCACACAGACCTATATTTTCTTCCCAGAAGCACCTATAGGACTTGAAGTGTGTTAGTCCCATCACACAGAGATCATATATTTTGTTCCCAGAAGCACCTATAGGACTTGAAGTGTGTTAGTCCCATCACACAGAGATCATATATTTTGTTCCCAGAAGCACCTATAGGACTTGAAGTGTGTTAGTCCCATCACACAGACCTATATTTTCTTCCCAGAAGCACCCATAGGACTTGAAGTGTGTTAGTCCCATCACACAGAGATCATATATTTTGTTCCCAGAAGCACCTATAGGACTTGAAGTGTGTTAGTCCCATCACACAGACCTATATTTTCTTCCCAGAAGCACCCATAGGACTTGAAGTGTGTTAGTCCCATCACACAGAGATCATATATTTTGTTCCCAGAAGCACCTAAAGGACTTGAAGTGTGTTAGTCCCATCACACAGACCTATATTTTCTTCCCAGAAGCACCTATAGGACTTGAAGTGTGTTAGTCCCATCACACAGAGATCATATATTTTGTTCCCAGAAGCACCTATAGGACTTGAAGTGTGTTAGTCCCATCACACAGACCTATATTTTCTTCCCAGAAGCACCTATAGGACTTGAAGTGTGTTAGTCCCATCACACAGAGATCATATATTTTGTTCCCAGAGGCACCTATAGGACTTGAAGTGTGTTAGTCCCATCACACAGACCTACATTTTCTTCCCAGAAGCACCTATAGGACTTGAAGTGTGTTAGTCCCATCACACAGAGATCATATATTTTTGTTCCCAGAAGCACCTAAAGGACTTGAAGTGTGTTAGTCCCATCACACAGACCTATATTTTCTTCCCAGAAGCACCTATAGGACTTGAAGTGTGTTAGTCCCATCACACAGAGATCCTATATTTTTGTTCCCAGAAGCACCTATAGGACTTGAAGTGTGTTAGTCCCATCACACAGACCTATATTTTTCTTCCCAGAAGCACCCACAGGACTTCTAGTGTGTTAGTGGCATCACACAGAGCTCCTATATTTTCTTCTCAGCAGCACCCACAGGACTTCTAGTGTGTTAGTGGCATCACACAGAGCTCCTCTATTTTCTTTGCAGAAGCACCCATAGGACTTCTAGTGTGTTAGTGGCATCACACAGAGCTCCTATATTTTCTTCTCAGCAGCACCCACAGGACTTCTAGTGTGTTAGTGGTATCACACAGAGCTCCTCTATTTTCTTCTCAGCAGCACCCACAGGACTTCTAGTGTGTTAGTGGCATCACACAGAGCTCCTTTATTTTCTTTGCAGAAGCACCCATAGGACTTCTAGTGTGTTAGTGGCATCACACAGAGCTCCTATATTTTCTTCTCAGCAGCACCCACAGGACTTCTAGTGTGTTAGTGGCATCACACAGAGCTCCTCTATTTTCTTTGCAGAAGCACCCATAGGACTTCTAGTGTGTTAGTGGCATCACACAGAGCTCCTATATTTTCTTCTCAGCAGCACCCACAGGACTTCTAGTGTGTTAGTGGCATCACACAGAGCTCCTCTATTTTCTTTGCAGAAGCACCCATAGGACTTCTAGTGTGTTAGTGGCATCACACAGAGCTCCTATATATTCTTCTCAGCAGCACCCACAGGACTACCGACTACAATGGCTGGAAGACCGCCAAGGGGAGGCAGAGCGTGCAGAGCCAAGAACACAGGGCAGGCAGGCTCTGTTTCTAGTGGACGTGGACGTGGTCGTGCATCGTCATCAGCACGTGGCCATGGGACACGCGCGTCTTTGTTTTCGGCAGCTGGACATGTGGAGCCGCATCATGCTGAAGGCTTGGTAGAATGGATGACCAAGCCCTCCTCATCCTCCTCATCCTCTCTCACCCAGGCTCAGGGTACTGGCAGAGCATCATCAGCCACCCCTTCCCTAGACCCACCATGTCCTCCTGAGGAGTCCCCCGAACTCTTTGAGCACAGTGTTGGGTACATGCTCCAGGAGGATGCCCAACGATTCGAAGGCTCGGATGATGATACCCAGCTTGAGGAATCTGGCAGTACTGTTCCACCAGCTGCAGCTTACTGCCAGGTTTGCTCTAGTGGTGAAGAGGGAGGGGATGATGAGGTCACTGACTCCACGTGGGTGCCTGAAGGGAGAGAGGATGAGGAGGAGGACGAGGAGGAGGAGGATGCGGCGTCACATGTCCAACGAGGCAGGATGCCCCCTGGAGGCCAGGTAGAGGCCAGCACAGCAACTGTACAACACCGCAGAGCTCCGCCTGTGCAGGGCGCTGCCTCTGCACGTTATCAGAAAAGTTCTTTGGTGTGGGCCTTTTTTGAGACGAGTGCATCAGATCGCACCACTGCTATTTGCAATATTTGTCTCAAGCGTATCTCGCGTGGCCAAAACATCAGCCGCTTGGGCACCACAAGCATGACCAGACATATGTCGACCTGCCATGCAGCTCGTTGGCAGGCACACATAAAAGACCCACACCAAAGAACTAAGCGGACCTCTCCTTGCTCCTCATCAGCTGGGATCTCCATCCCCACTACACCTTCAGTCCTCTCTGAAAGCTGCTCTGAGAGGACTGAAGGTGTAGAATTAGGTGTGTCACAACCAAGTACTTGCAGTACACCGACGTCCGATTGCAGCAGGCAAATTTCCCTGCCCCAGCTGCTGGACCGTAGAAAGAAGTACACTCCCAGCCATCCACATGCCCAGCGGTTGAATGCTAGCTTGGCTAAATTGCTAGCACTTCAACTGCTGCCTTTTCAGTTGGTAGACTCGGCCCCCTTCCGTGAGTTTGTTCAATGTGCGGTTCCTCAGTGGCAGGTTCCCAAACGCCACTTTTTCTCACGGAAGGCGATTCCGTCTCTCTACCGGCATGTGGAAGGCAATGTCCATGCCTCGCTGGACAGGGCGGTCAGCGGTAAGGTGCATATTACCGCTGACTCATGGTCCAGCAGGCATGGACAGGGACGGTACCTTTCTTTCACGGCCCATTGGGTCACTCTATTGGCAGCTGGGAGGGATGCAGGACAAGGTGCAGTAGTGTTGGAGGTTGTTCCGCCACCACGCCTCCAAAACGCTACTACTGCTACTGGTTGTGACACACCTCTCTCCTCCACCCCCTCCTCTTCTTCTTCCTCCAGTGCTCTGTCCTTGGAACCAGCGGTGCTCCGTAGGCGTACAAGGGGCTACGCAAGTACGCAGGCAAAAAGATGCCATGCCGTGCTTGCGCTGGTGTGTTTGGGGGACAGGAGCCACACTGGGCCAGAGGTTCTGGCAGCTCTGCAGGGGCAGGCCGAGAGGTGGTTGACGCCACGTCAGCTTAAGCCAGGAATGGTCGTTTCTGACAATGGCACCAACCTCCTCTCCGCCCTGCGACAGGGGCAGCTCACCCATGTGCCCTGCATGGCTCACGTCCTCAACCTGGTGGTGCAGCGGTTCTTGGGCAGGTTCCCAGGCTTACAGGATGTCCTGAGGCAAGCCAGGAAAGTCTGTGTGCATTTCCGCCGATCTTATAATGCCAGTGCTCGGCTGACTGAGCTGCAAAAGGAGCTGAACCTGCCCAAGAACCGCCTAATATGTGACATGCCCACCAGGTGGAACTCAACGTTGGCCATGCTGCAGCGACTGCACACGCAGCAGAGGGCCATCAATGAGTACCTTTGCGACTATGGCACCAGGACAGGGTCAGGGGAGCTTGGTTTTTTTTCCCCACGTCAGTGGAGCATGATCAGGGATGCATGCACTGTCCTCTCACCATTTGAGGAGGCCACGAGGATGGTGAGCAGTGACAGTGCATGCATCAGTGACACTGTCCCTCTTGTCCACCTGTTGGAGCATACGCTGCGTGGGATAATGGACAGGGCACTTGAGGCAGAACAGAGGCAGGAAGAGGAGGACTTCCTTGCCTCTCAAGGCCCCCTTTATCCGGACAGTGTTCCTTCTGTCCCACCCATCACACAGGAAGAGGATGAGGAGGAGGAGGAGGAGGATTGTGTGAGCATGGAGGTGGAGCCTGGCACTCAGCATCAGCAGCAGCAGTCTTTTAGGGATGATGTACAGTCCCAACAAACCAGTGGACTTGTACGTGGCTGGGAGGAGGTGGCTGGCGATCATGTCATCCTCAGTGACCCAGAAGACTCCGGACCGAATGCCTCAGCTAACCTACGCTGCATGGCCTCCCTGATCCTGCAAAGCCTGCGGAAGGATCCTCGTGTTCTTCGGATCAAGGAGAGGGACCATTACTGGCTGGCCACTCTCCTTGATCCGCGGTACAAGGGTAAGGTTGCGGACCTTATCTTGCCGTCGCAGAGGGAGCAGAGGATGAGACATCTCAGGGAGGCCTTGCAGAAAGGTCTGTGCAACGCATTCCCAGAAACTGGGAGGCTACAAACTCCTGGTCCTGGGCGACGAGTTGCTGAGGCTTCGGTCAGTAGCAGAAGGAGCGGTGGGGAAGGTGGACGTCTGACCGATGCGTTCAGACAATTTTTTAGTCCGCAGCCCCAAGGTATGATCGGTTCCAGCAACCATCGCCAGCGTCTGATATACATGGTGCAGGAATACCTTGGGGCAAGGTCAGACTTGGACACCTTTCCCACCGAAAATCCTCTGGCTTACTGGGTCCTGAGGATGGATCACTGGCCAGAGCTTGCACAGTATGCAATTGAGCTACTGGCCTGTCCTGCCTCCAGCGTTCTTTCCGAACGCACATTCAGTGCTGCTGGAGGATTTGTCACCGATCATAGGGTGCGCCTGTCCACCGCCTCGGTTGATCGACTGACCTTCATCAAAATGAATCAGTCTTGGATCACCACCAGCTACCAGGCACCTGAGGCGGATATAACCGAATAATTTTTAATATCACATCCCTTCAAGACTGCCTATGCTGATGCTGAGTGACTGTCCTCTTATGTTCACTGACTATCCTCTTCCTCCTCCTCAATGATCCATGCCACCACACCAGTGCCTAAGGCACAATTTTTCAGCCCCTGTTTAACAGGGGCGTGTACATACAATTTTTATAAAAAAATGCTTCGCAACACGTGTGACTGCTGTGCTCCAAGTACAGTATCTGTGAGGGGTTGCAGTGTTGTGGCACCAGCACCAGTGCCTAAGGCAAATTTTTCAGCCCCTGTTTAACAGGGGCGTGTACTTACAATTTTTTAAAAAAATGCTTCGCAACACGTGTGACTGCTGTGCTCCAAGTACAGTATCTGTGAGGGGTTGCAGTGTTGTGGCACCAGCACCAGTGCCTAAGGCACAATTTTTCAGCCCCTGTTTAACAGGGGCGTGTACTTACAATTTTTTAAAAAAATGCTTCGCAACACGTGTGACTGCTGTGCTCCAAGTACAGTATCTGTGAGGGGTTGCAGTGTTGTGGCACCAGCACCAGTGCCTAAGGCACAATTTTTCAGCCCCTGTTTAACAGGGGCGGGTAATTACAATTTTTTTAAAAAATGCTTCGCAACACGTGTGACTGCTGTGCTCCAAGTACAGTATCTGTGAGGGGTTGCAGTGTTGTGGCACCAGCACCAGTGCCTAAGGCACAATTTTTCAGCCCCTGTTTAACAGGGGCGGGTAATTACAAATCTTGATCTAATAGTTCACAGCAGGGCCCATTCCTGCGCCCACCAAGAGTAACTATGAGGGCCTACAGTCTTGTGGCAACACCGTCCACCACCACCGCCAAAGGCCCAATTTTTCTGCCCTGTTCATCGGGTGCTTGCAATTACAAATCTTGATCTAATAACACACAGCAGGGCCCATTCCTGCGCCCACCAAGAGTAACTGTGAGAGCTTACAGTCTTGTGGCAACACCGTCCACCACCACCGCCAAAGGCCCAATTTTTCTGCCCTGTTCATCAGGTGCTTGCAATTACAAATCTTGATCTAATAACTCACAGCAGGGCCCATTCTTGCGCCCACCAAGAGTAACTGTGAGAGCTTACAGTCTTGTGGCAACACCGTCCACCACCACCGCCAAAGGCCCAATTTTTCTGCCCTGTTCATCAGGTGCTTGCAATTACAAATCTTGATCTAATAACTCACAGCAGGGCCCATTCCTGCGCCCACCAAGAGTAACTGTGAGAGCTTACAGTCTTGTGGCAACACCGTCCACCACCACCACCACCCCCAATTTTTCTGCCCTGTTCAACAGGTGCATGCAATTACAAATCTTGATCTATTAACTCACAGCAGGGCCCATTCCTGTGCCCACCAGTCTTGTGGCTACACCAACATCTAATAGGGCAAATTTCTGCAGAGTATATACGCCAGGCCCCTACTTTCAAACATCCAACTTACAAACGACTCCTACTTGCAAATAGAAAGAGAAAACAGGAAGTGAGAGGAAATCTACCCCTAGGAAGGGAAATTCTATCCTGTTAGATTTAATTTGGGAAAAAGGTATCTCCTCTCTACTGATACTTTATCACCAATCCTTGTTTCAATTAAAACCCCACTTTTTCCAAAAACATTTGTCATTGGGACGGAAAGTGAGGTGACATGTTCTGAACAGATGTGCAAAGACAGCAAATGTTACAGGGGTGATAACCCCTCCCTATGTTCTCCAAAAAGCTTAAAAATAGATTTTTTGGGGATGGAGCTACACTTCATAATGTACCTGTTCAGATTCTACTTAAGAACAAACCTAAAGCCGCAAGTGGTTTTAAATGGCTTCTTTTTTTCCTTTACAAATGTCATTTTGTGCAAGGACAGTTCTAAACACGGGAAACACATGCCACTTCACAGGCATACTTTAGACACCCCCCAGGTACCATATTTAAAGGAAAATTTCACTTTTTTTTTTTCACTTTATGCATCATTAAAATGACTGCTCCCGAAAAAACGTTAGTTTTTAAAAGTTCTTTTTGCATTGATATATGTCCCCTGGGGCAGGACCCGGGTCCCCAAACCTGTTTTATGACATTAACATGCATATTGGCCGTTGTAATTAGCACTTTTGATTTCGAACGTTCGCGTCCATTATAACGTATAGGGTTCGAAAATTCGCGCGAACTTTTGGTCGGTTCGAAGGTTCTGGTGCGAACCGAACCCGGGGGTGTTCGGCTCATCCCTATTCTCAATTCAAAGTCCGTCGGAAATTCCAACAGAAAAAGACCGTTGGGCATACACACGTGTGTACGCCGCATTAGACTGCTGTTGACTTTTTACCAGATACAGTATGTGGGGTGGGGTTTGTTATGTGTTGATTGTCTTTCTCCCATGGTTAGTTGGATCCCCTATTGTTTGTGTCTGTCTTCTCATCTATGCGTTTATACTTATATTAATATGTGTATTGTACAGTAGTTTGTATTCAGTGTTGTCGGTGCAGAATAGTCTGGTCAGCTAGGCTGGGTTTAGTGCCTAGTTAATTAGCTCATGTTAATTATATCACGGTCAGCTATTAGTTGCTAGAGGGGGAGTAGCATATTGTTTATAATGCTTGTTCCTTAGTTATCTTAGTTATTTTCCTGTATGCAGTTTCCTTTTCCTGATAATATGATCAGGCTCACCTGATCTGGTGTACTATAAATTCTGTGTGAGTTTTCAATAAACAGTTCCAGTTCTCATACAAGCTATTGTCGGCTAGTCTTGTATGGTCCACTATAATAGCTGGTTCATATGTGCAGACTGGAGGAAGCTATATCTTAAAGGAAGCACTCAGGCTAGGTGCTAGACGCTTCCATCACAATAACTAAACAAGACAAAATAAAAATATAAAAGCCCCTTATTACTCATGTGTCTTTTCTGGGGTTCTGACAGATATATGAATGTTTATTTTTTTATTTTTATATTTTTACTTTTTACTTATAGCAAGTGGCTAGCTATGGGGGCACTCAGCAAGGGGGAGGGGCCCAGAGTGACATCAGTGGACCCGAGAAGAGGAGGATCAGGGCTGCTCTGTGCAAAACCTTTACACAGAGCAGGTAATATGACATGTTTGTTATTTTTTTTAATAACGCATTTCCCTTTAAAATCAATGGTACCAGTGATGTCAACGGTACCAGTTAGGTCAATGGTACCAGTGATGTCAACGGTTGGTAGGGACACAGTGGATGCCAGCTCCTGCCCCTTTCTTGGTAGCTATTGACACTGGGAAGCTGTCACGTATAGAAGTGGTAGAAATAACACATCTATAAATTATATTGTCTCTCACCGAACAGAAGATAAAGTGTGAAAGTTTGCCATTTGGACGAACACCCTAACAACCAGAGTTCAGTCCAAGCTTAGGTTTGGACTGAACCATTGGCTCCTCCATAGTGCCTACTAATATCTACCCCTGGGTATAAGGTACGCCTTCTTCACTTCCTGCCTGACCAGCTTTATCTATCTACAATATCAATCTATCGTGGTCAGAGGTCAGGCTCAGAAACCGGTAGCTATAGCAGGAAAGAAGACCCCACTGACCAGCAGGATGGGTATACAAGCAGATTACCCTGGAGGATGACGCTGGATCACCCAAGGTGCGGGGTCTAAGCACTAACCACTTTTCACCAGAGCTCCTGATGGTGGAGATGGGATTTGCTGTGACTTAGTACCAGGTTACGGGCTTCAGGATCACCCCACAAGGAGGTGAGCAAGCCAGGGTCCAGTAGCAGATATAACAGGTAGGGACCAAGCAGAAATGTAGTCAATAAACAAGCCAAAGGTTGGTAAAAAGTGGTTGCAGGTTGGGATCAAAGGGAAGTGGAGTCAAGGAACAAGCCAAAGGCTGGTAACACGTGGTTGCAGGTTAGGATCAAGCAAAAGCATAGCTGAGAAAAAGTCAAAGGTCGGTAACAAGTGGTAAGGCAGAAACAGACAGCATCAGGAGTAACAAGAGGGAGATATTGGCTGTTGAGAGCACAATAATCCTGAAAACAGGAAGTGCAAAAGCATGGCTTGTATAGGAAGTTCGTAGGAGGAGCAAAGAGTTCAAGGCAAGATTGTCCAAGGATTTGTCCAGGGAGCTGTCCAGCATCTCATGTGGCTTAGCAAGAAGAGATACTACCAGACACAGCAGAGATTTCAGGTTCAGATCCAGGTCCTGACACTATCATTCTATCTGTCCAGAGTGAAAAACTGGGGGCAGAATTTAAATGATATGGGAGGCCAAGGATTGTTCTTGCACATGGGGCTTTTTGTTAGTTTGTCTACCCCTGTATGCAGTGTCCTGAATAACACATGTCTGCAGCTTGGCTGTAATGTATTTCCTCTGTTTTTTGTGTTACTTTATCCTGATATCAATGCCCTGAACCATGAGAAGTGTATATTCTAGTCGTATCTGACCATGACTAAATTGAAATAATGAAGAATGATATTCAAAACAGAAATAGATTCTAGGGAGATCTGTACAATAGTAATCTAAATATGAATAGGCTTCTATCTGTACTAATGGGCTCATTTGTAATGTTCCAGTGCACTGACAGCTCTACCGGGCTTTGCAGCAATCCAAAGATGGAATCTGTCAAGGATCGGCTGAATTATGTATTCTTAGTCTTTTCTATCAGAGCTTTAAAGTGACCCTTTCCCTTGAATGCAGAGTAAACATAATGGGCTCATTTAGCTATCCGCGCTTCCACGCAATGCCATTCACCTTCTGGGTATAGGTGAGCATGTCCCTCACTTTGCTGTTCCCCCATGCTGTCACAGGGGAAGGTTGGGGAGTCCATAGCTCCGGTCTGGAGCCTATACAGGGCTTCCCTTCTCCCTATACAGGGCATTCCTTCCCCCTATACAGGGCTTTCCTTCCCCCTATACAGAGCTTTCCTTCCCCCTATACAGGGCTTTCCTTCCCCATATACAGGGCTTTCCTTCCCCCTATACAGGGCTTTCCTTCCCCCTATACAGGGCTTTCCTTCCCCCTATACAGGGCTTTCCTTCCCCCTATACAGGGCTTTCCTTCCCCCTATACAGGACTTTCCTTCCCCCTATACAGGACTTTCCTTCCCCATATACAGTGCTTTCCTTCCCCCTATACAGGGCTTTCCTTCCCCATATACAGTGCTTTCCTTCCCCCTATACAGGGCTTTCCTTCCCCCTATACAGGGCTTTCCTTCCCCCTATACAGGGCTTTCACTAATATTACAGCGCTTTCCTTCCCCCTATACAGGGATTTTCTTCCCCATATACAGGGCTTTCGTTCCCCCTATACGGGGCTTTCCTTCCCCATATACAGGGCTTTCCTTCCCCATATACAGGGCTTTCCTTCCCCATATACAGGGCTTTCCTTTCCTCTATACAGGGCTTTCACTAATATTACAGTTCGGCTGAATTATGTATTCTTAGTCTTTTCTATCAGAGCTTTAAAGTGACCCTTTCCCTTGAATGCAGAGTAAACATAATGGGCTCATTTAGCTATCCGCGCTTCCACGCAATGTCATTTACCTTCTGGGTATAGGTGAGCATGTCCCTCACTTTGCTGTTCCCCCATGCTGTCACAGGGGAAGGTTGGGGAGTCCATAGCTCCGGTCTGGAGCCTATACAGGGCTTCCCTTCTCCCTATACAGGGCATTCCTTCCCCCTATACAGGGCTTTCCTTCCCCATATACAGGGCTTCCCTTCTCCCTATACAGGGCTTTCCTTCCCCCTATACAGGACTTTCCTTCCCCCTATACAGAACTTTCCTTCCCCCTATACAGGGCTTTCCTTCTCCCTATACAGGGCTTTCTTTCCCCTATACATGGCTCTCCTTCCCCCTATACAGCGCTTTCCTTCCCCCTATACAGGGATTTTCTTCCCCATATACAGGGCTTTCGTTCCCCCTTAACAGGGCTTTCGTTCCCCCTATACAGGGCTTTCCTTCCCCATATACAGGGCTTTCCTTTCCTCTATACAGGGCTTTCACTAATATTACAGGGCTTTCCTTCCCCGTATACAGGGCTTTCCTTCCCCCTATACAGGGTTTTCTTTCCTTCTATACTGGGCTTTCTTTCCCCATATACAGGGCTTTCCTTCCCCATATACAGGGCTTTCCTTCCCCATATACAGGGCTTTCCTTCCCCATATACAGGGCTTTCCTTCCCCCTATACAGGGCTTTCCTTCCCCCTATACTGGGCTTTCTTTCCCCATATACAGGGCTTTTCTCCCCCATATACAGGGCTTTTCTCCCCCCTATACAGAGCTTTCCTTCCTATATACAGAGCTTTCCTCCCCCCCCCCCTATACAGGGCTTTCCTTCCCCATATACAGGGCTTTCCTTCCCCCTATACTGGGCTTTTTTTCCCCATATACAGGGCTTTCCCTCCCCATATACAGGGCTTTCCCTCCCCATATACAGGGCTTTCCTTCCCCATATACAGGGCTTTCCTTCCCCCTATACTGGGCTTTCTTTCCCCATATACAGAGCTTTCCTTCCCCATATACAGGGCTTTTCTCCCCCCTATACAGAGCTTTCCTTCCTATATACAGAGCTTTCCTTCCCCCTATACAGAGCTGTCCTTCCCCCTATACAGGGATTTCCTTCCTCCTATACAGGGCTTTCATTCCCCATATACAGGGCTTTCCTTCCCCCTATACAGAGCTTTCCTTCCCCCTATACAGAGCTTTCCTTCCTCCTATACAGAGCTTTCCTTCCCCCTATACAGAGCTTTCCTTCCTCCTATACAGAGCTTTCCTTCCTCCTATACAGAGCTTTCCTTCTTCCTATACAGAGCTTTCCTTCCTCCTATACAGAGCTTTCCTTCCCCCTATACAGGGATTTCCTTCCTCCTATACAGAGCTTTCCTTCCCCCTATACAGAGCTTTCCTTCCTCCTATACAGAGCTTTCCTTCCCCCTATACAGAGCTTTCCTTCCCCCTATACAGAGCTTTCCTTCCCCCTATACAGGGATTTCCTTCCTCCTATACAGAGCTTTCCTTCCTCCTATACAGAGCTTTCCTTCCCCCTATACAGAGCTTTCCTTCCCCCTATACAGGGATTTCCTTCCTCCTATACAGAGCTTTCCTTCCTCCTATACAGAGCTTTCCTTCCCCCTATACAGAGCTTTCCTTCCCCCTATACAGGGATTTCCTTCCTCCTATACAGAGCTTTCCTTCCTCCTATACAGAGCTTTCCTTCCCCCTATACAGAGCTTTCCTTCCTCCTATACAGAGCTTTCCTTCCCCCTATACAGAGCTTTCCTTCCCCCTATACAGAGCTTTCCTTCCTCCTATACAGAGCTTTCCTTCCCCCTATACGGAGCTTTCCTTCCTCCTATACAGAGCTTTCCTTCCTCCTATACAGAGCTTTCCTTCCCCCTATACAGAGCTTTCCTTCCCCCTATACAGAGCTTTACTTCCCCCTATACAGAGCTTTCCTTCCTCCTATACAGGGCTTTCCTTCCTCCTATACAGAGCTTTCCTTCCTCCTATACAGGGCTTTCCTTCCCCATATACAGGGCTTTCCTTCCCCCTATACTGGGCTTTTTTTCCCCATATACAGGGCTTTCCCTCCCCATATACAGGGCTTTCTTTCCCCATATACAGGGCTTTCCTTCCCCCTACACTGGGCTTTCTTTCCCCATATACAGAGCTTTTCTCCCCCCTATACAGAGCTTTCCTTCCTATATACAGAGCTTTCCTTCCCCCTATACAGAGCTTTCCTTCCTATATACAGAGCTTTCCTTCCCCCTATACAGAGCTTTCCTTCCTCCTATACAGAGCTTTCCTTCCTCCTATACAGGGATTTCCTTCCCCCTATACAGGACTTTCCTTCCCCCTATACTGGGCTTTCCTTCCTATATACAGAGCTTTCCTTCCCCCTATACAGAGCTTTCCTTCCTATATACAGAGCTTTCCTTCCTCCTATACAGAGCTTTCCTTCCCCCTATACAGAGCTTTCCTTCCTATATACAGAGCTTTCCTTCCCCCTATACAGAGCTTTCCTTCCTCCTATACAGAGCTTTCCTTCCCCCTATACAGAGCTTTCCTTCCTCCTATACAGAGCTTTCCTTCCTCCTATACAGGGATTTCCTTCCTCCTATACAGAGCTTTCCTTCCTCCTATACAGAGCTTTCCTTCCCCCTATACAGAGCTTTCCTTCCTCCTATACAGAGCTTTCCTTCCTCCTATACAGAGCTTTCCTTCCTCCTATACAGAGCTTTCCTTCCCCCTATACAGAGCTTTCCTTCCTCCTATACAGAGCTTTCCTTCCTCCTATACAGAGCTTTCCTTCCTCCTATACAGAGCTTTCCTTCCCCCTATACAGAGCTTTCCTTCCTCCTATACAGGGCTTTCCTTCCCCCTATACAGAGCTTTCCTTCCTCCTATACAGAGCTTTCCTTCCCCCTATACAGAGCTTTCCTTCCTCCTATACAGAGCTTTCCTTCCTCCTATACAGAGCTTTCCTTCCTCCTATACAGAGCTTTCCTTCCCCCTATACAGAGCTTTCCTTCCTCCTATACAGAGCTTTCCTTCCTCCTATACAGAGCTTTCCTTCCTCCTATACAGAGCTTTCCTTCCCCATATACAGGGCTTTCTTTCCCCATATACAGGGCTTTCCTTCCCCCTACACTGGGCTTTCTTTCCCCATATACAGAGCTTTCCTTCCCCATATACAGGGCTTTTCTCCCCCCTATACAGAGCTTTCCTTCCTATATACAGAGCTTTCCTTCCCCCTATACAGAGCTTTCCTTCCTCCTATACAGAGCTTTCCTTCCTCCTATACAGGGATTTCCTTCCCCCTATACAGGACTTTCCTTCACCCTATACTGGGCTTTCCTTCCTATATACAGAGCTTTCCTTCCCCCTATACAGAGCTTTCCTTCCTCCTATACAGAGCTTTCCTTCCCCCTATACAGAGCTTTCCTTCCTATATACAGAGCTTTCCTTCCCCCTATACGGAGCTTTCCTTCCCCCTATACGGAGCTTTCCTTCCTCCTATACAGAGCTTTCCTTCCTCCTATACAGAGCTTTCCTTCCCCCTATACAGAGCTTTCCTTCCCCCTATACAGAGCTTTCCTTCCCCCTATACAGAGCTTTCCTTCCCCCTATACAGAGCTTTCCTTCCTCCTATACAGAGCTTTCCTTCCCCCTATACAGAGCTTTCCTTCCTCCTATACAGAGCTTTCCTTCCTCCTATACAGGGCTTTCCTTCCCCATATACAGGGCTTTCCTTCCCCCTATACTGGGCTTTCTTTCCCCATATACAGAGCTTTCCTTCCCCCTATACAGAGCTTTCCTTCCTCCTATACATGAGCTTTCCTTCCTCCTATACAGAGCTTTCCTTCCTATATACAGAGCTTTCCTTCCTCCTATACAGAGCTTTCCTTCCTATATACAGAGCTTTCCTTCCCCCTATACAGAGCTTTCCTTCCTCCTATACAGAGCTTTCCTTCCCCCTATACGGAGCTTTCCTTCCTCCTATACAGAGCTTTCCTTCCTCCTATACAGAGCTTTCCTTCCCCCTATACAGAGCTTTCCTTCCTCCTATACAGAGCATTCCTTCCTCCTATACAGGGATTTCCTTCCTCCTATACAGAGCTTTCCTTCCTCCTATACAGAGCTTTCCTTCCTCCTATACAGAGCTTTCCTTCCCCCTATACAGAGCTTTCCTTCCTCCTATACAGAGCTTTCCTTCCCCCTATACAGAGCTTTCCTTCCTCCTATACAGAGCTTTCCTTCCTCCTATACAGGGCTTTCCTTCCCCATATACAGGGCTTTCCTTCCCCCTATACTGGGCTTTCTTTCCCCATATACAGAGCTTTCCTTCCTCCTATACAGAGCTTTCCTTCCTCCTATACAGAGCTTTCCTTCCTCCTATACAGAGCTTTCCTTCCTCCTATACAGAGCTTTCCTTCCTCCTATACAGGGCTTTCCTTCCCCATATACAGGGCTTTCCTTCCCCCTATACGGGGCTTTCTTTCCCCATATACAGAGCTTTCCTTCCTCCTATACAGAGCTTTCCTTCCTCCTATACAGAGCTTTCCTTCCCCCTATACAGGGATTTCCTTCCTCCTATACAGAGCTTTCCTTCCCCCTATACAGAGCTTTCCTTCCCCCTATACAAGGCTTTCCTTCCCCATATACAGGGCTTTCCTTCCTCCTATACAGGGATTTCCTTACCCCATATACAGGGCTTTCCTTACCCCATATACAGGGCTTTCCTTCCCCATATACAGGGCTTTCCTCCCCCCTATACAGAGCTTTCCTTCCCCCTATACAGGGCTTTGCTTCCCCCTATACAGGGCTTTGCTTCCCCCTATACAGGGCTTTGCTTCCCCCTATACAGGGCTTTGCTTCCCCCTATACAGGGCTTTCCTTCCCCCTATACAGGGCTTTCCTTCCCAACAAAATTCTATATTTAATACAGTAACAAAAAATATGGAAGAGCAAGTATGAATAGAGCAAATGTCATACTAGATATTATAGGGGAACCATGGCCTTAAAGTAAAGGTAATAAAGGCTTCTTACCTTCCTCCTCTTTGTTACACTCTATATACTGAGCTGCACATGTTCAGCTCAGTGTACAATTGCGGAATCTGCCAGGTGTTGGGATGAAATTAGTTCCTGTGCCCATGCACATCACCCCATGGTGGGCCAATCACCCGGGGAGGAAGATGTGCCAGGGAAGGAGCTTGGGGACGTCACATTCCCTGGAGCGGGGGGTGAGTATTTGCGGCCATTGGTGCCGCTTTAAGGTAAACACCACGATAGTAACACAGAATTTCCACTCACTGAGAATCTACTTTCCCTTTAAGACCTCCGAGTCATTATGAGCCGCTTTGCGATGTAATGGCGGCCATCTGTCCTTAGGGTCTTTTTTTGGGCTCGTTACTAATTCTATTTCTTATAGTATTTGCACTTAGAGAATTTCTCCCCCCTATACAGAGCTTTCCTTCCTATATACAGAGCTTTCCTTCCCCCCTATACAGAGCTTTCCTTCCCCCTATACAGGGATTTCCTTCCTCCTATACAGGGCTTTCCTTCCCCCTATACTGGGCTTTCATTCCCCATATACAGGGCTTTCCTTCCCCTATACAGAGCTTTCCTTCCCCCTATACAGAGCTTTCCTTCCTCCTATAAAGAGCTTTCCTTCCACCTATACAGAGCTTTCCTTCCTCCTATACAGAGCTTTCCTTCCTCCTATACAGGGCTTTCCTTCCCCCTATACAGGGATTTCCTTCTTCCTATACAGAGCTTTCCTTCCCCCTATACAGAGCTTTCCTTCCTCCTATACAGAGCTTTCCTTCCTCCTATACAGGGATTTCCTTCCTCCTATACAGGGCTTTCATTCCCCATATACAGAGCTTTCCTTCCCCCTATACAGAGCTTTCCTTCCCCCTATACAGAGCTTTCCTTCCTCCTATACAGAGCTTTCCTTCCTCCTATACAGAGCTTTCCTTCCTCCTATACAGAGCTTTCCTTCCTCCTATACAGGGCTTTCCTTCCCCCTATACTGGGCTTTCTTTCCCCATATACAGAGCTTTCCTTCCTCCTATACAGAGCTTTCCTTCCTCCTATACAGAGCTTTCCTTCCCCCTATACAGAGCTTTCCTTCCCCCTATACAAGGCTTTCCTTCCTCCTATACAGAGCTTTCATTCCCCCTATACAAGGCTTTCCTTCCTCCTATACAGAGCTTTCCTTCCCCCTATACAGAGCTTTCCTTCCCCCTATACAAGGCTTTCCTTCCCCCTATACAGAGCTTTCCTTCCTCCTATACAGAGCTTTCCTTCCTCCTATACAGAGCTTTCCTTCCTCCTATACAGGGCTTTCCTTACCCGATATACAGGGCTTTCCTTCCCCATATACAGGGCTTTCCTTCCCAACAAAATTCTATATTTAATACAGTAACAAAAAATATGGAAGAGCAAGTATGAATAGAGCAAATGTCATACTAGATATTAAAGGGGAACCATGGCCTTAAAGTAAAGGTAATAAAGGCTTCTTACCTTCCTCCTCTTTGTTACACTCTATATACTGAGCTGCACATGTTCAGCTCAGTGTACAATTGCGGAATCTGCCAGGTGTTGGGATGAAATTAGTTCCTGTGCCCATGCACATCACCCCATGGTGGGCCAATCACCCGGGGAGGAAGATGTGCCAGGGAAGGAGCTTGGGGACGTCACATTCCCTGGAGCGGGGGGTGAGTATTTGCGGCCATTAGTGCCGCTTTAAGGTAAACACCACGATAGTAACACAGAATTTCCACTCACTGAGAATCTACTTTCCCTTTAAGACCTCCGAGTCATTATGAGCCGCTTTGCGATGTAATGGCGGCCATCTGTCCTCAGGGTCTTTTTTTGGGCTCGTTACTAATTCTATTTCTTATAGTATTTGCACTTAGAGAATTACAACTTTATTTATTTTCTTAAAAATAAAAGGTTTCATCACTAATATTACTCAAAGCTGAGCCGATCTCTTCAAAATCAATCATATGAAGTACCGCGCCACTGAAATTGATTTCGTTCAACATGATGTTAGACCGTCGGGGAGAGTAGTAGGTACAAGCACTTATTCCGCACAACCATTACGGTGAACGTAAAGCAATTATTTTCAGAGGGACTCACATGGCAGCACAAAACCGTATTATTAACTGGGAAATACAGCATGGCTCGCTCACAAAATAAAATTTTATGTTTTTTTTAATACCTGTTTTTTTTTTTATTATTTTGTTTTGCTTTAACTTATTTATTTATTTACCTTACTATTAAGGTAAATCTTTGGTATCAGCCTGTTCTGCCCCACTTTCATACCTTTTTTTATGTCTTGTATTGAACTGGGTGAAAGGAACAAAAGGGAAGGAAGCGCCAGCTGAGTGTCCAAAGAAAATATTTATTTAACCACTTCCCGCCCTGTCAATAGCAGACTGACGTCCGGGAAGTGGTTCTGTTATCCTGACTGGGCGTCATATGACGTCCTTCAGGATAACATGCCGCCGCGCGCCTGTGGGGGCGCGCATCGCGGCGATCGATGGTCAGTCTGACACACCGCTACACCGATCTTGGTAAAGAGCCTCCGGCGGAGGTTCTTTACCACGTGATCAGCCATATCCAATCACGGCTGATCACGATGTAAATAGGAAAAGGCAGTGATCGGCTTTTCCTCACTCTCGTCTGACAGTGCCATCATCCACATACAGAAATAGAAGGGTGAATGTATATTATACAGTGTGTATTTAGTATCTGCACTGATGCTCTAAAAGGGCCCCAACGATGGCCAGCAGAAGATAATCTTAAAGGACTGCCCCTCCTGTAATAATACAGTGCCATCATCCCCATACAGAAATAGAAGGGAGAATGTACATTACACAGCGTGTGTTTAGTATCACTTTAAGGCCCCTTTCACACTGGGGCGGTTTGCAGGCGCTATTGCGCTAAAAATAGCGCCTGCAAACCGACCCGAAACAGCTGTTGCTGTGTCTTCAGTGTGAAAGCCCGAGGGCTTTCACACTGAAGCGGTGCGCTTGCAGGACGCTGGAAAATGTCCTGCAAGCCGCATCTTTGGCTCGCTATAGGAGCGGTATATTTACTGCTCCTATAGCGCCCGTTCCCATTGGAAACAATGGGGCAGCGCTCCGAACCCGCCTGCAAAACGCCGCTGCAGCGGCGGTTTGCGGGCGGTATTGACCCTTTTTCGGCCGCTCGCTTCGGCCGAAATGCGCTGCTAAAACGCCGGTAAAGCGGCGCTAAATATAGCGCCGCTTTACCGCCAGTGCCCCCACCGCTCCAGTGTGAAAGTAGCCTAAGGAAAGAAAATACACTATTGCAAAATATACTATTGCTGTTTGGCAGGAATATCTGAATCACAATTCCGGCTGAGCAGAATTACAAACCCCTTGGCAGGCGAATCATTTCCCATCTCGGGATTTCAGCTGCGTATTTACATTTTTGCCCGAATCGCCAGCGCCCTTCCTCCAGTCGTCTTGTACTCCCCGTATTTTAGGTTTACTTTACCTTCCTTGCAGCCCGCCGGCACAATTACTTAGTACCGATGGCGGCTTCACCTGGAGAGGATTTTATTATTAAGCAGAGCCCATGGGAAGCGAAATGTTGAAATAATGTAAAAAAAAAAAAAGCCGAAAAGACCAAAATAAAAT
Source organism: Lithobates sylvaticus (assembly GCA_028564925.1). NCBI lineage: Eukaryota > Metazoa > Chordata > Amphibia > Anura > Ranidae > Lithobates > Lithobates sylvaticus. Next base: position 213,149,995 of record CM053035.1, on the reverse strand, counting down.
GGGAAATATTTATACAAAGTGCTTTAATGAGGGGCACAGCGGCGGCGGGGTACTGAGGAGGCGCCGGCTCCAGAACAATTCTGTGGGATTATTACTCCATTACTTGTCAGCCTAAACCTGCGAGAGACGTGTGATTAGCCGGAGTGCCGCCATTATTAGGGGGTTGGTGGAGCTCGTTCAACCATTGATAGATTTATTGGATAATATATTAATATACACACTCACACATCTATAGGTATTTGCTTAATATTATTTTTTTTTTTCAATACGCATTTACTTTATTCTGCTTTTATTTATCTCTTTATTTCCCATTTTCTGGCAATAATACCAGCTGGTGGCGCCAACATTTCTTGCTGTAAACAAATCTCAGCTTAAAGCAAATCCAATGTATCTTTTTAATGCTCCTTGTCATATTTTATACTGTTAGTTTATTGTATCCTTTACCAGTATATATATATTAGACATGTGCAATTCGTTTTCCGTTAAAATTCGTTATATTAGTTCATTCGTTATCGTACGAATGAACGAATGATTCGCTAAAAAACGAATAACGAATTATCGAATCGAACGAACATGAAAAACAACGAAAATCCGAAATAACCAAATTAGAAACAACGAAACTACGAAAGAAGAAAATCCGAAAAACGAAAACAGGAACAACGAAAATCAAAATGAACGAAAAAATTTGTACATTCGTCCATTTTTTTTTTTTGTTGAATTGGTAATTTTCCGTGTCTCTTACAATGGCGCTGCTTAACGTGCTTCGAATGGATTGAACGAAAAAATTCGTACATTCGTAACTTTTTTTTTTCGATTCGAAATTTTCCGTGTCTCTTACAATGGCGCTGCTTAACGCGCTTCGAATGGATTGAACGAAAAAATTCGTACATTCGTAACTTTTTTTTTTTTCGATTCGGAGTTTTCCGTGTCTCTTACAATGGCGCTGCTTAACGCGCTTCGAATGGATTGAACGAAAAATTTTGGACATTCGTAACTTTTTTTTTTTTTTTTACGATTCATAATTTTCCGTGTCCCTTACAATGGCGCTGCTTAACGCGCTTCGAATGGATTGAACGAAAAAATTCGTACATTCGTAACTTTTTATTTTTTTCGATTCGTAATTTTCCGTGTCTCTTACAATGGCGCAGCTTAACGTCCTTCAAATGGATTGAATGAAAAAATTTGTACATTCGTAACTTTTTTTTTCGATTCGTAATTTTCCGTGTCTCTTACAATGGCGCTGCTTAACGTGCTTCGAATGGATTGAACGAAAAAATTTGTACATTCGTAACTTTTTTTTCGATTCAGAATTTTCCGTGTCTCTTACAATGGCGCTGCTTAACGTGCTTCGAATGGATTGAACGAAAAAATTCGTACATTCGTAACTTTTTTTTCGATTCAGAATTTTCCGTGTCTCTTACAATGTAATAATAGCATACACATTACATAACATTATGAATTATGCTCCGATTACGAATCTACGAAAACAATGTTACGGAAGTACGAATAAATCAATCTAACGAAAGTACGAATGTAACTAAATCTACGAAAATACGAATGCGTCCGAATTTCGAATAAACGAAAATTAAACTAACGGAAAAACGAATCAGCGAAAAAATAACTCTTACGAAAATACGAATCGTTACGAATCAACGGAAACGAAAAAAAAACGAAACGAAAATAAACAAATTTTTCTATTGTGCTCATGTCTAATATATATATATATACGCAAGCATGCACATACTATATTACCAAAATTATTGGGACGCCTGCATTTACACACATATGAACTTTAATGACATCCCATGTGCCCCATACACACGGTCGGATTTTCCGACGGAAAATGTCCTATCGGACAATGTTGTCGGAAATTCTGACCGTGTGTGGGCTGCATCGGACTTTTTCCGTCGGAATTTCCGACGGAAAAAGTTTGAGATCCTGCTCTCAAATTTTCCGACAACAAAGTCCGACCGGACTTTTTCCGATCGTGTGTAGCGAATTTCGACGGACAAAGTGCCACGCATGCTCAGATCACATTACAAGACCAAAGCTATTGGCTACTAGCCTCTACGTAGTCCCGTCGTACGCAACGAACGTCACCACGTTCAGAATGATCGGATTTTCCGACAACTTTGTCCGACCGTGTGTATGCAACACCAGTGTCGGACAAAATCCGTCGGAAAAAATACGACAGATTTTGTGGTCGGAATTTCCGACCGTGTGTACGCGGCATTAGTCCGGAGGGTTCAATATTGAGTTGGCCCTTTGCAGCTATAACAGCTTCACCTCTTCTGGGAAGGCCGTCCACAAGGTTTAGGAGTGTCTATGGGAATGTTTGACCATTCTTCCAGAAGCGCATTTGTGAGATCAGGCACTGATGTTGGACGAGAAGGCCTGGCTCCCAGTCTTCACTCTAATTCATCCCAAAGGTGTTCTATGGGGGTGAGGTCAGGACTCTGTGCAGGCCAGTCAAGTTCCTCCACCCCAAACTCGCTCATCCATGTCTTTATGGACCTTGCTTTGTGCACTGGTGGGCAGTCATGTTGGAACAGGAAGGGGCCGTCCCCAAACTGTTCCCACAATGTTGGGAGCATGAAATTGTCCAAAATGTCTTGGTGTGCTGACGCCTTAACCCCTTCAATACCCGCCCATAGTCATATGACGCCCACAAGGTGGATCTACCATCCTGGGTGGGCGTCATATGACGTCCTCCCATTCCCGGCCGCCTGGGGGGCGCGCCCGCGGCGTCGCTCGGGACCCGGTGCGGGTGCCCGGCGGCCTCGATGTCCGCCGGGCACCCGCGATTGCCCGTTAAAACAACGGGACCACGCGGGACCGTGGAGCTGTGTGTGTAATGATGGGGTGTAAACACACAGCTCCACGTCCTGTCAGCGGGAGAGGAGACCGATCATGTGATCCCAGTACGGAGGAACACATGATCGGTCTCCTCCCCTTGAGTCCCCTCCCCCCACAGTTAGAATCACTTCTATTAGGGAACACATTAACCCCTGCAGCGCCCCCTAGTGTTAACCCCTTCCCTGCCAGTCACATTTACACAGTAATCAATGCAATTTTATAGCAACGATCGCTGTGTAAATGTGAATGGTCCCAAAAATGTGTCAAAAGTGTCCGAAGTGTCCGCCGCAATGTCGCAGTCACGAAAAAGAAATCGCAGATCGCCGCCATTACTAGTAAAAAAAAAAAAAAAATGCAATAAATCTATCCCCTATTTTGTAGACGCTATAACTTTTGCGCAAACTGATCAATATACGCTTATTGCGATTTTTTTTTTTTTACCAAAAATATGTAGAAGAATACGTATCGGCCTAAACTGAGGAAAAAAATAGTTTTTTTTAAAAAAAAAATGGGATATTTATTATAGCAAAAAGTAAAAAATATTGTGTTTTTTTTCAAAATTGTCGCTCTTTTTTTGTTTAAAAATAAAAACCGCAGGGGCGATCAAATACCACCAAAAGAAAGCTCTATTTGTGGGAAAAAAAGGACGTCAATTTTGTTTGGGTGTAACGTCGCACGACCGCGCAATTGTCAGTTAAAGCGACGCAGTGCCGAATCGCAAAAAGTGCTCTGGTAAGGAAGGGGGTAAAATGGCCCGGGGCTGAAGCGGTTAAAGAGGAAGTAAACCCTGATGGGTTTACTTTGTTTCCCTGCAAAGGTAAAGCATAATGGACTACTGTGCATCTCATCGCATAGTAGCCCATTATGTGTCACTTACCCGACACAGGAGCCAGCGATGTCACCGATGTCCCCTCTTCCACAGAGCCTCCATCTTCCTTCCGGGTATCGTGGCTCCAACGATGTGATTGGCACAATCATGATGACATCACTTCTGCAGGCATGCTAATGGCGCGATCGCTGTTAGCAACGGCACACTCAGTGCGCCTGCGCGCCGCTGTCCATGGCGCATGCGCTGTAGACATCAGTGTCTGTCTTTTGCAAATATGCTCTAAACCGTGTAGGTTTGGGAGATATTTCTTGGACCTACAGGGAAGCCTTAATCTAGGCTTCCCTGTAGGTAAAAGTGGTCTGTAAGGCTTTACAACCACTTTAAGAGTTCCCTTTACTGGAACTAAGGGGCCAAGCCCAGCCCCTGAAAAACAACCCCCCACACCATAATCCCCCCCTCCACCAAATGGTTTGGAGCAGTGCACAAAGCAAAGTCTATAAAGTTTGGTGGGGGGGAACTTGACTGGCCTGCACAGAGTCCTGACCTCAACCCGATAGAGCACATTTGGGATGAATTGGAGCTGAGACTGCGAGCCAGGCCTTCTCGTTCAACATCAGTGACTGACCTCACAAATGCGCTTCTAGAAGAACGGTCAAACCTTCCCATAGACACCCTCCTAAACCTTGTGGACGACCTTCCCAGAAGAGTTGAAGCTGTTATAGTTGCAAATGGTGGACCAACTCAATATTGAACCCTCCGGACTAAGACTGGGATGCCATTAAAGTTCATGTGTGTGTGTAAAGGCAGGTGTCCCAATACTTTTGGTAATATAGTGTATATACTTTATAGTACTCACCATACACTTGTTAGTGTGTTACCATGCCGTTCAGTTACTATGTTACTGCCTTTACGGCCCACCAGGGGGCACTTCATCAGAGTCTCCATCAGAGCCCCTCTGACATCAGGGTCCTATGAAAGCCCCCCTTACATTCAGTTCCACTCTATAGGTGTCCCTCCTTATATCACAATCCAAAGCCCTCCTCCCATCAGGATTCATCGGAGTACCCACTTAAATCAGTGTTCCTATCACAGCCCCCCTAAATCAGGGTCCTCATTATTGCCCCCCTTACATCAGAGTCCTACTAGAGCCCCCCCTTACACCCTTACATCAGGGTCCCATCTATAGGGTCACCATAACAGCCCCCTTTACGTCAGAGTTCTCCCTCACATCGAAGTGCCCATCAAAGTACCTGCCTTACATCACATTCCCTGCCAGAGTCCCCCCTTACATCAGGGTCACCTTCAGAGTCCCCCCTTACATCAGGGTCACCATCAGAGCCCCCCCCCCTTACATCAGGGTCACCATCAGAGCCCCCCCCTTACATCAGGGTCACCTTCAGAGTCCACCCTTACATCAGGGTCACCTTCAGAGTCCCCCCTTACATCAGGGTCACCTTCAGAGTCCCCCCCTTACATTAGGGTCACCTTCAGAGTCCCCCCCTTACATCAGGGGCACCTTCAGAGTCCCCCCCTTACATCAGGGTCACCTTCAGATTCCCCCCTTACAATAGGGTAACCTTCAGAGTCCCCCCTTAAATCAGGGTCACCTTCAGAGTTCCCCCTTACATCAGGGTCACCTTCAGAGTCCCCCCTTACATCAGGGGCACCTTCAGAGTCCCCCCTTACATCAAGGTCACCTTCAGAGTCCCCCCTTACATCAGGGTCATCATTAGAGTGCCCACTTAAATCAGTGTTAATATCACAGCCCCTCCCCTTACATCAGGATCCCCTCTTTAGGAGTCCCCCCTACATCACAGGGCCTGTCAGAGGTCTCCCTTACTTCATATTCCCTATCAGAGCTCCCCTTACATCAAGATCCCCATCCCAGCCTCCCTTACATCAGAATTCACCCTCACATCTCAGTGCCCATCACAAGTCCTGCCTTACATCACATTCCCTACCAGAGCCCCCCTTACATCAGGGTCACCTTCAGAGTCCCCCTTCACATTACATTTCTTATAAGAGCCACCCTTACATCAGGGTCCCCAGCAGAGCCCCCATACATCCGAGTCGCCCCTATAAAAGTACTGCCTTACATCACAGTGACCATCAGAGTCCCCCCTTACATCACATTCCCTACAATAGCAACTACATCAGGTTCCCTATCTGAGCCCCCTTTCATCAGATTTCCTCTCAGTAGTATCTTGCTTGTTTACTGAATCAGATAAGGCAGGGATTGCGATTGGTTGCCAGAGGTTACAGTGTATCATTACGGCTCACTGACTGGTTGCTAGAGGTTACAGTGTATCATTACCGCTCACTGACTGGTTGCTAGAGGTTACAGTGTATCATTACCGCTCACTGACTGGTTGCTAGAGGTTACAGCACACATTACGGCTCACTGATTAGTTGCTAGAGGTTACAGCACATGATTTCTGCTTGTTGATTGGTTGCTAGATGGCTAGTGGATATGACCTTAGGGGTGCATGATATACATATCAATGCCGCCACCTGCCGCTATTTACATATGAATGCCGGTAATTTACATGTAAACACAGGGTCTACAGGTGAGTCATCTGTACACAACAATAGGGCGGAGCTGGGCAGCATTAGTAGCAGCACTTCACACTGAGATATTGGGACACAGCACAGGACTAAAACCTCAAGGGTCGAGGGAATTTAAACCAGGATAGTTGGCAAGTATGAAGCGCTACTTTGGGCCCCGCAACAATGACAGGGCCCAGGGCAGCTGCCCCTTTTGCCCTGCCTTAAAAACGGCCCTGGGAATAGGACCAGGCATTGATGGAGGAAGTTCCATAGTTCTGCTTCAGCAATCTTCTGAGATAAGCGGTATAATGTGTGCAGTTGTGTAGCAACATATGAATCCCTTCTATGTAACACTCATCACATATTGCTGCACTGCACACCTATCTGTAGCATTGAGAGGGGGGCACCTCTGAGCCTGTGTCCTGCTCCACCAGTCCAGCTTTCCTCTACCACCTCACTCCCAGTGACAGAATGGGGTCCTGCCGTGCACTAAACGTGGACCTCATGCCTGCACTTTATTAACTCCTTCAGCTTTGCACCATACCCCACTAGGTTCTTGGGGTTCAGTCCTGGTTGCTTTCAGGGAATCGACCACTAGGGAGGAAGCCAGAGCTCCCTCACTACTGAAGGGCCTATCACCCATGACTGGTACCACTCTTCACTATATGGCTGCTATTCATTCCCATCAACTCATATGGTTACCCATAACAACTACATTCCTTACTCCAACTCATTTGTTGAGTTAACCTTTGTGGTGGCCTTCTGTTCCTTGCACTTCAACTCCATAAGAGCTTTACAGGCCCTCTTCTTCTAGATAAGCCATGTACCACCAAGCACCCCTTTATAAATAACTTCAGACCAGGCTTTTAAATGGTTGACAGTTCACTTTTGTTGCCAGCGGTTTAGACATGAATGGCTGTGTGCAGGGGCGGACTGACCATTCGGCCACTCAGGCACTTCCCGAGGGCCCCGGGCCACTAGGGGGCCCCATCAGGGTTGCCAGCCTTAGTAAAACCAGGGACAGAATGTAAAAATCTGTGTTTTTTTTTACATCTGTTTCTGAAATGTCCCTTACTGGCATCCTTTTGGTCTAAAAATCCAGAGATTATAGCTGCCCCACCTCTCCAGTACCTTCTCAGCCAATAGAAACATGTCTGTGTATACTGTGTGAGTGTATACTGTGTGGCCCCATAATCTCTGATTGCCTGGGGGCCCCATAATCTCCTATTGCCCGGGGGCCCCATGAGTTGTCAGTTCACCCCTGGCTGTGTGAGTTATTTTGAGGGGACGGCAAATTGACACTGTTATACAAGCTGTACACTCACTACTTTACATTGTAGACAAGTGTCATTTCTTCAGTGTTGTCACATGAAAAGAGAGAAGAAAAGATTTACACAAATGTGAGGGGTGCATGGGCGTCAGCAGATAGGGGCAAGGGGAGTCAAGTGCCCCCTCTTGGAATCAGGGATCGGATCTTAAATTTAGCACAGTTGCCTCACTATCAGGGTGCGGACAGCCCGCACCCGGGTGCCACCCGCCAGTGGGGTGACACCATCAAGGTGCTGTCAAGTGCCATCAGTGTAGTGTGACTCTGGCTCTTTTCCCTGCTCAGTCCAGCAAAGAACTCGGTGGCGCTGTGACAGGAGAAAGGCGAGCTGCGGGCTGTCAGAGGTTTCCCCCGCTCACCCCACCCATTCTTCTGTCAAGGAGAAGAGACGGCGGCTCTCACCAGGTTCCCCGCCAAGCTTCATGCCCACTCCGTTCCTTCCCTATTGGACATAACTGAGGGCCAATCAAAGGAGACTAGGAGAGGGGAGCATCATGGGACAGGTAGTCCCAAAAGATTGGCGGCTCCATTTTCCACAGGGAGGAGGCTACAGCTCGATCAAGAGAGAGATTGAGAGACTGCAGCCTGGAAAAAAGCTGAGGGAGAGAGCGCTACAGGACAAAGAACGAGGAGTGTGCTGGGCGGAAGCCAGAGAGAGAGCCACGCTGCCCAGCGCCACCAGTTAGAGTCATGCTGTCCAGCACCACCAGAGAGAGCCACACTGTCCAGCACCACCAGAGAGAGCCACGCTGCCCAGCACCACCAGAGAGAGAAAGACTGAGCCACTACCAGGGTACAGACATGCTACGCTATGGACCAGAATCGCCCCCGGGGAACCCAGTGTGAACGATCGTCCAGCCGGAGTGATCACTGCTGTAGTTATGCTGGGTCTGGTAAGAGGGCCTGTTGGCCATTATCCATTACCTATGGGACTGTACTATGTCTGCAGTCTCTGACCGTGATAATGTGATAATGACATTGTCGAAAACCAGCAGTGCATGGGTGACCCTAAAATGATGCCCCACCCCCTGAAAAAAGTTCTGCGGATGCCCATGGAGGGGTGTACTTACTTTTGTGAGATACTGTATGTTGTTATCAAAATGTGTACGGGTCCGATTTTGGGTTCATTGTTGTGTATTGTCAGCCCTCGGGATGGGCCCCCCTATTTGGGCTGTTCGCATCACATTCGTGTGATGCGAACGGCCCGCAATGCACTGCGCCAGTCGCAGTGCATTGCTGGCTGATGATTGGCCAAGCATGCACTGTGACCCCGCATGCTTGGCCAATCACAGCGCCGACAGCGAGGAGAGCCATAATTGGCTACAGGCAGGATGCCTGTAGCCAATTATAGCTCAAGGGGTTTAGTACACGCCCCACAGTGTAAAAGGGCGCCGCGCCGGCGGCCTCGTTATATTGTGTTCCAGCATGTCAGTGTTATGTGCTGCTGGCTGCTGACATTATCTGCTGTATTTCTGGGGATTAGTGTGTGTGTGCTGTTAGTACAGCATTGCAGTATCATATCTGGGGGGTGTCTATAGTATGCCTGTGAAGGGGCGCATGTTTCCTGTGCTTAGACCTGTCCCTGCACAAAGTGTCATTTTTGCAGGAAAAAAAGCTATTTAAAATCCCTCGCGGCTAATGAATTGACGGCTCCCATAACACAGAGAACTGTCATTCATTGAAAGTCATTGATAAAAAAAAAAAAGCGTGGGGGTCCCCCCAAATTCAATAACCAGGCCCTTCAGGTCTGCTATGGATATTAAGTGGAACCCCAGCCAAAAAAAAATAAAAAATGACGCGGGGTCCCCCTCAAAATCCATACCAGACTCTTGAGGTCTGGGATGGATTTTAAGGGGAACCCTGGCCAAAAAAAAAAAATGGCTTGGGGTCCCCCTCAAAATCCATACCAGACCCTTATCCGAGCACGCAACCTGGCAGGCCCCAGGAAAAGAGGGGGGACGAGAGCAACCCCCCTCCCTCCTGAACCGTACCAGGCCACATGCCCTCAACATTGGGAGGGTGCTTTGGGGTCCCCCCCAAAGCACCTTGTCCCCATGTTGATGAGAACAAGGGCCTCGTCCCCACAACCCTGGCCGGTGGTTGTGGGGGTCTGAGGGCGGGGGGCTTATCGGAATCTGGAAGCCCCCTTTAACAAGGGGACCCCCAGATTCCCCCCCCCCCGCCCCCCCCCCCACCCTGTGTGAAATGGTAAGGGTACCATTTCACCAAAAAAGTGTCAAAAATTGTAAAAATTACAGGAGACGGTCTTTGACAATTCCTTTATTAAAATCTTCTTTCTTCTGGTCTTCCTTCTTCCTTTCTTCATCCTTCGGTTTTTTCATCTTCTCCTTCCGGCATCTTCTTCCATCTTCTTCTTCCATCTTCTTCTTCCTCCGATCCGCTTCTTCTTGCTCTGGTCTTCTCGTCCGGCATCTTCTTCCACGGCGTCGGTCTCTTTTTTGGCAGCTCCGCGCAATGGGAGGCTCCCGCTGTGTGAGGCTTCGCTGCGTCTGACAGGTCTTTTAAAAACGGAGGGCGGGGCCACCTGGTAACCCCGCCCCCTCTGACACACGGGGACGTCATGGGGAATTCCCTATGGCTTTTCCCATGACGTCAGAGGGGGCGGGGAAACACTTTTATTGTTTCACTTTGAACATTATTAAAATCACTGCTCCTGAAAAAACGGCCGTTTAAAAAAAAAAAAAATTTGCATTGATACATGTCCCCTGGGGCAGGACCCGGGTCCCCAAACACTTTTTATGACAATAACATGCATATTAGCCTTTAGAATGAGCACTTTTGATTTCGAACGTTCGCATCCATTGTAACTAATAGGGTTCTAATGCTCGCACGGACTTTAGGTCCGTTTGCGGGTTCTGGTGTGAACCGAACCCGGGGGTGTTCGGCTCATCCCTAGTCAGCCCGTTCGAATGAATAAAATGCACTGAAAAGGATCTGAAAACTGAAGGAAACTTGGAATAAAAGTTGGCTGCAACTCGAAAATAATTTCAGGTTAAAAACTGAAAACAGAAGAGTTCTGCAGTAATTGCATGTGTGTGTTACCGTATGTAGGAGGTCCCCGCTCAGTGCTGAAGGTTGTGTGACAACACAGAAGAACGATAAAATAATCATATTTCTGTCAACTGAAACCTAAACCGGTAGAAATGAGTGTGGGATGCGCTTGTAGACACCCGGCTGACGTGTCACTTGAATCATTACCCAATGAAGGCAAACTCTATGGAAACACGGGGTAGCGTGTCAAATGTCACTGAAATATGTCAAACTCTTCATGAGAAGCTTGATGGCTCGGTGATCCTGGAGCACTCGGAGTGCTGATTATTTGCACTTCTCAGTCATCAAGGATTCAGTTAATTTGTTAAGCCCACGATGTCAGTCGACATTAATAATACAGTCATGGGAATGATTAATAAGGATGTATCTACCCTTCTCTGTGCTCATCATTATCCTTTGACCTGGCTTGGTTGTCACGCTCGCTACAGAGCACCATAAGGCTTATAGGGATCCAGTAATTGGAGCGTATGGAGGAGGACACTACTGACCTCTCCTTCTGAGATGGCGGCTTCTCTGGTTGTGTCACGCTCCCTGGTGGTGATGAGTCTGATTGGCAGAGAAGGGCCTCCCTTGCGGCTCCCGCTCGCCGGTCCCCTGATGATGGGACAGTAGGACCAGGAGTCAGGAGGGGCACAGGTGCCTGGCAGGAATGGTCAGACCGGTACAAGAGCTTCCTGGATAAGCTCAGCGGATGAGGTAAGTAGGTAGCTGTAGGCAGACTGGAACAACAGGCAGACTTGGATCTGTATGCAGACTGGAACAACAGGTAAGCTGGATCTGTATGCAGACTGGAACAACAGGTAAGCTGGATCTGTATGCAGACTGGAACAACAGGTAAGCTGGAACTGTGTGCAGACTGGAACAACAGGTAAGCTGGATCTGTATGCAGACTGGAACAACAGGTAAGCTGGAACTGTGTGCAGACTGGAACAACAGGTAAGCTGGATCTGTATGCAGACTGGAACAACAGGCAGACTTGGATCTGTATGCAGGCTGGTACAACAGGTAAGCTGGATCTGTATGCAGACTGGAACAACAGGCAGACTTGTATCTGTGTGCAGACTGGAACAACAGGCAGACTTGTATCTGTGTGCAGACTGGAACAACAGGCAGACTTGTATCTGTGTGCAGACTGGAACAACAGGCAGACTTGGATCTGTATGCAGGCTGGAACAGCAGGTAAGCTGGCTCTGGAATGGTCAGACAGGCCGGGTCAGATATCAGGCTGGCAGCAAGGTACAGATGGAGCAAACAATAGGATGGTCAAAGACAAGCCAAGGTCGATACACAGGGACAGAGCGGATGGTCAAGGATAGCCGGGTCAAACACAGGTAAACAGTCTTCAGATCAGGTTTCAGACACAGAACGTTGTAGAGCAGACAGCGGGGACCGTCAGTCACAGGAGGGTTTAAATAGCCTCACTGGCGCCAATGGAGGCGCGCACCCGTCCGCGCACGCTCGCCCTCGTCTGCGGGCGCGCGCGTGCACGCGCGCGCTCGCGCATGCGCAATGGCAGCCGAGAACGGGAACCAGAGATACTGAGGCGCCGATTACTGGCAGGATCATCAGGTCGCTGGCCACGGATGGAGCCCTCATGACATTGCCCCCCCCTAAGGGGCAGCCTCCGGATGCCCCTCGGGGCAAATTTCTCAGGATGGGCTCTCTTAAAAGATTGGACTAGACTCTTAGCGTGGATGTTCTCCTCGGGCTCCCAGGAGTTTTCCTCGGGGCCGTAACCCTTCCACTTGATTAGGAACTGGTTCTGGTTTTGCCTTCTTCTGACATTAAGGATGGCTTCCACCTCGAACTCCTCTTCCCCGTCCACCATGACTGGATCAGGAGGGATGGCTCTCCGGTTGGGGAAAGGGTTACTAACCGAGGGCTTCAGTAATGACACATGGAAGACCGGGTGAATCTTCAAAGAATCTGGAAGTTCTAATTCATAAGCCACCTCGTTGATCCTCCTCTTGACCGGGAAGGGGCCCAAGAACTTGGGGCCCAGTTTCCGTGAAGGGCAAGCCAGTTTTAGGTTAGAGGTGGATAGCCATACAGTTTCGCCCGGGGCAAGCACCAGTTCCCCCCGTCTTTTTTTGTCAAATACGGTTTTGTTGTACTCCTGGGTCCTAGTCATGGTCTCCTGAAGAAGTTGGTTGTTGGTGGAAAAGAACTGGATTCGCTCTTGGACTGCTGGCACAGTGCAGTCAGGAAGTGAGTTCGGCAGAAATGCCGGGTGGTACCCATAGTTGGCGAAAAAAGGAGTCTGTTTGGTGGCGGAGTGGGTGGCGTTGTTATATGCGAACTCTGCCAGGGGCAGAAGGGAGATCCAGTCATCTTGGGCGAAGGAGGAAAAGCAGCGCAAGTACTGCTCCAGGGTCTGATTAGTCCGCTCCGTCTGCCCATTGGACTGAGGGTGGTACGCAGAGGAGAGAGAGAGTTCGATATCCAAGGACTGGCACAGGGACCTCCAGAATCGAGAGGTGAATTGCACCCCTCGATCCGAGACGATGTTAGCCGGGACCCCATGAAGGCGGACAATTTCCCTAATAAAGGCCCGTGCCGTCTCTGGAGCTGAGGGGGTGCCCTTCATGGGGATGAAGTGAGCCATTTTGGATAACCGATCGACGATCACAAAGATCGTCGTGTGGCCTTCTGCTGGGGGTAACTCCACAATAAAATCTAGGGAGATCATCCTCCAGGGACGATCTGGGACAGACAGGGGTTTAAGGAGACCCCAGGCCCTGGTTTTGGGATTCTTGTTCCGGATGCAGGTGGGGCAAGTGTCCACAAATTTTTTACAGTCAGCCCGTAGTTGCGGCCACCAGAAGGTACGCTGTACCAAGTCGGTGGTCTTAGCGACACCGAAGTGACCAGCCAGGGCGTGGTCATGGCACAGCTCCATAGTTGTTACCCGGAGCTGTTCCGGGGTGTAGATCTTGTCCCCGTACCAGAATAGTCCATCCTTCTCCTGTAGCTGGGTTTCGGAAGTGGGCCTTTGCCCTGCTGAGGCACGTTTGAACTTGGACAGTAAGTCCTCTTGAAGAAGGAGAAAGTTTCCAGGGGCCAGAATAGTGTCAGGGGGATCTTCTTCCTGGTGCTTGTGGTACATCCTAGACAGAGCATCTGGTTTGACATTCTTGGATCCGGGCCGGTATGTCACATGGAAAGTGAATCGGGAAAAGAAAAGTGCCCATCTGGCTTGTCTGGGTTTCAGTCTCTTAGCTGACTTCAAATATTCCAGATTCTTATGGTCGGTGAGTATTAGAATGGGGTGAGAGGCCCCCTCCAGGAGGTATCGCCATTCTTCTAGGGCGGCCTTGATCGCCAGTAGTTCTCGGTCGCCCACATCATAGTTCCTCTCGGCCGAGGACAACTTGCGGGAGAAGAAGGCGACCGGGTGCAGCAGAGACTTGTCCCCCTGTCTCTGGGATAGGATGGCACCCACCGCGATCTCGGAGGCATCAACCTCCAAGGTGAAGGGTAGAGAGGAGTCCGGATGCCTGAGGATGGGTGCCGAGGTAAACAGAGTTTTAAGGGCATCAAAGGCCCCCTGGGCCTCGGAAGACCATCGGAACCGGGTCCCTTGTTTGGTCAGTTGGGTGATAGGCGCCACAATGGCGGAGAACCCCCTGATAAATTTACGGTAAAAATTGGCAAAGCCAATGAACCGTTGGATGCCCTTTTTGTCTGCCGGAGTGGGCCATTCCAAGATGGCAGAGATCTTCTGGGGGTCCATTTTGATGCCTGTACTTGAGATGATTAGCCCAAGGAAGGGGATACTCTCCTGTTCAAACTGGCATTTCTCTGCCTTGGCATACAGACCGTGGATACGGAGCCGTCCCAGGACCTCCTTGACGTGTCTGCGATGGGTCTCTAAAGAGGGGGAGAAAATCAAGATATCGTCCAGATATACCACGGCAAACAAGTCCAGGAAGTCCCGGAGTACGTCGTTAATGAAGTATTGAAAGGTTGCGGGGGCATTGCACAGGCCGAAGGGCATCACGAGATACTCGTAATGCCCATACCGTGTCCGAAAGGCCGTCTTCCACTCATCCCCATCCTTAATCCGGACCAAATTGTAAGCCCCCCGTAGGTCAAGCTTCGTGAAGATGGTGGCCGTGCCAAGCCTCTGGAAGAGTTCAGGGACCAACGGGAGAGGGTAACGGTTCTTGACCGTAATGCTGTTCAACTCCCTATAGTCCACACAAGGCCGAAGGGTGTGATCTTTTTTCTCCACGAAAAATATGCCTGCGCCCGCAGGAGAGGTAGATGGGCGGATGAAGCCTTTTCGGAGGTTCTCCTCAATGTACTCTTTCAACTTGCCTTGCTCCACTTCTGTCAGGGGGAAGACCCTTCCAAAGGGGATCTCTGCTCCAGGGAAAAGTTCAATTGGGCAATCATAGGCCCTGTGAGGAGGAAGCACCTCTGCTGCCTGTTTGCTGAAGACGTCTAGATAGTCGTGGTAGGCCTGGGGAATAGCCTGACGGAGGTCCATCTCAGAGTCCCCACTTGACAGAGTAGCCAGCTGGGAGGAATTAGAAGGTCTGCAAGACATCTGACAATACTGAGAGGAGAAGGAAACAATGTCCATGCAAAGAAGTTCCTGATGGTTGCCCGAGATGGTCATGAGCAGTGGGATGGTCTCTTGCGTAACCGGGCCTGAACGGATGGAGGAGCCATCCGCCAGGTAAACTGACAGTCCCTGGGATTTAGACTGGAGGGAGATCCGGTGTTGGGCAGCGAAGGAAGAGTCCATGAAGCAGCTGCATGCCCCGGAATCAATAATGGCGGGTACCTGAAGGATTCTTCCCGGAAGCTGTAATGAGACAGAAAGAGCAAGGTGAGAGGAGACCCGGGTTGAGGGGTCCATGGAGCAAGTAGGCATGAGAGGGCACTTACGAGCCTTGGCCGGACAGTTCCTTACGTAGTGCCCAGGCTCACCACAGTAAAGGCACAAGTTGTTGACCCGACGACGTTGCCGTTCCTCAGGAGTTAGGGAAGGCCTCAAGAGCCCTAACTGCATGGGCTCGAAGGAATCAGGGAGGGTTACTGACCGCTGGGCCGAGCCAGTCTGCAGGTGACTTGGAGCCTTGGGGAGCATCCAGGTAGGATGAGTGACACCGGATGCACGTTCCGACCTGCGCTCCCTTAGTCGTCGGTCAATCTGGATGACCAGGTTGATCAGAGTGTCCAGGGTCTGGGGTACCCCAACTCTCGCCAGCTCATCTTTTAGTGCCTCAGAAAGTCCTAGGCGGAACTGGTGACGCAGGGCCGCGTCGTTCCACTGGGTATCCGCACCCCAGCGCCTAAAGTCCGTGACATAGTCTTCCACAGGCCTTCGCCCCTGCTGGAGGGCGCGCAGAGTGGTCTCCGCGGTGGCAGCGAGTTGGGGGTCTTCATAGAGTTGGGCCATAGTGTCAAAAAATGAATTAAGACCGGCCAGTGCAGGGTCTTTCTGCTCTAGGAGGCGGTGGGCCCAGGTTCGCGGGTCTCCGGAGAGTAGGGAGATCACGAAGCCCACCTTGGTGGCTTCCAGGGAAAAAGTACGTGGCTGCAGTGCAAAGAATAGTTCACAGGAGTTACGGAAGTCCCGAAAGAGGTTGCGGGCACCCGAGAATCTCTCAGGGATTGGTACCCGGGGCTCTGGAGGGAGCATTATCACTGATGGTCCTGGACTTCCCCCAGATGGGGCTGTTGGTGGTAAAGCCAGCACCCGTTCTTCCAACCGGGTGTATCCCTGCTGGAGATTCTTTACCGCCTCGGTCAATCCTGCCAGGTGTTGGCACAGTCCTTCCATAGGAGAGGCCCCCTGCTCAGACTCAGACATGGCTGTCTGCTACTGTCACGCTCCCTGGTGGTGATGAGTCTGATTGGCAGAGAAGGGCCTCCCTTGCGGCTCCCGCTCGCCGGTCCCCTGATGATGGGACAGTAGGACCAGGAGTCAGGAGGGGCACAGGTGCCTGGCAGGAATGGTCAGACCGGTACAAGAGCTTCCTGGATAAGCTCAGCGGATGAGGTAAGTAGGTAGCTGTAGGCAGACTGGAACAACAGGCAGACTTGGATCTGTATGCAGACTGGAACAACAGGTAAGCTGGATCTGTATGCAGACTGGAACAACAGGTAAGCTGGATCTGTATGCAGACTGGAACAACAGGTAAGCTGGAACTGTGTGCAGACTGGAACAACAGGTAAGCTGGATCTGTATGCAGACTGGAACAACAGGTAAGCTGGAACTGTGTGCAGACTGGAACAACAGGTAAGCTGGATCTGTATGCAGACTGGAACAACAGGCAGACTTGGATCTGTATGCAGGCTGGTACAACAGGTAAGCTGGATCTGTATGCAGACTGGAACAACAGGTAAGCTGGATCTGTATGCAGACTGGAACAACAGGCAGACTTGTATCTGTGTGCAGACTGGAACAACAGGCAGACTTGTATCTGTGTGCAGACTGGAACAACAGGCAGACTTGTATCTGTGTGCAGACTGGAACAACAGGCAGACTTGGATCTGTATGCAGGCTGGAACAGCAGGTAAGCTGGCTCTGGAATGGTCAGACAGGCCGGGTCAGATATCAGGCTGGCAGCAAGGTACAGATGGAGCAAACAATAGGATGGTCAAAGACAAGCCAAGGTCGATACACAGGGACAGAGCGGATGGTCAAGGATAGCCGGGTCAAACACAGGTAAACAGTCTTCAGATCAGGTTTCAGACACAGAACGTTGTAGAGCAGACAGCGGGGACCGTCAGTCACAGGAGGGTTTAAATAGCCTCACTGGCGCCAATGGAGGCGCGCACCCGTCCGCGCACGCTCGCCCTCGTCTGCGGGCGCGCGCGTGCACGCGCGCGCTCGCGCATGCGCAATGGCAGCCGAGAACGGGAACCAGAGATACTGAGGCGCCGATTACTGGCAGGATCATCAGGTCGCTGGCCACGGATGGAGCCCTCATGACATTTTGTGATGCTAATCCAATGGCTCCAGTACTGACCTGGAACAAGGATGCGGATCGAGAGTTCTGAGTTTCCAATCGGCATGCTTGCTCTAGATCAGCAAGTCAGAAAGTATTGAAGCCAGAGAGGGCCATATAACTGGCCTTCTATGAAGAAGATCATCAATGACGGCCCCTCAAATTTTCTCACCACTGGTTTCCTTTTATGTACATAAAAGATTAAAGGAGAAGTATGGGGGAAGCTCGATTGGCTGTACTTCTCCTGTGGATCACAGGAGTGCAGTTTGTTCTGCACTCCTGTGACCCGTTTTCAGCAGACAGCGGGCTGAAGCTCTCTGTCGGCTGATATCATAGAGCCGGTCCAGGCTCAGGAAAGATCGTGACCATATGGTCGGGATCCTCCCACATGCCTGGAAAGCTTCCTGGCTCAGCTTCTCACGAGCCGCTGAGATAGTTGTACACACAGCAGGAAGTAGGTTGCAGTGGAAAGTGCAGCAGGCTGGATAAAGCAGGTAAGTACCGCAAGCTGGAGCAACTGGTAAGTACTGCAGGCAGGTACAGCGGGCTGGGTACAGCAGGTAGGCACCTAGGCAGGTCACAGCAGACAGGGCAAAGCAGGAGACGTAGTCAGGGTCAGTAGCAAAGGTCAGTGAAGCCAGTGGTCAGCAGACAGAAGATCAGAGACGTGGTAAAACAAGCCGAGGTCATACTGTACACAGGACAGGAGATCAGAGACGTGGTAAAACAAGCCGAGGTCATACTGTACACAGGACAGGAGATCAGAGACGTGGTAAAACAAGCTGAGGTCATACTGTACACAGGACAGGAGATCAGAGACGTGGTAAAACAAGCCGAGGTCATACTGTACACAGGACAGGAGATTAGAGACGTGGTAAAACAAGCCGAGGTCATACTGTACACAGGAGATCAGAGACGTGGTAAAACAAGCCGAGGTCATACTGTACACAGGGCAAGAGATCAGAGACGTGGTAAAACAAGTCGAGGTCATACTGTACACAGGACAGGAGATCAGAGATGTGGTAAAACAAGCCGAGGCCATACTGTACACAGCCTGGACAGGAGATCAGAGACGTGGTAAAACAAGCCGAGGTCATACTGTACACAGGACAGGAGATCAGAGACGTGGTAAAACAAGCCGAGGTCATACTGTACACAGGACAGGAGATCAGAGACGTGGTAAAACAAGCCGAGGTCATACTGTACACAGGAGAGGAGATCAGAGACGTGGTAAAACAAGCCAAGGTCATACTGTACAGAGGAGAGGAGATCAGAGACGTGGTAAAACAAGCCAAGGTCATACTGTACACAGGACAGGGGATCAGAGACGTGGTAAAACAAGCCTAGGCCATACTGTACACAGGACAGGAGATCAGAGACGTGGTAAAACAAGTCAAGGTCATACTGTACACAGGACAGGAGATCAGAGATGTGGTAAAACAAGCCGAGGCCATACTGTACACAGCCTGGACAGGAGATCAGAGACGTGGTAAAACAAGCCGAGGTCATACTATACACAGGACAGGAGATCAGAGACGTGGTAAAACAAGCCGAGGTCATACTGTACACAGGACAGGAGATCAGAGACATGGTAAAACAAGCCGAGGTCATACTGTACACAGGAAAAGGAGATCAGAGACGTGGTAAAACAAGCCAAGGTCATACTGTACACAGGACAGGAGATCAGAGACGTGGTAAAAGAAGCGAAGGTCATACTGTAAACAGGGCAGGAGATCAGAGACGTGGTAAAACAAGCCAAGGTCATAATGTACACAGGACAGGAGATCAGAGACATGGTAAAACAAGCCGAGGTCATACTGTACACAGGGCAGGAGATCAGAGACATGGTAAAACAAGTCGAGGTCATACTGTACACAGGGCAGGAGATCAGAGACGTGGTAAAACAAGCCGAGGTCATACTGTACACAGGGCAGGAGATCAGAGACGTGGTAAAACAAGCCGAGGTCATACTGTACACAGGACAGGAGATCAGAGACGTAGTAGAACAAGCCGAGGTCATACTGTACACAGGACAGGAGATCAGAGACGTGGTAAAACAAGTCGAGGTCATACTGTACACAGGACAGGAGATCAGAGACATGGTAAAACAAGCCGAGGTCATACTGTACACAGGGCAGGAGATCAGAGACATGGTAAAACAAGCCGAGGTCATACTGTACACAGGACAGGAGATCAGAGACGTGGTAAAACAAGTCGAGGTCATACTGTACACAGGACAGGAGATCAGAGACGTGGTAAAACAAGCCGAGGTCATACTGTACACAGGGCAGGAGATCAGAGACGTGGTAAAACAAGCCAAGGTCATACTGTACACAGGGCAGGAGATCAGAGACGTGGTAAAACAAGCCGAGGTCATACTGTACACAGGGCAGGAGATCAGAGACGTGGTAAAACAAGTCGAGGTCATACTGTACACAGGACAGGAGATCAGAGACATGGTAAAACAAGTTGAGGTCATATACTGTACACAGGACAGGAGATCAGAGACGTGGTAAAACAAGCTGAGGTCATACTGTACACAGGACAGGAGATCAGAGACGTGGTAAAACAAGCCGAGGTCATACTGTACACAGGACAGGAGATCAGAGACGTATTAAAACAAGCCGAGGTCATACTGTACACAGGAAAAGGAGATCAGAGACATGGTAAAACAAGCCAAGGTCATACTGTACACAGGAAAAGGAGATCAGAGACGTGGTAAAACAAGCCAAGGTCATACTGTACACAGGAAAAGGAGATCAGAGACGTGGTAAAACAAGCTGAGGTCATACTGTACACAGGACAGGGGATCAGAGATGTGGTAAAACAAGCCAAGGTCATACTGTACACAGGAAAAGGAGATCAGAGACGTGGTAAAACAAGCTGAGGTCATACTGTACACAGGACAGGGGATCAGAGATGTGGTAAAACAAGCCAAGGTCATACTGTACACAGGGCAGGAGATCAGAGACATGGTAAAACAAGCCGAGGTCATACTGTACACAGGACAGGAGATCAGAGACGTGGTAAAACAAGCCAAGGTCATACTGTACACAGGGCAGGAGATCAGAGATGTGGTAAAACAAGCCAAGGTCATACTGTACACAGGACAGGAGACAAGAGCAGATCTGTGAACAAGCCAAGGTCATACTGTACACAGGACAGGAGATCAGAGACGTGGTAAAACAAGCCAAGGTCATACTGTACACAGGACAGGAGATCAGAGATGTGGTAAAACAAGCCGAGGTCATACTGTACACAGGACAGGAGATCAGAGATGTGGTAAAACAAGTCGAGGTCATACTGTACACAGGACAGGAGATCAGAGACGTGGTAAAACAAGCTGAGGTCATACTGTACACAGGACTGGAGATCAGAGACGTGGTAAAACAAGCCGAGGTCATACTGTACACAGGACAGGAGATCAGAGACGTATTAAAACAAGCCGAGGTCATACTGTACACAGGAAAAGGAGATCAGAGACATGGTAAAACAAGCCGAGGTCATACTGTACACAGGACAGGAGATCAGAGACGTGGTAAAACAAGCCGAGGTCATACTGTACACAGGCGGGAGATCAGAGACGTGGTAAAACAAGCCGAGGTCATACTGTACACAGGAAAAGGAGGAGATCAGAGACGTGGTAAAACAAGCCAAGGTCATACTGTACACAGGACAGGAGATCAGAGACGTGGTAAAACAAGCCAAGGTCATACTGTACACAGGACAGGAGATCAGAGACGTGGTAAAACAAGCCGAGGTCATACTGTACACAGGACAGGAGATCAGAGACGTGGTAAAACAAGCCGAGGTCATACTGTACACAGGACAGGAGATCAGAGACGTGGTAAAACAAGCCAAGGTCATACTGTACACAGGACAGGAGATCAGAGACGTGGTAAAACAAGCCGAGGTCATACTGTACACAGGGCAGGAGATCAGAGATGTGGTAAAACAAGCCGAGGTCATACTGTACACAGGACAGGAGATCAGAGACGTGGTAAAACAAGCCAAGGTCATACTGTACACAGGACAGGAGACAAGAGCAGATCTGTGAACAAGCCGAGGTCATACTGTACACAGGGCAGAAGATCAGAGACGTGGTAAAACAAGCCGAGGTCATACTGTACACAGGACAGGAGATCAGAGACGTGGTAAAACAAGCCGAGGTCATACTGTACACAGGACAGGAGATCAGAGACGTGGTAAAACAAGCCGAGGTCATACTGTACACAGGACAGGAGATCAGAGACGTGGTAAAACAAGCCGAGGTCATACTGTACACAGGACAGGAGACAAGAGCAGATCTGTGAACAAGCCGAGGTCAGAGCCAGCAGAGAGACGAGAAGTATCCAAGGGCAGCTAATCCAAGAGCTTAAAGGGGTTGTAAAGGAGATTTTTTTTTTTTTTTTTAAATAACAAACATGTTATACTTACCTCCACTGTGCAGCTTGTTTTGCACAGAGTGGCCCCGAACCTGGTCTTCTGGGGTCCCTCGGCGGCTGTCTCGGCTCCCCCCCCGCAAGTACTGCTCACCTAAATGCGAGCATGGTGAGAAGTACTTGCGGGCGCGCTCCTGTGATACAGGCGGCGGCTATAGCCGCTCGCTGTATCACTCGGCCCGCCCCCGGCACGCCGCGTCATTGGGTGTGGTTGTCAGCAGCGCAAGCCAATGGCTGCGCTGCTTTCAATCCATCCACTCTAGCCCATCAACGGCCAGGGTGAGCGGCGAAGAGGACCCCTGACTTTTGAGGGGTCAGGTAAGTAAAACGGGGGGCTGGGGGGGGCGGTATGTCAGATGTTTTTTCACCTTAATGCATAGAATGCATTAAGGTGAAAAAACTTTTACCTTTACAACCCCTTTAAGCAAAACAAGGGAATAGGAAGCAAGAAGCTGAAGACCAGTCAGCAACATCCAGGTTACATATATAGTTACATAGTAGGGGAGGTTGAATAAAGACACAAGTCCATCAAGTCCAACCTATGTGTGTGATTATATGTCAGTATTACATTGTATATCCCTGTATGTTGCGGTCATTCAGGTGCAAGAGTTACTCATTTAAAGACCATAGGGCGCCAGACTCTGTTGTGCATTGCATGCGCACATTCACCCACAATACGTGTGCATGCATTCCTATGCAAACAGTCGTGGCCACAGGGCCTGGGCGCAATGATTTATTGCAGGGATGGGGGGCGCCCTGTCCCTAACTATAAGGGAAGCAGGGGGGCATAGCATCTTTGCACTTTGCTCTGGGCGCTGGATGACCTTGTCCTGGCACTGTGTGGCCATATTGGAAAATGCAAAAAAATTACAAATTGCAACGCTCGCAACCGTGCAAAATATACTCAAAACTGTGTGCAAATGTATCCCAGAAATATTCTCTTAAGATGCTCTTATGCTACAAATGAATATATAACACTTGCAACAGTGTAAAGTTTGATAACAATTGTGTATATAAACACATTAAAATAATATAATAATAAAGGATTAAATAACGTCCCAATAAAAGTGCTCTTGTGTTTCAAATTTCCACTCTGTGGTGTGACACACTCCCATTCTGTGTCTATTGGACCTCTATTGGACCCCTAGCTTTTCAGTCAAAGGGTCAAACAAGCAGAGATCCAGCAGCGGCTGATGGCTTAAACAGGTCCATAAGAGATACCCCCCCCCCCCCCAGCGTAGCAGTTTATAAATGGAAAGAAAGGAAGTTCTGTAAAATAGGTGTTTATTGCGCAAACATTGATTCCTACTTACAAAACACCCAGATCAAATGGGCGTGTGTATTACTCCAAGGATACAATCCAGGAGCTCCGCATCCAGCGTGCGTTCTACCGGAACCTGAAATGATGTCGTACAGACTCGGCACTGGAAATTTTGCCAATATGTTTCGCCCTCCCGCAAGGCGTCATCAAGGACCTCATTTCTGGTTAGACAGACCAAGTGTTTATATACAAGGGGAGTCACCTCCCTCTTGCTTATCCAATAGGTTTTTATCTAGCGGACATTTATCCGTGGACCGAATGTCAGAAACCATGAATCGGACTGAGACAGAAGTACAGTTAAATCACACTTGTTTAATAATAATAAAAAGAAGGTAAACGTAGTGAAAACATAGCCAGAGATCAGGAACCGGAACGGATAGTCAGACAAGCCAAAACGTCAGGGAGCCAGAGATGAGCGATGAGATGAGATAAGCTCAAAGACAGTAGACCAAAAGGCTCATATCTTGGGGCACTCATAAAAACATATAAAAATAGGTACCCATCTGAGTCTGGCAAGGAGGACAGTAGGCGCTCCAGTCAGGGTACATTTTGTGCATTCTGACCGGCCTAAAATAAACGCGATGTAAAACATGTAGTTTGTATTTATTTTGTGAAGAAATTTCCAGTTTCGGGCAATGCTCAAGACAGTCCTCCCGATCCATCTTCCATTAATCCCACAATCTCTCAATTTTAGGGGAGTCAGTAATGAGCAGAGTCCCATACAATGCAGAGAGTGTTTTTTTGCAGACCCTCTTGTGAAAGAAATTCCGCCACAGGGTCCAGTTGTAGAAGAGGCTGAGCAAGGAACTGAGCCCTGGCAGCATGGCATAATTAAACATATCGAAAGTGCATCCAATCCGGCAAATTAAATAACCGAGCAAGTTGAGAAAAATTCAGCAGCGTGCCCATAGGCATAATATATCATAGTGTTCTGACGCCATAACGTGCCCACAGTTGGGGGTCAGGAAGCAACTGAATATGAGCTAGATTGGGGTTTCCCCAGAGAGGTTGAACTGGTAACCAACGCGTGTCTTGGTAAAACCGACATCTTGCTGCCGACCAAACCCGGGGTGTCATCTTAGTCGGAGTCGGCACATCTGTATACACCCCTGCACCCCTATTGTCAGAAACCATGAAATCAGGAATCAATGTAGTGGAACAGCAAGCAGGATCTGGAGCCAGAAGGAATGTCAGCAAAGCAAGTCTTTAACAGGAATGCAGGAGATAGTCTCTGTGATGTTGACCAAGCGAAGGCAGAGATCCTCTGGACTGGAAGGCTTAAGTAGGCAGGACTGATGAGCAGGATATCATCAACAGGTGAGTGTGACGGACCCCATACTCAAGATGTCCGCCGTAAATGCTTCCTCTGTCCGGTACCACACAATCCAAGACCCCTTAGCTCACCCAGTCACCAGACAACACCAGTGTAGGGTACATCAGGAATCATCTTTATTTGACATGTCACACAATTTTATACAGCCAGATGACTCACACCTAACTTAATTAGCATGAGCTAATTATCTTAATCATTGACCCAGACTAGTTGACTGAGAGAAGACTTTTCAGGGTAGGACTTTAAGGCTCCTAGCTCGTTTGAATGACTATTCAACAGACATTACCATAAACATTAACATAGGGCTGATTAGCACAACAACATTGTGTGGAATACTCCTTACAAACCAGACCAGCCTCATCTACATTACACAAGGCAACAGACAGGCTGGCTGGGTTAGCATCTGACAGTGTGTGTCCCATAATGCCTGGGACAAGACACATTATATATACATATATATCCAGTCTATGTGTCTTGGGGGGGCCAGCATGGACCTAAATCCAAGTAAAACCAGCTGAGTGGTCCCCAGGCATACAGCTCACAAAGAGCACCGTTCCCCCAAGTGCCAGGGCCCGTAATCACAAGGCAATAGGCCCGCATTCAGTCCCCTCCAACAGCATCTGTCCCGGCTAGGTCTGTCACAGTGAGTCACTGTGGAGCGATGGGAGCTGGCAATTAGCCGACAGCTGAGTGGCCAGCTTTGAGAAGGAAGGGCTGAGCCCAGCCCTGACACCGAAGACCACATTACTACCTTCAACAGTAGCAGCGGTCATTTTCCCATAGACTAAAAAAATATATATCTATATACGCTGTCCAAAAGACGTCAATTCTACACATGTACATATCTTAGTATACACATATTGTAAAATGGCCACTGTGCCAGGCCTAAGGGCAACTCTCCTCTGGCTAGTCTCCTATCTCTTTTCAACCACCAGTTGCTCTGGTAAATACCGGTTAGTGCTTAGACCTTCACTCCTTTGAGTCGAAGTTAAAAGTGTAACTTTTATTAACCCCTAAAAAAATGAACCCCTAAAACCCAACTGTGGTTCTAGGAACATTAAATTTACAAAACATATAGCGCATGCTCATCAGGAGCCCGGCGCTACATATACTTTTGTCCATTGCCTGAAAAGTCAGAACGAGGGCCTCTGCCCCTTTATTCCTCTCCTCTTCTGAGTTAAACATTATACGGATGTGGCCTTAGGAGCGTTGTTTCAATCATTTACAATTTTGGGTACAGTGTTGCATGACCGCGCAATTCTTATTGAAAGTGCGAGAGCGCTGAAAGCTGAAAATTGGCCTGGGAAGGAAAAGGGCGAAAGTGCCCGGTTAATGAAGTGGTTAATAAAAAAGGCTGCTATGGCCAATTTAACTCCAATTTTGTGTGGTGTGGTCACTACGGGAAGGGAGGGGGTTTTCGGTATAGCAGTTAATAAGACATATTTAATACCAGAGTCAAGGGCAATTTTGGCCCATATTGTTCTGTGGCCGGATTAGTAAAAATAGAGATCTGATTGGGTAACATTGCAGATGGTATTTTGCACTCCTTTAAAGCACCAGCCTAGTTGGGTTCTATCATTCTATATTTTAACCCTTTCATGCCTAAGCCTTTTTATGACATTTGGTGTTTACAAGTTAAAATCCCTATTTTTTGCGAGAAAATTACTTAGAACCCCCAAACATTATATATATATTTTTTAGCAGAGAATCTAGAGAATAAAATGGCGGTGGTTGCAATATTTTATGTCACACGATATTTGTGCGGCGGTGTTTTAAACGCTACTTTTTTGGAAAAGGGACACTTTCATGAATTAAAAAAAAACAAAAAAGTAAAGTTATCCCAAGTTTTTTGTATAATGTGAAAGATGATGTTACGCCGAGTAAATCGATACCAAACATGTCACGCTTTATAATTGCACGCACTCGTGGAATGGCGACAAACTTTGGTACCTAAAATCTCCATAGGCGACGCTTTAATTTTTTTAACGGTTACCAGGTTAGAGTTACAGAGGAGTTCTAATGCTAGAATTATTGCTCTCGCTCTGACGATCGCGGCGATACCTCACATGTGTGATTTGAACACTGTTTACATTCCGTATGCGTTTTCTTTGCTGTGTAAGCTCGCGGTGACGGGAGCGCTTTGACATTTTTTTTTTTCTTATTTTTTTTTTATATTATTAAATTGTGTTTTTTTTTAAATAAAAATAAATGTGATCACTTTTAATGCTGTCACAAGGAATGTAAACATCCCTTGTGACAGTAATAGGTGGTGACAGGTACTCTTTATGGAGGGGTCGGGGGGGGTCTAAAAGACCTCCAATCCCTCCTTTACACTTCAATGTATTCAGATCACCGAAAACGGTGTATCTGAATACTGTATATTTTTTTAAATCCGGCGCCATTGGCAGCCGAGTAAACAGGAAGTGACGTCATGACGTCGCTTCCGTGTTTACATCCAGAAGACTGGAATGAAGCCGTTTCCGGCTTCATTCCAGTCTGTCACTAGCCGCCGGAAGCGGCGGATGTTCGATCGGGTCTTTCCGATGGAACGGGAGGCCCGGGAAGAGCGGCGTGAGGCGTCGGGAGGGGGGACGTCCCCTCCCGCTCCTCCGGTATAACAGCCGATCAGCTTTTATCCGCATCGGTTTATATACCTGGATAGCCAATTGCCCGCTCTAAACAACGGTACCGTGCGGGCATCATCCCGGTATAACCCCCGAAAGCCGAGTACGCATATCTGCGTACGCTCTGCGGATAACATACTGTAACGGCGTGGCCAGCATCACTTTCTTCATCGAAGGCTCATTTCCATTAGCTTGTTTGTTGTTTTGCTCAACACTGGTCAGCAGTATTTACCCCCCCCCCCCCCCCCCCCCCCCCCCCCCAGCTACTTAAAAAGCTGCACGAGTCTTGCTTTCCTCCTATGCCGAGCCCCATGGGATAGATAATTTGTCTTTTAAATAAGCTTAATTACCGCACCTGAGCCCACTTCCAGCCTCTCACTCCATTCCTCCAGAGAGTGGAACCTCCATCTCCGAACTTTCAATGTAATCACCTCTCATCATCGGAGTACAGGGGGGGGGGGGGGGGGGGGGGGGTTGGGGGGGGGGGGGGGGGGGGCCGGGGGGGGGGGGGGGGGGGTTTAGCTTGGAGACATTTTTTCTTAGTAAGCATGTTGTGCGTTTTCTCAACTATAATTTGGATGGCTCATAATTTGTTTGGAACATCTCAAATTACTGATATTATACTACTTAGTGCAAAAATTGATTATGCAAACAAATATCTGCTTTATAATAAAAAGGGTCAGTGAAGATGAGAAAGATGCAAAAGTGATGGAAAAAAAGTCCACCATCCCCCCCATAAATTTCTATCTATGTCTCTATTGGTTTGTCAATAGGGTATTGCCTCAACTGAGAGTTTTTTAAGATACTGTAGGGGTGGGTTGGTTGATGGACATGTGCACTGCCGAAAAATTCATTTGTTTTTGTTTCATTCGTTTTTTTTTTTTGTTTTTTTTCATAAATTCCTAAAGTCGAAAATTTGTAAATTCGTAAATTCGAAAATCCCAAAATAAGAAAGAAAATCAGAAAAATTTGAAATAATAACTATTAAATTATAGGTATTCTATATTCTCTAATATTCTAACTCCCAGCACTATGTGGATATAAATACAGCTCATCTGTAATAAGCTTGAAAAAGGAGCGCGCATTCCTCCCACCACCAGGGTGCGCCAGCTCGGAAATGCGTTGCGATCACGCCTGTGACGTCATCCCGCTCCAACGCTGCAGTCCAGGGAGCGATCCAAGCCTCCTTTTCAGCTCTCCACCATCTTACCATCTTCCTGCTGGCCGGGAGAGCCCTCAGAGCGGCCCTTTGACCAGCGTGTTTGGATGTCATGTAGAGCGTTTACCCAAAGATATACCCGTCCATGTTAACTTTGATGTAAGTTACTAAGTGATTTCTTTTAAATACACAATAATGCTGCGTACACACGCTTGGAATTTCTGACAACAAATGTTCAATGTGAGCTCGTTGTCGGAAATTCCAACCGTGTGTAGGCTCCATCAGACATTTGTTGTCGGAATTTCACCAAAAAAGTGTCAAAAATTGTAAAAATTACAGGAGACGGTCTTTGACAATTCCTTTATTAAAATCTTCTTTCTTCTTTCTTCATCCTTCGGTTTCTTCATCTTCTCCTTCCGTCATCTTCTTCCATCTTCTTCTTCCATCTTCTTCTTCCTCCGATCCGCTTCTTCTTGCTCTGGTCTTCTCGTCCTTCTCGTCCGGCATCTTCTTCCATGGCGTCGGCATCTGTTCTTCTGTCGGGCCGCTCCTCGTAATGGGAGGCTCCCACTGTGTGAGGCTTCGCTGCGTCTGACAGGTCTTTTATGACGGAGGGTACCTGGTGACCCCAGCCCCCTCTGATGTCATGGGGAAAGCCATAGGGAATTCCCCATGACGTCCCCATGCCTCAGAGGGGGGGGGGTCACCAGGTGCCCTCCATTATAAAAGACCTGTCAGACGCAGCGAAGCCTCACACAGCGGGAGCCTCCCATTGCGAGGAGTGGCCCAAGAAGAGACACCGACGCCAACGCCGACGCCATGGAAGAAGATGCCGGACGAGAAGGACGAGAAGACGGATCGGAGGAAGAAGAAGATGGAAGAAGATGCCGGAAGGAGAAGATGAAGAAACCGAAGGATGAAGAAAGGAAGAAGGAAGATTTTAATAAAGGAATTGTCAAAGACCGTCTCCTGTCATTTTTACAATTTTTGACACTTTTTTGGTGAAATGGTAGGGGTACTTTTGGTGAAATGGTAGGGGTACCTTACCATTACACACAGGGGGGGGGGCGGGATCTGGGGGTCCTCTTGTTAAAGGGGGCTTCCAGATTCCGATAAGCCCCCCGCCCGCAGACCCCCACAACCACCGGCCAGGGTTGTGGGGAAGAGGCCCTTGTCCTCATCAACATGGGGACAAGGTGCTTTGGGGGTCTCAGACCCCCAAAGCACCCTCCCAATGTTGAGGGCATGTGGCCTGGTACGGCCTGCCAGGTTGCATGCTCGGATAAGGGTCTGGTATGGATTTTGAGGGGGACCCTACGCCATTTTTTTTTTTTTTTTTTGGCTGGGGTCCTGGTTATTGAATTTGGGGGGACCAATCTTTTGGGGGGGACCAATCTTTTTTCCTGCAAAAATTACACTTTTTGCAGGGACAGTTCTAAGCACAGGAAACCTGCCCCCCTTCACAGGCCACCTATAGACACCCCCCAGATGTGATACTGCAATGCTGTACTAACAGCACGCACACACTCTCTGACCATGGGGTAAGCCCTAGGGTCCTTCTAAGCAGTTAACTATCTTATCAAGGGAATCCTTGTCTTCTGCCAGGAGGTGCAGCATATCCATTCTTGCTTCCCCCCCCCCGTAAAGCATTAATGGGCAGTTCTGCCTGCAGGATCTCCTATGAACTAAACTTTTCCATCCTGCAAAGGAAAATCTGCCCATAAAAATGTATTTAATTTGTTTGGCATTAAATCATATTGGGACGTCTTAATTTAATCATCAGGGTCGGCTCTGGTCTGGACGGGGAGTTTGGTATATTTCCGTAAGAGCAATTCTGGAATCAGTTAATGTTAATGGTTGTGACAGGTCAATTAATTTGTTAAATGTATCTCAGTAGACACTTCATTACATTATGTTGGCATCAGGTTTAAGTTATCGCGATGTGACTGATAATAAATCGGGGGCCTCTGGAGAGCATCTTTACGGAGACTCGGTGGTAAGATAAAATGATTTATGTCAAAGAGTAGTCAGGCCCGGATTTACTCCCTTTGCCGCCCCAAGGCCGGGTCCTTCAATGCCGATCCGCAAGCCCCCCCCCCCCCCCCCCCACCATTCTCGTCCTTTTTTGATGACTGCTACAATAGATCACATTTGCGCAATTGTCAGTTAAATCGACGCAGTGCCGTATCGCAAAAAAAAATGATTGAAGTGCAATATTTCTATTATTACATTGTTATATAAAATACAATAGTTCAACTCACCATAAGCAGAATCTGTCGGAGCCTGAGCATGTCACTTGCCAACGTCACTTGCCACATGTTGCAGATTGTCACTTGCCACGTCACTTGTCAGCAGATGCAGGGTGTCACTTGCCACGTCAATGGCCACGTCACTTGTCAGCGGATGCAGGGTGTCACTTGCCACGTCACTTGTCAGCGGATGCAGGGTGTCACTTGTCAGCGGATGCAGGGTGTCACTTGTCAGCGAATGCAGGGTGTCACTTGTCAGCGGATGCAGGGTGTCACTTGTCAGCGGATGCAGGGTGTCACTTGTCAGCGGATGCAGGGTGTCACTTGTCAGCGGATGCAGGGTGTCACTTGTCAGCGGATGCAGGGTGTCACTTGTCAGCGGATGCAGGGTGTCACTTGCCACGTCAATGGCCACGTCACTTGTCAGCGGATGCAGGGTGTCACTTGCCACGTCACTTGTCAGCGGATGCAGGGTGTCACTTGTCAGCGGATGCAGGGTGTCACTTGCCACGTCAATGGCCACGTCACTTGTCAGCGGATGCAGGGTGTCACTTGCCACGTCACTTGTCAGCGGATGCAGGGTGTCACTTGTCAGCGGATGCAGGGTGTCACTTGCCACGTCACTTTTCAGCGGATGCAGGGTGTCACTTGCCACGTCACTTGTCAGCGGATGCAGGGTGTCACTTGCCACGTCACATGTTGACGGAAAATCCGCCCGTGTGTGGGCTCCATCGGACTTTTTCCATCGGAATTTCCGACAGAAAAAATTTGAGATACTGCTCTCAAATTTTCCGACAATGAAATCCGATCAGACTTGTTCCGATCGTGTGTAGAGAATTGCTCTACACACGCATAGAACATGAGCATGCGTATTCTGGTATTGTTGGAGGGTGGATCCTCATATGCCGGTATTGTTGGAGGGTGGATCCCCATATGCCGGTATTGTTGGAGGGTGGATCCCCATATGCCGGTATTGTTGGAGGGTGGATCCTCATATGCCGGTATTGTTGGAGGGTGGATCCCCATATGCCGGTATTGTTGGAGGGTGGATCCCCATATGCCGGTATTGTTGGAGGGTGGATCCCCATATGCCGGTATTGTTGGAGGGTGGATCCTCATATGCTGGTATTGTTGGAGGGTGGATCCTCATATGCCGGTATTGTTGGAGGGTGGATCCTCATATATGCTGGTATTGTTGGAGGGTGGATCCCCATATTCTGGTATTGTTGGAGGGTGGATCCCCATATGCCGGTATTGTTGGAGGGTGGATCCTCATATGCCGGTATTGTTGGAGGGTGGATCCCCATATGCCGGTATTGTTGGAGGGTGGATTCTCATATGCCGGTATTGTTGGAGGGTGGATTCTCATATGCCGATATTGTTGGAGGGTGGATCCCCATATGCCGGTATTGTTGGAGGGTGGATCCTCATATGCCGGTATTGTTGGAGGGTGGATCCCCATATGCTGGTATTGTTGGAGGGTGGATCCTCATATGCCGGTATTGTTGGAGGGTGGATCCTCATATGCCGGTATTGTTGGAGGGTGGATCATCATATGCCGGTATTGTTGGAGGGTGGATCCTCATATGCCGGTATTGTTGGAGGGTGGATCCCCATATGCCGGTATTGTTGGAGGGTGGATCTTCATATGCCAGTATTGTTGGAGGGTGGATCCTCATATGCCGGTATTGGAGGGTGGATCCCCATATGCTGGTATTGATGGAGGGTGGATCCTCATATGCCGGTATTGTTGGAGGGGGGATCCTCATATGCCGGTATTGTTGGAGGGTGGATCCCCATATGCCGGTATTGTTGGAGGGTGGATCCTCATATGCCGGTATTGTTGGAGGCTGGATCCTCATATGCCGGTATTGTTGGAGGGGGGATCCTCATATGCCGGTATTGTTGGAGGGTGGATCCTCATATGCCGGTATTGTTGGAGGGGGGATCCTCATATGCCGGTATTGTTGGAGGGTGGATCCCCATATGCCGGTATTGTTGGAGGGGGGATCCTCATATGCTGGTATTGTTGGAGGGTGGATCCTCATATGCCGGTATTGTTGGAGGGTGGATCCCCATATGCCGGTATTTGCCGGTATTGGCAATTGTCAGGAACAGGATACACAATGCAACATATACAAGACATTACAAAAAAATGACAAAAAAGTGTACCAAAACAAACACAAAAACAAAACAATACAAAAAAACAGGTGGCACTGGAGCTCTCCTGGAGGTAGGTGACCCCCAAAAACTGGACGCATTTCCAGTTCCCCAGGTAGAAGAACCTTCGTCAGGAGCAGAGAGTGATTGAGTTTCTAGTACAACTATTGCTCACGGTGGAGTAGACACTCAATATGAGATGGAAATCAAGGGAGAGACATGCAGCTCCCAGGTATGATAGCAATCGCAATGTTGGATCTTGGGTATTTAGTTGGTGGGTATGATGATGTGTTTGTTTCTGTCGTATGTTTCCTAATGGCATTGGTCATTTCAGGTGAACACCATTTCTGCTTTTTGGGTGCCTTCTTTGATGCCTGTGAACATGTAGAGGAAAGAGAATTCAATGAGGAATCAGAGCCTCTTATGCCGCGTACACACGTGCAGACTTTTGCCGGCGGACTTAGTCCAGCGGACAATCCCGCCGGACTTTCCAGCTTGGTCCGCTGGACTTTCCGAGCGTGTGGACTTGCCCACACACGCACGGACTTCTCCGGCGGATAATCCGCCGGCCAAAGTCCGCGGGACTTTTGAAAATGAACGGACTTGCCCACACACGGAGCAGTCCGTTCATTTCGAACGTAACTTCAGGTACGTAGCTAGCGTAGGCAGTGCCGGCGCGCTAGCTCCGTGACCTGGCATGGATTTAAAGGGAATCCCCACGCCGAAAAACGACGAACGAGCGCCCCCCCCCCTCCTGAGCCGTACCAGGCCGCGTGCCCTCAACATGGGGGTGCCCTGGGGAAAGGGGGGCCGTGCGCCCCCCCCCCACCCCAAAGCACCTTGTCCCCATGTTGATGAGGACAAGGGCCTCTTCCCGACAACCCTAGCCGTTGGTTGTCGGGGTCTGCGGGCGGGGGCTTATCGGAATCTGGGAGCCCCCTTTAATAAGGGGGCCCCCAGATACCGGCCCCCCACCCTATGTGAATGAGTATGGGGTACGATGTACCCCTACCCATTCACCTAAGGTGTAAAATGTAAAGTACAAAAACACACACACTTTTGAAAAAATATTTTATTGCACTGCTCCGGGGGTCTTCTTCCGTCTTGGGGGTCTTCTCGCCGGACTCCTCCGCTCTCTTCTGCTCTTTTACCTAGCTCTTTCACGAGCGGAGGAGTCCGGCTACCTTCTTCGTCGTCGCCGCCGTCGTCTGGGGGTCTCGATCCGCCTTCGGGGGTCTTCCGGGGGTCTCTTCTGTTCTTGCGGTGGTCGTCGTCTTCCGCGCCGCCGGCGCCTTCTTCTTTTTCTTGTTCTTCTTCTTGTTCTTCTTCTTGTTCCGATGTTGACACGTCGCTCCCTCTGCCCGGAGGATGCTGGGACTGTGACATCACAAGGGGGCGGGGTCACCATGTGACATGAGCATGTGACCCTGTCCCCATGTCCCTATATAAGTCCCAGCGCAGCGCGGCACAGGCATTCCGGGCAGAGAGAGTGTCGGGTCAACATCGGAAGAAGAAGAACAAGAAGAAGGACAAGAAGAAGAAGGCGGCGCCAGCGGCGCGGAAGACGACAACCGCCGCAAGAACAGAAGAGACCCCCGGAAGACCCCGGAAGACCCCCGAAGGCGGATCGAGACCCCCAGGTGACGACGAAGAAGGTAGCCGGACTCCTCCGCTCGTGAAAGAGCAGAAGAGAGCGGAGGAGTCCGGCGAGAAGACCCCCAAGACGGAAGAAGACCCCCGGAGCAGTGCAATAAACTATTTTTTCAAAAGTGTGTGTGTTTTTGTACTTTACATTTTACACCTTAGGTGAATGGGTAGGGGTACATCGTACCCCATACTCATTCACATAGGGTGGGGGGCTGGTATCTGGGGGCCCCCTTATTAAAGGGGGCTCCCAGATTCCGATAAGTCCCCGCCCGCAGACCCCGACAACCAACGGCCAGGGTTGTCGGGAAGAGGCCCTTGTCCTCATCAACATGGGGACAAGGTGCTTTGGGTTGGGGGGGCCGCACGGCCCCCCTTTCCCGAGGGCACCCCCCATGTTGAGGGCACGCGGCCTGGTACGGCTCAGGAGGGGGGGGCGCTTGTTCGTCCCCACCCCTTTCCTGGCCTGCCAGGCTGCGTGCTCGGATGAGGGTCTGACTTGGATTTTTAGGCGTGGGGAGTCCCTTTAAATCCATGCCAGCTTACGGAGCTAGCGCGGCGGCATTTACTGCCTACGCTAGCTACGTAACCTTAAGTCACGTGCTAAATGAACGGACTTGCCGATGAGCGGCAAGTCCGTTCATTTCAAAAGTCCCGCGGACTTGCCTACTAACGGCGGGATTGTCCGCCGGACTGCCAAGTCCAGCGGATAATTTTAAAACCAAACTTAAAACTTTGGTCCGCCGGACTTTGGCGCCAAAAATTCCGCCGACGCCCACACACGAGGGGATTATCCGCTGGACTTCAGTCCAGAGGATAATCACCCGAGATAGTCCCTTCGTGTGTACGCGGCCTTATAGTATCTTTATGTGTATTTCTAGTTCTACTGTTGGCACCTTTTTTGGCGCTTTGTGATGTAGTGATGTTTCTTTAAAGGGCTCAAACTTCACATAAATTACTTCAATTTCTTTTTCGAGACAGAGTATTCTTTTCTGGTATTCTTCAATAAGTAGACGCATCATTGTTTTTGTGCATTGTTGGAGATTATTCTCCCATCTTTTTTTAAACATAGTGTCTAGGTTGTCTAGGGTGGGAAAGATCTGCACCCTTAGGCCTAGAGGGTTAATATCGTCTTGTATATTATGTTCGAAATTGTCTACCTCCTTTGACTCTTTCTGTCCATGTTCTCTATATTGGGCCCATAAGGGCATCAAATTCTTTCCCCCTAAACATGTTGGATAAAGCTAAAGACTGTTGGTAAAAAATTCCCTAAATACCCTGTTTCCCCGAAAATAAGACCTAGCGTGATTGTCGGTGATGGCTGCAATATAAGCCCTACATCCCAAATAAGCCCTACCATGTTTCCCCGAAAATAAGCCCTACTCTGAAAACAAGACCTACAAGGACTTTAAATAGGGCTTATTTGGGGGGGTAGGGCTTATATTGCAGCCATCACCGGCAATCACGCTAGGTCTTATTTTCGGGGAAACAGGGTATGAACGATCCCTGTGTGTCTCAATAGCATATGAGCGACAGAAACGAAGGATGGATAGTAAAAGGGACAACTTTTGTATATGCAACATTCAAAATAAATAAATAAAAATGGTGCACATTAATTATACGTGGTTACAATAAATTGCATTGTGTATCCTGTTGTCCAGTAGAAGGCAAGTCAAACTCAAATCATTATTGAGAAAAAATCAGAGTGGAGTGAGATGAAAAAAGGGGGAAAAAAAAGGGGGAAAAAAAAAAGGGGGGAAAAAAAAGGGGGGGGGGGGGGGAAACAACACTACGACGAGCCCAGAAAATGAAGTTCAATGCCTCTGAGCATGGGTAGGAATTTTGCGCGTCGGAATTGCTACAGACGATCGGAATTGCTACAGACGATCAGAACTTTTTCCGTCTGAAAAATAACCTGCTCTCAATCTTTTGCTGGCAGAAATTCCGCCAGCAAAAGTCCGATGGAGCCTACACACAAGGTCGGAATTTCCGACCAAAAGCTCTCATCGGACTTTTGCTGGTGGGATTTCCGATCGTGTGTACGGGGATTAAGCCTTCACAGGTGTTGAAGGAGGGTCTGAAGCTCTCAGTGTCCCGTCCTTCTCTCAGGGGTCCTGGCGGCTCCCTGGAGACACAGAATGTGAGTATTTTTGGTTTGACCAATGATATGAGGTCTCATTTACATGCGCCACCCTCCCCATGATGTCAACATTTTAAAGGGAAAGGTAGAAAGTGGGAGTTTAAAGGTGCGTATTAATCAATTCGAAAGCAAACAATTCAGATTTATAAATTGTATTTATTAGACATCATTAAAATTGTAAATATTAAAACCAACATGAATAATTCACACGGTCGTAGAACAAACGTTTTTCAACTCTACATGTTTCACCACATTCATGGCTTCCTTTAGGAGCTTCCACAAGACTTTATGTACAATATCACTCAATTTAGACACAACTCCAGAGGACTAGCGAGACCCCCCACACAGACAGCCCAGCACAGTATCAGTGCGTCATAGAGAGGGTGGACCCTTTAATTGAGCAGTTGGGAGGTCCCACAAACAATCTTGTCCTTGAAGAGGACTTGAAGCACAAGTTCTAGTTGGAGCTTTTCAATTTGTGGCAAGTTTCTAGCAAGAGCAAAGTTGCAGTGGTGAGTCTACAGCAAGAACTCTGCAGCATGTAAATTCAGCCACAGTGACCCCCTGTGGTGGGATGACTATTGCACAACATAACTGGACTAGAACTTGCAGCAAACTTGTAGATTGTTTGCAGAGAATGTTGATCTGAAGTCCTGCAATGCGGACTTGCTGCAAAAAAACTTGTCAAGCCCGGCAAGTCTGGCGATAGCTCAGCAAGTCATTTTAAAACTTGCAGCACAATTGCTTGTTATCTGGGAATAGACCCTCACCAGCAACAATGGACCCCCCACACACTAGCAACAATAGATCCACTCCAGCAACAATTGACCCACCACTAGCAACAATAGATCCACTCCAGCAACAATAGATATACCCCAGCAACAATAGATATACTCCAGCAACAATAGACTCCCCACTAGCAACAATAGAACCACCACCAACAACAATAGACCCACCACTAGCAACAATAGATCCACCCCAGCAACAATAAACCCACCACTAGCAGCAATAGATCCACCCCAGCAACAATAAACCCACCACTAGCAGCAATAGATCCATCCCAGCAACAATAGACCCACCACTAGCAACAATAGATCCACCACCAGCAACAATAGACTCCCCACTAGCAACAATAGAACCACCACCAACAACAATAGACCCACCACTAGCAACAATAGATCCACCCCAGCAACAATAAACCCACCACTAGCAGCAATAGATCCATCCCAGCAACAATAAACCCACCACTAGCAGCAATAGAACCACCACCAGCAACAATAGATTCACCCCGGCAACAATAGACCCACCATTAGCAACAGTAGACCCACCATTAGCAACAGTAGACCCACCATTAGCAACAATAGACCCACCACTAGCAACAATAGATCCACTCCAGCAACAATAGACCCACCCCTAGCAACAATAGAACCACCACCAGCAACAATAGACCCACCACTAGCAACAATAGAACCACCACTAGCAACAATAGATCCACCCCAGCAGCAATAGACTCCCCTCTAGCAACAATATAACCACCACCAGCAACAATAGATCCACCCCAGCAACAATAGACCCACCACTTGCAACAATAGATCCACCACCAGCAACAATAGACCCACCACTAGCAACAATAGACCCCCGCCAGCAAATCCAGTGCTGACATTTGTCCTGTGCACCCTGCCTTGTTATCTCCTGAAATGTAATTAGGAGGCATTTTAGGACGACAGAACCCCCCCCCCCCCCCCATGTTATGGTGAAGAAGAGAGGGGAAGGTGTTCTGTAGTTCTAACACACTTCTTTTGCTGGGTGACAATGACAATGATGCTCCCCCATTTATGTAGTAAAATGAGTGAGGGCTGTCCCCCTAGGACAGGAAGTGTGTTACTGGCAGGATCACCAGGTGACGATTAAAGGGTAAAAATACCTGAAAAACTTAAAACTAATGCAGCCACCACATCTAAGGACAGCTGGGCCACAATGACATCTTTGTTTTCAAGTTTAGACGCTTTCATTATTTTCATTTTCATCCAAGTTAAACCTGAACTCTGGAAATTTGCCATCTGTTACATTGTTTCCCTTCGCGGTTTTCCTCGTTTCCTTATTTATGATACAAATGATTTACACCAGGGGTCAAGTCCTGCGGAAAAAAGTGTGGGAACTCCAACCCGAGATCTCTACCCCACCAAAAAAAAAAAAAATAGGACATCGGGGCACATGGCACCTCAGAGCACGGGGCACATCAGGGCACGGGGCACCTCAGGGCACGGGGCACCTCAGGGCACGGGGCACATCAGGGCACGAGGCACATCAGGGCACGGGATACATCAGGGCACGAGGCACATCAGGGCACGGGGCACATCAGGGCACGAGGCACATCAGGGCACGGGGCACATCAGAGCACGGAGCACATCAGGGCACGAGGCACATCAGGGCACGGGGCACATGGCACATCAGGGCACGGGGCACATCAGGGCACAGGGCACATGGCACATCAGGGCACGTGGCACATCAGGGCACGGGGCACATCAGGGCACGGGGCACATCAGGGCACGAGGCACATCAGGGCACGAGGCACATCAGGGCACGGGGCACATCAGAGCACGGAGCACATCAGGGCACGAGGCACATCAGGGCACGGGGCACATGGCACATCAGGGCACGGGGCACATCAGGGCACAGGGCACATGGCACATCAGGGCACGAGGCACATCAGGGCACGGGGCACATCAGAGCACGGAGCACATCAGGGCACGAGGCACATCAGGGCACGGGGCACATGGCACATCAGGGCACGGGGCACATCAGGCCACAGGGCACATGGCACATCAGGGCTCGGGGCACATCTGGGAACATTATAGGGCACATAGAACATTATGGGGCAGATAGCACATCAGGGCACATTATGGGGCACATCAGGGAACATTATAGGGCACATAGCACATTATGGGGCAGATAGCACATCAGGGCACATTATGGGGCACATTGGGGCATCAGGGCACGGGGCACATCAGGGGGCACATTATAGGGCACATCTGGGGATCTTACTTGACAGCATGCAGAGTAGCGCAGGAAGCGTCTGTGTGTAATACGTTCTCTCTCATGTCAATCAGCGCTGCTCGCTCCCCGGCGGCCCCTCCTCTCTTCTCATCTATCCCAGATGATGTCTCAAGCCAATGGGGATTGACGAGAAGAGAGGAGGGGCCGCCGGGGAGCGAGCAGCGCTGATTGACATGAGAGAGAACGTATTACACACAGACGCTTCCTGAGCTACTCTGCATGCATCTCATTCCGCTCTGGCGGATCTCGTCCTGCAAAGGGAATGGCGTTCCTGCTGTAAAAAAAGTGCAGGGACGCCGTTCCCACGCGTTCCCCCTGGACTCGAGCCCTGATTTACACCCTGGAAAATGAATGCTCTCCGTGTGATCCTCTCAGCGGGGGTTGGGAATCTAATCAGTAGAAAATTATAGAAAATAATTACAATATTTAGGGAAGTGACATGGAAATGGCGGGAAAGTGTTATCTATATGCAAATCGTTTGCGGTTCTGTTTATCCAATCGGGCGGGCCCATTCGTCTTCCTTCCCGCGATCTGCGGCTCGCCATGCTGGGGTCTGTTCTTGAAGGATTTCTCCAACGTGCCTTCCAGTAATTTCCCCCATTTGTCTTCATGTACTTTCTAACACCGGACATTTTTCTATATAATTCTTGGCCTGTGGACTCGGAGTACGAGATAATTGTCCGCATTGCCGCGCTTTCCTCGCCCTCGGTTAAAGCGTTGTTACAATGAGGAAATTGTATTTTTAGCTTTTTATATACTTTAGATCTGATGTAAAATGTAGTTTTCAGCCACGTGCATTAACCCCTTCACACCTAAAGCCCCATACACACGGTCGGATTTTCCGATGAGACAATGTTGTCGGAAATTCCGACCGTGTGTAGGCACCATCGGACAGTTTCCATCGGATTGTCCGACGGACAAAGTCCTATCTCCTGCTGGATAGATTTTTTGACAACAAAGTCCGATCACACCAAATCCGATCGTGTGTAGCGAATTCCGACGAACAAAGTGCTACGCATGCTCAGATCACATTACAAGACCAAAGCTATTGGCTACTAGCCTCTACGTAGTCCCGTCGTAGGCAACAAACGTCACCACGTTCAGAATGATCGGATTTTCCGACAACTTTGTCCGACCGTGTGTACGCAACACCAACATCGGACAAAGTACGACGGACATGATCCGACGGACCTGGTCCTCGGATAATCCGAGCGTGTGTATGGGGCTTAAGAGTGACTTTTGGAGGCAACTTGGAAACGACTTGATTATTAATAACAACACGACTTGGGGGCGACTTACAACGCGACTTTGGCCGTGGCCAATCACAGAATTATCAGCTCTCGAGGGGGAAATCCACGTCAAATTTAAAATTAAAAAAAAGGCATGGGTTCCCCTCCAAGAGCATACCAGGACCTTAGGTCTGGTATGGATTTTAAGGGGAACCCCCTACGCCAAAAAAATGGCATGGGGGTCCCCCCAAAATCCATTCCAGACCCTTATCCAAGCACTCAGCCCGGCCGGTCAGGAAAGGGGGTGGGAACGAGCGAGCGCCCCCCCCTCCTGGACCGTACCAGGCCGCAGGACCTCAACATGGGGGGGTGGGTGCTTTAGGGAAGGGGGGCGCCCTGCGGCCCCCCGCCCCAAAGCACATTGTCCCCATGTTGATGAGGACAAGGGCCTCTTCCCGACAACCCTGGCCGCTGGTTGTCGGGGTCTGCGGGCAGGGGGCTTATCCTAATCTGGGAGCCCCCTTTAATAAGGGGGCCCCCAGATCCCTGGCCCCCCACCCTATGTGAATGAGTATGGGGTACATCGTACACCTACCCATTCACCTGAGGGAAAAAAAGTGTCAATAAAAAAACACACTAGACAGGTTTTTAAAGTAATTTATTAGGCAGCTCAGAGGGTCTTCTTC
This sequence comes from Lithobates sylvaticus, assembly GCA_028564925.1. Taxonomy (NCBI): domain Eukaryota; kingdom Metazoa; phylum Chordata; class Amphibia; order Anura; family Ranidae; genus Lithobates; species Lithobates sylvaticus. The sequence continues at coordinate 213,108,355 of CM053035.1, read as the reverse complement.
CGACTCTTTTGCGCTCTCCGGCCTCTTCTCTCGCTCTCCAGTTCTTCTCCGCTCTCTCCAGCCTCTTCTCCCGCTCCCTGGTTCTTCTCCGCTCTCTCCAGCCATTTCTCCTGCTCTCCGGTTCTTCTCCGCTCTCTCCAGCCTCTTCTCTCGCTCTCCAGTTCTTCTCCGCTCTCTCCAGCCTCTTCTCTCGCTCTCCAGTTCTTCTCCGCTCTCTCCAGCCTCTTCTCTCGCTCTCCAGTTCTTCTCCGCTCTCTCCAGCCATTTCTCCTGCTCTCCGGTTCTTCTCCGCTCTCTCCAGCCTCTTCTCCAGCTCTCCGGTTCTTCTCCCGCTCTCTCCAGCCTCTTTTCCCACTCTCCGGTTCTTCTCCGCTCTCTCCAGCCTCTTCTCCCACTCTCCGGTTCTTCTCCGCTCTCTCCAGCCTCTTCTCCCGCTCTCCAGTTCTTCTCCGCTCTCTCCAGCCTCTTCTCCCGCTCTTCGGTTCTTCTCCGCTCTCTCCAGCCTCTTCTCCTGCTCTCTGGTTCTTATCCGCTCTCTCCAGCCTCTTCTCCCGCTCTCCGGTTCTTCTCCGCTCTCTCCGGCCTCTTCTCCTGCTCTCCGGTTCTTCTCCGCTCTCTCCAGCCTCTTCTCCCGCTCTCCGGTTCTTCTCCGCTCTCTCCAGCCTCTTCTTTAGCTCTCCGGTTCTTCTCCCGCTCTCTCCAGCCTCTTTTCCCACTCTCCGGTTCTTCTCCGCTCTCTCCAGCCTCTTCTCCCGCTCTCCGGTTCTTCTCCGCTCTCTCCAGCCTCTTCTCCCGCTCTCCAGTTCTTCTCCGCTCTCTCCGGCCTCTTCTCCTGCTCTCCGGTTCTTCTCCGCTCTCTCCAGCCTCTTCTCCTGCTCTCCGGTTCTTATCCGCTCTCTCCGGCCTCTTCTCCTGCTCTCTCCGGCCTCTTCTCCTGCTCTCCGGTTCTTCTGCCAGGCTCCTCCGCTATCTTCTTCCAGCTCTTTTACTAGCATTGGCCCGGGCTTCTCGGTCCTTCTTGCCTCTTCTCTCTTCTTCCGATGTTGACACAACGCTCTCTCCTGCTGAAATGACCTACAAAAGGCCGCGCTTGTACCCACACCAGAAAAGTGGGGGGGAGGCAGGGGCCGATCACCGGGCCAAATCTACCCCAAGTCACTGTAAAGGTTAATAATATATTAAAATAAGTATTATTGTTAATAACAATATAACAATAAAATTAACAATAATACTTCCCCCATGGGGAAACCTTTTCCATAAATGTATTTAATCACATAGGTGACAGGTCCTCTTTATGGAGACCTCAGAGATTCATTAGACCCCCAATGTCTCCCCTGACCTCCTTTTACTCAAAAATGTATAAATGTAAAATAATTACGAAGAACATTTTTATAAAAACTGTTAAAGTGAAATTTATTTCACAATTTATCAGCTTATAATATATATATATATTAAATCTTTAGCAGGGAATGTATTAGGACAAAGAACTACCGTATTTATTGGCGTATAACACGCACCGGCGTATAACACGCACCCCAAGTTTAGGAGGGAATATTAAGGAAAAAAAACTTTAAGGAGGGAAGTTTAAGGAAAAAAAACTTACATTTAAATGCCCATCATTGCAGCCTTGTCCAGTGCATTTGCAGCCTTGCCCAGTGCAGCCTTGCCCAGTGCTGTTGAAGCCTTGCCCAGTACAGCCTTGCCCAGTGCAGCCTTGCCCAGTGCTGTTGAAGCCTTGCCCAGTGCAGCCTTGCCCAGTGCCTTTGCAGGCTTGCCCAGTACATTTGCAGCGTTGCCCTGTATATTTGGAGCATTTCCCATTTAAATTTGGCACCGAGTGGGAGGACGAGTGTCGTGTGACATTACGAAAGCCGCGTGTATTTTCGGCTATTTTCGGCTCCTCTCGCAGTTCCGCCCACCTCCACTGATTGCGAGAGGAGCCGAGCGCTGACAACATACAGGAATCCGAGTTCGGCTAGTCTCGGCTCTGCTCGCAGACAGGGGCGGGACTGCGAGAGGAGCCGAAAATAGCCGAACTTGGATTTCTTTATGTTGTCGGCGCTCGGCTCCTCTCGCAATCAGTGGAGGTGGGCGGAACTGCGAGAGGAGCCGAAAATAGCCGAAAATAGCCGAAAATACACGCGGCTTTCGGAATATCGGCTCCGCTCGCTCCCAGAAGAAAAAATCAGCGGGAGATCGGCGGGTATCGGCGTATAACACGCACCCACGATTTCCCCCTGATTTTAAGGGGAAAAAAGTGCGTGTTATACGCCGATAAATACGGTAACTGAAAGAGAGATTTAATTTCTTTAAAAAAAAGTGTTAACTTTCTAGATAGGGAAGTTAGTCAGAGCGTTATGGACAAGTTAACCGATGCTTTGAGACACTGCAAAATTTGGCCTGGGCATCTAGGAATCGGCGACCCCCGATCACAAAGGGGTTAATAAATAATTACCATTTAACAGCCGCTCCTCAGTCCAGTGATAATTCATTACCATCAGATATTGGTCCATCTCTGTGATTAGCGAATCTCACACCAAAATCCTGGATGATCTGCTCTGGGGCTGCTGGAAGTCACCGAAGCCATTAATTTCTTAATTTTGTTACTGCCCGCACCCATACATCATACTCACATCCTATATAGTTCAGACGTGTGACTCTGATAGAATAGCCGCTCGTGCCCACTTCACAATTTTTCATTTTTTATGCCTCGTAATCTGGAAATAAATTGTAGAGAACTTTACTTTGCTTATTAAACTGAGGAAAATAAATGTTTTTTTTTTATATTTTTGGGGGATATTTATTATAGCAAAAAGTTAGGCATTTTTTTCAAAATTGTCGCTGTATTTTTGTTTATAGTGCAAAAAATTAAAACCGCAGGGGCGATCAAATACCACCAAAAGAAAGCTCTATTTGTGGGAAAAAAAGGACGCCAATTTTGTTTGGGAGCCACGTCGCACGACTGCGCAATTGTCAGTTAAAGCGATGCAGTGCCGAATCGCAAAAAGGGGCCTGGTCCTTTGGCTGCAAATTGGTCCGGGGCTTAAGTGGTTAAATAGGTTAAAGAAAAAAAGAGGGGGGGGGGGGGTAGAGTAATAACTGTTGTCTATAGTTATCTTTTTTCAGGTTAACCACTTCAGCCCCGGACCAATTTGCAGCTAAAGGACCAGGCCCCTTTTTGCAATTCGGCACTGCGTCGCTTTAACTAACAATTGTGCGGTCGTGCGACGTGGCTCCAAAACAAAATTGGCGTCCTTTTTTTCCCACAAATAGAGCTTTCTTTTGGTGGTATTTGATCGCCCCTGCGGTTTTTATTTTTTGTGCTATAAACAAAAATAGAGCCACAATTTTGAAAAAAATGCAATCTTTTTTTGCTTTTTGCTATAATAAATATCCCCAAAAAATATATAAAAAAACATTTTTTTTCCTCAGTTTAGGCCGATACGTATTCTTCTACATATTTTTGGTAAAAAAAATCGCAATTAGCGATTATTGATTAGTTTGCGCAAAAGTTATAGCGTTTACAAAATAGGGGATAGTTTTATAGCATTTTTATTAATATTTTTTTTTTTATTAGTAATGGCGGCGATCAGCGATTTTTATTGTGACTGCGACATTTTGGTGGACACATCGGACATTTTTGACACATTTTTGGGACTTTTTTCATTTATACAGCAATCACTGCTATTTAAATAGCACTGATTCCTATGTAAATGACAGTTGTAGTGAAGGGGTTAACCACTAGGGGGCGGGGAGGAGTCACTGTGACGTGTTGTGTTTTTTTTTTACAGTAGGGGGGCGTGGCTGTACGTCTGACGTCATTGATCGGCGTTCCCGATGACAGGGAACCGCCGATCACTGACAGTCAGTGTAGGAAGCGCGGGGAGAGGTTTGTTTACATAGACCTCTCCCCGTTCTTCAGCTCCGTAACCCGATCGCGGGACACCAGCGGCGATCGGGTCCGCTGGTCCCGCGACCGGGGTCACGGAGCTCCCGACCGGGTCGCGAGCGCGCCGCTAGCGGCGCGCGCGCGACCACGGGCAGGCACATGCACGATCACGTACCGGTACGTGATTCTGCCTGCCCGTGCCATTCTGCTGACGTATATATGCAGTGGCCGGTCGGGAAGTGGTTAAGTGAGTTCCTGAAAGTATATTTACATATAAAGCAGCTGTATGTAGATAGCTGTACATATAAATACAAACACCTAACAGAAGATAAAGTATAATATTCCATTGTTTTTTTTCTTTCTTTTGTATTCTATCAGTGGCCAGAATCGCCTAGCAATTCCTTTGCAATGACCAAAGCTCTCTATATCCAGAATGTATTGGATTCAATCCAAATGAATGTGTGTGTCTGAGTGATGTAATGGTTGTGTATGAACTGTCTATGTGTAAACAAAGATTTTCTTTTTAGGGGTCTCTACACACCATTGTTGGATGGCCATCAATAAGAAATGTGATCACATTAACCTTGCATGCTTTTATTTGTGTTTCCGTTTGTAATGAACTCAGTACTGGTACCAGTTTACATTTACCGTACTTAAAATCAGGGGAAAATCAGGGGTGCGTGTTATATGACGATCCCCCGCCGTTGTGAGGCTCCGGGCGGCTTTCAGCTGCCTTCGGCCCTTCTCAGCGGCTTTCTCGGCCCTTCTCGGCAACTTTCGGCCGTTCTCGCCCCCACCTTCGGCCTTCCTCGGCAGCTTTCGGCCTCTTTCGGTCGTGCTCCGCGGCCGAAAGCTGCCGAGAAAGGCCGAAGGCGCCCGAGAAGGGCCGTAGGCGGCGAGAACAGCCAATGACGCCAATTTTCAAACTGCAGTGACACTGATATGTCACTGCAGTTTAATTGCAGCCTGTGCAAGGCTGCAAATGACACTGAGGAGGCTGCAGATGGACGCTGCAAATGACACTAAGAAGGCTGCAAATGACACTGAGGAGGCTGCAGATGGACGCTGCAAATGACACTAAGAAGGCTGCAAATGACACTGAGGAGGCTGCAGATGGACGCTGCAAATGACACTAAGAAGGCTGCAAATGACACTGAGGAGGCTGCAGATGGACGCTGCAAATGACACTAAGAAGGCTGCAAATGACACTGAGGAGGCTGCAGATGGACGCTGCAAATGACACTAAGAAGGCTGCAAATGACACTGAGGAGGCTGCAGATGGATGCTGCAAATGACACTGAGGAGGCTGCAGATGGATGCTGCAAATGACACTGAGAAGGCTGCAAGGCTGCAAATAACACTGAGAAGCATGCAGATGGACGCTGTGCAAGGCTGCATTGATGGGCATTTAAATGTAAGTTTTTTTCCTTTAAAAAGGTTTTTTCCTTAAAATTTCCTCCTAAACTTGGGGTGCGTGCTATACGCCGGCGCGTGTTATACGCCGATAAATACGGTATACCTTTTTTTTTTTTTTTTTTTTTTAAAAGTTTAAATTTATTCTCAAATAAATAACCTTTGCACAGATATGAGATCTCGATCCCTATGACTCTGAGAAACTGTAGGGATTTTGTTTATTTTTTTTGTTTTTTTTCCTTTCCTGGGGCTTGGAGTGAAGCTCCATTCACTCTGACATTGGGAAAGTAAATGGTAATACATTATTTTGCATCTTATGGATTCAGTATGTGTTGTGTTTGGTTTTTCCTTCCAAATTGACTCATGTCCTATTAATATGTGTAAAGGTTATATGTCTACATGTTGTCTTCTTAGACTTTAAGTACTTACAAACCCTCACGTCCAGGGCTGGTGCAAAGATTTTTAACACCCTAGGCAAAACCTAATTTAGCCGCCCCCCCTCCCCATTGGCTTCACCCCTGACTCCACCCCCTTTGCCCTGCCCATGTATAACCCACCTTTTTAATAAAGTGCCCATCAAATGCAGCCCACCAGCGCCCATCTAATGCAGCCTCACCAGCGCCCATCTAATGCAGCCTCACCAGCGCCCATCTAATGCAGCCTCACCAGCGCCCATCTAATGCAGCCTCACCAGCGCCCATCTAATGCAGCCTCACCAGCGCCCCTCAATTCAGCCTACCAGCGCCCCTCAATTCAGCCTACCAGCCCCCCTCAATTCAGCCTACCAGCGCCCCTCAATGCAGCCTCACCAGTGTCCATCAATGCAGCCTCACCAGCGCCCATCAAATGCAGCCTCACCAGCGCCCATCAAATGCAGCCTCACCAGCGCCCCTCAATTCAGCCTACCAGCGCCCCTCAATTCAGCCTACAGGCACCCCTCAATTCAGCCTACCAGCCCCCCTCAATTCAGCCTACCAGCCCCCCTCAATTCAGCCTACCAGCCCCCCTCAATGCAGCCTCACCAGCGTCCATCAATGCAGCCTCACCAGCGCCCATCAAATGCAGCCTCACCAGCCCCCTCAATTCAGCCTACCAGCGCCGCTCAATGCAGCCTCACCAGTGCCCATCAAATGCAGCCTCACCAGCCCCCCTCAATTCAGCCTACCAGCGCCCCTCAATTCAGCCTACAGGCACCCCTCAATTCAGCCTACCAGCGCCCATCAATACAGCCTCACCAGCGCCCATCAACAAATGTTTGCTTGCTTCCATTCATTCGGGAGTTGGGACACAGACACAGTCCTCCGCCACCGATGCGCCTCTGACACTATGTGCGAACGGAACAGCGGCTGCCTGCTGATGCTGAGACTTAGTTGCTTGCTGCAGAGAGAAGAGAGTAGGAACACCAGTGGCCGGGCGCCCTAGGCAGCAGTGCGCCCTAGGCGGCTGCCTAGTTTGCCTAGTGGTAGCACCGGCCCTGCTCAGGTCGCACGACCGCGCAATTGTCAGCTAATGCGACTCAGTGCCGAATCGCAAAAAAACGCTCTGGTCAGGAAGGGGGTAAAATCTTCCGTGGCTGAAGTGGTAATCATTAAACCATTTTGTCAACAAAACGGCTTTCTATTCAGTGTTGTAATGGAAGCCGGAGTGAATGGTGCCAGACTTACAGATGGGAGGGATAGGTGAGTTTATTGGAGGCTCTGCTAATGGATGGATGGTTTTTGTTCTATTATGTGAGCTAATTTTAGCTCTCTAGTAATGTAATTGTGTATTCTATAGATCCTTTGTATTATGAATTCTGATGGAAGTTGAGGCAGGAGACATTAGATATTAAACACTATCAGCAGGGTGCATTGTTTCTATTGCTATTAGTCAGATGGTAAGTCGCCGTCCTTCTATCCTTGGCCTGAAGCTAATTGTTAACTTTTATTAGCACCTTTGTTCACATTAATGGAATGTGATTTGGAAATACTCTTATTGTGTTTTTTTCTATTATCTGTAGTGAATATCAATTACCCGGCCTTTACAAGTGAGGAGGCTACTGTAATTGAAATCGCACCATAAAAGCTATATTCCCTTATTATTGAGGTGCATATCGTCTATTTCTTTCCTCTGTGTGAGTTTCCATTTTTTAATGGGTGCATTCATCATACTCTTGTCATATGGAGCATTGATTGCATATTGGAATTTTTGCAGGGGCCTAATGTTGAAGGAATTGTAGGGTCCCCAGGAATTCCCCAGTGCATGAATTAAGGATGGCATCGGCTTTTCTGGGTGAGGCATCCCTGGACATTATTCGGTTAGTGTCGCGTGTCATGCTATCCTCGGTCACAGCTAAACGTGCCCTATGGTTACGTCCATGGGTAGCGGATCCTGCCTCCAAACAGGCATGGTGCAAAATTCCCTTTGAGGGTTCTTCCCTCTTTGGGAACAAGCTGGACTCGGCCATCACACGCGCTACTGGGGGTAAGTCGGGTTTCCTACCCCAGGATCGTCGTCTCTTGAGCCAGAGAAGAACTCAACCCAGACAGGATCAGGAGCGTGCTAGGGACGCACGGCGATACAGACCTTGACCTATCGTGTGATGTCTAGAAGAAGACCTTGATTTTGATTGGTCACGCTGTGACCTAGATTTTTCTTCACGTGCTACTGAATGATGATCGGACCTAGAAGGGCTGAGGAAAACAACAGGAAACAATACTTTTATAATTCCCCAACCTTAATGACCTATGCAAAGCAGGCAGAGGAAAAAAATATTCCGTCCTACCTGCGGCATAAGGGCTGACCACTAGGCGGCGACGACACATCCATGGCAACAGAACAGCAGAGACTGCAGGTGAGATATAGGCCATAAACATTCCAAAACAGCATAACGATTTGTTACCTGGTTGATGCCTACAGCCCCTCTCCTTCCTTTTTTCTCAATCAAGAAGACCCCTCCTTTTGTAAGAATGTCGGTGCTACGGTGAACCTATAAATCTATAGATCATTTTTTGATTTCACGTTGAGTGGTCTTTTCAGAACCAATTGTATTCTTTCAATGATCTGTTTGATTTCATATTTATAGTGATTAATCCTGTTCCTGGTTGATCACTCTCTCATGACACCCGACGCATCATTTTTAGCGGGTTCCTCATAGATGCGCGTCCCCGTGTATATTATTGTTCATCTCATTGAATAGTTCTTTTCAAAATAATTTTCATATGCTCCCAGATAATCCAAATGTAAATAATGCTCATATGTTTTCTTCTCTGTTTTTTTTAATAGAATCTCTGTTTTAAGTCAATGATATAAGGTCCTGAAGAAGCAAAGATGTGAAACGCGTCGACCTTTAGACAGTTGTAATAACAGAGTTTTCTACTGTATTAATACCCACATAATTTTCTAATGATTTTATGTCTGTACAAATAATCTTTATCTTTTATAATAAAGACATTAAGTATTATTCATTTTGTTCATTCGGGACCTTATATCATTGACTTAAAACAGAGATTCTATTACAAAAAAACTGAGAAGAAAACATATAAGCATTATTTACATGTGGATTATCTGGGAGCATATCAAAATTATTTTGAAAAGACCTATCCAATGAGATGAACAATAATATACACAGGGATGCACATCTGTGTCCCAAGTGCAGCCTGTGTCCCATGTGCAGCCTGTGTCCCATGTGCAGCCTGTGTCCCATGTGCAGCCTGTGTCCCATGTGCAGCCTGTGTCCCATGTGCAGCCTGTGTCCCATGTGCAGCCTGTGTCCCATATGCAGCCTGTGTCCCATGTGCAGCCTGTGTCCCATGTGCAGCCTGTGTCCCATATGCAGCCTGTGTCCCATGTGCAGCCTGTGTCCCATGTGCAGCCTGTGTCCCATATGCAGCCTGTGTCCCATATGCAGCCTACCTGTGGAGGGGAAGAGAGGAGAACCGCCACTGGATGATCAAAGCAGGGAACATCACAGCTTTCATTTCAATAGCTGTGTGCTTCCCCGCTGTGCGCCGTCACATAAGCCCCTCCTCTTTTTTTCAGGACTTTGATAGACAGATCACCCGCCCAATCCTAGGACGGGTGACATGTATCAAAGTTCCCCGGACAAGGGGAGGGGCTTATGTAAAGGCGCGCGGCGGGGGAACACACAGCTATTGAAACGAAAGCTGTGATGTTCCCTGCTGTGATCTCCTCTCTTCTCCTCCACAGGTAGGCTGCACATGGGACACAGGCTGCACATGGGACACAAGCTGCACATGGGACACAAGCTGCACATGGGACACAAGCTGCACATGGGACACAGGCTGCACATGGGACACAGGCTGCACATGGGACACAAGCTGCACATGGGACACAAGCTGCACATGGGACACAAGCAGTGGCGGCCCGTCCATAGGGGGCGCCCGGGCGCCGCCCCCCCCCTCCTTGCAGTTAAAAAAAAAAAAAAAAAAAAAAAAAAAAAAAAGTTCAAAAAAAAATGTATTTAAACATGTCCCTTTAAGGGCGCCATGTCCCTTTAAGGGCGCACAGTGCAGTATGCACCGCTCTATCACCAATAGATAGATTCATGCATTGCATGAATCTATCTATTGGTCACCTCTGCCGCCCCCTATTCAGGTGTCCGGCCCCTGATCGGGCGCCGGGCATCTGAATTACAGTGGGGGGGGTGTTGCTGGAAGCGCCCCTATTAGAGCTGTAAGCTCTAATAGGGGACCCTATTAGAGCGGTGTGCTCTAATAGGCTTCCCTAAGTGTAAACAGCGGGCGCACGGCCGTGCGTTCGCTGATTACACAGTATTGTGTTAGAGAAGCGAATACATCGCTTCCCTAACACAGACCCGCCTCTCAGCCAATCAGGTTGCCAGGTCTGTTACCTGTCACCTGATTGGCTGAAGTCACAGGCGCTGTGATTGGACGCTAGGCGTCCAATCACCTAGCGTCCAATCACAGCAGAAGAAGACAGGAGGAGCGCGGGAGAAGACATCCGACGGAGACACCGCTCGTCGCCTGACGCCGTCACCAGCTGCACACCGGGACAAGGTAAGTGCAGAGGGCAGGCAGGGGGCACAGTGGCAGCACTTAAGGGGCACAGTGGCAGAACTTGGGGCACAATGGAAGCACTTAAGGGGCACAATGGCAGCACTTAAGGGGCACAATAGCAGCACTTAAGGGGCACAATGGCAGCACTTAAGGGGCACAGTGGCAGAACTTAAGGGGCACAATGGCAGCACTTAAGGGGCACAATGGCAGCACTTAAGGGGCACAATGGCAGAACTTGGGGCACAATGGCAGAACTTGTGGCAGAACTTGGGGCACAATGGCAGCACTTAAGGGGCACAATGGCAGCACTTAAGGGGCACAATGGCAGAACTTGGGGCACAATGGCAGCACTTAAGGGGCACAGTGGCAGCACTTAAGGGGCACAATGGCAGCACTTAAGGGGCACAATGGCAGAACTTGTGGCACAATGGCAGCACTTAAGGGGCACAGTGGCAGAACTTGGGGCACAGTGGCAGAACTTGGGGCACAGTGGCAGAACTTGGGGCACAGTGGCAGCGTTTGATGGGCACAGTGGCAGCGTTTGATGGGCACAGTGGCAGCGTTTGATGGGCACAGTGGCAGCGTTTAATGGGCACAGTGGCAGCGTTTGATGGCACAGTGAGGCTGTTTGTTTGCGCCCCCCCAAAAATTTTGAGCACCAGCCGCCACTGGACACAAGCTGCACATGGGACACAGGCTGCACATGGGACACAGGTTGCACATGGGACACCGGCTGCACATGGGACACAGGCTGCACATGGGACACAAGCTGCACTTGGGACACAGGCTGCACATGGGACACAGGCTGCACATGGGGGACACAGGCTGCACATGGGACACAGGCTGCACATGGGACACAAGCTGCACTTGGGACACAGGCTGCACATGGGACACAGGCTGCACATGGGACACAGGCTGCACATGGGACACAGGCTGCACATGGGGGACACAGGCTGCACATGGGACACAGGCTGCACATGGGACACAATCTGCATTTGGGACACAGGCTGCACATGGGACACAGGCTGCACATGGGACACAGGCTGCACATGGGGGACACAGGCTGTACATGGGGGACACAGGCTGCACGGTGGGCACAGGCTGCATTGGCAGGCATGGATAAAGTTGTTAATTTTTTTATAACTTAATTGCATAAAACATTAAAGTGTAATTTCATGAGATAATTTATGAGGGCGGGTTTAGGGGCGGGGCAGGGTAGGGGTTGGGCGGGCCAACTGGTGGCGAGTAACCCTTGAGGGCTGGCTAGTAGCTCAGGACTTGAAATTTTGAGCCCTGGCCTACTCTATGCAATGGAGGGAGAAAGATGGGGGATGGAAATCAGAAAACCTGGCTGAAGGGCGTAACCATTCAAATTGTTACACGTCTCACTGGGAAAGGGTCTCATTATTATGTCGCAGTATATCTATAACAATTTTACTCAAAGGTCCCTAATACTCAGAATGACAAGATAACCATGCATTTGAAGGCATATGTCTTAAATGTACTCATGTTTTTCTTTCTCTACCTTTGTCCACATTAATAAAGTATAATCTCAGATAGCCAGGAAAGCTGGTTCCAAAGGCCATTACTGTATGCTGTATCCAATTGGAATCACCATTAAAGCTGTCCCAGAAGCAAGGGCAACATGACCAGACTGGCATTATGGACTTTCATACTATTATTATTGGACTGTTGTGAACAAGGATCCTCATGTTTTTTGGGTTTTTTTGGTGTTTTTTGTCTCTTATGATTTTTATTATGGACTTATTAGATCCAGAACAAGTGATGACTACCGATACTGGGATCCAGAAATGTGGACTGTAGAGATGGAGAGTTTAAAAGTTATTTTTTTTCTCAGAGTTTCTTTTTTTTTTTTAGAAGGCAAAGCCAAAAGTTCCAAATATTAAAGGAGATTACACACAAACCATTATTTTAGGTGTGGCCGAGTCTCATATTCTCAACTGGCCACAAGGGGCCATCTGTTGCCTTATGAGTTTATGTGAAATTTCCATTAATAGCCGTAAAATATTGTAATTATGAATATATTTCAATTAGCTTGAATCTATGGAGGGCGTGCAACATAGCTTCACAGAAGTGTCTGTTAGACAATTCGGTGCCTAAGCTTGTGTATACAAACAATGGGACCCAAACCTCATTGTTCTACACATACTCCCTTCAAAGGATCCCATGTTTAGATATGCAATGAGGGTCAACCGTAATCAATACTTAACTTTCCTGAAGTACCTACAAGTTAAGGAAGTAAACCCTGATGGGTTTACTTCCTCTTTGTTTCCCTGCAAAGGTAAAGCATAATGGGCTACTATGCATCGCATCGCATAGTAGCCCATTATGTGTCACTTACCTGACACAGGAGCCAGCAATGTACCTGCTGTCCCCTCTTCGACGGAGCGTCCATCTTCTTTCCATGTATCGCTGCTCCGGCGCTCTGACTGGCTGGGGCCGCGATGACGTCACTCCTGCGCATGCGCACGGGAGCCGCCACTAGCGGCATATCGGCGTTAGCAGCGGCGTGCTCAGTTGCGCATGCACCGTAGACAGCGGTGCCTGTCTTTTTGCAAATATCTCCTAAACCGTGTAGGTTTAGGAGATATTTCTTGGACCTACAGGTAAGCATTAATCTAGACTTACCAGTAGTTCAAAGTGGTCTGTAAGGGTTTACAACCACTTTAAGTCTCCCACTCAAAATAGTCAGTTCCAAAGATTTGCATTAAAGGGGGCTGACGTATGCAAAGTATAGGGATTGGAGATGTAGCCAATCCTAAACCAGGAATAGGGAAGCCCACCAATCAGAGCCACGCCATGCCAGCCAATGAGGCATCAGCCTGTAATGATATACACAGACTAGATGGGTGGGAAACACACACTCTCTGGTGGAGCGGTCACCCGAAATGGAACCTTTGTGGGTCATAGCCTGGTAACTATTGGAACTAAATATGTTTATCTTATGTCTTTCCTGTCCTACTGTTTGTAGATTAAGGTTTTAACGAATATACTCTGTATTCCTTCATGTAATCCCCGATTTTTACCCTTTTGCTGTGCAATTAGATAGATTGCTGTGTATTAGTCTAGGCCTAATTTACTATATACCAATAAATTGTTGTTATTGTGTTAAAGCTTTCACTCATGGTCAAAGAACTCTCATTTAACCCAAATCATATCTGAGAGATATTAAATCTCAAATATAGTAAACGGGTAACAGGTGGGGCCTGGTCAGGCAGCAGGGTACCAGATCAGAGTTGGGGCACAAACCTGAAAAGTTCAGGAATGGCCAAGCAGTGTAGTACCGGATCAAGAAGCAAAAAGAGAGTCCAGTAAGAAAGCCAGGCAAACAACACTGAGCTGGTAGATTGGGTCCTGCTTCTGGATGTGATGACCTACTAGGGTACTACCTGATTTCACAACACACCGAGGGTTTAAATGGACTGGCAATACCAGATTTGTGTTGTTGCCAGATGCATGAAGCAGAAGACTGAGGATCACAGATAGGAATTAAGTACAGGAGCACTGTTCAACTAGAGCAGGTTGCAGGAGCTAGGTGGAGGTCCTCACAGAGGGTGGGACCCGGTCAAGCTATGGGGTACCAGATCAAAGTTGGGGCACAAACCCAGGCCAGGAATGGCCAAGCAGTATAGTACCATATCAAGAAGCAAAAAGAGAGTCCAGTAAGCAAGCCAGGAAAACATCACCGAGCCTGATTGATTGGGTCCTTCTCCTTCTGGAAATGACACACTAGGGTATTTCCTGAATTTACAACACACCTTTGGTTTAAATGGATCCAAAGTACTGGATCAGTGTTGCCACCAGGTGCGTGAAGCAGAAGACTGAAGATCACAGAGAGGGAACCAACTACGGGAGCACTGTGGCACCAGAGACGATTACAGGAAATAGACTGAGGCCCTCGCCAAGGGTGGTACCCGGGTACCAGATCAGAGTTTGGGTACAAACTGAGGTTAGGAACACCCAAGCAATGTGCTACCAGTGCCATGACCCAGGTATGATCCTGTAACCTCTGCTGTGTTTTTTGTTGCTGAACCACTTGGGATGCTAGTTTCTCCTAAACCTTGAACCCTTTGCTCCTCCCATGAACTTCCTATGTTAGCTATGCCTCTGCACTTCTTGTCTGCCAGATTATTGTGCTCTCTCCAGCCTATATCTGGCAGTTTTCACTCACGCTGCCGTTCGTATCTTTGCTACCATTACTGGCTTGTTCCTCAACTATGCTTCTGCTTGATTCCAACCTGCAACCACTTGTACTGACCTTTGGATTGTTTACTGACTATGCTTCTGCTTGATCCCAACCTGCCATATCTGAGGACCGCGACCTGGTACTAACACAGCAAAACCCATCTCCACCATCAGTAGCTCTGGTGAACACTGATTAGTGCTTAGACTCAACGTCTTGGGTGAGCCCACGTCATTTGTCTAGGGTGACCTGTTTCTGTACTCATCCTGTTGGACAGTGGGAGCCTCTCCACTGCTATAGCTACTGGTCCCTGAGCCTGATCCCTGACTGTGACAACCAGATCAAGAAGCAAAAAGAGGAGTCTAAGACATAAGATAAAGTGCATAGCAGAAGACAGAAAGCAGCCCAGAAAGCAGGCCAAGGGGCACAACGAAGAAGAAAGAGGTTTCCCCCGCTCGCCCCACCCATTCTCCTGTTAGGGAGAAGAGACGGCGGCTCTCACCAGGTTCCCCGCCCAGCTTCATGCCCGCTCTGTTAATTTCCTATTGGCCATAACTGAGGGCCAATCAAAGGCGACTAGGAGAGAAAAGCTTCAGATTTGGTGGCCCAATTTTCCACAGGGAGGAGGCTACAGCTCAATCAAGAGAGAGATTGAGAGACTTCAGCCTGGAAAAAAGCTGAGGGAAGAGAGTTCTACAGGACAAAGAACGAGGAGTGTGCTGGGTGGAAGCCAGAGAGAGAGCCACGCTGCCCAGAGCTAGAGAGAGAGCCACGCTGCCCAGCGCCACAAGAGAGATCCATCCTGTCCAGCGCCACCAGAGAGAGCCACGCTGCCCAGCACCACCAGAGAGAGAAAGACTGAGCCACTACCAGGGTACAGACATGCTACACTACTGACCAGAGTCGCCCCCGGGGAACCCAGAGAGAACGATCGTCCAGCCGGAGTGATCACTGCTGTAGTTTCGCTGGGTCTGGTAAGAGGGCCTGTTGGCCATTGTCCATTACTTATCCTAGGGACTGTACTACGTCTGCAGTCTCTGACCATGATAACGTGATAATGACATTGTCGAAAAGGGGCGGTGCATGGGTGACCCTAAAATGATGCCCCCCCCCCCCCCCTTAAAAAAGTTCTACGCCCATGGTGACAATACCAGTGTGCAACCCAACCAGAAGCGTATACTACCTCCAAGGGCCGGGGATGCCGTGAACTAGCAGCATTTAAAGACTTGGGCTCTGTAAAAGTATCCATACCCTGTTTCCCCGAAAATAAGACCTAGCGTGATTGTCGGTGATGGCTGCAATATAAGCCCTACCCCCCAAATAAGCCCTAATTAAAGTCCTTGTAGGTCTTATTTTCAGGGTAGGGCTTATTTTCTGGGAAACAGGGTAGGGCTTATTTGGGGGGATAGGGCTTATATTGCAGCCATCACCGACAATGACGCTAGGTCTTATTTTCGGGGAAACAGGGTAGATGAGCTTCTTTTACAGGACTGGCTTTCTTTTATAGACTGTGGTGACGGGGTCCTTTTTGTCCACCTGGCTGCCCTGAATTTTGAGGTACTGTAATGGCACTTCTTGGTAGGGTTGAGTCCTGACCCACCGCTTCTGCACCAAACATACTATTACTTTGATGGGCAGTATTAATAGCTAACTGGCAAGTGTTTGAGGATTTGAGACCACCAACAACTACAAGAGTATATGCTGCCATTCGACTCACTTTAAAGGAAAGAAAGATAATAAAACCTGCATATATATTCATTGAAATATAATATATAATATTGTATCCACCCACCTCTGTGTCAGTATAGGAAATATTGCAAAAGGGCTGTTTATTGCCTGGGGGAATATGAAAGACTCTGACATTCCATTCAGTGTTATTAGTAAATTAGTTTTCACATAATTGGTTTAGCAGCATTAAATTATTGATTTTATGTCACAACATCCTTCCTTCCACACGCAATGGCACAAAGTATATATGACAGCGCCTTGCAACATCATCTAACTGTTTGAATGTATTTGCTGAGAACCCCTGCCATGTTAACTCCGGTCCATCGTCCATTATCTGAAGCTTCAAAGATACGGAAGGGGCAGAAAACAGGTCAAAGCTCCAGTTCAGGGCTGATGGCCACAAGGGCCACGGGGCTCTCCCACAACACTGTGCCCCAAGGAGGTTTGGTATCTAATTGGGGGTATAAAATGGGAGGACTGTTTCTAGCCTCTGATCTGGCACACAAAACATTCACAACTCAGCAACAACCAGCTCAACAATGAGGATCAGGTAAAGGTGTGTTATATTGCATAGTACGCCAGTCTCTTCTCAACTTATGCCGCGTACACACGGTCGGAATTCTCGTCGGAAAAAGCTCTGAGTGTTTTCCCGTCGTAATTCCGACGGAATTTTGCTCAAACTGTCTTGCTTACACACGGTCACACCAAATTCCGATGGTCTGTAACACACCGGCATAAAACATGTTGGACAGCACTATAGAAGGGAAGTTTAATGCTTCCGAGCATGCGTCGAATTGTTTCCGAGCATGCGTCGGAATTTTGCGTGTCGGAATTGCATACACACGATCGGAAAATCCGATAGAAAGGTTTTCCGTCTGTAAAATTGAGAACAGGTTCTCAATCCAAAGTCCATCGGAAATTCCGACAGAAAAAGACCGATGGGTGTACACACGGTCGGAAAATCCGTTGAAAAGCTCCCATCGGACTGTTTCCATCGGAAATTCCGACCGTGTGTACGCCGCATTAGAGTCATCTAAGGAAAGAAAAAATGGAAATGACTGGAGATGGGCAAATAATGAACAATCTGTATGGCCTATTAAGGAACTAATAAAATGTTGCCAAAGGGCCACCTACCAGTTTACTAAGCGCAGAGGGCTCAGTGGGTACCCCATAGAAACACAAGCCCTCCAGTCAACCAGTGAAAACCAATTGAAACGTTGCTTTTTTTTTTTTTTTTTCTGGGGGCTATGGGACAAACTTGTGTCTCCTTTTGTGACATAGTTGTTGCCCTAATAAAGAAGTTCTGCACCTCAAAAAAGGTATAAATCTTGCTTGTTTCTATGGTGATAGGCATATAGGCTAATAGGGGGGGACCACCAGTCCTCCTGTAGGGGGCCCGGGTACACAGGGGGGCTCAAACAGCAGGGGGAATTAGTGTGGTCAGGTAGAGGGGCAGTTACAGAAGGATGCCGTGTGCAGTTCTCTGCAGCAGCTGAAAGACAGTTTCTCCCCCTCCTGCCGGCTTTCAGCTGCTGCAGGGAGAGACACAGACACAGGACATCGTTCCTGTAATTTCTTCCCAGACACTGATCCCCCTCCCTGTTCTGCCTGCCTCTTATTCCCCCCCCCCCCGTGTTCCCCCATGTCACTGTGACCCCCCCTGCAGCGCTGCAGGCTTCCCTGTCCTGTAAAAAATATAACAAATTGTAAAAAAGTAATAAACATTGTAATAAATCATTTTTAAAAATTGTAAAATAAAATAATTGTAAAAATGTTAAACATTTAAAAAATATATATATATATATATATATTTTTTTTTTTTAATGTATAGTAAAAACAAAATATTAAAAAAGGCTTACATCACACAGGTTTTCTGTTATGTTTGTGTCCTATAATAATGATTTTAGTGTATGTTTGGTAAAAATATGGTCTTGATATATTGGTGGGCCCTGCCAGGTAGGCCGTACGGGGGCCCCGTGATGTTTAAAAGCAGCCCTGATAATAGGGATTCTCCATCCATGTTAAAAACAGGATACAAAAAAAATGAAGAGCCCCGTCACTCCCGTCACGGGGCATTTTATTACAATCCCACAGCTGGACCCTTTAACATGTTCTGCAATAGGCCCCCTTCCTGCTGTCTTGGGGCTCCCCCATGGTGGCGAAACCTGCAAGTACAACCTTTGCAACCCTGGTAGTTTTGCCACTGGTGAGTGGTATTCCTAGTATGGGGTCCCAAACTCTGCAATGGCTGTGTTGACTTGGTTTCTTACTACTTTACTAGTTCACTGTACTGGTCCACACAAAGCACAGATCGGCCACTTCTTCCAAAATTATGTTCTGTGAATTCTGATTTCCATGAACCAAGTTGCTCACGTCTCCTGGAATGCATTTTGTTACACCACCAGGATTTCCTACATGCATGCAAAGGAAGATTGTTTCTCAAGCAGCCAATCCACAAACTCCTACCTCCAGTTTACTTCTTAAAAAAAAAAAAATTAAGCTGCATCCGCACTATGGCCGTCCAAGCCAGAAATCTAATGTAAACTAAAAAATGCATTTATCTCACTCATTCCTGCAAAAGTAACTCATTATTGAAGATGATCTGTACTGTGGAAGCTGTTGCCACTGGATGTGTGGAGCAGAAGACTGAGGAATCGGATCACAGAGCTAATAATACCGTCCCTGACAGACAGGTAACCTGTCCCTATACTATCCACATGCTAAGTGCATGCCAAACCCAGGGGCCAGGGTCCTAAATACACTCTGCTTGACCCAAGATGGCTGGCAGAGTCACATGGCCTATCAGCAAGCATCCAACCGGATTGCTGCCCCAGTGACCCAGGAAACTATAGAGGCACTATGTTGTTCCTGACTTCATCTCCCTCTGCACTGCTGATGTGGTTGTGTGCCACCTGCAGTGGAGAAAATAGACTGCACCTGCCTACAAGTGGAACAGTCCACATCCACAGCTGAGGACCATGAATAAAGTGCAACACAGATAGGAGGCTCTTCTCATAAATCCTGGAACAGGATAAGTCCATGGGCTCTGGCCATAGAAGAGTAGTCCGGCAGTAAATTCAGGGGTGCTCCAGGGGCAAGCAGACCCCTGAGGCTCACGGATAACTTCCCTCTCTGGGGAAAGACAGTCTGTACAGGGCTCCAGCCTATGTACCACTCCCCCAACCACCTACTGGACACACCTCCCCAGAGATTGGCCAGAGTGCAGAAAATATTCAGGTTGGAGATTGGGGGCAAGCATCTTCCTGAAGATCACGGATCCATTCCCTCTCTGGGGAAAGACAGTCTGTACAGGGCTCCAGCCTATGTACCACTCCCCCAACCACCTACTGAGCCCACCTCCCCAGAGATTGGCCAGAGTGCAGAAAATATTCAGGTTGGAGATTGGGGGGAAGCAGCATCCTGAAGCTCACGGATCCATTCACTCTCTTGGAAAAACAGTCTGCACAGGGCTCCAGCCTATGTACCACTCCCCCAACCACCTACTGGACACACCTCCCCAGAGGTTGGCCAGAGTGCAGTAAATATTCAGGTTGGAGATTGGGGGCAAGCATCTTCCTGAAGATCACGGATCCATTCCCTCTCTGGGGAAAGACAGTCTGTACAGGGCTCCAGCCTATGTACCACCTCTCCAACCACCTACTGGGCACAACTTCCCAGAGATTTGCCATAGTGCAGTAAATATTCAGGTTGGAGATTGGGGCAAGCATCTTCCTGAAGATCATGGATCTATTCCCTCTCTGGGGAAAGACAGTCTGTACAGGGCTCCAGCCTATGTACCACCTCACCAACCACCTACTGGGCACAACTTCCCAGAGATTTGCCATAGTGCAGTAAATATTCAGGTTGGAGATTGGGGCAAGCATCTTCCTGAAGATCACGGATCTATTCCCTCTCTGGGGAAAGACAGTCTGTACAGGGCTCCAGCCTATGTACCACTTCCCCAACCACCTACTGAGCACACTTCCCCAGAGATTGGCCAGAGTGCAGAAAATATTCAGGTTGGAGATTGGGGGGGAAGCAGCATCCTGAAGCTCACGGATCCATTCACTCTCTTGGAAAGACAGTCTGTACAGGGCTCCAGCCTATGTACCACCTCTCCAACCACCTACTGGGCACAACTTCCCAGAGATTTGCCATAGTGCAGTAAATATTCAGGTTTGAGATTGGGGCAAGCATCTTCCTGAAGATCATGGATCTATTCCCTCTCTGGGGAAAGACAGTCTGTACAGGGCTCCAGCCTATGTAGCACCTCACCAACCACCTACTGGGCACAACTTCCCAGAGATTTGCCATAGTGCAGTAAATATTCAGGTTGGAGATTGGGGCAAGCATCTTCCTGAAGATCATGGATCTATTCCCTCTCTGGGGAAAGACAGTCTGTACAGGGCTCCAGCCTATGTACCACTTCCCCAACCACCTACTGAGCACACTTCCCCAGAGATTGGCCAGAGTGCAGAAAATATTCAGGTTGGAGATTGGGGGGAAGCAGCATTCTGAAGCTCACGGATCCATTCACTCTCTTGGAAAGACAGTCTGTACAGGGCTCCAGCCTATGTACCACCTCTCCAACCACCTACTGGGCACACCTCCCCAGAGATTGGCCAGAGTGTAGTAACTATTCAGGTTGGAGAATTGGTTGCAAGCAGCATCCTGAAGCTCATGGGTCAATTCACTATCTGGGTAAAGACAGTCTGTACAGGGCTCTGACCTATTTACTACCTCTCCAACCATCTACTGGGCTCGCCTTTCCAGAGATTGGTCAGAGTGCAGGTTGGAGATTTGAATTTCCTGCCCTATGTTCTGGAAGATTCTACACAGATGCAGGGGGAAAAAATCGAACACACAACCTGTAAAACAATAAACAGACCCAGGCAATCAATTCCAGCTCCTCTGATTACAGATCAAGCCAACCACTAGATTGGCCTATATCATCCTATATTAGTTGGGTGCTATGTCCATGACCAGAATAAACATCATGTATACTAATGCATTCAAAAGTCTATGTTGTCTGTTGGACAAAACGTGGCCTGCCGCAATCAAATCACAACGCAGCATTCTTGTGTACATCACTCAGCAATGTGCAGCAGATTGGTAACAATGTGAGCAGCCGGTGTGATTGCTCATTTCAGAGCACAATACTAAGAGCTGCTCCTGTCACTCACCGACATCGTCTGCCATATTGGAGCTGTCAAAGCAACACGTTGGATTAACCCAACAAAGGAATGAAGAGCGCTGACAATTCAAGAGAAGGATACCGAAAAGATTAATTGATTTTTTTTAAATGCATTTATATATAGCCAACTCCACAGGATATACAGTGCATCCAGCAAATATTCACAGCTCTTCACTTTTTCCACATTTTGTTATGTTACAGCCTTATTCCAAAATGGATTAAATTCATAATTTTCCTCAAAATCCTACAAACCATCCCCCATAATGACAACGTGAGAGAAGTTTTTGGAAATCTCTGCAAATTTATCAAAAAAAAAAAAAAATCCCATGTACATAAGTATCACAGGCTCCTCCCATGTACGTAAGTATCACAGACTCCTCCCATGTACATAGGTATCAGACTCCTCCCATGTACATAAGTATCACAGACTCCTCCCTTGTATGTAAGTTTCACAGACTCCTCCCATGTACAGAAGTATCACAGACTCCTCCCTTGTATGTAAGTTTCACAGACTCCTCCCATGTACATAAGTATCACAGGTTCCTCCCATGTACATAAGTATCAGACTCCTCCCATGTACACTAGTATCACAGACTCCTCCCATGCACATAAGTATCACAGACTCCTCCCATGTACGTAAGTATTACAGACCCCTCCCATGTACAGAAGTATCACAGACTCCTCCCATGTACATAATTATCCCAGGCTCCTCCCATGTACATAAGTATCACAGACTCCTCCCTGTTGTAATGTGTTGGCCGATTTATGTGGGATTTTATATTATTATTATATATATGTACACATACAGTATAAGATTGACCAGGCCAGATTTCAGTTGACAATGTTATCTGTTAACCTAATTACACATATCAAAGGGGACTTGTTGATCAAAGGGGAAGTGGCCAAACAAGAATTACTCCACATATCAACAGATAATGATTCTGGGCTATGTTGATGTTAATATGCAAGAATGCAGATTAGGGCAGTTTATGACTACAGCTGTTCACAGCTTGGGGTGATCTTCTGTCACTCTGAATGACAGGAGCAGATCAAAGCATTTAATGGAAACGGCCAATCAAATTGCTCAGCCATTCAGTGTGTGGAGGGGATATAACAAGGCATTCAGTCTAAACTATCCCAGGAGTGTTTGTGTTTTTATGAAGGCACCAAAAGTCACATGGATATATGGGGCTCTAGAAATTTACTAACACTGTCATGATTATACCCTGTTGGATTTTGTCATCTATTTTGGAAGCCAATAAAGTCTCTCTCTGGAAGAATTGGGTTTGCTGCGGGACAATACTTATTAATAACTACATATCATCTACCCACTATATATTATATCACTACACTCCCATGTACATAAGTATCACAGGCTCCTCCCATGTACATAAGTATCACAGACTCCTCCCATGTACATAAGTATCACAGGCTCCTCCCATGTACATAAGTATCACAGGCTCCTTCCATGCACATAAGTATCACAGACTCCTCCCATGTACATAAGTATCACAGGCTCCTCCCATATACAATAGTATCACAGGCTCCTCCCATGTACATAAGTATCACAGGCTCCTCCCATGTACATAAGTATCACAGACTCCTCCCATGTACATAAGTATCACAGACTCCTCCCATGTACATAAGTATCAAAGGCTCCTCCCATGTACATAAGTATCACAGGCTCCTCCCATGTACATAAGTATCACAGGCTCCTCCCATGTACATAAGTATCACAGACTCCTCCCATGTACATAAGTATCACAGACTCCTCCCATGTACATAAGTATCAAAGGCTCCTCCCATGTACATAAGTATCACAGACTCCTCCCATGTACATAAGTATCACAGGCTCCTCCCATGTACATAAGTATCACAGACTCCTCCCATGTATGTAAGTTTCACAGACTCCTCCCATGTACAGAAGTATCACAGACTCCTTCCACGTACATAAGTATCAGACTCCTCCCATGTACGTAAGTTTTACAGACTCCTCCCGTGTACATAAGTATCACAGGCTCCTCCCATGTACATAAGTATCACAGGCTCCTCCCATGTACATAAGTATCACAGGCTCCTCCCATGTACATAAGTATCACACGCTCCTCCCATGTACATAAGTATCACAGGCTCCTCCCATGTACATAAGTATCACAGGCTCCTCCCATGTACATAAGTATCACAGGCTCCTCCCATGTACATAAGTATCACACGCTCCATCATCCGTAAATGGAAGAAGTTTGGAACCACCAGGAATCTTCCTAGGGGGGGCCACCCGGCCAAACTGAGCGATTGGGGGAGGAGGGCCTTAGTCGGGGAGGTGACCAAGAACCCGATGGTCACTCTGAGCTCCAGCGTTTCTCTGTGGAGAGAGGAGAACGTTCCAGAAGAACAACCATCTCTGCACCACTCCACCAATCAGGCCTGTATGGTAGAGTGTCCAGACAGAAGACACTCCTCAGTAAAAGGCACATGACGGCCCGTCTGGAGTTTGCTAAAAGTCACCTGAAGGACTCTCAGACCACGAGAAACAAAATTCTCTGGTCTGATGAAACAAAGATTGAACTCTTTGGCCTGAATGGCAAGTGTCATGTCTGGAGGAAACCAGGCACCGCTCATCACCTGGCCAATGCCATCCCTACAGTGAAGCATGGTGGTGGCAGCATCATGCTGTGGAGATGTTTTTCAGCGGCAGGAACTGGGAGACTTGTCAGGATCGATGGAAAGATGAATGCAGCAATGTACAGAGACATCCTTGGTGAAAACCTTCTCCAGAGCGCTCTGGACCTCAGACTGGGGTGAAGGTTCATCTTCCAAAAGGACAACGACCCTAAGCACACAGCCAAAATAACAGAGTAGCTACGGGACAACCCTGTGAATGTCCTTGCATGGCCCAGCCAGAGCCCAGACTTGAACCCGACTGAACATCTCTGGAGAGATCTGAAAATGGCTGTGCACCGACACTCCCCATCCAACCTGATGGAGCTTGAGAGGTCCTGCAAAGAAGAATGGGAGAAACTCCTCAAAAATAGGTGTGCCAAGCTTGTAGCATCATACCCAACAAGACTGGAGGCTGTAATTGCAGAGAAAGGGGGTTCTATAAAGTATTGACTCCGGGGGGCGCCATACAATTGCCCCCCCCCCCCACATTTTTCACATATTTATTTGTATCATTTATAATTTTCCTTCCACTTCACAATTATGTGCCACTTTGTGTTGGTCTATCACATAAAATCCCAATAAAATACATTTACGTTTTTGGGTCTAACATGACACAATGTGGGAAATGTCAAGGGGTATGAATACTTTTTCAAGGCAACTGTAAGTAAACTATTTGTTTGTTTTTGTTTTTTCGTTTTTCAGGTCATTCGTTATGATCGCATTTCCTAAATTTATAAATTCTAAAATTCTAAAATTCTAAATAATAACTAACTAATGATAACTAACTATTAAATTATAGGTATTGGAGGGGGGCGTGGTTTGCCTAGAGAAGAAGATGGCTGCCTAATCCCTTGGCTCCGTCAGACCTAAGCCTATTACTAACCTTTCTTGGGGAAATATCAAGCATCCGACATCGCTGACATGGGGACTTCATCCCGTGGCACATCCGGATCCAGATCCCGTTCTCCGAGAGAACCAGACGGCCATGGCACCCCTAATATCCCGGAGATGTTCAGATCCCACAGGCCTAACATGGCGGAATCTACCTCAGCTCCCTCACGGAGACAAGAGGGAGTGCTCCTGACTCCCACGACCACGGCTCCTCTTCACCCCTCAGGTGTATCCAACATAGCAGAACAACTACAACCAAGCCTCCACGATCTCCGCGCTGTGGCCGCAGATATTAAGGATACCTTATCCGCGGCCATCTCTGATCTCCGTCATGAGATCCACGCTATAGCGGGAAGAGTTCATGAGGTGGAAAAGACGACCCTCCGCCATGACACCGCTATCCATCACATCGATCGCTCTGTAACCTCCCATACCCTGCATCTCCGTGACCTACAAAGACACGTGGAAGATTTGGACAACCGTGGAAGGCGCCACAATCTTCGTGTGAGAGGCCTTCCTGAAACCGTCGACTCTGACCACTTGCTCCCCGCGGTGACTGACGTCTTTAACCGCCTCATCGGAAAACCAAGTCAATCACCCATTGAGATGGAGCGTATCCACAGAGCCCTCCGACCAAAAGGCAAAGACACGGATCCTCCAAGGGATGTAGTCTGCTGCCTCTCAGACTACAAGCTAAAAGAGGAAATCCTTAGGAACGCCCGCCTCAAGCGGGAGATACTACATGATGACCACCCTATCCACATCTATCAGGATCTGTCGGCCATCACCCTCAAAAACCGAAGAGATCTTCGCCCCCTGCTTGAAACCCTCCAGAACAAGGGCATACAATACCGCTGGAAGTTCCCCTTTGGGCTCTCAGCCACCCACCGCTCCCGCACGGCCCTTCTCAGAGTTCCGGAGGAACTGGATGCCTTCTGCCGTACGCTCGACATTCCATATGTCGACCTACCTAATTGGTATGCTGAATTCGCCTGGAACAGACCTCCTGCCCGGCCGGACAGAGAAGAACCGATGGACGCCCAAGCAACACACTTCCGAAGACGCCGTTCTCCGTCTCCGTCCAGAGGATACCCCGCACCATCTCATCATCGGCTCGCCCACAGCCCCACAACGGCCCCTCAGCAGCGACGTCCTCGCCGAGACTACTGAGAAGATGATGGGAAACCTTCACACTCACGGATCACCTAAGCTAAGTTTCTACCTCTCTGCCTAGCTAAGTTTTTTTTTTTTTTTTTTTTTTCCGCCCTGCTACCTTCCTCCTCACTTCTCTCCCATCACTACACGTCATCAGCAGCCATGACGAAAGTTTTCCCCTGCAATCTGCTCCCTCTTCAGCAGCGGTGTCCAGTTCTGACCCCTATCCTATACCTCAACCCTAGCTCACCATGCCGATCCGTTCCTAGACCCCAATCCACTCACTAGAGCTGACCATCCGAACTGATCCCATACCGCTGTATATTTTCCATTTCTTCTCCTACCTGCAATGCCCTCCAACTTTCTTCCTCCATACTACCGGCTAACTATCCGCAGCCTCTGCACTCTACTCTCCTGAACACTGGATCTCTCAGGCTTACAAGGCTCATTTATGCACTGAACTTTACTGCTTGCACCCTAACTCGTCTCACTGGCTGCCTCAGAAACTGCTGCACACCTCTCCCTAGCCCTCTTAGCATTTTCCTCTCAGATCAGAAACCGGTAACTTGCATCCTGAACAACTTTAATGCCGCTGCTGATTTATCCTCCTCTAAATGTTAAGCTTCAGCTGTCCTCAAACCTGTTATATCCTATGCATGCCACTATGAACTGCTTTTTACTTTTTCAGGTCTGTAACGAGAGGAAACAAAGAGCACAGGCATCATACACCGTTCTATTGCTCTACTCATATCTCTCTCTCCTTCCCATCTTATACATTCCCATCAGACGTTCTACTGCACCACACTGCCACCCAGTGGTGGCTCCTAATATTGCGGAATCTTATACTAACCTTGTAGATCACAATGAAGTGATGCCTCTGCTCTTGATCTCTCCGCTTGAATACACTCTTTCTCGCACTTAAGAGACTCTGCTCCCAATATGATAATTCTTACTATTTACGCTTTGGACTTATCTGATCACAGTTACATTGCTTATTCTCTCTATGATGTTATGTCTCTTGTACATTCCTGCACACCCTAGGGCACCTACCATTTCCTTAAGACTCCCAATTATTATCTGGAAAAACTATTGACGATAATTTGGCCATTGATGTCCTTTAAGCCCCTTTTTAGCCTACTTCTATGACCAGGGAACGACACTCGATCAGATGATTTCATCTTTATATATTCCCACTTGTCCATTAGTGCTCCTTTACACCCACAACCTCAACGGACGTCAATGAAGAGATTGCCCATGACTCACATGCCACATCCATGGTACCCATACATATGCTACGGGTCTTGAATGCCTACACCTATAGACGACCACGACCATACCTAGTTACTTCACTCCACATATATAACTACTATTCCATCAAATGACGTTTTGAGGTCCCTAAAGGTGCCTATTCCCACTGATCCCCACCCCAATACTCTTACATCTACACATGGCTCCTGGTCTGACGGCCCACTCATACTCCTATTTTTCTCTACGTAACCCTCCACCCTCACAGTGGTACATCCTTGGTAATATCTACACATAATCTAATTCCACTGAATTTTTCCGAATAATACTCACCCTCTCTTAAGTCAGGCGAGCAGGTTCTCCCCTGTGTTCGGTTCAGTACTACCCCTTCTTTTTTTTTTTTTTTTTTTTTTTTTTTTTTTTTTTTTTTTTTTTTCCTCCTTTTTCTCCTCCTTTTTCTTTCCTTTTCTTCTCCTCCTTCTGCTCTTACCCTCTCTTTCTTCCCACACAAAGTGCGCTGGACACACTGCCTACACTCCCTTTTTTACAAACTCGCTCCCCTACTTGGTCTTTTCCCACATCTGCCTACTGCCGCAGCTCTCGAGGCCTCTCACATCTCACGTGACATAGGAACCCCCCTCTTCGTGTTGCTCTTTTAACAATGGCGGGCTCCTCCTCCAATAATGACACACCCCAACTTAAGCTTATTTCACTTAATATTAGAGGGCTCAATACGCCTGAAAAAAGGTCTCAACTACTCCTAACTATGCAAAGAAGCAAAGCAGACGTGCTGTTTATACAAGAAACCCATTTCCGTTCCGACACAATTCCAAAGATGCACAATCATTATTTTTCTACTGCATTTCACTCCGCAAACAAACTATCTAAATCCAAAGGTGTGTCAATATTATTAGCTAAACAATGCCCTTTTCAATTACTTGACACGTTGTCAGATGACTTGGGCAGATTTCTATTTGTAAAAGGCTCCTATATGGGCAAAAAAATTACCCTGGCTAACATATATGCCCCAAATTCCCGACAGGTAACCTTCTTTCGCGACATCGTCAACTTGCTGACCAATTTCACTGAGGGCACGCTGATCCTAGGAGGGGACTTCAACGTACCCCTTAATCCTCTCCTTGACACATCCAACGGTAAGTCTTCCCTTCCCTACACCGCTCTCCGATCCATCAAATCTCAACTTCACACTCTCCTTCTCCATGACACTTGGAGAACCCTACATCCAACCGACAAAGACTTCACATTCTTCTCGAACCCCCATAATAAGTATTCCAGAATAGATTACTTTTTCATCTCGCAAACAGATCTTCCCTTCCTTCGCCACACTTCTATTGACCCCATGTTTCTATCGGACCATCATCCTATCTCGCTAACTATCTCATTCCCTGACACGATTAACCGCACACGTATCTGGAGATTAGACCCGTCATTACTTACAGATCCGACCATTGCTGAAAAGGTGAAACTATGCATTTCCCAGTACTTTGAGGAAAACAAACCCTCTGATACTTCTCCCCTGCTTAATTGGGAGGCACACAAATGTGTGATTCGTGGCACACTTATTGCAGCTATGGCTACACGACGAAAAGAAAAACAGAAATACTGTGCTGACCTAGCTGGTCGGATTTCCAAGTTAGAAAGGGCACACAAACAAACACAGGCTTTGTCTACCTTGACCGCTTTGAATCAAGCCAGGAACGAAATGCTTGAAATATTAGGTACGCAAATCCGCCGTAAACACGTTCTCTCGCAGAAGTTCTTTTACGAATATGGCAACAAAGCCAGTAAAGGTCTTGCCAGAGCACTTCAAAGGAAGAAAGCAGACATGACAATTCACTCACTGTCCGACAAATCCGGGAAGAAACTCACTTCGACTCCCGATATAGCCTCCCAGTTTGTTCAATACTACTCCCGACTCTATAACTTGCCTACCCCCGACGGATCTATCAATAAAACAGACAGAATGGCGCTTATCACAGATTTTTTGAAAAAACATAGCCCTACCCCCATCTCAG
Organism: Lithobates sylvaticus; assembly: GCA_028564925.1. NCBI lineage: Eukaryota > Metazoa > Chordata > Amphibia > Anura > Ranidae > Lithobates > Lithobates sylvaticus. The sequence continues at coordinate 213,078,921 of CM053035.1, read as the reverse complement.
CTTCCGACTACCACGCCCTAGACAAACCATTAACTAAAGAGGAAGCTGACAATGCTTTAACACAAATGAAACCGGGTAAAAGTCCTGGTCCTGATGGTCTGACCACGGGCTATTATAGAGCATTTGCTGATATTCTAACCCCCCATTTTATCTCAGCCTATGACGTTTGTGCTTCCCCTACTATGCCCCCACGGGATTTACTAACAGCTCATATTACCGTCATTCCTAAACCCGGAAAAGACCCCAATCAGGTTACGAACTACAGGCCCATTTCACTATTAAATGTGGACCTTAAATGGTTTGCAAAGATACTAGCGAATAGGCTTCTCCCCCTTCTCCCTGATATGATACAACTCGACCAAGTAGGATTCATCCCCGGACGAGAAGCAAGGGACAACACCCTTAAAGCCCTTAATATTCATCATTGGCTTACGACCACCAATACACAAGGTTTCTTCCTATCCCTTGATGCGGAGAAGGCGTTCGATAGAGTGGCCTGGGACTACATGACTGAAACCCTAAAATTTTTGGGCCTTCCGCCCCGCATGTTGAATTTTATACTCACACTTTACACTTCTCCAACGGCAAGAGTACGGGTCAACGGCCACCTATCGAACGCCTTCCCCATCTCAAATGGTACCCGCCAAGGGTGCCCCCTATCCCCCTTGATTTTCGTCCTCACGTTAGAACCTCTGCTTAACTGTATTAGATCGACGCCAGACATAAAAGGAATTGTTATACATGACTGTCAATATAAAATAGCAGCTTTTGCAGACGACTTACTTCTTTTTTTGACGCAACCCCTAACGACTCTCCCTACCTTATTCCAGACCCTTGCTCATTTTAAACTGCTCTCAAACCTCAAAATAAATTTCTCTAAATCTACTGCCCTGAACATTACCTTACCACAAGATTTGTATACACAATGCTCACATAACTTCCCTTTTACTTGGAACACTCGCAAAATTACTTACTTGGGCATCCAACTCCCGACCGTCCTTTCTGACTTATACTCTGAAAATTACTTACCATTACTACACACTATTATACAAGATCTGAAAAGATGGTCTGTAGGGCTTTTTTCATGGTTTGGAAGAACTGCTGTCGTCAAGATGAACATCCTCCCTCGGATTCTGTATTTATTACAAACTGTCCCCATCAAACTACCTCCTGCTTTTTTCTCATCTTATCGCAAAGCCTGCACTGATTTCATCTGGCATAATTCCAGACCCAGACTTAGTTACCTCAAACTCACCAACCCCAAACTCAAAGGTGGCCTAGGTCTACCTGATCTACAAAAGTACCAGCACGCCAGTCATTTAACCAGAATCATTGACTGGAACATCCATGCCAAAACCAAAGACTGGGTTCACTTGGAAAATTCTATGTCTCCAACCCCGATAGCTCAATCCCCCTGGATACCACGATCACTCACTCCCCTGACGCTACGCACCCATCCCTTGATTTCCCCAACGTTAAACTCCTTCCGCGAAACGTGTAACAAACATAAACTTTCCTCCCCACTAGGTCCGATGACCCCGCTCAGATGTAACCCTGCCTTTCCCCCTGGAATGCATACCTCATTTCTAACTGACACTTGGCCGCACACCCACGTAAGAGCTGGACAATTCTTTGTTGGTACTCGACTCCTCTCCTACAATGACCTATCCGCCATGACTACTACTGGCAGATTCCCCTTTTGGACTTATGTACAATTACGCAATTTCCTCAGCACTTCATCCCACGAGGCGGACTGGTCGAGACCACTTACCCCCTTCGAAACAATGTGTCTGCAGACTGAACCTCAACGACACCTCATTTCTTATACGTATGCTCTCTTATTTTCTGACCACGACCACACAAATGACTGGGCCAAGCTGAAATGGGAAAGAGATATCCCTACGACACTTACAACAGCTAATTGGGACTCCATCTATACTTTTGCACACAAAGGCTCCATTAATACTTCCACTCAGGAAAACGCATACAAATTAATTTCTAGATGGTACAGGACCCCTCTCAAACTACATTGTATGTTCCCAAATACCCCACCGCAATGCTGGAGATGTAACACAGATACTGGATCGTTCATTCACATTTGGTGGACGTGCCCCAAGCTCCAACCGTTCTGGTCTGAGGTCCACAGACTCATTAAACATGTAACCACTTATGACCTGGCATTCACGCCATTACAATTCCTACTCAATCTTCCCTCTATCCCACGGAAGGCATACTTCCGCTCTCTTGCCATGCATATGGTGAATGCAGCCAAGTTGTGCATCCCAACCAAATGGCGCTCTCCTGAACCACCCTCAATTGCGGACTGGCTCCGACGTATCGCCAGAACCGCTGAAATGGAAAATTTGATCCACCAGGCTAAGGACACACCCACTAAATTCACCAATACCTGGGCATGCTGGCACCATTTCATTTCAACAACTGAATACCATCGGCTTATGCTGTGAGCTGCACTCGAGAGCTGTGGCAGCCCGCACTATACGTTCCTCCACCCTATTTCTCCTCTCTCCTCCACACCGTCTTTCATCTTTTCCTTCTCCCTCCATGATACTCCCTCTCATTACGACATTTACTTGTTTTCATCCTAACTCTCATAATCCTCGACTGATGACCAGTTTTCAATCCAAATTGTCTCACACTATACAGATCTCTATACCATTTACTGTACAAACTTGTCAGTTGAGAATCCCATGCTCACATCTAACTATAATAATTGTCACATTTCTGTAACAACAATGCTATTGTTTACTTATACATTGACTATGTTACCTATCGTCTTGTTTGTTTTACTTTTTTCATCCTTCGCAGTGATGTTTTACTCTGTTGTGGCCCTTATTGATACGGAATGTTTATTTGTTCATTCACTGTATGCCACGGTTTCCATGCTTTTCAAGGCGGCTGCGCCCGCGCTTATACAGTTGCTTTTCTTTGTACTCCTGTTTTTGTTCTTAATCACAATAAAAAAATTAATAAAAAATTATTGTTTATGAATTATCCGAAATAACGAATGCCGCATAAAAAAATAGATTGGAACAAATTAATAATAAATAATTAATAAAACACAATAATAAAAGATAAATTTGTATTCGTTACGTTCACTAACAGTCAAATTTGAAAGTAAATTCCAATACCTATAATTTAATAGCTAGTAATAGTAGCTAGTAATAGCTAGTAATAGTTAAGTTTATTATTAGTTAGTTATTTCAGATTTTCAGGGTTTTAAATTTCCGAATTTACGATTTTTTTTTTTTTCGAATTTCCAATTTTTTTTTTCGAATTGATTTTTTTTTTTTTTTTTTCGAATTTCCGAATATCCAATTATTTTTTAGAATTTTTTCTTTTCTTTTCTTTATTTACATTTTTTTTTCGAATTCCGAATCTCCGAGAATTTTTTTTCGAATTTCCAAATTTTTTTTTCGAATTTATGTGTTTTTTTTTCGAATTTCCGAATATACAATTTTTTTTAGAATTTTTTCTTTTCTTTATTTACATTTTTTTTTAGAATTTACGATTTTTTTCGAATTCCTGAATTTCCTTTTAATTTTCTGATTTTTTTCAAATTTTTGATTTTTTGTTTCTCGAGTTTATGTGTTTTTTTTCGAATTTCCGAATATACCATTTTTTTCACATTTTTTATTTTCTTTTTTTTTTACGATTTTATTTTTAGAATTTACAATTATTTTAGAATTCCCGAATTTACGATTTTTTTTTTTTAAATTTACCAATTTTTTTGAATTTACGATTTTTTGGGGAATTTCCTTTTTTTAAAATTTGGGTAGATGTGTACGCTTTGTAGGTTTGAGCTTACAATATATAAAGTATAGGATGCACACCATCAGGCCACCTTCTCACTCCGAATCTTATCCACTGGAGCCCCCCCCCCCCCCCCCCCCAGGCCTTTTCTGGCACTTTTGGTTTACATGTAACAATCAGTAGTGGGGGTCCTCCTTTTCTTTAATTTTCTTATTTTTTTCAAAATTTAGATTTTTTGTTTCTCGAGTTTATTTTTCGAATTTCCGAATATACAATTTTTTTCACATTTTTTATTTTCTTTTTTTTATTTACGATTTTATTTTTAGAATTTACGTTTTTTTTTTAATTTACGTTTTTTTTTTAATTTACGAATTTTTTTTAATTTACGATTTTTTTTTTGAATTTACGTTTTTTTTTTATTTACAAATTTTATTTACAAATAATGAACTCCTGAATTTACACATTTTTTTAAATTTCCGAATTTTTTAAAATTTACGACTTTTTTTGGAATTTACGTTTTTTTTTAAATTTGGGTAGATGTGTACGCTTTGTAGGTTTGAGCTTACAATATATAAAGTATAGGATGCCCACACCACCAGGCCACCTTCTCAATCCGAATCTTATTCACTGGAGCCCCCCCCCCCCCCAGGCCTTTTCTGTCACTTTTGGTTTACATGTAACAATCAGTAGTGGGGGGTCCTCCTTTTATTTTTTTTAATTTTCTTATTTTTTTCAAATTTTAGATTTTTTGTTTCTCGAGTTTATGTGTTTTTTTCGAATTTCCGAATATACCATTTTTTTACTTTTTTTATTTTCTTTTTTTTATTTACGATTTTATTTTTAGAATTTACGATTTTTTTTGAATTCCTGAATTTACGATTTTTTTTTCATTTCTGAATTTTTTTTAATTTACGATTTTTTTTTAATTTAAGTTTTTTTTTAATTTACAAATTTATGATTTTTTTTAGAACTCCCGAATTTACACATTTTTTTAGATTTACGAATATTGTGAAAAGTTCGTTAAACAGGTTTTCGTTAATTTGGATATTTCTAAATTATAACGAATTTGTCGAAATTCGTAAAAAAAAAAGAAATTTGGAACGAAAGGAATTGCACATGTCTAAAAAGCAGCATGCAGTAACACCCCCCCCCCCCCCCCCCCGCAGGTTTACTTTAAGAATAAGTAAGCCTTGACATAAATTTACATAAGTGAAACTTTTAGTGAAAAAAAAAAAGAACAGTTAGATAAGTCACAAGTTCCACAGATCTGTAACAAGAGACAATTAACCTGTTAGGCATCATTTTACTAATCTACATTTCCAGCATAAAATTAATTGAAAGTGTGAAGACTTCAAATTATAATGAACATCACTTTCCAAGCTGCACTCCTAAAAAAAATAAAAAAATAAAAAAAATGCTCCGATGTATAATTAGTCAATCATTAAATCGACGTTGTGCTCGGGAACAAAGAACACGCAGTACCTCTGATGTTGTATCAGTATTTTATTACACCTGAGAATTTTTTTTACATCAATTGCATTTTTAATAAATTCAAAGATAGCCAGCAAAGAAAACAAAAAATGTTCCAATATAGGAACCGGGAAACGAGACAGAGAGGAGCGCCAAAGTCCGAGTGAAATTGTTTGTTTATTTTTTATTAATTTTTTTTTTTCGCTTTGTAGATTTGAGCTTACAATATATAAAGTATAGGATGCTCACACCACCAGACCACCTTCTCTCTCCGAATCTTATCCACTGGACCCCCCAGGCCTTTTCTGGCACTTTTTGTTTACATGTAACTATCAGTAGTGGGGGTCCTCCCTTTTCTATGTAATAATCAGTAGTAGTGGTCCACCCTTTACTTTTTTTTTTTTTATTATTATAAAAAAAAATTATTTAGTTTTTTTTATTATTAAATTTTTTTATTTTGTTTTTTAGTTTTTTTCTACACTGTTTTATTTATTCATATACTGTTTTTTTTTTGGTAGATGTGTACGCTTTGTAGATTTGAGCTAACAATATATAAAGTATAGGATGCACAGTCTATTACATTTCCCACACCACCAGACCACCTTCTCTCTCTGAATCTTGTCCACTGGACCCCCCAGGCCTTTTCTGGCACTTTTTGTTTACATGTAACTATCAGTAGTGGGGGTCCTCCCTTTTCTATGTAATAATCAGTAGTAGGGGTCCTCCCTTTCCTTTTTTTTTTTTTTTTTTTTTTTTTATTATTACATTTTTTTATTTAGTTTTTTTTATTATTCTATTTTTTAATTAGTTTTTTCGTTTTTTTCTACACTGTTTTATTTATTTATATACTGTTTTTTTTTGGTAGATGTGTACGCTTTGTAGATTTGAGCTAACAATATATAAAGTATAGGATGCACAGTCTATTACATTTCCCACACCACCAGACCACCTTCTCTCTCCGAATCTTGTCCACTGGACCCCCCAGGCCTTTTCTGGCACTTTTTGTTTACATGTAACTAATCAGTAGTGGGGGTCCTCCCTTTTCTATGTAATAATCAGTAGTAGGGGTCCTCCCTTTACTTTTTTTTTTATTAATACATTTTTTTATTTAGTTTTTTTATTATTACATTTTTTTATTTCGTTTTTTTTTTTTAGTTTTTTTCTACACTGTTTTATTTATTTATTATTTATTTATATACTGTTTTTTTTTTTTTGGTAGATGTGTACGCTTTGTAGGTTTGAGCTTACAATATATAAAGTATAGGATGCCCACACCACCAGACCACCTTCTCTCTCCGAATCTTATCCACTGGACCCCCCAGGCCTTTTCTGGCACTTTTTGTTTAATAATCAGTAGTGGGGGTCCTCCCTTTCTATGTAACAATCAGTAGTGGGGGCCCCCCCTTACTTTTTCTTTTTTTTTTCTTTTTTTTTCTACACTGTTTTATTTATTTATTATTTATTTATAAACTGATCTATTTAATTGTGTTTTTCTTTTTTCTTTTTCTTGGGGTAGATGTGTACGCTTTGTAGGTTTTAGCTTACCATATATAAAGTATAGGATTCCCACACCACCAGACCACCTTCTCACTCCGAATCTTATCCACTGGAGCCCCCCCCCCCCCCCCAGGCCTTTTCTGGCACTTTTGGTTTACATGTAACAATCAGTAGTGGGGGTCCTCCCTTTTACAATCAGTATTTTTGTTAGAAAATTGCTTAGAACTCCCAAACATTATATCTTTTTTTGAAAGCAGAGGCCCTGGAGAATAAATGAGTGGCTTTTGCAATTTTTTTTATGTCACACGGTATTAGCACAGTGGATTTTAAAATGCAATTTTGGAGGGGGGAACACTTTTTTGAATTGTAAGGCAAAAAAAAAAAACATTACCCATTTTTTAAAATAAAAGATGATGTTACGCTGAGTAAATAGATACCAAACATGTCACGTTTTAAAATTGCGCACGCCGGCGACAAACAATGTCAATTTTACTATCCATAGGCGATGCTTTAAAAGCCTACAGAGATTGCCACTTTAGACTAACAGAGGAGGTCTGAATTCATTAGAAGTTACAAATTATCCAAAATGACGAATGCCGCATCAAAACAAATGGAACGGAACAAATTAATAATAAATAATAATAATAATAAAACGTTTTTATTATTGATTATTGTAATAATAGGCTTTAAAAGCCTACAAATTTCCACTTTATGTCTGATGCTAGAATTATTGTCCATGGTCTAATGCTCATGGCGATACCTCACATGTGTGGAACGATCGCTGTTTGCGTGCGTGTAGGACTGATGTGCACATTCACCTTTGCACACTAGCATGGGGTCGGGGGAACTTTAATTTTTTTTTTTTTTTTAAATGTATTATTATATTTTTTTAATTTTTTTTATTATTATTACATTTTTTTTTAACTTTTTTTTAATTTATTTTTTCTACACTGTTGATTTATTTATTTATTCATCTATTTAGCACTTTTATTGCTGTCAGAAGGAATGTAAACATCCTTTGTGACAGCAGTAGTCACATGACAGGTCCTCTTTATGCAGGGATCTGGGTTCTGTAAGACCCCAAATCCCTATTTTGCCCTTGAAAGCATCCGATCACACCAAGATCTGTGTTTTTGAATTCTTTAGAATTTCAAAAAATTGTGCTGTTGACATCCGGGTAAACCAGTCACGTCATTGCTTCTGGGTTACCCCAAGCGATCAAAGCAATTCGCTTCGTTCCGAATTCGTTTTTTAACTAATTTAGACAAATTTGTTAATTTGGAAATATCCGAATGAACAAAAACTCGTTTGTCAAATTTTTCAGAATATTCGTGAATTTGAATATTCAAAAATTTGAAAATTCGTAAATTATTAAATTATTAAATTTGAAAAACCAAAAATTTGAAAATCTGAAATAACTAACTAATAATAACTTAACTATTTCTAACTATTAAATTATAGGTATTGGAATTTCCTTTTAAATAAACAAACGAACGTAACGAAAGCAAATTTATCTGAAGTTACAAATCATCCGAAATAATGAATGCTGTATCTAAACAAATGAAACGTAACAAATTAATAATAATAAATAACAAAAATAATAATAAAAAAATATTATTCTTATTATTTATTTGTTCAGTTCCATTTGTTTAGATGCAGGATTCGTTATTTCAGATAATTCGTAACTTCGGATAAATTCGTATTCGTTACGTTCACTAACAGCCAAATTTGAAAGGAAATTCCAATAGCTATAATTTAATAGGTATTTATTGTTAGTTAGTTATTCTTTCGAATTTTGGGATTTTCTAACTAACTAACTAACAATAACTAACTATTAAATTATAGGTATTGGAATTTCCTTTCAAATTTGTCTGTTGGAGGAACATAACGAATACGAATTTATCCAAAGTTATGAATTATCCGAAATAACGAATGCCGCATAAAAAAATAGATCGGAACGAATTAATACTAAATAATAATATAGGTTTTTAATATTATTTTTGTTATTTATTATTATTAATTTGTTACTTTCCATTCATTTAGATACAGCATTTCTTTATTTTAGATAATTCATAACTTCGGATAAATTCGTATTCGTTATGTTCACTAACAGCCAAATTTGAAAGGAAATTCCAATACCTATAATTTAATAGTTATTATTAGTTAGTTATTCTTTAGAATTTTCAGATTTTATAACTAACTAACTAATAAAATCTAACTATTAACTTATAGCTTTCAAATTTTTGGATTTTCTTTCTTCATTTTGGATCTTCAAATTTTAAAATTTTCAAATATGAATTTACAAATTTTTCTAATTTACAAATTTTTCTAATTTACAAATTTTTCTAATTTACAAATTTTTCTAATTTACAAATTTTTCTAATTTACAAATTTTTCTAATTTTTTAATTTATGAATTGCGATTCTAACGAATGACCCGAAAAAAAACAAAAAAAAAAAAAAAAAACGAATGTAACGAAAATGAACAAATTTTTCGGCAGTGCACATGTCTAATCAAAGTTGATCATGGCTTTCTATGGGTCTAGCCGGCGGACATGCCAGGTGGTAGCTCGGGCCTCCTGGTGGGACGGGAGCACACGGCGTTCCCCTCCTGCTTTTTGTAATAGCAAACGAGTTGCTAGTTAGCTGCTTCAATTGCTATTACAAGAGAGCCGACCAGCGTCACACGCTCCGCACCAACGTGTTTCGTCCCGATACCATATGAGTTCCTCAAGGGTAAAAGCCTGGTTTAGTTAAAAAGCCTGTATTTGATGACTGTGTGCCTGATGTAACTTTGTGTTGGTCTATCACATAAAATCCCAATAAAATAAATTTAAGTTTTTAGTTGTAACATGACAAAATGTAGAAAATCAAGGGGTATGAATACTTTTTCAAGGCACTGTGTGTGATTTTGATGTTTGCTGCAAAAAAACTACTATTGAGATTTGTAAATTTCATAAAGTATACAAGCTAAGAATGCAATCTTCCTAGTGTAATATTCCGTGCAGCAGCTGCGTCCCAATTGATATGAATGGGACTGCTTGGGGAATGCCTGCACGGGGATGCAGGAAACAGCAGAGCATCCCCATGGAAAAACACGGTCCTCGCAAAGGCGTATGCTATTGTACACCTGTGTGAACAAGGTCAAATTCTTCAAAAACCTTCAATGCCTCAATAAAGTGTGAGAATACAAATATGTATGGAAATGCTGCAAGGCTCTGGATGGGGATGGGTGTCACTGAATGGGGATAAATATTCTCGAAGGAGTTAGGGGGACTTTGCAGCAGACTTAGTGGCCATGTAGGGGGTGAGATTTCTGGAGGGAGTTGGGGGCAGCTGTGGGGGGTGAGATCTCTCTAGGCCAGTGATGGCGAACCTATGGCACGCGTGCCACAGCTGGCACGCAGAGCCATCTCTGTGGGCACACGAGAGGGTCCAGGACAGAGCTAGAGGTATCTCTCTTCTCTCAGCCCCCCTCCCTCTCTTTCAGCCCCCCTCTTTTTCCGTCCCCCCCTCTTTGTGTCCTCCTCTCTCTGTTCCCCCTCACACTCAGCTCACCCCTCTCTCAGCATCTCTCTCACACCCCTCTCTCTCTGTCCCTCTTCTCTCTCTCTGTCCCCCTTCTCTTTCTCTGTTCCCCCTCTCTCACACCCCTCTCTCTCTCCCCCATCTCTCTCTCTCTGTCCCCCCTCCCTCTCTCTGTTCCTCCTCTCTCTCAGCTCACCCCTCTCTCAGCATCTCTTTCGCACCCCTCTCTCTCTGTCCCTCTTCTCTCTGTCTATCCCCCTTCTCTTTCTCTGTTCCCCTCTCTCACACCCCTCTCTCTCTGTCCCCCATCTCTCTCTCTCTCTGTCCCCCCTCCCTCTCTCTGTTCCTCCTCTCTCTCAGCATTTCTCTCACCCCTTTCTCTCTCAGCCCCTCTCCCTTATTCTGTTGCCCCTCTCTCTCAGCATATCTCTCACACCCCTCTCTCTCTGTCTCCTCTCTCTTTCTCTCAGCCCCCCTCCCTCTCTCTCAGCCCCCCTCCCTCTCTCTGTTCCCCTCTCTCTCAGCATATCTCTCACACCCCTCTCTCCCTCAGCCCCTCACCCTCTCTCTGTCCCCTCTCTCTTTCAGCATACCTCTCACACCCTCTCTCTCTGCCCCCCCCCCCTCTCTCTCAGCCCCCCTCCCTCTTAGAATCTCTCTCACACCCCTCACTCTCACTGTTCCTTCTCTCTCTCTCTCTCACACACCCCCCTCTCTCTCACACAACCCCTCTCTTTCGCTCAGCCCCCCTCTCTCGTGAATTGCAGTGTTGGCACTTTGCAACACAAAACCAATGTATTTATTTCAGTTTGGGCACTCGGGCTCAAAAAAGGTTCGCCATCACTGCTCTAGGCGCCTGGGCCCTTGCAGGAGCACTGTAGGAGATTGTAGAGGTCTGTGGGGGCTGGTGAACTCTGTTGGGGATCAGGGGAACTATGGGGGAGCTGGAGGCTCTTTAGAAACCCAGGGGGCACTTCAGAACCCTGGATGGAGGTTGAGGGGCACTGCAGGTATGGTGGGCTCTCAGTGGGTCTGGTGGCTTTGTGGGAGGTTTAGAAGCACTATGAATGAATGAATGACGGAATGATTTGTATAGCGCTGCAAATGCGAACTGAATCGCCTCAAGGCGCTTGTCTGCTCTTGTTGTCCTGCGATATTAGAAGAGGTGGTCTTGAGTTTTTTCCTGAAGGCCTGATGGTTTTCTTCCAAGCGGATGTTGGTGGGTAGAGCATTCCATAGCCGAGGTCCCTGTACTGCGAATCTTCGTTCTCCCTTCGATTTGTAGCGGGCTTTGGGGATGAGAAGGCGGTTTTGGTTTGTTGATCGAAGGCTGCGATTCGGTATGTATTTTTCTATTTTCTCACAAAGATATTGAGAAGCATTTCCTTGTGTACATTTGTGGGTGAGGCAGAGGGTCTTGAATGTGATCCTATCTTTTACCGTGAGCCAATGGAGGGTCCTCAGGGATGGGGAGATGGATTCCCAAGGTTTCTTTCCGGTGACTAGTCTTGCTGCTGTGTTTTGGATGACTTGTAGGCGTGCAATCTGGTAATCCGGTAATCCTATGTAGAGGGAGTTTGCGTAGTCGAGACACGAATTGATGATAGTTCCAACTACTACCATTTCTCCATTTCCGGGATGAAGGGGATGAGTCTGCGAAGCATGCGGAGAAGATGATGGGATCCGCTGATTACTGATCCTATTTGTGCCTCCATGGTCATCTCTGAATCAAAGATGACTCCAAGGCTTTTGGCTTTGGTGCTTGGGAAGATGGTCTGTCCAATGATGGTTGGTGGTGTCCATGGGGGTCTTCGTTTTTTTACTTCGGTTTGCGTTGAGGAGCAGTAGTTCTGTTTTCGATCCATTGAGTTTGAGGGAGCTAGTGATCATCCAGTCATCTATCAGTGTGAGACATTTTCCTAGTTCCTGGTATTGGTCTTTTTGTCCAGTGATCCGGAAGTACAGTTGAGTGTGGTCCGCGTATGAGTGGAAGCATAGATCTGATTTGCTAATAATTTTGAAGAGTGGCCGGATGTAAATGTTGAAGAGTACTGGTGACAAGGGTGATCCTTGAGGGACTCCATAGGAAATAGCCATGAGAGCTGGTAGGAACTGTGGGAGGTTAAGCTGGTTGGTTGACTGGAAGGGAGTGGCCATGGCCCAGCTGCGGGCCACAGTCTGGTGGTTAAGAACCAATGATCTAGGTAGCCTCAGTCAGTATCTAGAGAGGTGGAGCTGAATCCCAGAAATCCTCAGAAATGATCTCAGCTCACCTGCCCCACAATGTAAAATACATTAAAAAAAAATGAAGAATAAGAGCTGTACAGGTGGGTGGATCTGGAAACTCAACTACAGAGGTCTTGTAACCAGTGTTCCCAAGAGATATAATACACTAGTTAAGGATTCAACCTGCCCAAGGCTGAACTAAGGGTCCTGGGTAGGCTGAGCCTTTAAAAATAAGCATTTATTGTTTCCTAAACTTTCCTCCATCTGATCTTTCAGCCTGAACGATGGCAAAGAACTGCACGTGTGAAAGGAATTCTAGGCCAGCACAACAGTTTACTCATTAACGAGCTGCTAAGTAATGAATAGGCTTGTATTCCACTTCCCCTGTGTATATAATCTTTCTCTGCTAAAACTATCATTAATTTTCATTTAGTTCTACTTCAACTAGCAAAGCCTAATGTTTCCATTTCCGAAGGATAAATATTCATGACCCGCTCTCCCTTATGAAGAAAAACAAAGCCGTGGAGTCACTTCAGCCTGTAAGAAAAGGGACTCACACCTATGTGGTTAGGCTCTGATAGACACTGCTTATTGGTGATCCCTCTAGTGATCACTAAATATCTATATAGAGGAATCAGGACCACCTTCCCCCTGGCGGTGACCCCTCTAGTGATATAAAGATCTATATAGAGGAATCAGGACCTCCTTCCTCCTGCTGGTGATCCCTCTAGTGATATAAAGATCTATCTAGAGGAATCAGGACCTCCTTCCTCCTGCTGGTGACCCCTCTAGTGATATAAAGATCTATATAAAGGAATCAGGACCTCCTTCCTCCTGCCGGTGACCCCTCTAGTGCTATAAAGATCTATATAGAGGAATCAGGACCTCCTTCCTCCTGCTGGTGACCCCTCTAGTGATATAAAGATCTATATAGAGGAATCGGGACCTCCTTCCACCTGCTGGTGGCCCCTCTAGTGATATAAAGATCTATATAGAGGAATCAGGACCTCCTTCCTCCTGCTGGTGATCCCTCTAGTGATATAAAGATCTATATAGAGGAATCAGGACCTCCTTCCTCCTGCTGGTGACCCCTCTAGTGATATAAAGATCTATATAGAGGAATCAGGACCTCCTTCCTCCTGCCGGTGATCCCTCGAGTGATATAAAGATCTATATAGAGGAATCAGGGCCTCCTTCCTCCTGCAGGGGACTCCTCTAGTGATATAAAGATCTATATAGAGGAATCAGGATCTCCTTCCACCTGCTGGTGGCCCCTTTAGTGATATAAAGATCTATATAGAAGAATCAGGACCTCCTTCCTCCTGCCGGTGATCCATCAGGTGATATAAAGATCTATATAGAGGAATCAGGGCCTCCTTCCTCCTGCTGGGGACTCCTCTAGTGATATAAAGATCTATATAGAGGAATCAGGACCTCCTTCCACCTGCTGGTGGCCCCTTTAGTGATATAAAGATCTATATAGAAGAATCAGGACCTCCTTCCTCCTGCTGGTGATCCCACTAGTGATATAAAGATCTATATAGAGGAATCAGGACCTCCTTCCATCTGCTGGTGGCCCCTTTAGTGATATAAAGATCTATATAGAAGAATCAGGACCTCCTTCCTCCTGCTGGTGACCCCTCTAGTGATATAAAGATCTATATAGAGGAATCAGGACCTCCTTCCACCTGCTGGTGGCCCCTTTAGTGATATAAAGATCTATATAGAAGAATCAGGACCTCCTTTCTCCTGCTGGTGATCCCACTAGTGATATAAAGATCTATATAGAGGAATCAGGACCTCCTTCCTCCCGCTGGTGATCCCTCTAGTGATATAAAGATCTATATAGAGGAATCAGGACCTCCTTCCACCTGCTGGTGACCCCTCTAGTGATATAAAGATCTATATAGAGGAATCAGGACCTTCTTCCTCCTGCTGGTGACCCCTCTAGTGATATAAAGATCTATATAGAGGAATCAGGCCCTCCTTCCACCTGCTGGTGGCCCCTTTAGTGATATAAAGATCTATATAGAAGAATCAGGACCTCCTTCCTCCTGCTGGTGATCCCACTAGTGATATAAAGATCTATATAGAGGAATCAGGACCTCCTTCCACCTGCTGGTGGCCCCTTTAGTGATATAAAGATCTATATAGAAGAATCAGGACCTCCTTCCTCCTGCTGGTGACCCCTCTAGTGATATAAAGATCTATATAGAGGAATCAGGACCTCCTTCCTCCTGCTGGTGATCCCTCTAGTGATATAAAGATCTATATAGAGGAATCAGGACCTCCTTCCTCCTGCTGGTGACCCCTCTAGTGATATAAAGATCTATATAGAGGAATCAGGACCTCCTTCCACCTGCTGGTGGCCCCTCTAGTGATATAAAGATCTATATAGAAGAATCAGGACCTCCTTCCTCCTGCCGGTGATCCCTCGAGTGATATAAAGATCTATATAGAGGAATCAGGGCCTCCTTCCTCCTGCTGGGGACTCCTCTAGTGATATAAAGATCTATATAGAGGAATCAGGATCTCCTTCCACCTGCTGGTGGCCCCTTTAGTGATATAAAGATCTATATAGAAGAATCAGGACCTCCTTCCTCCTGCCGGTGATCCATCAGGTGATATAAAGATCTATATAGAGGAATCAGGGCCTCCTTCCTCCTGCTGGGGACTCCTCTAGTGATATAAAGATCTATATAGAGGAATCAGGACCTCCTTCCACCTGCTGGTGGCCCCTTTAGTGATATAAAGATCTATATAGAAGAATCAGGACCTCCTTCCTCCTGCTGGTGATCCCACTAGTGATATAAAGATCTATATAGAGGAATCAGGACCTCCTTCCACCTGCTGGTGGCTCCTTTAGTGATATAAAGATCTATATAGAAGAATCAGGACCTCCTTCCTCCTGCTGGTGACCCCTCTAGTGATATAAAGATCTATATAGAGGAATCAGGACCTCCTTCCACCTGCTGGTGGCCCCTTTAGTGATATAAAGATCTATATAGAAGAATCAGGACCTCCTTTCTCCTGCTGGTGATCCCACTAGTGATATAAAGATCTATATAGAGGAATCAGGACCTCCTTCCACCTGCTGGTGACCCCTCTAGTGATATAAAGATCTATATAGAGGAATCAGGACCTTCTTCCTCCTGCTGGTGACCCCTCTAGTGATATAAAGATCTATATAGAGGAATCAGGCCCTCCTTCCACCTGCTGGTGGCCCCTTTAGTGATATAAAGATCTATATAGAAGAATCAGGACCTCCTTCCTCCTGCTGGTGATCCCACTAGTGATATAAAGATCTATATAGAGGAATCAGGACCTCCTTCCACCTGCTGGTGGCCCCTTTAGTGATATAAAGATCTATATAGAAGAATCAGGACCTCCTTCCTCCTCCTGGTGACCCCTCTAGTGATATAAAGATCTATATAGAGGAATCAGGACCTCCTTCCACCTGCTGGTGGCCCCTTTAGTGATATAAAGATCTATATAGAAGAATCAGGACCTCCTTCCTCCTGCTGGTGACCCCTCTAGTGATATAAAGATCTATATAGAGGAATCAGGACCTCCTTCCTCCCACTGGGGTCCCCTCTAGTGATATAAAGATCTATATAGAGGAATCAGGACCTCCTTCCTCCCGCTGGTGATCCCTCTAGTGATATAATGATTTATATAGAAGAATCAGGACCTCCTTCCTCCTGCTGGTGATCCAACTAGTGATATAAAGATCTATATAGAGGAATCAGGACCTCCTTCCTTCTGCTGGTGACCCCTCTAGTGATATAAAGATCTATATAGAGGAATCAAAACCCCCCTTTGCTTTCTTTTATTCAGCCCTTACAGGACTATTCTTCACTCTGATATGAGGCATTATTCTTCCTACTGACACCAACGTTAAGGCCCCATTCCTTCCGCTGACACCAATGATGAGAGACCATTCCTTCCACTCTTCCGCTGACACCAATGGTAGGGCACTATTCCTCCCAGAGTCCCACTGACACCAATGATGGAGAATTATTCCTCGTACTGATACCAATGATGGGGCACTATTCCCAGACACTGTTTATAGGGTCAAGGAATGGGTGGTTTCACCATCAGTTCCACCATAGGTTGGTCCAATACTTTTGCCAATAACAGGGTTAGCATTGACTTAAAGGGGTACACCTGATGATAAGTGTTAACATGAATGTATAGCCAAAATGTTTCTTCTGGATTTGATGGAAAGGAATGGGTTAAAACCCCTGTGAGTTATTTTAGAACCACCTGGGTCCTATTGGGAAGTTCTCCCCTTATATCCTGTCCCAGAGACTCAACAGGGACCGGGAGGAAATTTCTACAATTTAGGAAAATTTACCCTTTGAGCTTCATTTATAACGAGGAGGGAGAGGTGTAAAACCACTAATAAAGGAGGTGGATCTGCATTTTTACCATACCCTTCCCCCTTCTTCCACCCCCAGCTCCAAATTCACATGGTGACCAGAAGGGTGTGCTGCTTTGCTTCATGGTGTGCCAAATTTAACTCGGCAAGTCAAGTTTGACAGGTGACACCACTTGTCAAACTCACCTATTGAAGCCAATGGGATCATGCCTCAACCGTGAGCCAAATGTGACCATGTTAGTTCAATGTAAAATCCCCAATGGCATAGAAGAAAATCTCCATAGGGTTCAAAAAATAGGCGTTCAGGAAGCAGCAGTATAGCCTCCTGAATGCCTGTAAACCGGCTGTCAACCGCAGTCTAAAAAATTATCTACCATGGTTACTATTTCAGTGGGTGGTAAAGACTGCTGTCCACGTGGAAGAGGCCTTAGGCAGTAGTCCCTGGAACAGGCGTCTCCATTGAAAGATTTATCATCCAAGCCTCAAAAAATAAAATTTATGATGAAATGCATATGGAGAAGTCAACGCTCATGACGTCACTAGGAGTCTGGAAGTGGTCCGTGGACACTTACCATTGTTTTGCACTTATAACGAGGAAGACACTGCAAACAATAGTCTACTGGGTTTTTGTCTACATGGACATACACTGTGTGGACATTTTGCTCTTTGGAGTTCATTTCACATTTTTGGTTTATATTTCCATATTTGTTTGATATTTCATTGTATTATTTGCTTTAATTTCATTCTGTAACAGTGTAGTACTTTTTTTATGCAAAAGATTTACTGTACCCTCACCTGATGACAAATTTGGATTTGGTCGTAGTGGTAGTGGCAGCAGGATGAATAGATTGAGGATTAGACATGGATTCCAATCCTTCCCGAAGCTTTTAAAAAAAAATAAAACAGTATTGGCTATAGATACCCTTTAAGAATAATACTTAATAGAGATTAGGGATTTGCATATATGTCTCTGTTTGATTTGCAGCCAGTTTGGTTGAACAGCCCGGAAGTCAGCAAAAAACCCAAAAGCTGAATCCGAAATCCATTGAAACTATTAGTGTTAGGATTTCGGGGGTACAGATTCCTGGCTGCATTAATTAAAGTTTTCTTGCCGGGAATCAGGTGGCATCAGTGACCAAATGTGGCCAAAGACATCACCTAGGATTCCCGGCTGTCTATTTAGAGTTCAGCAGCTGGGATATGTCCTTTAGTGCAGCGTGTACAAATCGGCGGGCAACATTGCGATTGACTCTGTATTTACATCACTGGATGCCATGATTGACATGGATTACTTCACTGGGTGCCATGACCGATGCCAGATTTACATCACTGGGTGCCATGATTGACATGGATTACCTCACTGGACGCCATTACTAATGCAGGATTTACATCACTGGGTGCCATGATTGACATGGATTACCTCACTGGATGCCGTGACTAATGTTGGGTTTACATCACTGGGTGCCATGATTGACATGAATTACATCACTGGGTGCCATGATTGACATGAATTACTTCACTGGGTGCCATGATTGACATGAATTACTTCACTGGGTGCCATGATTGACATGGATTACCTCACTGGGGCCTTGACTGATGCTGGATTTACATTACTTGGTTCTATGATTGACATGGATTACCTCACTGGATGCCGTGACTGATGTTGGGTTTACATCACTGGGTGCCATGATTGACCTGGGCTATCTCACTGGACACTGTGACTGATGCTGGATACACTTTGGGGGACATTTATGTATGTTTTCTCCCCCTATACATTTCAAGGATGCATTTTTCATTTTTCGCCAGAGTGTATTGTCAGCTATAAAAAGGTTCAGTACGGTATTGGATGCATGTATAAGTGTAATGCCCTCATAGGTACTGTAGGCTGCTAAGATGATAGGTCAATTTAGGTCTTTTTGGCTCCTCTGTAATAATTGGATCAGCTTCTGGGCTGTTCTAGATTTCATAGGCTGCAGGTTTGAATGCTCCACCCTGCATTCTGGAGGCTTCCAGAACATAGAGGGCTGAGAGAGGCAAATGGACTTCAGCCAATCCCTGGGGAGGCGTGCCTACTAGGTGGCTGGGGAGAATATAAGTAGTCTGGATTCTGGAGCAGCCTTTGTTCTTGTCCTGCTGGGAAAGATCCCAGCCTCGTGGGCTGATACCCCTTTGAGACAGTCCTGCTGGAGTCTGCTGATTATTCATCAAGGTGTCAGCTATAGCAAACCTGGGTGGGGGGGGGTCTATTCCTAATTTCTTTTGGAGCTAGGGACTTGGTCTGGACAAATCACTGAGGAGTGCCTGGTGGAATCTGGGACGTGTAGATGCCTTGGGACACTGTGAGTACTGACCCAAGCTCCACATTCCAGTGACTGTGTGCTGTCCCACTTTTGGGGTGCCAGTGGTAGCCCTTTCTCTGAGACTGCCTCTACAGGGCTCTGAAGTTCTGGCTGTCCCATTGGTTACTGGTGTAAAAACTGCAAGGACCTGGTTCACCTGCTGGTGGCACAGTGGTTTTTCTGGGCTGAAAGCTGTAGTTCCAGTGGCTCCCAGCAGCTGGGGCCAGGTGGAACTGATTGCAGGAACCTGCTAGCTGTTGGGAGACCACCCACAGCCAGTAGGTGAACCAGGTCCTGACAAAAGACTGTTCAAAAGAAGTTACAGCTAGTGACGCGTATCCTCCGGTTACCCCTCCTCCTTTTTAAGTTCTACAAGCAATAAATCTAAAAAAAACATTCCCTAGACCAGTGATGGCGAACCTTTTTGAGCCCGACTGCCCAAACTGAAATAAATACATTGGTTTTGTGTTGCAAAGTGCCAACACGGCAATTCACGAGAGAGGGGTGCTGAGCGAAAGAGAGGGGTTGTGTGAGAGAGAGAGGGGTTGTGTGAGAGAGAGGGGGGTGTGTGTGAGAGAGAGGGGACAGCGAGAGTGAGGGGTGTGAGAAATATGCTAAGAGGGAGAGGGGCTGAGAGAGAGAGGGGGGCAGAGAGAGAGGGGTGTGAGAGATATGCTGAAAGAGAGAGGGAACAGAGAGAGGGTGAGGGGCTGAGAGAGAGAGGGGTGTGAGAGTTATGCTGAGAGAGAGGGGGAACAGAGAGCGGGAGGGGGGGGCTGAGAGAGAGGGAGGGGGGCTGAGAGAGAGGGAGGGGGGATGAGAGAAAGGGAGAGGGGACAGAGAGAGAGGGGTGTGAGAGATATGCTGAGAGAGAGGGGCAACAGAAAGAGGGAGAGGGGCTGAGAGAGAGGGGGTGTGAGAGAAATGCTGAGAGAGAGGTGAGCTGAGAGAGAGGAGGAACAGAGAGAGGGAGGGGGGACAGAGAGAGAGATGGGGGACAGAGAGAGAGGGGTGTGAGAGAGGGGGAACAGAGAAAGAGAAGGGGGACAGATAGAGAGAAGAGGGACAGAGAGAGAGGGGTGTGAGAGAGGGGGAACAGAGAAAGAGAAGGGGGACAGATAGAGAGAAGAGGGACAGAGAGAGAGGGGTGTGAGAGAGATGCTGAGAGAGGGGTGAGCTGAGTGTGAGGGGGAACAGAGAGAGGGGGACACAAAGAGGGGGGACGGAAAAAGAGGGGGGGCTGAAAGAGAGGGAGGGGGGCTGAGAGAAGAGAGATACCTCTAGCTCTGTCCTGGACCCTCTCGTGTGCCCACAGAGATGGCTCTGCGTGCCAGCTGTGGCACGCGTGCCATAGGTTCGCCATCACTGCCCTAGACTCTTTAATGGAGCCAAAGTTAATGAACTGTTGCCTCTTTGATTGGTGGCCTCTGCACTGTTTGTGTTTGGGGAAGAACCTGCTAAAGTTACCGGCTCCTACGGGGTTAGCTCTACATAAGAAAAGTGTAAGCCCCCATACACACGGTCCGAAATTCCGACCACAAAATTCGTCTGATTTTTTCCAACGGACTTTATCCGAAACTGGTGTTGCATACACACGGTCGGACAAAATTATCGGAAAATCCGATCATTCTGAACGTGATGACGTTCATTCGTTACGACTAGACTACGTTCACGTTAGTAGCCAATAGCTCCGGTCTCGTAATTTGATCTGAGCATGCGTGGCACTTTGTCCGTTGGAATTTTCGACACCCGATCGGAAAAAGTCCGATAGGATTTTGTTGTCAGAAAATTTGAGATCCTGCTCTCAAATTTTTTTCCGCCGGAATTTACAACGGAAAAAGTCTGATAGAGCCCATACACGGTCGGACAACATATTCCGATCTGACTTTTCCCGTCTGATTTTCTGACCGTGTGTATGGGGCATAAGTCCCTTTAAATGCTGTGCATGTGCCTTTTGTGCATTTGACATCAACAGACAGCTGATGCCGCGTACACACGATCGGAATTCTCGTCGGAAAAAGCTCTGGCGGTTTCCCCGACGGAATTCCGTCGAAATTCCGCTCAAACTGTCTTGCCTACGCACGGTCACACCAAACTCCGACCGCCAAGAACGCGGTGACGTACACTACAACGAGCCAAGTTCAATGCTTCCGAGCATGCGTCGAATTGTTTCCGAGCATGCGTAGGAATTTTGCGCATCAGAATTGCATACACACGATCGGAATTTCTGATAGAAACCTTTTCCGTCGGAAAAATCGAGAACCTGCTCTCAATTCTTTGCTGTCTGAAATTCAGCCAGCGAAATTCCGATGGAGCCTACTACACGGTCGCATTTTCCGATGAAAAGCTCTCATCGGTCTTTTTCTGGCCAGAATTCCGATCGTGTGTACGCGGCATAAGAGTTTGGTCACGCTCTCTCATTAATTCCTGTTCTGATTCTTTGGAATTCACGCTGTTTCCACGTTTTAATAATTCTATAAAAGGTGAAACAAAAGTTTGTCTTCTGTTGCTACAAGAAGACAGCGAAGGACAGCAGCCGAGTCCTTCACCGGTGTACTGCTGGAGATCACTGCTACCGGAGGAGGTGCTGCTGGTCTCCACCATAAATCATCCAAACTGAAGGCAGCCAGGTCATGTCTATCCAGCATCTACATACAATTTATGTTACGCATCCTCAGTGCCATTTATAATAGGACTCTGTCGGTATAAAATGTTTTGTATAGAAAGATAATAAAGAGTTTTTGTAGATGCCTGGATAGAAACACACACACATTTTTTTTTTTTTTTTACTGTACATTTTAGTCATGAAGTCTCTCCCGATATGTTCTGTTCCCCAGATATTTCACAATTTTTGTTGCCTTTTTCTGGACTCGTTCTCTCGTACCAATATTTATGAAAGTGAGAACTGCACACTGTGTTCTAAATTAGATCTAACTAAAGATCTATATAGAGCAGGGGTGCCCAACCTTTTGAAGAGCGAGGGCCACTTAAGCTACTTGGTAACCGGTCACGGGCCACATTGAGCGGAGTGGGCGGATGACAGGTCCGTGTACACTCCGCATATGCAGAGCGGACACGGACACAGCCCACTCTACTCTATGGACCCTTCGATCCGCCCAGATGGAAGGGGACAGATCCCCTTCTGTTTTTTTTTTCTTTTAGCGGATTGGATTGAAGGTAGGCAGGTGTAAACGGACTCAAGTCTGCTTGCATTTGCTGCTTCATAGAGATGAATGGGAGGGTCTGATTGGGTTGGACTGATCATGTGAAAGGGGCCTAAGGCTGCTTTCACACTGATGTGCTGTGGTTTACCCAGAGCAGTGCACCTCTGGCTTTCCTATGGGTTAGCTGCACTTTGCCATATAATTCTATTATATCCTGCAGGTGTGGTGCGCTTTCTGAAAGGGCACCAAACCGTAGGTAATAACAGAGGTCTATGGCTCAGTGCAGTTTGAAAGCAGCCCGGTAACCTGCAGAACAGATATGCCCATATATACACTGTGATTATAGTATTAAACATACCATTAATAACAGTCTTCAAATCGGGTATCACCAGTTGTTGCTGTTCCAGGCAGAGTGCATTTGGTATCACTCCACTTGTGACAGGAGGTGGCGCTATACAGGAAGCATCGTCTTATGTGGCTCTGCTACGCAGCCGCTTGCTTCCTCTACCGCCGGCTTCATTCACAACACTGATGCTCTGGGATTACGGGTCAGGAACCTGTGATCTGGGCTTACCCCTCTAGTGATCTAAAGATCTATATAGAGGAATCAGGACCTCCTTCCTCCTGCCGGTGATCCCTCTAGTGATATAAGGATCTATATAGAGGAATCAGGACCTCCTTCCTCCTGCTGGTGACCCCTCTAGTGAAACAAAGATCTATATAGAGGAATCAGGACCTCCTTCCTCCTGCTGGTGACCCCTCTAGTGATATAAAGATCTATATAGAGGAATCAGGACCTCCTTCCTCCTGCCGGTGACCCCTCTAGTGATATAAAGATCTATATAGAGGAATCAGGACCTCCTCCCTCCTGCTGGTGACCCCTCTAGTGATATAAAGATCTATATAGAGGAATCAGGACCTCCTTCCTCCTGCCGGTGATCCCTCTAGTGATATAAGGATCTATATAGAGGAATCAGGACCTCCTTCCTCCTGCTGGTGACCCCTCTAGTGAAACAAAGATCTATATAGAGGAATCAGGACCTCCTCCCTCCTGCTGGTGACCCCTCTAGTGATATAAAGATCTATATAGAGGAATCAGGACCTCCTTCCTCCTGCTGGTGATCCCTCTAGTGATATAAAGATCTATATAGAGGAATCAGGACCTCCTTCCTCCTGGTGACCCCTCTAGTGATATAAAGATCTATATAGAGGAATCAGGACCTCCTTCCTCCTGCTTGTGACCCCTCTAGTGATATAAAGATCTATATAGAGGAATCAGGACTTCCTTCCTCCTGCTGGTGATCCTTCTAGTGATATAAAGATCTATGTAGAGGAATCAGGACCTCCTTCCTCCTGCTGGTGACCCCTCTAGTGCTATAAAGATCTATATAGAGGAATCAGGACCTCCTTCCTCCTGCCGGTGACCCCTCTAGTGATATAAAGATCTATATAGAGGAATCAGGACCTCCTTTCTCCTGCTGGTGACCCCTCTAGTGATATAAAGATCTATATAGAGGAATCAGGACCTCCTTCCTCCTGTTGGTGACCCCTCTAGTGATATAAAGATCTATATAGAGGAATCAGGACCTCCTTCCTCCTGCTGGTGACCCCTCTAGTGATATAAAGATCTATATAGAGGAATCAGGACCTCCTTCCTCCTGCCGGTGACCCCTCTAGTGATATAAAGATCTATATAGAGGAATCAGGACCTCCTCCCTCCTGCTGGTGACCCCTCTAGTGATGTAGGAATCATCCTGGCTGTGCTATTGTATTCTGACCGCAGGTCTCCTCCACTGTCAGAGTACACTGATGAACACCTGCAGCCGATTGGCTGAAGTCAGCTGATCAAATTTTTTTTTTACAATAATCCCGTTTGACAGAAGTCCAATCATTAGACTGACTTTGGTGGACCAGGAATGGCCATAGGTGGATTGCAATTCATTTGTTCCAGCGAATTGTGCTCCGTCTATTGGCAGTTTAAGTTACATGATAAAGTGATAGCATGAAAACCTGTGGCCTGCAACATTTCTTACGTACTTATGATTCGGTTTAGGAGGGAACTGGACAAGCCCGCAGGTAAAGTGGAGAACTTCTTTATTAACCGTCGAGGCATAAAAACGAACGGATAGATTTACTATTAATATTCGCTCCTGGTAGCACCGCATGAAACAGAACCGCAGACAGAACTGCTGCGTTGGGAAATGCTCTGGAAAAATAATTATAATATAAATTTGCTTTATTTGCATGGATAGCAATCCGCGAGCCATGATTCATTCTTCATAACGGAGGTTTTCTTCCAGGTAATTGAGCTCCGACGCTCCCACCATCAGTCCTATCGGTTTTGTAATTCATTGCCGAACATTGATCATAATACAACCTCATCATGCCGTTCATACTGCAAATAATAAAAGTAATATGCATAATTATTTGTAAAACGTTGGGTAAACGCCATTCCTCGCCGGAGCCCTCCGTTCCGCAGAATACTTTTTAGCGAGGAAAGGCTCGGGGAGCTGAACGCGGCCGCAATGCTAATTGTTGCGTGCAAATCTGCGGAAAGCGCCTTTAGCTGTTGGGCCTTAAAAGTGAAATTGTTCTCCAGAAACAAATATGTCACGCTGTGGTTTCCCCTACCTGGGGGTGCTGCGCGTCGGAGAGATAATCTGCGCTTTTGAACATGAGGTGTACAGAACTCACAAAGAAGAGATATTTTAAAGCTGAACTCCGACAGATATGAAAGACAAATCAATGCATCTCTGTGGTAGAAGGAACAAAAGCTTGGCGGTATTCCAATCGGCAGAGGTACCCATTGACGTGTGTAGTGGGATTGAGCTGTGTCCAGGGGGAACGGACGTGAAAATCTGATCCTCACATACCAGGATTATTCTCTGAGCCATATACTCAACTCCTAACCTCCAAAGCCCCCTGTCTTACGTTAGTACGTGGGAAAGGGATCTTATCCTTACAATAGACCCTGCTGATTGGTCATGTATCTGGCAGGCTACAAAATCCTCCTATCCCAATATTGCAGCCTTGGAGACAAACTAAAAAGTACTTACCAGGTGGTATCTGGTTGTTGGATTCAATATGAACTCATGTAATCTCACATCGGAGAATAGGATACACTCCCCTGATTGGAATGTAGCCAGTTAAACAACATATGTTATATCTATGAGGGCTGATCTGCATTACAATGCTTACTCTGATCTGTCTATAAGATAAGCAAGCTTCAAGAGAGACTGTTACTACTAAGATGGCTATGGATATCTATTGGATGGAAGGCAAATGGGGGGTGGCTAGGAGTGGGCGTGTAGGTTTGAATGAAGAGTTCGCACACACAGGAATTCAGTCTCTGTTTGCTGGGACGCCCTGACATGAGAATGTGTCCCTGACAACCTCATGGTTTGGCGGCCATCTTGAGGCCTTCCCTTATGGATCATGGCGACGGCCCTCTCTCGGTCATCTGAGTCTAGCCAGTGCTACAAGCCTCACGGAGGGCCCTGTGACAAGTATCTTTGATATTCTTGTATTATATGATTTGATTGTAAGCTTTGTGATATTGTAATGTCTTTTAATACTTTATGTTAGCGTTCCTGATTCTTGGGAAATAAATAAGATAGTGTATTACTAGCAGCAGTGTGTGTATTTTCATAACTAACTTTATATCAGTGTGCCTAGCAGGGTTTAATAGACCTGCTAACTAGTTGTATACTGCAGCAATTTCTACACTGGTCCATGCCAGGATTGCCAAATTCCTCCCGCCAAATACTCACCTCTATGTTTTTGTGGGTGTAATGAGTCGGGCACACACCTCCGCATTTGGTGGGAATGCCTCGTAGTGCGCTTCTTGTGGTCAGAGGTTTTTGCAATTCTTTAGAAATGTTTTGCCATACCCTTGCTACTGGACCCAACTGTGGCTCTCCTGAACATCGAACCTGTAGCTCCAACCCACCGCCAAATCAAGCCTCTTTTCCATATGACCACAACTACAAAATTGACATGTGCACTGCCAAAAAATTCGTTCATTTTCGTTTCATTTTTTTTTTTTTTTTTTCGATTTTCGGGTCATTCGTTATGATCGCAATTAGTAAATTCGTTCATTCGCACATTCGTAAATTCATACATTCGTACATTCGTAAATTCATACATTCGTACATTCGTAAATGCATGCATTCGTAAATTTTTTAATTCGTACATTCGTAAATTAGAAAATTTGTATATTCGTAAATTCGTACATTCGTAAATTAGAAAATTCGGAAATTTGGAAATCCGAAAATCTGAAATAGTAACTAACTATTAAATTATAGGTATTGTAATTTCCTTTCAAATTTGGCTGTTAGTGAACACGAATTTATCTGAAGTTACGAATTATCCGAAAAAACGAATGCTGCATCTAAACAAAGTGGAACGGAACAAATTAATAATAAATATGATAATAAAAAGTTTTTATTATTATTATTTATTATTAATTTGTTCCGTTACGTTTGTTTGAATGTGGCGTTCCTTATTTCGGATAATTTGTAACTTAAGATAAATTTGTATTTGTTACGTTCACTAACAGCCCAATTTAAAAAGGAAATGACAATACCTATAATTTTATGGTTAGTAATAGTTAAGTTATTATTAGTTAATTATAAATTCAGATTTCTGAATTTCCGAATTTATGAATGTGCAAATGTACGATTTTACGAATGTACGAATTTACAAATGTGCAATTGTACGAATTTACGAATGTACGAATTTACAAATTTTTGAATATTCGAATTTAGGAATATTCGGAAAAATTCATTAAACGGATTTTCGTTAATTCGGATATTTCCGAATTAACGAATTTGTCTAAATTCGTTGAAAAAAGAATTTGGAACGAAACGAATTGCACATGTCTACTACCAAACAGACGATCGTTCAGGCCTGGAAATCTCCATCCTTATGCATACTCGCTACTAAAAACAAAGTTACCCGGGTCACTGATCCACGTTAACGTAAAGCTGTCACATTGGACAAAGTGCATACATTTGAGAAGCTCTGAAGACCCAGGCTTACCCATTACCTACCCCCTGGATTCGATGATACCCTACTGCTCCCCTAATCTCCTATGTATAGACTTTATGACCTAAACCCGGATTTGAGAATCTAAGCCTGTGCCTCCCCTAGGTGATCAGCCCCCACTCCTTCTCACCTCCCTTTGTTTTTGTTCTCCCTTCCTTTGCTCTACAGTCCTCCTCTTCTCTTTCATCCCTCAGATGTCGTTCTCCCCTCCTTTCTTACTGCTCCATTGGACCCCTCCTGCCTCTATCCTTTCCTTGTTTTGCTCCCCTGCAGCCCTTCCTGTTTGGCTCTGCCCTTCAGGTAGGCCTTCCCCCCCGAGTACGCTACTACCGCTAACCCCCGGAGTACAGTCTCCCAGAACTCTTGGGCTTTTTGGCACTTCCCCTCTGGGGTGAGCCAAACTGCTGGGCACCTGTTGGGATGCCCTTACATGCTCATACCCCCCATGATACCCTTCCCAGGGTAGTTCCTCTCCTTACCTGCATTAGATTTATGTTTAGATTGTTACCTTACTTTTGTGTGCCTTTGATGTGAATTGTCCTCCATGAATGAATGAATGAATAATTTGTATAGCGCTGCAAATGCGAACTGAATCGCCTCAAGGCGCTGGATCCGACCTGTGTTGTCAAGCTTCTAGAAGAGGTGGGTCTTGAGTTTTTTCCTGAAGGCCTGATGGTTTTCTTCCATGCGGATGTGAGACGGTAGAGCGTTCCATAGCCGTGGTCCTTGGACTGCGAATCTCCGTTCTCCCTTTGATTTGTAATGGGATTTGGGAATGAGGAGGAGGTTTTAGTTAGATGATCGAAGGCTGCGATTTGGTGTGTAGTGTTTTATTTTCTCGAGTAGGTATTGAGGGGCGTTTCCTTGTGTGCATTTGTGGGTGAGGCAGAGGGTCTTGAATGTGATCCGATTCTTTACGGTTAGCCAATGTAGACTCCTCAGGGAAGGGGAGATGGATTCCCAGGGTTTTTTCCTGTTATCAGTCTTGCCGCCGTGTTTTGGATGAGTTGTAAGCGCACAAGTTGATATTGGGGTAGTCCTATGTAGAGGGAGTTTGCGTAGTCGAGACGTGAATTAATGACCGTTCCACTGCTTTGTCCTCTTTTGGAATGAAGGGGAGGAGTCTACGTAGCAGGCGGAGGAGATGGTGAGATCCGCTGACTACTGATCCTATTTGTGCATCCATTGACATTTCTGAGTCAAAGATGACTCCAAGACTCTTGGCTTTGGTGCTTGGGGGGATGGTCTGTCCAAAGATGGTGGGTGGTGTCCAAGGGGTCTTGGTTTGGGAATTTTGGTTTGTGTGTAGAATAAGAAGCTAAATACTACTTACCTGATCCTGCATGGTCATTTCCATGCTCCATTTGTGATGTACTTATCTCGTTGACAAAGTGTACTAGTCACACTTGCACCTGTATACTTGCCCTACACTTTCTCTCAATAAAACAAACGAGGTGTGTCCAGGGATGCTGGATAAATCACAAAGAGTTTTGTTTCATTTAAAAGACGCGTTTCGTGGCTCACAACTGCCACTTCCTCAGTTTAGGATGATATACAAATGTCTGAGGGTGCAAGACACCCGGGGGGGGGGGGGAGCTTTAATTTGGTGGTATTTGATCACCACTGGGGTTTTTTATTTTTTATTAAATAAACAAAAAAAGACCAAAGAATCACGAAACAAAACAATATTTTATTACTTTCTGCTATAAAACATACCCAATAACATTTTTTTTTTTAAAATCTTAAATTTCGGGCAAAATATATTCTGCTACATGTCTTTGGTAAAAAAAAAATCCCTAAAAATGTATATTGATTGGTTTGTGTTAAAGTTATAGCATCTACAAACTATGGTATAAAGTTTATAGTGGATTTTTTTTTATACTAGTAATGGCAGCAACCTGCGACTTATAAGTGTGACGGACAATTTTACACTATATGACATAGGGTGGAAAATGACGAACTGACACTGACATCACCAGTGACACTAATACTGTGATCAGTGATAATATACTGTACACTGTAACTGTACTAATGACACTGGCTGGGAAGGGGTTAACATCTTGGGGTAATGAAGGGGTTAAGTATGTGCCTAACAAATGGTAATGTGTGTAATGTGTGCTGCTTTTTACAAAAAAAAAAAAACATTTGTTCCTTCTCCCTGTTTTTCAGGGAAAAGAAACAAAGAGATTGTTCCCTCTTTGCAGAGCCCTTTGTTGTTTGTCAACACTGGGCTCTGGGATTTGATTGGACACAGATAATCAGCAGGTCCCAACCGTGAATAATTGGCTGGGACCTGCTGAGACCCGCTGTGTCTGTGCGTGCACGTGCCCTGAACCCAGGAGAAGACAGAAGCGTACAGGTACATCGCTGTGCCTATAGGAGCCGCCGCTTCAAAGTATAATGCAGTCTTAAAGTGGTTAAAATATAAGGTGATTCAAAAGCTCATGTAAAATAAAAATGCCTGAGCAACACCATCAACTGTGGAAGTGGCAGTTGTGAGACATGCGCATGTTTTCGGTGAAATAAAAGCAGACTCCGATCCATCCATAGACACTACAGTCTTACTACATCTCAGAACTGGTGCCAAGGGAAGGGTTGGTGACTGACAACTGCAGGATGATCTTCAGTTACTCTGTGATATGTGTTCCTGACTTTTTGTTACCTGATTACCCGTTGCTGACCCAGCTTGCTCCTGACCACGATATGCCTAATTCCTGATCTAGACCTTGGCTTGTTATTGACCACACTTCCATATGCTCTTCCATGTATGACCTTGGCCTGGCTACTAACTGCTTATCCATGCTTGATCCTGGCTTGTCTCCTGACCACGTCTCTTATCCTGACCACTTATCTGCACTTGCCCCGGCTGGACTTCATATGGTACAGTCTTCATATTGCTGCATCGAAGATCCGCCTTACAGGTACCACTGCAAACATACAGACCGTCAGCCATGGTAACTTCTGAAGCGTGTCCAGGACTGCTGACTACAGCCTCCATGCTCCATGCTGCTCCTGCTGGTCAACTCAAGAAGCAGCTGCCGGCCACCTGGGGCCCACCAGTACCTGTACTACTTTTGTGCCTTGCACACCTGTCTCCATACACAGGGGTGCTTGGACCAGAGCCACAAGGGAAGCCCTCTATTCAATTCAGCATCCAACCAAGATACATGACAGGTTATCTCCATCTGTGATCATGGAGGGTTGCATGCCCTACCCCATGAGGTGACCACAACCTTACCAGGTCTAAGACAGTTTTCTTTCTTTTTTCTTTCTTTTTCTACCTTAAATACATTTTTTGGCTTTGATTAAACAACCACAATACATACACACTACACTATAAATGTAGTCTACCAAACATGTTCTTTCTTATTGATAATGATAAGCTCTCTGGAGTCTTATCAAGGTGGCAGCTATGCCAATGTGGACCTTCTAGTTAAATAAGGGATGTCCGAGAGGGATGGAACACATACCGAAAAAGTGTAGTCTGACAGCCATTTCATGGTACAGCAGGACTCCACAGGGCAAATCAAATGCGGCAATCTGCGGAGGTGGAACCATACTGAAGGACTCTGGGAAAGGATGGTCTCTCCTGCAAGCTGGTGAGGTGAGATACCTCAGGGCATGGAGTCTAAGAGTCAGCTGGTATTCACAAGATCTAGTGATGATGGAGATGGGCTTTGCTGCGTTCTGACTTCAGGTCATGAGCCTTAGGTTCCTCCCATTCAAGACCAGGGACATGGAGTTAACTATGTACCAGGAAGTAGCTCTGGAGTAGAAAGGTATATTGCAATTACAGTTCAGAGGACGGAGATGGTTATGAACAGAATAGGGAAGGTAGAGCTCAGAGGTCAGGTAACTGATAACCAGGAATGAAGCCAAAAGGTCAGAGCAAGCAGCAGACATGGATAGCTGAGAATGTAGCCATGGGTCAGGGCAGGTAGCGGACTTGGATAGCCAAGAACAAAGCGAAAGGTCAGGGCAGATAGTGGACTAGGATATCCAGGAATGAAGCTAAGGGTCAGGGCAGGTAGCAGAATCAGATAACCATGAATCAAGTCAAAGGTTAGGGTCGGTAGATGACTTAGATAGCCAGGAATGAAGCTAAGGGTCAGGGCAGATAGGGGACTTAGATAACCAAGAACAAAGTCAAAGGTCAGGGCAGGTAGCAGACTTAGATAGCCAGAAACCAAACCAAGGGTCAGGGCAGGTAGCAGATTTAGATTTAGACGAAGATGAGAAAAGCCAAGGCCTATAGTTCAGTGCAGGAACAAGGTAAGAACACAGCACATGTTGTGGAACTACAAGTAACAGATCAGTAGCAGCTTGTACTGCTGATCTGTGACAAGTCTTTAACAAGGTAAATTAAACATATTGCTTCCTGGAAGCCAAATACCATTTTATGTAGGTGCCTAGGCTCTGGGTCATGTAACGTTTTTTTTTAGTCAACATTAGAAAAAGTATTTAATTATATAAATTTGGTAATTTGGTAATGCTCAGAGGTGATTTTTAATGATATATTCATGTTACCAGTCCTGTTCAAAGACATAATAAATAATAGTTGTGTTTTTACCAAATGTACTGCACCGTACACCAAGAGAAAAGGACCCTCAGTTCCAACGGGCAGTCAGTCAAATCGCCAATGGCAAGGAGTGCTAGGTGTGGGAGAAATAGTATTTTTTTTTTTTTTTTTTAACAATCAGAGTTGCTTTATTAAAGGAATACAAAAAAATAGAACTTACAGAAAGCAAACTGTACAAAACCAAGTTGACATGTCAGTACCTAGATACAATCAACACATGCGTTTCAATTGTACATGAAAAAGATGAAGAACAAACTAGATAGATATACATGACCAGAAATTTTATAGGGGGTAACCAAATCCACCACATCACAATCCCATTGTACCAACTATAAAGATCATAATATCCCAGGGGGAAACCCAGGATCGGGAGGGGGGGTGCATGGGATAGAGAGAATGAAGGTAGGGGGAGGGAGATAGACAGTATTCAAGTATGGGGGGTAACATAACACAAACAGCACACCTAATGCAAAGAAAGAGAAAAAAAAGGGGGGGGATAAAATAAAATAGGAGCTCGCTACTACTGAGAGGTCCATGGCTGCCACACCTTTTCAAATTTCCAGGGACACCCAAGACTGATGTATGTTAATATATAAAGAGGCAATGCAGCGTCAGTCATAGACTCCCAGTACGATAGAGTAGGTGGAGTAGACAGGGGCGTAACTATAGGGGGTGCAGCAGTCGCAAGCGCAACCGGGCCCTGTGCTGCAAGGGGCCCATGCTGCCCCCTCTACATATGGCCGGTAGGAGCATAGGTGGTTAGGCACCGGGCGCACGGGTGGCTGGAGGTGACTAGCAGAGCTCCATGCTCGACTACCGCACTGGCTGCTCTTTAGTTGTGCATTCCCCACACAACCTGTGTCCTCTGCCGCTCCTCTGGGTCTCCCTCTCCTGCTCCATGCAGTGCTGCTCAGTCTGGTGTCTGTCCTCCCCAGTCCAGCCCCCTGAGTCCGGCTCACACTGCACTGCATGCTTCTCCCGGGCAAACAAACTTTAAGCACACAGATGCAGTGCAGCCCTATGAGAGCCGACTACCCAAAGGACACCGCAGGCTTGTCTGCCAGCACCCCCCCTCCTCCCCGTCATACACAGATGTTGACAGGTCTTTCTGGGAGATCTGTCCCTTCTCACCTGGGGACAGGGACCCCATCTCCCCTAGGAACAGGACCCACTTCTTTGTCCCTCATTTTGGTCTGATTTATATAGTTGTACTGTGTATAAAATGCACTTTTTGTCTTTCAAAAGGTGTTTTTCAGGGACCCCTTCTCATCTGGGGACAGGGACCCCATCTCCAATGGGGACCCCATCTCCCCTAGGAACAGGACCCACTTCTCCCCAGAGGACAGGGACCCCATTTGGATTGGGGGCAGGAACCCCTTTTAAAAAATAATAAAAAAACTGCTGATACCAGTGGTGGAACTACAGGGCTCACAAAAGTCGTACCTGTGACCGAGCCCTGGAGTTCCACCACCGGACTCGGAAGGAATGGCCTCGGCTGGGGTTCAGG
The DNA here is from genome assembly GCA_028564925.1 of Lithobates sylvaticus. NCBI lineage: Eukaryota > Metazoa > Chordata > Amphibia > Anura > Ranidae > Lithobates > Lithobates sylvaticus. The sequence goes on along the minus strand of CM053035.1, from coordinate 213,045,414 downwards.
GGGGCCCTTCATGGTTTCTTGCACCGGGGCCCTGAAGGTTCTAGTTACGCCACTGGGAGTAGAGGAGGACCATTTACAGGTTATAACCTTGATAACAAAGAATAACAGATAGGAGATCAATAATTTACTGTGATGGGACCTCGGAGCGTCATCAGGGATCCCAAGTAGAGCCAGTCAAGCCTAAGGTTGAAAAGTTCAAAGACAGTAGACCAAAAGGCTCGTATCTTGGGGCACTCCCAAAACATGTGAAAATAGGTACCCATCTGAGTCTGGCAACGAGGACAGAAGGCGCTCCAGTCAGGGTACATTCTGTGCATTCTGACCGGCGTAAAATAAACACAATGTAAAAAAATGTTGTTTGTATTTATTCCGTGAATAAATTTCCAGTTTCCGGCAATGCTCAAGACAGTCCTCCCAATCCTCCCTATCCAGGGAGGGAATATCCATCTTCCATTGATCCCACAATCTCTCAATTTTAGGGGACCCATACAATGCAGAGTGTTTTTTGCAGACCCTCTTGTGAAAGCAATTCCTCCACAGGGTCCAGCTGGAGAAGAGGCTGAGCGGGGAACTGAGCCCTGGCAGCGTGGCATAATTGAGCATATCGAAAGTACACCCAATCAGGCAAATGAAATACCCGAGCAAGTTGAGAAAAATTCAGTTGAATCAACTGACCCCCAGAGAGGTTGAACTGGTAACCAACGCGTGCCTTGGTAAAACCAACATCTTGCTGCAGACCCAACCCGGAGTCTCGTCTTAGTCGGAGTCGGCACATCTGAATACGCCCCTGGCACCCCCATATACTAGATTTTGGAGATCAGACAAGGAAGCCAAGTAGGCAGCCTCCAAACACACCGCAGAATTAGATCAGGAGCCCTCAAACCACCAGTACGTTGTTACCAAAACTGCCGCCCAGTGATATACATGGAAGTTGGGTAGGGCCAATCCCCCCAATTGTACAGGAAGGTGGAAAGTGGACAGTCCATGGTGGACTTAGCCGAATGCAGGAGGGCACCGTTCCAGATGAAGGAGCTAATACAACCATCCACTTCACGGAAAAATAAAGCTGGGATCCATACTGGGGTGTTTCAAAATAAATAATTAAGTTTGGGCAGAAGCATCATCTTGAGAACAAGAATGCACCCCAAAAGATTTAAAGGGACCCCAGACTAAGATGTTCACCTTTCTTTAAGGAGAGAAAGCAGTGAGAGGAGCATGCGCTCATAGTAATGCAGTACATCTGGCATGACCTGTACCCCAAAATAGCGGCACTCAGTAACCCAACTCAGGGGAGATGGGCTGGCAAGGGTATTTTTTTAGTTAGTGGACTGTCATTCCCATTGTGCATCCAATCCCTTGCTAGAACTGAGCAGGCCCAAAGCCAGGCCTAGGAGTAGGTAGAAGAGGCGGTTGCCTTGGGAGTTGGGACACTGTAGGACAAGACAGTCCAGAACAGCTCTCAATAAGGTATTAAACTATAATGTTACGGGAGGATGTCTTCTACTTGAGGGGGGGGGCGGTATGCAGATTAGCCGGATAGCACAAACCTACTACAAGTGATCCTTGAATGCAGGGACAGGACAAGGGGTGGGCAGGAGGGGGCGGCTGCCCTGGGCACTGTGGTATCCTGTGAGGTGGGGGGGGGGCACCACAAGGAGATTGAGGGAAGGGGATTTGTTTTGGAAGGGGGAATTTGGCGGAGTGGCAGGGAGTATTATTCTAGTTGGGGAAATTTGGGGGGGATGTTAAGAGTGATTTAGGGGGGTTTGTGTTGGGAGGGGTGATGGGGGGCAAGAAGAATCGTGCTGGGGGGGGATTTTGGGGTAGAGGAGTTTTGCTAGGAGAGGGGATTTCAGCAGGGGGTAGATTTGTACTGGGAGGAGGGGGAATTGATGCTTTGGGGATTTTTGCTGACACGTAATGCTCATACATCTTGGGGGGGCGCAGTTTGACATGTTCGCCCTGGGCACTAGGTGACCTTGTCCCGGAACTGCTTGGATGGATCTTTGGCACAGACAGTAGAGGACATTTACTGAAATTGGAGAATGCTAAATCTGGTGCAGCTCTGCATAGAAACCAATCAGCTTCCAGGATTTATTGCCAAAGCTTAATTGCCAAAGCTGAAGTTAGAAGCTGATTGGCTCCCATGCAGAGCTGCACCAGATTCTGAGTGCTCCAGTTTTAGTAAATCTCCCCCCAGTGTGTCTTCCGCTGTCTCTACTTGCCAAGATCCTTGCACCAGATCCTTGCACCAAGTACTATCCCAAACCAGCTGGTTCCTCTCCCCAGCTTACCACTTCAGCCCCGGACCAATTGGCAGCCAAAGGACCAGGCCCCTTTTTGCGATTCGGCACTGCGTCGCTTTAACTGACAATTGCGCGGTCGTGCGACGTGGCTCCCAAACAAAATTGGCGTCCTTTTTTTCCCACAAATAGAGCTTTCTTTTGGTGGTATTTTTATACGGTTTTTATTTTTTGCGCTATAAACAAAAATTTTTAAAAAAATGCAATATTTTTTTGCTTTTTGCTATAATAAATATCCCCAAAAAATATATAAAAAAAACATTTTTTTCCTCAGTTTAGGCCGATACGTATTCTTCTACATATTTTTGGTAAAAAAAATCGCAATTAGCGATTATTGATAGGTTTGCGCAAAAGTTATAGCGTTTACAAAATAGGGGATAGTTTTATAGCATTTTTATTAATATTTTTTTTTTTTACTAGTAATGGCGGCGATCAGCAATTTTTATTGTGACTGCAACATTATGGCGGACACATCGGACATTTTTGACACATTTTTGGGACCATTGTCATTTATACAGCAATCAATGCTATTTAAATGCATTGATTCCTGTATAAATGTCACTGGCAGTGAAAGAGTTAACCACTAGGGGGAGGGGAGGGGTTATGGGCTGTGACGTGTTGTGTGTTTTTTTTACATTAGGGGGCGGGGCTGACGTCTGACGTCACTGATCGGCTTTCCCGATGACAGGGAACAGCCGATCAGTGACAGGCAGTGTAGGAAGCACGGGGAGTGGTTTGTTTACACAGACCTCTCCCCGTTCTTCAGCTCTGTGACCCGATCGCGGGACACCAGCGGCGATCGGGTCCGCTGGTCCCGCGGCCGGGGTCACGGAGCTCCCGACCGGGTCGCGAGCGGCGCGCACGCGACCCACGGGCAGGCATTTAAAGGATCACGTATATACACGTGATTTTGCCTGCCCGTGCCATTCTGCTCACGTATATCTGCGTGAGGCGGTCGGGAAGCGGTTGAAGCACACCCAAATGACGTGGGATCCCCTATTTAAAAGCTCCCCATTAAGATGGCTGCCCAAACTCATGCGGGAATTAGATACCTTCCCATAGCCCACAGCGCCACCTACAGACAGGAAGTATATCTGCACCTGCTTACAAAGGGCCTGTGCCAATGGGCTTTAAGCTTATGTTAATGGCATCAGTTTGAGGCGCTCCTGAGATCGTTCAGAATTAATTGACCTGTAGCTGACCTCTTCAACTGTTTCAAATGTTTCCTTCTCATAGGCTTGTATGGGAATGCAAAATCAGCTTAACATGAACAAAAGTCCATCAGCACAGCTGAAAATACAAAGGTCGTATGTGATTCCGCGCAGAGGAACGTACAAGGCACATAGGAGATATAAGAGAGAAGCTCAAAATACGACGTGTGTCTAAAAAGTTCAGTGAATGGTATCAGAAAACAAACAAAACAGAAGATACAAACAAATGACCTTTATTGGCCTTCAGAATAATCGCCATCCTTCACGACACGACTTTTGGCAACATTTATAAAGCTTCTGGAAACTGTCAGCAAAGGTCTCTTTAGGAATCGATCGCAGAACTGCTGTCACGCATTCTTGGATTGCCGCCACATCGGAAAAACGCTGTCTTGACCTTGGACTTCTGCAAGCGACTCTTTTGGGTCGCCTGTAACACGTTGAATACCATTCCATCGATTGGGATTCTGGTAGCACCACGTCTCCTCCCCTGTGACGATGGTTGGCAGAAAGGATTGATCCTGGTCACTAGACATGTGCACAACAAAAAAAAATGTGTTTATTTTCATTTCGTTTTTTTTAGTTTCCGAAAAAAATTAGTTTTTTTTCGTTTTGTTTTTTTCGTTTCCGAAAAAAATTTGTTTATTTTCGTTTCGTTTTTTTTAGTTTCCGAAAAAAATTAGTTTTTTTTCGTTTTGTTTTTTTCGTTTCCGAAAAAAATTTGTTTATTTTCGTTTCGTTTTTTTTAGTTTCCGAAAAAAATTAGTTTTTTTTCGTTTTGTTTTTTTCGTTTCCGAAAAAAAATTGTTTTTGTCGTCGTTGTTCGGATTCGTAACAATTCGTACATTCGTAAGTCGTCGTTGTTCGGATTCGTAACGATTCGTACATTCGTATGTCGTCGGTGTTCGGATTCGGAACGATTCGTACATTCGTAAGAGTTTTTTTTTCGTTGATTCGTTTTTTCATTAGTTTAATTTTCGGACGCATTCGTATTTATTCGTACATTCGGAACATTCGTAGATTCGTAATCGGAGCATAATTCATAATTTGATGTAATGTGTATGCTATTATTACATTTTAATAATTTACGAATCGAAAAAAAAAGTTACGAATCGAAAAAAAAAAAAGTTACAAATCGAAAAAAAAGTTACGAATGTACGATTTTTTTGTTCAATAGAGACACGGAAAATTACAAATCGAAAAAAAAAAAAAAAAAAGTTACGAATTGAAAAAAAAGTTACGAATCGAAAAAAAAAAAGTTACGAATCGGAAAAAAAAGTTACGAATGTACGAATTTTTTGGTTCAATAGAGACACGGAAAATTACAAATCGAAAAAAAAAAAAAAAGATACGAATCGAAAAATAGTTACGAATGTACAAATTTTTTGGTTCAATAGAGACACGGAAAATTACAAATCGAAAAAAAAAAATAAAAAAAGTTACGAATCGAAAAAAAAAAGTTACGAATGTACAAATGTTTTGGTTCAATAGAGACAAGGAAAATTACAAGTCGAAAAAAAAAAAAAAAAAGTTACGAATCGAAAAAAAGTTACGAATGTACAAATGTTTTGGTTCAATAGAGACAAGGAAAATTACAAGTCGAAAAAAAAAAAAAAAAAGTTACGAATCGAAAAAAAAAAAAGTTACGAATCGAAAAAAAAGTTACGAATGTACGAATTTTTTTGTTCAATCCATTCGAAGCACGTTAAGCAGCACCATTGTAAGGGACACGGAAAATTACGAATTCAACAAAAAAAAAAGTTACGAATGTACAAATTTTTTCGTTCGTTTTCGTTTTTCTGATTATCTTCATTAGTACATTCGTTGTTTCTAATTAGTTTTTTTCGGATTTTCGTTGTTTTTCGGATTTGTTCGATTCGAATGATTCGTTAATCGGATTCGTACGATTCGAACGATTCGTTACGATTCGTTATTCGGATTCGTACGATTCGAATGATTCGTTCATTCGTGCGAAAACGAACGAACGAAAATAACGAAAAAAAAACGAAAAACGAAAAGAAACGAAAAACGAAAAAAAAAAAAACGAATTGCACATGTCTAATGTGCAATTCATTTTCGTTTTTTTTTTCGTTTTCCGTCAAAATTCGTTATATTCCTTCATTCGTTATCGTACGAATGAACGAATGATTAGCTAAAATGTTTTAACGAATAACGAATTATCGAATCGAACGAATATGAAAAACAACGAAAATCCGAAATAACCAAATTAGAAACGACGAAACTACGAAAGAAGAAAATCCGAAAAGCGAAAACAGGAACAACGAAAATCAAAATGAACGAAAAAATTGTACATTCGTAACTTTTTTTTTTGTTGAAATTTTTGGTAATTTTTTTTTTTTTTTCCGTGTCTCTTACAATGGCGCTGCTTAACGTGCTTCGAATAGATTGAACGAAAAAATTCGTACATTCGTAACTTTTTTTTTTTTTTAATTTTCGATTCGTAATTTTCCGTGTCTCTTACAATGGCGCTGCTTAACGTGCTTCGAATAGATTGAACGAAAAAATTCGTACATTCGTAACTTTTTTTTTTTGTGATTCGTAATTTTACGTGTCTCTTACAATGGCGCTGCTTAACGTGCTTCGAATGGATTGAACGAAAAAAATTCGTACATTCGTAACTTTTTTTTTCGATTCGTAATTTTCCGTGTCTCTTACAATGTAATAATAGCATACACATTACATAACATTATGAATTATGCTCCGATTACGAATCTACGAAAACAATGTTACGAAAGTACGAATAAATCAATCTAACGAAAGTACGAATGTAACTAAATCTACGAAAATACGAATGCGTCCAAATTTCGAATAAACGAAAATTAAACTAACGGAAAAACGAATCAACTAAAAAATAACTCTTACGAAAATACGAATCGTTACGAATACGAACACCGACGACTTACGAATTTACGAATCGTTACGAATCAACGGAAACGAACAGAAACGAAACGAAAATAAACAAATGTTTCTATTGCGCACATGTCTAGTGGTCACACATGGTACTGAACCCTCCAGAGGTTTCCATTAGTTTCACTTTCTGTTCATCCGTCAGCTTGTGCGGCACAAACCAGGAACAGATCTTCCGCTTACCCAAATCTTTGCGGATGATGATGCGCATCGTGTCCTTGCTAATGCCCAATTCCCCCGCCATCAATCGTAGAGTCAGTCGCCGATCTCGTGCCGGCATTTGTCGCACTCCCTCGATAATGTCTGGGGTTCTGATTGTCGATGGCCAACCCCGAATGTGGCTCATTCTTGGCCGGAACCACAGGGACAGGCATACACTCTACAGGGCTTCAGCTCTATATATGGAAATTTTGTGTCCCTGGTTGTTTTGCGTTTCTGCAAATCATATTTTCTGGTCCTTAACCGCTTCAGCCCCGGGCCATTTTACACCCTTCCTTACCAGAGCACTTTTTGCGATTCGGCACTGCGTCGCTTTAACTGACAATTGCGCGGTCGGGCGACGTTACACCCAAACAAAATTGACGTCCTTTTTTTCCCACAAATAGAGCTTTCTTTTGGTGGTATTTGATCACCTCTGCGGTTTTTATGTTTTGCGCTATAAACAAAAGAAGAGCGTCAATTTTGAAAAAAAACACAATATTTTTTACTTTTTGCTATAATAAATATCCCATTTTTTTAAAAAAAAAAATATTTTTTACTCAGTTTAGGCCGATACGTATTCTTCTACATATTTTTGGTAAAAAAAAATCGCAATAAGCGTATATTGATCGGTTTGCGCAAAAGTTATAGCGTTTACAAAATAGGGGATAGATTTATTGAATTTTTTTTTTTACTAGTAATGGCGGCGATCTGCGTTTTTTTTTTCGTGACTGCGACATTGCGGCGGACACTGCGGACACTTTTGACACATTTTTGGAACCATTCACATTTACACAGCGATCGTTGCTATAAAAATGCATTGATTACTGTGTAAATGTGACTGGCAGGGAAGGAGTTAACACTAGGGGGCGCTGCAGGGGTTAATGTGTTCCCTATAGAAGTGCTTCTAACTGTGGGGGGAGGGGACTCAAGGGGAGAAGACCGATCGGTGTTCCTCCGTACTGGGATCACATGATCGGTCTCCTCTCCGCTGACAGGACGTGGAGCTGTGTGTTTACACCCCATCATTACACACACAGCCCCACGGTCCCGCACGGTCCCGTTGTTTTAACGGGCACTCGCACCGGGTCCCGAGCGATGCCCAGGCGGCCGGGAATGCGAGGACGTCATATGACGCCCACCCAGGATGGGAGATCCACCTTGTGGGCGTCATATGACAATGGCCGGTATTGAAGTGGTTAAATACCTCCTATGGTCACCTGCAGTCCTTGGCTTTTTGTGGCGTTTCTAGAATCCTTGAATCTCCATTGATTGCAGTTTATATAATTGTCCTAGATCCTGGGAAGGTTTGTGCCCTAAGTGGACAGCATCCCCTGAAGAAGCCCAGATTGAGGGAGAAACATGTTGGGAACTACATAAAATTTTCTGTATCCATAAGGACTGTACTATATGTAATCGCTGTGAAATAGTTTTTAGATATATTTTTTTAACTAATGTTAAAATAAAATTAAATGTACCGTATATACTCGAGTATAAGCCGAGTTTTTCAGCACGTTTTTTTGTGCTGAAAATGCCCCCCTCGGCTTATACTGGAGTCAAGCACTTTTCTGCAGCAGAGAATGACATTTTCCGACCCAAATTTGGGGCCCCATATCTCTAGGCCACTTGGTGTTAGGAACCCCAAATTTGGTGTGCAAACCCAGTGGAACTAGCACTGGGGTTCCTAGCACTAAGTGACCCTGAGATACAGGGCCCCAAATTCGGTTGGAAAATGTCATTCTCTGCTGCAGAAAAGTGCTTGACATTTTCCGAACCGACTTTGGGGCCCTCGTATCTCACGGCCACTTGGTACTAGGAACTCCATATTTGGATATGTTGTAGTGCTACTTCCCCAAATTTGGGGTTCCTAGCCAAAGTCGGTCAACCATGTCCATCTGCAGCAATGTAATTTCGGGACCCTTTGGGTCCAGAGACCCCAAATTTTGACTGCAGCTAGGGGGGCATCTAGGAACCCTTAACTACCAAGTTTGAAGTTCGGGGGACCTATGGCTGCAAATGGGCACAGTGAGGCTGCAAATGGGCACAGTAAGGCTGCAAATGGGCACAGTAAGGCTACAAATGGGCATTGTTGAACCTCTTTTCCACTTACAGTAGCTGCGCATTTCTCACCCTAGGCTTATACTCGAGTCAATACGTTTTCCCGGTTTTCTGTGGTAAAATTAGGTGCCTCGGCTTATATTCGGGTCGGCTTATACTTGAGTATATACAGCATTTCTTCAAATATATTTGTCTGAATCTATTTCTTAGTATACGCACCTTAAAAATCCCAGTCATACTCCAACATCTTGTGGCTCATCCTCAGTCATTTCCTTCCCATTGCAAAAGCGTTTGTGCACAACAAAAAAAAATGTGTTTATTTTCGTTTCGTTTTTTCGTTTCCGTTGATTCGTAAAGATTCGTAAATTCGTACGTCGTCGGTGCTCGTATTCGTAACGATTCGTATTTTCATTAGAGTTATTTTTCGTTGATTCGTTTTTTCGTTAGTTTAATTTTCGTTTATTCCTTTATTCACAATTCGGACGCATTCGTATTTATTCGTACATTCGTAACATTCGTAATCGGAGCATAATTCATAATGTTATGTAATGTGTATGCTATTATTACATTTTAAGAGACACGGAAAATGACGAATCGAAAAAAAAAGTTACGAATGTACGAATTTTTTCGTTCAATCCATTCGAGGCACGTTAAGCAGCGCTAATGTAAGAGACACAGAAAATTACGAATCGAAAAAAAAAAAAAAGTTACGAATGTACGAATTTTTTCGTTCAATCCATTCGAAGCACGTTAAGCAGCGCCATTGTAAGAGACACGGAAAATTACGAATCGAAAAAAAAAGTTACGAAATGTACGAATTTTTTCGTTCACTCCATTCGAAGCACGTTAAGCAGCGCCATTGTAAGAGACACGGAAAATTACGAATCGAAAAAAAAAAAAGTTACGAATGTACGAATTTTTTCGTTCAATCCATTCGAAGCACGTTAAGCAGCGCCATTGTAAGAGACACGGAAAATTACCAATTCAACAAAAAAAAAAAGTTACGAATGTACGAATTTTTTCGTTCAATCCATTCGAAGTACATTAAGCAGCGCCATTGTAAGAGACACGGAAAATTATCAATTCATCAAAAAAAAAAAAGTTACGAATGTACGAATTTTTTGGTTCAATCCATTCGAAGCACGTTAAGCAGCCCCATTGTAAGAGACACGGAAAATTACGAATCGAAAAAAAAAGAAAAAGTTACGAATCGAAAAAAAAGTTACGAATCGAAAAAAAAAAGTTACGAATGTACAATTTTTTTTGTTCAATCCAGTCGTAGCACGTTAAGCAGCGCCATTGTAAGAGACACAGAAAATTACCAATTCAACTAAAAAAAAAAGTTATGAATGTACGAATTTTTTCGTTCATTTTGATTTTCGTTGTTCCTGTTTTTGTTTTTTCGGATTTTCTTCATTCGTAGATTCGTTGTTTCTAATTTTTTTTTTTTTCGGATTTTCGTTGTTTTCGGATTCGGTCGATTCGAACGATTCGTTATTCGTTAAAATTTTTACCGAATCGTTCGTTCATTTGTACGATAACGAATGAACGAAAATAACGAAAAAAAAAAAAAAAACGAAAAACGAAAAAAAAAAAACGAAACGAATTGCACATGTCTAGTTTGAACCAATTGTAAACACATTTTCTGCCCGCGGTTTCCATCCTGTACACTTGCGGAACCTGATGTTCACTCGTTGCTTCATTGCACTGTGACCCGACCTCTCACACCGACTATGTCCCACTGCCCACAGTGGGTTTCCCGTGGCGGTCACGTGTACGCCACGTTAGGTAGTGCTTCTTGACGTGTCTCTGGATAGCCAAGCGCATGCGTGCCTTGAGATATTGGACCGTTCACCAAACTTTTTAGACACACTTCCTACGTTGATCTGTAACAGGATTAGTAAAATTAGGACAGGAAAATTGTGACATTGTTTCAGAATTCAGCACAGTATTATGTATATGAGACACATTTTCATTGCGCTTTACCTGGAAACATGGGCGTCCGCAGGTAGGGGCAAAGGGGGTCAAGTGCCCCCCCTGGAATCAGGGATCGGATCTTAAATTCAGCACAGTTGTGTCTCTGTCGAGGTGCCGCACCCGGGTGCCACCCACCAGTGGGGTGACACCATTAACCACTTCAGCCCCGGACCATTTGGCAGCCAAAGGACCAGAGGTCTTTTTTCAATTTCGCACTGCACTACTTTAACTGGTAATTGCGCGGTCATGCAATTTTGTAACCAAACGAAATTTGCGTCCTTTTCTTCCCACAAATAGAGCTTTCTTTTGATGGTATTTGATTGCCTCTGTGATTTTTATTTTTTGCGATATAAACGGAAAAGGAGCGAAAATTTTGAAAAAAAAAGAGATTTTCTACTTTTTGTTATAAAAAAAATCTAATAAACTCAATTTTAGTCAAACATTTGGGCCAAAATGTATTCAGCCACATGTCTTTAGTAAAAAAAATGCCAATAAGCGTATATTTATTGGTTTGCGCAAAAGTTATAGCGTCTACAAACTAGAGTACATTTTCTGGAATTTACACGGCTTTTAATTTATGACTACCTATCTCATTTCTTGAGGTGCTAAAATGGCAGGGAAGTACAAAACCCCCCAAATGACCCCATTTTGGAAAGTAGACACCCCAAGCTATTTGCTGAGAGGCATGTTGAGTACATGGAATATTTTATATTTTGCCACAAGTTGAGGGAATATTACAAACTTTTTTTTTTTTGCCCAAAGTTGTCACTAAATGATATATTGCCCACACATGCCATGGGCATATGTGGAATTACACCCCAAAATACATTCTGCTGCTTCTCCTGAGTACGAGGATACCACATGTGTGGGACTTTTTGGGAGCCTATCCGCATACGGGACCCCGAAAACCAAGCACCGCCTTCAGGATTTCTAAGGGCATAAATTTTTGATTTCACTCCTCACTACCTATCACTACCTATCACAGTTTTGAAGGCCATAAAATGCCAAGATAGCACAAAACCCCCCCAAATGACCCCATTTTGGAAAGTAGACACCCCAAGCTATTTGCTGAGAGGCATGGTGAGCCCATTGAATATTTTTTTTTTTAGTCCCAAGTGATTGAATAAAGACAAAAAAAAAAAAAAAAAAAATGTATTCAAAAAGTTGTCACTAAATGATATATTGCTCACACATGCCATGGTTATATGTGGAATTGCACCCCAAAATACATTTTGCCACTTCTCCTGAGTACGGGGATACCACATGTGTGGGACTTTTTGGGAGCCTAGCCGCGTACGGGGCCCCGAAACCCAAGCACCACCTTCAGCATTTCTAAGGGTGTCAATTTTTGATTTCACTCCTCACTACCTATCACAGTTTCGAAGGCCATAAAATGCCAAAATTGCACAAAACCCCCCCAAATGACCCCATTTTGGAAAGTAGACACCCCAAGCTATTTGCTGAGAGGCATGTTGAGTACATGGAATATTTTATATTTTGCCACAAGTTGCGGGAATATTACAAACTTTTTTTTTTTTGCCCAAAGTTGTCACTAAATGATATATTGCCCACACATGCCATGGGCATATGTGGAATTACACCCCAAAATACATTCTGCTGCTTCTCCTGAGTACGGGGATACCACATGTGTGGGACTTTTTGGGAGCCTATCCGCATACGGGACCCCGAAAACCAAGCACCGCTTTCAGGATTTCTAAGGGCATAAATTTTTGATTTCACTCCTCACTACCTATCACTACCTATCACAGTTTTGAAGACCATAAAATGCCAAGATGGCACAAAACCCCCCCAAATGACCCCATTTTGGAAAGTAGACACCCCAAGCTATTTGCTGAGAGGCATGTTGAGCCCGTTGAATATTTTTTTTTTTAGTCCCAAGTGATTGAATAAAGACAAAAAAATAAAATAAAAAAAATTTATTCAAAAAGTTGTCACTAAATGATATATTGCTCACACATGCCATGGTTATATGTGGAATTGCACCCCAAAATACATTTTGCTGCTTCTCCTGAGTATGGGGATACCACATGTGTGGGACTTTTTGGGAGCCTAGCCGCGTACGGGGCCCCGAAACCCAAGCACCGCCTTCAGGATTTCTAAGGGTGCAAATTTTTGATTTCACTCCTCACTACCTATCACAGTTTCGAAGGCCATAAAATGCCAAAATAGCACAAAACCCCCCCAAATGACCCCATTTTGGAAAGTAGACACCCCAAGCTATTTGTTGAGAGGCATGGTGAGTATTTTACAGCTCTCATGTGTTTTTGAAAATGAAGAAAGTAAAGAAAAAAAAATTTTTTTTTCTTTTTTCAATTTTCAAAACATTGTGACAAAAAGCGAGATCTGCAAAATACTCACCATACCTCTCAGCAAATAGCTTGGGGTGTCTACTTTCCAAAATGGGGTCATTTGGGGGTGGTTTGTGCCATCTGGGCATTCCATGGCCTCCGAAACTGTGATTGGCAGTGAGGAGTGAAATAAAAAAATTACACCCTTAGAAAGCCTGAAAGCGGTGCTTGGATTTTGGGGTCCCGTACGCGGCTAGGCTCCCAAAAAGTCCCACACATGTGGTATCCCCGTACTCAGGAGAAGCAACAGAATGTATTTTGGGGTGTATCTCCACATATGCCCATGGCATGTTTGAGCAATATATCATTTAGTGACAAGTTTTTGTAAAAAAAAATATTATTTTTTTTTTTTTTTCATTATTCAATCTCTTGGGACCAAAAAAAAAAATATTTAATGGGCTCAACATTGCTCTCAGCAAATAGCTTGGGGTGTCTACTTTCCAAAATGGGGTCATTTGGGGGGGGTTTGAACTGTCCTGGCATTTTATGCACAACATTTAGAAGCCTATGTCACACGTCACCCACTCTTCTAACCACTTGAAGATAAAGCCCTTTCTGACACCTTTTGTTTACATGAAAACATATTTTTTTTTTTGCAAGAAAATTACGTTGAACCCCCAAACACTATATATATTGTTAAAGCAAAGGCCCTACAGATTAAAATGGTGGGTGTTGCATTTTTTTTTTCCACACAGTATTTGCGCAGCGATTTTTCAAACGCATTTTTTGTGGAAAAAATACACTTTTTTTTTATTTTAATGCACTTAAACACACTATATTGCTCAAATTTTTGATGAAATAAAAAATATGATCTTAGGCCGAGTACATGGATACCAAACACGACATGCTTTAAAATTGCGCACAAACACGCAGTGGCGACAAACTACATACATTTTTAAAAGCCTTTAAAAGCCTTTACAGGTTACCACATTAGATTCACGGAGGAGGTCTACTGCTAAAATTACTGCCCTCGATCTGACCTTCGCGGTGATACCTCACATGCATGGTGCAATTGCTGTTTACATATGACGCCAGACCAACGCTTGTGTTCGCCTTTGCGCAAAAGAAGGGGGGGCAGGGGTGCTTTTTTTTATTTTTTTTTATTTTTTGTTTTTATTTAGCTTTTTTATTTTATTTTTAAAATGTTCCTTCCATTTTTTTTTTCTTAGTTGTCATTTTTATTGTTATCGCAGGGAATGTAAATATCCCCTATGATAGCAATAGGCAGTGACAGGTACTCTTTTTTTGAAAAAATTGGGGTCTATTAGACCCTAGATCTTTCCTGTGCCCTCAAAGCATCTGACCACACCAAGATCGGTGTGATAAAATGCTTTCCCAATTTCCCAATGGTGCGGTGGGTATGCCCACCATTAGAATACCTCCCTTCATCCACCCACTTCTAATGATGGGCATACATGCACCATTTATATATGCCGAAGCATGGGGGCATCCTCCCGCAAAAAAAGTTATGCCACGTACACATGGTCGGACTTTTTTCGACCGTATGTACGTGGCATTAGGAGCAAAATCGCTCCTCCGCCCTCTGCTGCCCCCATGCTTCGGCATATATGCTCTTTTTTTTAACTGTGGTGGTGAAATCACCTCCTACAGCATTGGAGTCGCGGCTTTATGTATCGTGGGAGCAAACGCTGTTGCTGTCAAGATAAATAAATCCACGCTGCAACTGAATGGCGTACCTGCTAAGCAAATAATGGTTAACATTAAAACAAAGTAACATTACAGTATAACAGTAAGACCTTACCATACCATACCTGCAAAGCAAATACCAAAAAAAAAACATAGTAAAAAATAAAACATGTTGTTAACGCAACCGGTGCCTAAAATATATATATGCCGAAGCATGGGGGCATCCTCCCGCAAAAAAGTTATGCCACGTACACATGGTCGGACTTTTTTCGACCGTATGTACGTGGCATTAGGAGCAAAATCGCTCCTCCGCCCTCTGCTGCCCCCATGCTTCGGCATATATGCTCTTTTTTTTAACTGTGGTGGTGAAATCACCTCCTACAGCGTTGGAGTCGCGGCTTTATGTATCGTGGGAGCAAACGCTGTTGCTGTCAAGATAAATAAATCCGCGCTGCAACTGAATGGCGTACCTGCTAAGCAAATAATGGTTAACATTAAAACAAAGTAACATTAGAGTATAACAGTAAGACCTTACCATACCATACCTGCAAAGCAAATACCAAAAAAAAAAACATAGTAAAAAATAAAACATTTTGTTAACGCAACCGGTGCCTAAAATATATATATGCCGAAGCATGGGGGCATCCTCCCGCAAAAAAGTTATGCCACGTACACATGGTCGGACTTTTTTCGACCGTATGTACGTGGCATTAGGAGCAAAATCGCTCCTCCGCCCTCTGCTGCCCCCATGCTTCGGCATATATGCTCTTTTTTTTTAACTGTGGTGGTGAAATCACCTCCTACAGTGTTGGAGTCGCGGCTTTATGTATCGTGGGAGCAAACGCTGTTGCTGTCAAGATAAATAAATCCGCGCTGCAACTGAATGGCGCACCTGAAAACAAAAAAATGGTTAACAATAAAACATACCTGAAAAGCAAGCATGATAAAACATAATAAAACATTGCAGAATAGAATAGAGTAAAAAAGAGCAACAATAGAGAGAGAACAATAAAACGACAACTATTTTTGGTTTTTTATTTTATATTTTTTTTGGGTTTTTTTATTTTTTGTACTTTTTTTTTTTTTTTTTTTATTTTTTACACTTTTTTTTTAAACTATAACTATAATTTTAACTGTAACGGTCGGGTCTCAAAATGCGATGGCATTCTTGAGACCCTGTAACTATAATTTTAACTGCAACGGTCGGGTCTCAAAATGCGATGGCATTCTTGAGACCCTGTGAAAGTGTATCCTAGCCTGTGAAATGCTGTACCCTACGCTAATACCTCACTAGTTCGTGGTAGCGTTCAAAGCATTCACCAACGCAGAGACCAGGATTGTCAGGACAGCGTGGACAATAATAACGGGTGTCACGCCTAAATCCGCGCTTGCTACAGACACGACATCTTCTTTGGGGGGCTCGTTGGGTAGGGGTACTCTGGAGGACATGAGGATAATGCCTCTCATGCAGCCGGCTTACTGCATTTGGTAGGGGATGGTGAGGTGTGGAATCGCCTGGATACAGGAGTTCCATGACAACCGCTCCCTGGAATTCAAGGAAGGGTAACGTCCCGCCTGAAGCTCCGTATAGCACATGAGCATTCAGCAAAGCCAATTGGAATAAATAAATAGACACTTTTTTGTACCAGCGTCTAGCCTTACGGACAACTAGGTACGGCGCCAACAACTGGTCGTTGAGGTCCACCCCCCCCATATTAAGGTTGTATTCGTGGACACAGAGGGGTTTCGTCACAACACCAGCCGCCGTACGAATTTGGACTGTCGTGTCTGCATGAAGGGAGGTAAGAACGAAAACATTCCTATTATCCCTCCACTTCACAGCGAGCAAGTTATTACACTTCAAGCAGGCTCTCTCCCCCCCAGCCTAAGACGGGAATCTACAAGCCGCTGGGGAAAGCCCCGGCGATTAGGTCGCACGGTGCCACATGCTCCAATCTGATGATCAAACAAGTGACTAAAAAGTGGCACGCTCGTGTAATAATTGTCCACGTACAAGTGGTACCCCTTTCCGAATAAGGGTGACACCAAGTTCCACACTATCTTGCCAGCGCTCCCTATGTAATCTGGACAGTTCTCCGGCTCTACGTGACTATCTTTTCCCTCATAAACCGAAAAGCTCCACGTATAGCCTGTTGCCCTGTCACAGAGCTTGTAGAGCTTGACCCCGTATCTGGCACGCTTGCTGGGAAGGAACTGTTTGAAAGACAAGCGGCCATAAAACTTAATCAGGGACTCGTCAACGCAGACAACTTGATTGGGCGTAAACAAGGCTGCAAAACATTGGTTGAAGTGGTTTATGAGGGGCCGAATTTTGTAGAGCCGATCAAATTCAGGGTCTCCACGAGGACGACAAAGTTCATTGTCACTGAAGTGCATGAACCGCAAGATCTGTTCGTATCGTGCCCTGGACATGGAGGCAGAGAACACGGGCATATGGTGGTGCGGTGAGGTGGACCAATAAGACCTCAGCGTCGGGAATTTGTGTATGCCCATGTTGAGGGAAAGGCCCAGAAAGGTCTTAAATTCGGAAACCGTAATTGGTTTCCAATCTCTGGCAAGGGAAGGCACTTGGGGATTAGCGGCGATGTGTTGACCAGCGTATATATTACTTTGGTCCACAATAGATCTATAGAGATCTTCCGTGAAAAACAGCGAATAAAAATCGGATGGCTTAAAATCAGCTGTTTCCACCTGAATACCGGGTTGGCCAGTGAATGGGGGAAGTACGGGTTCTGCAGAAGTGGTGGGCACCCAATCAGGATTGGCGAATTCTGCAGGAAGGACACTATGTGATCGACGGGCCTGCCTTTGTCTTCTTCTTGGTGGCAGCGGGACACTACTTGTGCTTGCCACCTCGCCAGCTTGAACTGCACTTATGGGACTCGCCACGTCACCAAGTGTTACTGCAGTGCTGGTTTGACTACGTCCAGGGTGTACTAGGCCGCTGGTGCTTGCCAGTTCACCAGAAGGAATAGCGGCGCTAGTACTTCTCTGCTCCATACGAGAGACCTGCGGTTCCTGCACCTCAACAACATCAGAAGATCGGGATCGGGTACGCCTGACCTTAGCAGGGACCACACCTTCGTCGCCAGAGCTATCTGTCATGGAGCCGCTGTCGTCTACTGGATCGTATTCTGAGCCTGATTGTGACAGATGAGTGACCTCCTCTTCACTATCTGACATACTCAGAAACAAGTAGGCCTGTTCACTAGTGTACTTGCGATTTGCCATTTTGGGCTCTAAATTTAGTAGTACACTAGTGAGATTCACAGGAAAAAAAGCTCCTAGGCTGCTGGCGAATGAATCAAAACGCTACCAAAAAAACTGTTAGCGATCGCAGGGATCAGGCCTGACTCTGCGAACGCTGCAGTTATGTGTGCTTAGTGTTTTCTAAATGACAGTGATCGATCGATACTGCACTTGGGTGGGCTGGGCTGGGCTGGGCGGAGGGGGAAAACGCAGGTGCTAGCAGGTATCTGGG
Organism: Lithobates sylvaticus; assembly: GCA_028564925.1. Classification (NCBI taxonomy): domain Eukaryota; kingdom Metazoa; phylum Chordata; class Amphibia; order Anura; family Ranidae; genus Lithobates; species Lithobates sylvaticus. The sequence goes on along the minus strand of CM053035.1, from coordinate 213,027,224 downwards.
CTGATCCCGCTAACAATGCGTTTTTTGGAACCCTAAACTGCTGGGACGCTAGTATAGATCTGATCAGATCAGATATTGATCTGTTCAGATACTATACCACTAAGGGAGGTGTATGCTTTGCGCGTGGGTGTTTGCGGTACTGGCACTAACCTGGGGCGACGCAGACCTTATTTGACCCTAACACCTAATTGATATCACCCGCCGGGCGATCAGGGGGTTAAACCGATAGTTGGGTAATAAATGGCGGGTGCCCTGACAGTATAAAAAAACAAGCTAACTAACCAGCGTCACCCGTAACAGTTATACGGTGATCACTGGTGAAAGGGTTAACTAGGGGCAATCAGGGGTTAAAACCTTTATTAGGTAATATATGGGGGTACCTGACACTATATAAAAACCTGACGGGGAACCTAAATAACTAAATAACTAACTGGCTAACCAGCTTCACAAGTGACACTTATACTGTGATCACTGGTGAAAGAGTTAACTCTAGGGGCAATCAAGGGGTTAAAACCTTTATTTAGGTTGTAATATGGGGGTACCTGACCTATAAACCTATTTATAATCCTATATAAACCTGGCGGTTACCTAAAAAAAAAACTGGCTACCTAGCGGCACCAGTGACACTAATAGAGCGATCAAAAAAAACGATCGCTTAGTGACACTGGCAAAAGGGGGTGAAAGGGTTACCTAGGGGGCAATCAAGGGGTTAAACCTTTATTGGGGGGGGTAGGGGGCTACCTTGGACCTAAAGGGGCCTAAAACTAACTGCCCTGACAGTTATTGCAGTCACACTGACACTAAATGCAGTGATCAGTAAATAAATGATCACTGCAATCAGTGACACTGTGACAGGGGGGGCAGGGGGTGATCAGGGGGTGACAGGGGGGGCAGGGGGTGATCAGGGGGTGACAGGGGGGTGAAATGTGTGCCTATGTGTACCTGGTGTCAGTGTAGTGTTTGTGCACTTACTTGATGTCTTCTCCGCTCGGCGTCCCGGTCAGAAAGACCGACACGAGGAGCGTGACATCACTTCCCCTTGCCTGTGTTTACAATTACACAGGAAGGGGAAGGAAGCGGACGAATCCCATTGGCCAGAGCGATCGGGAGGGGGTGGCCAGAAACGACTGGCCGTTACCTCGTCCCGCATCGCTTCTGAAGCCATCCCGACCGTCCCCGCCGGCGGAGGGGGGTCCGATCGGACCCCCCAACCGCCGGAAGAATGTCACGTACAGGTACGTGATTCTGCCTGTACGTGCCATTCTGCCGACGTATATATACAGGGGGCGGTCGGGAAGTGGTTAAGGTGCTGTCAAGTGTAGTGTGACTTTGGGCTCTTTTCCCTGCTCAGTCCAGCAGAGAACTTGGCAGTGCTGTGACGGAAGAATGGCGAGCTGCGGGCTATCAGAGGTTTCCCCCCCCTCGCCCCACCCATTCTTCTGTCAGGGAGAAGAGACGGCGGCTCTCACCAGGTTCCCCACCCAGCTTCCTGCCCTGCTCCGTTCCTTCCCTATTGGCCATAACTGAGGGCCAATCAAAGGCGACTAGGAGAGGAGAGCATCATGGGACAGGCAGTCCCAAAAGATTGGCGGCTCCATTTTCCACAGGGAGGAGGCTACAGCTCGATCAAGAGAGAGATTGAGAGACTGCAGCCTGGAAAGAAGCTGAGGGAGAGAGCGCTACAGGACGAGGAGTGTGCTGGGCGGAAGACAGAGAGAGAGCCTGCCAGGGCCACAAAAGAGAGTCATGCTGTCCAGCACCACCAGAGAGAGAGCCACACTGGCCAGCACCACCAGAGAGAGAAAGACTGAGCCACTACCAGGATACAGACATGCCACACTACTGACCAGTGTCGCCCCCGGGGAGCCCAGAGTGATCGATCGTCCAGCCGGAGGGATTACTGCTGTAGTTTCTCTGGGTCTGGTAAGAGAGCCTGTTGGCCATTACCCATTACTTATCCTAGGGACTGTAATACGTCTGCAGACTCTGACCATAATAATGTGATAATGACATTGTCGAAAAGGGGCGGTGCATGGGGGACCCTAAAATTATGCCCCCCCCCCCTGAAAAAAGTTCTGCGGACACCCATGCCTGGAAATACAAGTTTTTTTTGGTTTGGAGAGGGAACCTCTGCTCCTCGCTGCTCCAACAGCAGATCTGATAAATCAAGGGAAGTCGTTACCTTCAAGCCTCCAGGCAGTCAGATGTCGATCGTTTTTCTCGTTGTCACTTGACTAATATGCAGAAAGCATTAAAATTACTTCTCCAAGCGTTTTATCACTCATCTCCAAGAAGAATTAATTCACAGGAGAAATCAAATCAAATCAATGTCTTGGAAACTTCCACAGTTCATAGTCACAGAAACACTTGACACGACACATGGAGCAGGGGAGCCCTGACATGCCCAAAAACACGCGATCAAAACGTGTCAGGATTGTGGATAATTGCCACTGAGCATGAAACAACCATTGATTCCTGCAGACTCTGCTGATTCTTTTCTATTCAACTTGATAGTAGACATGTGCAATTCGTTTTTTTTTTTTTCGTATTTTTTTTCGTTATTTTCGTTCGTTCGTTTTCGTACGAATGAACGAATCATTCGAATCGTACGAATCCGAATAACGAATCGTAACGAATCGTTCGAATCGTACGAATCCGATTAACGAATCATTCGAATCGAATGAATCCGAAAAACAACGAAAATCCGAAAAAACTAATTAAAGACAACGAATGTACTAATGAAGAAAATCCGAAAAATGAAAACGAACTAAATTTTTTTTGTTGAATTGGTAATTTTCCGTGTCCCTTACAATGGTGCTGCTAAACGTGCTTCAAATGGATTGAACAAAAAAATTCGTACATTCGTAATTTCTTTTTCGATTCGTAACTTTTTTTTTTTCGATTCGTAACTTTTTTTTTTTTGATTCGTAACTTTTTTTTCGATTCGTAACTTATTTTTTTTTTTTTTTTTTTGTAATTTTCTGTGTCTCTATTGAACCAAAAAATTCGTACATTCGTAACTTTTTTTTCGATTCGTAACTTTTTTTTTTTTCGATTCGTAACTTTTTTTTAAATTCGTAACTTTTTTTTCAATTCGTAACTTTTTTTTTTATTTTTTTTTCGATTTGTAATTTTCCATGTCTCTATTGAACCAAAAGATTCATACATTCGTAACTTATTTTTTTCGATTCGTAACTTTTTTTTTTGATTGGTAACTTTTTTTTCAATTCGTAACTTTTTTTTCAATTCGTAACTTTTTTTTTTTTTTTTCGATTTGTAATTTTCCGTGTCTCTACGGAACAAAAAAATTTGTACATTCGTAATTTTTTTTTCGATTCGTAACTTTTTTTTTTTCGATTCGTAACTTTTTTTTTTTTCGATTCGTAAATTATTAAAATGTAATAATAGCATACACATTACATCAAATTATGAATTATGCTCCGATTACGAATCTACAAATGTTACGAATGTTACGAATGTACGAATAAATACGAATGCGTCCGAAAATTAAACTAACGAAAAAACGAATCAACGAAAAAATAAGTCTTACGAATGTACGAATCGTTACGAATCCGAACAACGACGACTTACGAATGTACGAATCGTTACGAATCGATGGAAACGAAAAAAACGAAACGAAAAAAAACAATTTTTTTTTCGGAAACGAAAAAAACGAAACGAAAATAAACTAATTTTTTTGTTGTGCCCATGTCTACTTGATAGCATGAGAATTGCTTTGTGTTTCTTCTGACTAATGCCATTCGCTTAGCCTCTGCTGTGCCATTGGAAAGCAATGCCGTAAGATGGTGGGAAGGTGGGTGGGAGACACATGTCTACTGTGGTATTCCGGTGATTATATTTATATGGCAGATGCTTTTCCCAATGGATTGCACCAGTCCAAACTATTTCAGGGCATGGCAGCCCATTTTTATTGCACAAAACAGAAAGTTCACATGAACATCCGTTGCCCATGCAGCGGTTCTTCAGTATTAATATGAATAGTCAACTGGAAAATGCAGAGCCAACTGGCTTTCGTGTCAGCAGCACCGCTGCTCATCTTACCAGTCCCTCTGACTGTATTGACCAGCTCTCCTGGTTCACTTGGCTCACTTAACCTTTGGTTGAAGCGCCCATGCTGCATGGCCCACTCCTAGTCTCTGAATATGGGTTCTCTTGAGCCCACCTGACTCCTAGAACAAGAACTCCTGTCTCCTGGCTGAGATGCCTCTGACCCCAGGTTGAGACCTCCTGTCTCTTGACTATTGGCTGAGGCACCTTTGACCCCTGGTTGAGACCTCCTGCCTCTTGACTATTGGCTGGGATACCTCTGACCCCTGGTTGAGACCTCCTGTCTCTTGACTATTGGCTGGGATACCTCTGACCCCTGGTTGAAACCTCCTGTCTCTTGACTATTGGCTGGGGTACCTCTGACCCCTTGTTGAGACCTCCTGTCTCTTGACTATTGGCTGGGGTACCTCTGACCCCTGGTTGATACCTCCTGTGTCTTGACTATTGGCTGAGGCACCTCTGACCCCTGGTTGAGACCTCCTGCCTCTTGACTATTGGCTGGGGTACCTCTGACCACTGGCTGAGACCTCCTGTCTCTTGACTATTGGCTGGGGTACCTCTGACCCCTGGTTGAGACCGCCTGTCTCTTGACTAATGGCTGAGGCACCTCTGACCCCTGGTTGAGACCTCCTGTCTCTTGACTATTGGCTGGGGTACCTCTGACCCCTGGTTGAGACCTCCTGTCTCTTGACTAATGGCTGAGGCACCTCTGACCCCTGGTTGATACCTCCTGTCTCTTGACTAATGGCTGAGGCACCTCTGACCCCTGGTTGATACCTCCCGTCTCTTGACTCCTGGATGAAGCACCTCTGACCCCTGGATAAGACCTCCTGGCTCTTGACTACGACCAAGGCTGTTGCCGAAACTCGTCAGCTGTTCTTGCTGGACACTTCATGTAACCAACCATTAAAATCGCTATATGGACTACAAAATTTTCCAGCTCAATCCTTTTACTTGCTCCTGGCTCTTGTCTCCTGGATTGTGCATCTCTGATCCCTAGTTGAGACCTCCTGTCTCTCGACTCCTGTTCGGGGCACCTCAGTCTTTTTTTGTTTATAGCACAAAAAATAAAAACCGCAGAGGTGATCAAATACCACCAACAGAAAACTATCCTGTCTCTTGACTATTGGCTGAGGCACCTCTGACCCCTGGTTGAGACCTCCTGTCTCTTGACTATTGGCTGAGGCACCTCTGACCCCTGGTTGAGACCTCCTGTCTCTTGACTATTGGCTGAGGCACCTCTGACCCCTGGTTGAGACCTCCTGCCTCTTGACTATTGGCTGGGGTACCTCTGACCCCTGGTTGAGACCTCCTGTATCTTGACTATTGGCTGAGGCACCTCTGACCCCTGGTTGAGACCTCCTGCCTCTTGACTATTGGCTGGGGTACCTCTGACCACTGGTTGAGACCTCCTGTCTCTTGACTATTGGCTGGGGTACCTCTGACCCCTGGTTGAGACCTCCTGTCTATTGACTATTGGCTGGGGTACCTCTGACCCCTGGTTGAGACCTCCCGTCTCTTGACTCCTGGATGAAGCACTTCTGACCCCTGGATAAGACCTCCTGGCTCTTGACTACGACTAAGGCTGTTGCCGAAACGCGTCAGTTGTTCTTGCTAGGACACTTCCATTAAAATCGCTATATGGACTACAGAGTTGCCAGCTCAATCCTTTTACTTGCTCCTGGCTCTTGACTCCTGGATGGTGCATCTCTGATCCCTAGTTGAGACCTCCTGTCTCTTGACTCCTGTCCGGGGCACCTCAGTCTTTTTTTGTTTATAGCACAAAAAGTAAAAACCGCAGAGGTGATCAAATACCACCAAAAGAAAACTATTTGTGGGGAAAAAAAAGAGATACATTTTATTTGGGTACAGCGTTGCATGACCGCGCAATTGTCAGTTAAAGTATCGCAGTGCCGTATTGCAAAAAATGGTCAGGTCATGAAGGGGGGTAAATCTTCCGGAGGTCAAGTGATTAAACTAATGTTAGGAATGTTTTCTTTTTTTCTAAAGTGTTAGTACCTGTAGGGCTCCACTTGCAGTCCACTTATATCCCCCTCACCCGTTGGCTCCTGGGATATAAGTTTCATCAATCCGAGAAGTCAACGGGCATCCTCCGCTTCTAGCATCACGTTATTTACAAACCGCCCTTCCGGTTTGGAATTTGATTGACAGGTTGCCATAATAACGGGGAGGGTACTTGGCTTTTATGAAGTGTTCTAAACAAACTGTATCTTGCAGTTTAATTACTATGCAGGCACAAGATCGGGAGGGGCATGCTGGGTAACCAGCTGTACGGAATCCCAGAAATAGACAGAATCGGGTTTCAGGATCCTACATGGCCCCCCTGCCTGCTTCCGAGATCAGGTAAAGTTTTAAAGATTTATAAGTAACCTGCATAATTGTCAGGGCTGGCTGCTCAGCTCTCGGCGAATTGCCAGCTCCTATCTCTCCACAGTTACTCAGCTGTTGATGATATCCTGCTCGTCAGTCCTGCCTACTTAAGCTGTCCAGTCCAGAGGAGCTCTGCCTTCGCCTTGGTCAACATCACAGACCTTATCTCCTGGGATCCTGTTCAAGACTTGCTTTGCTGAAATCCCTTCTGGCTCCAGATCCTGCTTGCTGTTATACTACATTGATCCCTGACTTATGGCTTGTCTGACTATCCGTTCCGGTTATTGAACTCTGGCTATGTTTTGACTACATTTCTTCTTTTTACTTTTATAATTAAACAAGTGTGATTTAACTGTGCTTCTGTTTCGGTCTGATTTTATGGTTGCTGACAATAATTACACTTCTTATAAAGGTCTAATTTAAATAAACAAATAATGACGATCACGGAGAGGCTTTTAAAAAAAAATCTAGTATGTGGACTGGAGCTCTGGTTTAAGTTGAATTTGTATGTAAGTTGGAACTGGTACATTTTTTATGTGAAATTCCAGCCAAAAAATATTTTTACGTTTTGGATAGCATAGGGAAGGGGTAACCGCGATGTGGGATTGCTGACAGGTCTGCCGGACAGTAGGCGACAGAATGTGGCGGGCAGCAAGATGGCCGTCTGTCGGTTTACGTGGACCAGAGTGATGTCACACTGTGTCTGTTCTTAACCACTTGCCGCCATCTAATGACAGCGGAGCGGTGCGGCTCCTGTTCTGGGACGAAGTCATATGACGGCGCCCAGTTTAGCAGCGATTGTGGGCGTGCCGCGTTCCTGGCGGTTCCACGCGGTCGTAGCTCTTTGCCTATGTGATCAGTTGTGTCCAATCACAGCCGTTCACATGTACACAAGGAAGTGACGTTTTTCGACTCTCCTCGCCTCACACTGACAGAGTTTGAGGAGAGGAGAGCCGATGAGCAGCATTTCCTCACAGGGGAGACCTGTACAGGTAATCAGTGTCCTGATTACAATGCAGCCCCAGCAGTGCCCATCAGTGACACCAGTCTGTGCCCATCAGTGACACCAGTCTGTTCCCATCAGTGACACCAGTCTGTTCCCATCAGTGACACCAGTCTGTGCCCATCAGTTATGCCAATCAGTGCTGCCTTTTAGTGACCATCAGTGCCGCCTATCAGTGCCCATCAGTGCCGCCTATCAGTGCCCATCAATGCTGCATATTAGTGCCTCCCCATCAGTGCAGCCTCATCAGCGCCCATCAGTGAAGGAGAAAAATGACTTATTTACAGAATTTTCTAACAAAAACTAAGAAAAACTTATTTTTTTTTGTTTTTTTTTAGCAAAAAATAAAACCCCCAGTGGTGATCAAATACCACCAAAAGAAAGCTATATTTGTGGGAAGAAAAGGATAAAAATGTCATACGTGTACAACGTTAAATGACCGCGTAATTGTCATTCAAAGTGTGAGAGCGCTGAAAGCTGAAAATTGGCCTGGGCAGGAAGGGGGTGAAAGTGCCCAGTATTGAAGGGGTTAAGTATGCGTCGAATGTAAGTCGGATGTTTGTAACTTGAGGACTGCCTGTATTCTTTAGGCCTAAAATGTGTATTATAACATACTGTATGTACAAAAAGAAATGCAAAAATAGCTCTGGCAGCAAAAAGGTTAAGGGAAATGTTGTTCCCTTGAATCTGCCAATCAGTAAGCACCCGCTACAAGCGTATATGAAGGGTGAGAAGCTGTCAACCCCAAGGTGTAGTCCCCAGTTTAGCATGCTACGTGCCTTGCTTTATGTCATCGGGTCACAGAATAGCTGCAACCCAGACCTCTGATAAGTTGGGAATGTGTTGTTGGATAATATTTGTGCCAATTCTTTTGGATTGCATCCTCTTCATTATTACAGTATGTAGCCAGGTTTGCCACACTGGTTACAAACATTGTTCCCTGTCTGAAAGCTTTGCTCCTTACCTTTGACACAAGGAAGGTTCAACGAATTGCTTACAATGCTGAGCTGCAGTGACCATTTTGGGGAAGACCATAAACAATGCTTGGCTATGAAGTGTCTTCAACCCAGGGGGCGGCCATTTTGGGTGAGCCAATATGCATGATTAGCTGAAGGAGGACACAAAATAAGGGGTTGTGGACTGCTGTGGACTGTTGGGAGAAACTATGATTTATGCTGGAGCCTGGATGGATTGTGATTGGCTGAAGGAGGGCACAGAGGAAGGAGATATGGACTACTGTGCATCCTGGGACAACAAGAGCCTGCTGGGAGGGGCTGAGGCTGATGGAAGATGTAGTCCTCAGACATATCAAGCCTTTATGTCAGATTGGCTCTGGGACTAAACATCCCAGCATGACCGGGGCTCTGGGGAGAAGAAAAGGAAGGTATGTTCCGGGCTCAAAGCAGATATAGTGAGGATATTGCAGGAGACAGACCATGCTGCAGGCTTTTAGCAGAACATTTTGCCACTACATCATGGATGCAGAGAGGCGGACATCTCCTGGTACATGAGAATTCCACTGTCATTGGCTGGTGCCACCATCTGATCCTTGCGGAGAATGCCACTGTCATTGGCTGGTGCCTCCACCTGATCCCTGGGGAGAACACCACTGTCGCTGGCTGGTGCCTCCACTTGATCCCTGAGGAGAACGCCACTGTCAGTGGCTGATGTCACCATCTGATCCCTGGGGATAATGCCACTGTCGCTGGCTGGTGCCTCCACAAGATCCCTGTGGAGAACCCACTGTCACTGGCTGGTGCCAGCACCTGATCCCTGAGGAGAACGCCACTGTCACTGGCTGGTGCCACCACCTGATCTCTGAGGAGAACGCCACTGTCACTGGCTGGTGCCACCACCTGATCCCTGAGGAGAATGCCACTGTCACTGGCTGGTGCCACCACCTGATCCCTGAGGAGAACGCCACTGTCACTGGCTGGAGCTGCCACCTGATCCCTTGGGAGAACGCCACTGTCGCTGGCTGGTGCCACCACCTGATCCCTGAGGAGAACGCCACTGTCACTGGCTGGAGATGCCACCTGATCCCTGGGGAGAACGCCACTGTCGCTGGCTAGTGCCACCACCTGATCCCTGGGGAGAATGCCACTATCACTGGCTGGTGCCGCCACCTGATCCCTAGGGAAAACGCCACTGTAACTGACTGGTGCCACCACCTGATCTGTAGGGAGAACGCCACTGATCATTGTGGAGAATGCCACTGTCGCTGATTGGTGCTGCCCCCTGATCATTTGGGAGAACGCTGCTGCCACTGACTTCAGTGAGGTGGCAAAAGAGGGTAGAGGAGAACAGAGAACACAGATCAGCTGTCATGCCAGGAGCTGGTGAGAGGCTGTATGCTAAACCCTACTGCACCCTAATAAAGAGGGACAGTATAGTTTGCTTGGGACACAGGTGCCTACTCCCAGGTTAGCAGAAACTTATCTTGAGAGCTTCATCGCCGGATCAGGGCCCCAACGTGCTGGCCAGCGGGGAAAGGATTTACTTACAGACTATTATTGTAATATTAGGCAGGGACATTCCCAGTATAGGGCCTAGGGTTGGACCATTGGTATATCCTGTTTACTATTACTTACTTACTGGTATATCCTGTTTACTACTACTTACTTACTACTACTACTATACATATACTGTATATTTGTTTACCTATTGTATACCCTAATATGCTATTGTTTTATTATTTTTTTTTTTTGAGAGGTTATTGCCATTTCTATTTCTTTGGTTATTGTAGTATTACATCTACTTTTGCAATAAATATCTCCTCTTCAGCCGCGATGTGTCAGAGAGTGAGGTGCAGTCTATAGAGCCATGGTCTCTGGGAGAAGGGGACCCGAGAAAACAGCAGGGGGAGGGAGGGGGGTAAGTACTACAGTAAGTATGCTATGGTCGTGGCACGGCTGTTACTTTTTAGAAAGTTGCCTGATAAGGAATTTGATTCCCTCAACATAAGTTCTAAAAAGCAAAAGTCCGGCACTTACATCTTTTCCTGGTTCATCAAAAAAAAATAAAAAAACAGAACTACAAAAAAAAGTTTTTTCTTCAGATAAAAGTTTAGCTTTACATTTAGAGCATTTTTCTCCGATTTGAAAACAAGTGCATTTTATCTTCTTTTCTGCACAATTTCATATGCTATTTACAGGCTTGAAGTGCGTTCTGCTGAGGTTATGCGGTCACGGGAGACGCAGCCTGAATAAGTCCCCTGAATTATGGGAGACGCACTCGCTGGAAGTGGAATTTCCTGGAATTGGTTCTGAACATCTCTGCATGATTCAGCAATCTGCGTACAGTATGGAGAGCAGCATGTGGTCGCTTGTCATTAGTCAGCACTTTTAGAGCAATTTTTTTTCTCTTAGTTCTATTGGGCTTTTTTTGGTGTTCATCATTTCGTAACTGTCTTTAGGAAGCTGAAATATGATTGGTAGTTGTGGGGTAGCAGAGATGACATTTGCTGGCAGCAGGGCCAGTGCTACCACTAGGCAAACTAGGCAGCAGCCTAGGGCGCACTGCTGCCTAGGGTGCCCGGCCACTGGTGTTCCCACTCTCCTCTCTGCAGCAAGCAACTAAGTCTCAGCATCAGCAGGCAGCCGTCGCTTCATTCGCACATAGTGTCCGAGGCGCAGCGGCGGCGGAGGACTGTGTGTCCCAACTCCCAAATGAATGGAAGAAAGCAAACAGGAGGCTGCATTGATGGGTGCTGGTTAGGCTGCATTGATGGCTGCTGGTTAGGCTGCATTCATGGGTGCTGGCGAGGCTGCATTCATGGGCGCTGGTAGGCTGCATTGATGGGTGCTGGCGAGGCTGCAATGATGGGTGCTGGCGAGGCTGCAATTATGGGTGCTGGTGAGGCTGCAATGATGGGTGCTGGCAGGGCTACATTGATGGGTGCTGGTAGGCTGCATTGATGGGCACTGGCGAGGCTGCATTGATGGGCGCTGGTAATAATGCATTGATGGGTGCTGGCGAGGCTGCATCGATGGGTGCTGGCGAGGCTGCATCGATGGGTGCTGGTGAGGATGCATTGATGGGTGCTGGCGAGGCTGCATTGATGGGTGCTGGCGAGGCTTCATTGGTGGGTGCTGGCGAGGCTGCATTGATGGGCGATGACAAATATACAGAAAAGGCTGCGCTAAGTGAAAAAAATTACAATAATAAATGACAGTGATACGTATATCAACCAAATATTGCTATTGGTGACAAGTGGAACAATCCAAAAATAGAAAAAAATAGAAAAAAATATAAAATGTGGATATTAACATCCAGTGAAATATAAATCTAAAAAATATCAAATACTATAAACCAGTGAAGGCTGATAAATGCCTGTATGTGGTATATGACAAAAGCTATTGGCCGTGTATTCAGACAAAATTAGGCGAATAATACAAAATGTCCAAGTAACAGTAGATCCAATCAAACGTAAGCAGCAAATGACATCGGCCGTGACAGCAGTGACTTTTCCAAAATAATATCCAGAAGATAAAGTGACAAGTGCTCAGTGTTCCCACCACCAGGCTAAATGCAGGCTTACCAGATGGAGATGGAATAAACGCATGTGGCTATAGCCCAGCCCAGGCCTTTTCCTCTAGGGTATCGTGGCTCCTCAAGGGTATCGTGGCTCAGCCTCTGTCCCAGGAATGGATGGTAATCACCTTAGATAGTAACGGTCCAGGAGATCCACAGCTATAGGGGAGTATCTCTTAGTCTCCCAAGAGGTTTGCCCAGACAGAGAAGCGGGGGAAAACAAGAGGAACACACCATGGGTGGAATCCAACAGGTTTATTGGTCAAAAAACGCCAATATGCGCAGATAAAACAAGTAAAAAATATAAATTTAAAATTCGCGGCCGGCCGGCAGCAGTACACGCCCATGCTAGGATGTAGAACGCGGTGACGTCAGCACGTCGCTCCTCCCTAGCCACATGCGTTTATTCCATCTCCATCTGGTAAGCCTGCATTTAGCCTGGTGGTGGGAACACTGAGCACTTGTCACTTTATCTTCTGGATATTATTTTGGAAAAGTCACTGCTGTCACGGCCGATGTCATTTGCTGCTTACGTTTGATTGGATCTACTGTTACTTGGACATTTTGTATTATTCGCCTAATTTTGTCTGAATACCAGGCCAATAGCTTTTGTCATATACCACATACAGGCATTTATCAGCCTTCACTGGTTTATAGTATTTGATATTTTTTAGATTTATATTTCACTGGATGTTAATATCCACATTTTATATTTTTTTATATTTTTTTATATTTTTGGATTGTTCCACTTGTCACCAATAGCAATATTTGGTTGATATACGTATCACTGTCATTTATTATTGTAATGTTTTTCACTTAGCGCAGCTTTTTCTGTATATTTGTTATCCTATGTTTATCACATGCGGTTGCTGCTCATAATTTTGTTTTTTTTGCACGCTTTGTTGGTCCAGCGCGATTTTCTTTGGGTTATATTGATGGGCGATGGTAGGCTGCATTGATGGGTGCAAATGGGGTGGAGTCAGGGGTGGGGCCAAGGGGGGCAGCAAAATGAGGTTTAGCCTAGGGTGCCAAAAATCCTTGCACCAGCCCTGGCTGGCAGTCTAGTTGCCTTCTTTTGTTGCAATGCATGTTCTTGCTTCCCTGGACCCAGGAACACTGCACACTCAGACTATTTATGAGCTCTCTCACCATCTTCTGGGCACTCCTCTTCAGGAAATGGCTGGAATCCCATAAATATTCAGTCTGTCTGCTCTGTTCTTCTTCCCACTATACTTCTACAATCTTCCAAAACAGGCATCACTAAATGGCAGACCGTGGTCTGGATCCAGACAGAGTCACTGTCCCACAGTTGCACCATTTAGGGGGTGTTTCTGTCCGCCAGCCTCCTTGTCATTATCATTATCACAGCAGAGCGGAGGGCAGGAGAGATGGAGGGCGAGAAGCACAGTAGTACTGTATGGAGGGTCGGAGCTGCCCGAGATAACTTTGCAGGTTAACTAGCAGGTGATTGGTTGCTAGGACACAGGGCAGTCTTAGCAACCAATCATCAACTTGTTAATATGCAAAGGTAACTTAGGCAGCTCCCGCTCCAGCCCTACATGCAGTGCTACTTGATCAGCCCCGCCTCCCGCTCTCTGTTTTGTGTAGCTATCAGGTAGCGGAGTGAGGGGGCAGAGGACCTGGTACTGAAAGATGGGGGGGGGGGTGATGTAAAGGGGTAGAGGAAACTACCGTGTGTGTGTGATTGGTGGGGGGGGGATGGGAGGGTAATGTGAAGGGGGCATAAATGACTACAGGGAGGGTGTAGTGTAAAGGGGCAGTAAACCCTACTGTAGGTGAATGGGGAAGGTGTTGTAAAAGGGACAGTGAGCCCTATTGTGGGGGGAGGCGGGTGATGTAAAGGGACAGGGAGCCTTACTGTAGGGGGGGGGGGGGGGCACTGCCGTTGAAGGGGTAATGTAAAAGGGGGGGATGTGAAGGAGGCAAAGGACACTACTGTAGGGGTGGGAGGTGACATTAGAGGTGACATGTAGAGGAGGGAGGTGACAGGGCAGGGCATTGGACATTGCTGTGGGGTGGGGGGTGTGTGATGTGAGAGGGGCAGAATGCACTACAGTGGGGGGGGGTGATGCAACATGGGCAGGGGACACTACAGTGGGGGGGAGCTGATGAGAAGGGCGGCAGAGGACACTACGGTGGGGGGTGATGTGAAGGGGGGCAAAGGATACTACTGTGGAGGAGGTGATGTTAGAGGGTCAGAGGACACTACAGTGGGGGGGAGCTGATGTGAAGGGGGCAGAGGACACTATGGGGGGTGATGTGAAGGGGGCAAAGGATACTACTGTGGAGGAGGTGATGTTAGAGGGGCAGAGGACACTACAGTGGGGGGGAGGTGATGTGAAGGGGGGCAGGGGACACTAGAGTGTGGGGGGGGGGGTGATGTGAAGGGGGGAGAGGACACTGCAGTGGGGGGAGGTTATGTGAAGGGGGCAGGGGACACTACAGTGGGGGGGAGCTGATGAGAAGGGCGGCAGAGGACACTACGGTGGGGGGTGATGTGAAGGGGGGCAAAGGATACTACTGTGGAGGAGGTGATGTTAGAGGGTCAGAGGACACTACAGTGGGGGGGAGCTGATGTGAAGGGGGCAGAGGACACTATGGGGGGTGATGTGAAGGGGGCAAAGGATACTACTGTGGAGGAGGTGATGTTAGAGGGGCAGAGGACACTACAGTGGGGGGGAGGTGATGTGAAGGGGGGCAGGGGACACTAGAGTGTGGGGGGGGGGGGTGATGTGAAGGGGGGAGAGGACACTGCAGTGGGGGGAGGTTATGTGAAGGGGGCAGGGGACACTACAGTGGGGGGGAGCTGATGAGAAGGGCGGCAGAGGACACTACGGTGGGGGGTGATGTGAAGGGGGGCAAAGGATACTACTGTGGAGGAGGTGATGTTAGAGGGTCAGAGGACACTACAGTGGGGGGGAGCTGATGTGAAGGGGGACAGAGGACACTATGGGGGGTGATGTGAAGGGGGCAAAGGATACTACTGTGGAGGAGGTGATGTTAGAGGGGCAGAGGACACTACAGTGGGGGGGAGGTGATGTGAAGGGGGGCAGGGGACACTAGAGTGTGGGGGGGGGGGGTGATGTGAAGGGGGGAGAGGACACTGCAGTGGGGGGAGGTTATGTGAAGGGGGCAGGGGACACTACAGTGGGGGGGGGGTTGATGTGAAGGGGGCAGAGGACACTACAGTGGGGGGAGGTGATGTGAAGGGGCAGGGGACACTACAGTGGGGGGAGGTGATGTGAAGGGGGGCAAGGGACACTACTGTGGGGGAGAGGATGTGAGCGGGGCAGAGGACATTACAGTGGGGGGAGGTGATGTGAAGGGGAGCAGGGGACACTAGAGTGTGGGGGGGTGATGTGAAGGGGGGAGAGGACACTGCAGTGGGGGGAGGTTATGTGAAGGGGGCAGGGGACACTACAGTGGGGGGGGGGGTTGATGTGAAGGGGGCAGAGGACACTACAGTGGGGGGAGGTGATGTGAAGGGGCAGGGGACACTACAGTGGGGGGAGGTGATGTGAAGGGGGGCAGGGGACACTACAGTGGAGGGAGGTGATGTGAAGGGGAGCTGGGGACACTACAGTGGGGGGGGGGTTGATGTGAAGGGGGCAGAGGACACTACAGTGGGGGGGAGGTGATGTGAAGGGGCAGAGGACACTACAGTGGGGGGGAGGTGATGTGAAGGGGCAGGGGACACTACAGTGGGGGGGAGGTGATGTGAAGGGGCAGGGGACACTACAGTGGGGGGGAGGTGATGTGAAGGGGGCAGGGGACACTACAGTGGGGGGAGTTGATGTGAAGGGGGCAGAGGACACTACTGTGGGGGAGATGATGTGAGAGGGGCAGTGGACATTGCTGTGGGGGAGATGAAGTGAGAGGGGCAGAGTGCATTGCTATGGGGTGGGGGGTTGTGATGTGAGAGGGGCAGAGGGCACTACAGTGGGGGAGAGTGATGAGAAGGGGGCGGGGGACACTACAGTGGGGGGGGTGATGTGAAGGGGCGGGGGACACTACAGTGGGGGAGGTGATGTGAAGGGGGGCAGGGGACACTACCATGGGGGGGGGGTGATGTGAAGGGGGCAGGGAACACTTCAGTGGGGGGGGGGTGATTTGAAGGGGGCAGGGGACACTACTGTGGGGGGGGGGTGATGTGAAGGGGGGCAGAAGATACTTCAGTGGGGGAGGTGATTTGAGGGGGGCAGAGGACACTGCTGTGGGGGGTGGGGGTGTTTATGTAAAGGGGGGGGTCAGATCATTAGGGGGCAGAGGGCACGGATGTAAGAAAGGGATTGCGATATACAGAGGAGAGGCGGGGTCTGTGATGTCATAGGGTTCTCCTCTAATCCATGTCCTTCAGGTTTGTTGTTGTTCCCTCACGTTGGCTGTCCAGGGCCCCATGGTTCATAATAATGACCTGACCTATGGTTGGGATTGGACAATGACTTGGAAGATGACTTCACCATGCCTGGCCCATATGGAAAGTGTGATCCCGTCCCACTACCTGCAGAAGGGAAGAGTCTGCCGGCTCCTTATAATTGTTTTCCTTATTTCGGCCCCTCCGGACTTCACTTCTATTGCATATTATACATTATTCAAGCAAGCGCTCGCTGCTGCTATCTACAAAGGCTTTGAAAGCACACAACACTTATTTCAACCAAACGTGAGGCGGCATTACCCAGCGGGCATGTGGAGACTGCGGAGAGAACAACAAGAAGAGCTTCGAGGGGAGTAAATTAAAATAAAACTGTCACATGCACAGCTGTAAAGAGCCGCTTGTAAATATCATCAAAAGGCGAAGGGACCCGTCACAGATAAGGATGAGCAAGTGACAGCTGACACGCAACCCGCCGCACACGCGCCACCTTCCGCCATCTTTCAAAGCTTTCTTATTCTCGCTTCACGACAGGAGAAATGGAAATGTGCCAAGATGTCAAAACGCACCTGTGCCTTAAAGCATATATAAAGGATACAAATGAATGCAGCTCTGTAATCATTAAATATATCAATAAATGTATTTTGGATTATTTTTTAATTAATATTAAATTGGTTATTATTTGTATTAATATTATCATCAATATTTATTAATATATTAAAAGTATTTGTATTATTTTTAATTGTTAGTATCATTATTTTCTATTATTATTATCATCATCATCATCATCAATGTATTTTCATTATTCTAATATTAATACCACTATTTATTCATACTGTATATTAAAAGTATTTGTATTAATTTTTAATTATTATTATTATTTATATTTATTATCATCTAGATCTAGTATTATTATTACTATTATTTTAATTGGCAGCCAAAGGACCAGGCCCCTTTTTGCGATTCGGCACTGCGTCGCTTTAACTGACAATTGCGCGGTCGTGCGACGTGTCTTCCAAACAAAATTGGCGTCCTTTTTTTCCCACAAATAGAGCTTTCTTTTGGTGGTATTTGATTGCCCCTGCGGTTTTATTTTTTTGCGCTATAAACAAAAAACAGCGACAATTTTGAAAACAATGCTATATTTTTTACTTTTTGCTATAATAAATATCCCCAAAAATTCTATAAATTTTTTTTCCCTCAGTTTAGGCCAATACGTATTCTTCTACATATTTTTAGAAAAAAAATCGCAATTGGCAATTATTGATTGGTTTGCGCAAAAGTTATAGCGTTTACAAAATAGGGGATAGTTTTTATAGCATTTTTATTAATATTTGTTTTTTACTAGTAATGGCGGCGATCAGTGATTTTTTATTGTGACTGCGACATTATGGCGGACACATCGGACATTTTTTGACACATTTTTGGGACCATTGTCATTTATACAGCAATCAATGCTATTTAAATGCACTGATTCCTGTATAAATGACACTGGCGGTGAAAGAGTTAACCACTAGGGGGAGGGGAGGGGCTATGGGCTGTGTGTGTGTTTTTTTTTACATTAGGGGGCGTGGCTAACGTCTGACGTCACTGATTGGCTTTCCCGATGACAGGGAACAGCCGATCAGTGACAGGCAATGTAGGAAGCACGGGGAGAGGTTTGTTTACACAGACCTCTCCCCGTTCTTCAGCTCTGTGACCCGATCGCGGGACACCAGCGGTGATCGGGTCCACTGGTCCCGCGGCCGGGGTCACGGAGCTCCCGACCGGGTCGCGAGCGCGCGCGCGCGACCCACGGGCAGGCAATTAAAGGGCCACGTTTATATACGTGATTTTGCCTGCCCGTGCCATTCTGCCACAGTATATCTGTGTGAGGCGGTCGGGAAGCGGTTAAATGTGTTTTAATTATTCTTCTTAAAATATGATTATTATATATAAAAACAGTATCTCACAAAAGTGAGTACACCCCTCATATTTCTGTAACTTTTCTTCCATCTTTTCATGTGACAACACTGAAGAAATTACACTTTGCTACAATGTAAAGTAGTGAGTGTACAGCTTGTATAACAGTGTCCAGACCTAAACCCTATTGATCATCTGTGGGACATCCTCAAACGGAAGGTGGAGGAGCGCAAGGTCTCCAACATCCACCAGCTCCGTGATGTCATCATGGAGGAGGGGAAGAGGACTCCAGTGACAACCTGTGAAGCTCTGGTGACCTCCATGCCCAAGAGGGTTAAGGCAGTGCTGGAAAATAATGGCGGCCACACAAAATATTGACACTTTGGGCCCAATTTGGACATTTTCACTTAGGGGGTGTACTGACTTTTGTTGCCAGCGGTTTAGACATTAATGGCTGTGTGTTGAGTTATTTTGAGGGGACGGCAAATTTACACTGTTATACAAGCTGTACACTCACTACTTTACATTGTAGACAAGTGTCATTTCTTCAGTGTTGTCACATGAAAAGAGAGAAAAAAAGATTTACACAAATGTGAGGGGTGCTCTTACTTTTGTGAGATACTGTATATATATATATATATTTTTTTTTTATTATTATTATGTATTATTATTATTTTAAATGTATTTTCATTATTCTAATAGTAGTAATAATAAATATTATTTGTATTTATTACTATTATCATCATTATTTATTCACACTGTATATTAAAAGTATTTGTATTAATTGTAATTATTATTATTATTACTTATATTTACTATGTAATATTATTATTATTATTATTTTAAATGTATTTTCAGTATTCTAATATTAATAGTAATAATAATAAGTATTATTATTTATTAATATTATCATCATTATTTATTCATACTGTATAATAAAAGTATTTGTATTAATTTGAATTATTATTATATATTATTGTTATAAATGTGTTTTTATTCTTCTTATAAATACTGATTAACTTTATTGCAGTTCCCATGCGCTAACATGGCGCATGCCAGTAGGAGGAGAGAGCAGAGGGAAAGAGGTGAGCTGATTAGTCTGCTTCTCTTTTCACTGTCCAGTCACAGGCTGGGGGAGGGACAAGACTTGTAGGTGTTACAGAACAGCAGCAGAGAACAAACAGGTCTCCGGCGCTGCTATACCGGGCTGTGCTATGTGGCAGAGCTGTCTAAGTCTATGTGCTGGATGGCCAGAGAACTGCATAAGCATTTTATAGATATGTTCTTTCTTTATTACGCTTGACACTAAAAAATATACAGTATATATATATTATGCATAAATGTATTGTATTCTTATTTCTAGCCAGTAGGTGGAGCTTTAGGCTCTTGTTCACATGTTTTTCCTCCAGTCATCGGTAAAGATGAAGCATATTTAGAGAGGGGCGGTCTCCTGGTGGGGATGAGCTGTGCTGATTAAATGGCTGAATAAATATTTATTGAGCCAAGTGGCTTTTCCCGCTATGCCAGTGTACTTCATAGAGCAGGGACAGGCTCCTTAGACTGGCACCCAATCAGCTTTGCAGTAGTGAATACTGCATGACTCACTGTGATTGGCTACCACAGTGATCGCATAACTGGGAGCCCGTCCTGTCGGCTCCCATTCAAGACCGAAGACCGAGGTGAACGCGCTCTCAGCACAGAAATCTCGGCCATCTATGGACACACGGGTACAGTGCGCAGACATTAAAGCCCACCTATGTGTTACGTGGGTGGCGACTTGGCATGTGACTCGCAACACAGAGTCATCCGACTAATGAAAACACATTAATTTCAGTGTCGTTTGTTCCAATCAATGCAACTTTTAAAAAGGTTCCTGCACTACCCGTGGACTCTAATGTTGCATGACAGTCACAAGCCAGTATAGCACCCTCTAGTGCTAGAAGTGTAGATAGTTTTTTTTTTGTGTGTTTAGTGCAGGTAAATTCATACAGATTTGGCTGCTTGTTAATTTCCTGGGTTGGGCAGAAATCCAGGGAGAGCTGGATGACTCACAGGCAGCATCACTGAGACCTCCCCCCTATTTATAGAATGTAATGGATGTGCTGGAACCTTCTAGATGAATGGGAGGAGAAGTAAGGTGGACCATTCCCCAACTTGGGTTTTGCAGGGGGCAGTCCCCCTCAAATACTGGGGAGGAGAGTTTGGGTGGAAGCTGGGGATGGAGTGTTAGGCTGTCATGGCCTTTGAGGGAGCTTCCCAGTCTGAGGGGGGGGGGGGGGGTGACCTTGGGCTCGGCTGTGAACAGAACCCTCCTAAGACGCACAGAGGTGTCCTGGCCAGGAGGCACATGAGCAAGGAGAAGACAGTGGGAGAACACTGGCTATTCCTGTTGCTCCTGGAGACTTGCCCGGCAGTGTTCTCCGGCTGTCCTCTCCTTGCTCACCAGCCCTCTTGGCTGTTGCTCCTGGAGACTTGCCCAGCAGTGTTCTCCCGCTCTCCTCTCCTTGCTCACCAGCTCTCTTGGCTGTTCCTGTTGCTCCTGGAGACTTGCCCGGCAGTGTTCTCCCGCTGTCCTCTCCTTGCTTACCAGCCCTCTTGGCTGTTGCTCCTGGAGACTTCCCCGGCAGTGTTCTCCCGCTGTCCTTTCCTTGCTCACCAGCCCTCTTGGCTGTTCCTGTTCCTGGAGACTTGCCCAGCAGTGTTCTCCGGCTGTCCTCTCTTTGCTTACCAGCCCTCTTGGCTGTTCCTGTTGCTCCTGGAGACTTGCCCGGCAGTGTTCTCCCGCTGTCCTCTCCTTGCTCACCAGCCCTCTTGGCTGTTCCTGTTGCTCCTGGAGACTTGCCCAGCAGTGTTCTCCCGCTGTCCTCTCCTTGCTCACCAGCCCTCTTGGCTGTTCCTGTTCCTGGAGACTTGCCCAGCAGTGTTCTCCCGCTGTCCTCTCCTTGCTCACCAGCCCTCTTGGCTGTTCCTGTTGCTCCTGGAGACTTGCCCAGCAGTGTTCTCCCGCTGTCCTCTCCTTGCTCACCAGCCCTCTTGGCTGTTCCTGTTCCTGGAGACTTGCCCAGCAGTGTTCTCCCGCTGTCCTCTCCTTGCTCACCAGCCCTCTTGGCTGTTCCTGTTCCTGGAGACTTGCCCGGCAGTGTTCCCCCGCTGTCCTCTCCTTGCTCACCAGCCCTCTTGGCTGTTCCTGTTCCTGGAGACTTGCCCAGCAGTGTTCTCCCGCTGTCCTCTCCTTGCTCACCAGCCCTCTTGGCTGTTCCTGTTCCTGGAGACTTGCCCGGCAGTGTTCTCCCGCTGTCCTCTCCTTGCTCACCAGCCCTCTTGGCTGTTCCTGTTGCTCCTGGAGACTTGCCCAGCAGTGTTCTCCCGCTGTCCTCTCCTTGCTCACCAGCCCTCTTGGCTGTTCCTGTTGCTCCTGGAGACTTGCCCGGCAGTGTTCTCCGGCTGTCCTCTCCTTGCTCACCAGCCCTCTTAGCTGTTGCTCCTGGTGACTTGCCCGGCAGTGTTCTCCTGCTGTCCTCTCCTTGCTCACCAGCCCTCTTGGCTGTTCCTGTTGCTCCTGGTGACTTGCCCGGCAGTGTTCTCCTGCTGTCCTCTCCTTGCTCACCAGCCCTCTTGGCTGTTCCTGTTGCTCCTGGAGACTTGCCCGGCAGTGTTCTCCGGCTGTCCTCGACTTGCTCACCAGCCCTCTTGGCTGTTCCTGTTGCCCCTGGAGACTTGCCCAGCAGTGTTCTCCCGCTGTCCTTTCCTTGCTCACCAGCCCTCTTGGCTGTTGCTCCTGGAGACTTGCCCGGCAGTGTTCTCCCACTGTCCTCTCCTTGCTCCCGTGCCTCCAGGCCTGGAGGTCTGGGAGGCACGCCTGAGAGGACTAGGATGGAGCAGTCTGGGATGGGTGCAGAGCCAGGCAGGAGGACTGGGCTGGCACGGGCAGGAGAAAGGGGCAGCTGCAGCCAGGAGGGCTGGCAGGGCCTGAAGAGGTGGTGCTGGGAGCAGTAGCCACAGATAGGACAGCTAGCACCAAGGACTTCTATATGTGCCCGCGGTCCCTGCCTGCAAAGGGCATTCTACCAAGATCCAGCGGAGGCTGTGCTGGATCTAAAACCTGTGCTAGCTGGTCCTGGGAGCTGTTGTGCTGCAATCAAGATTGAGGTAGAAGAGGAACGTGTGTGTATATATTGGAGTGTATAAAGTTCTAGTCCCTCACAAGTTCTGCTGATTAAATGGGCATCCCATATCACCCCTTGCCTATCCTAGTGCAATTCCCCTAATTAAAAAAACAAACAAAGCTGCAAGGACTGTTTCTTGACATGGAGTGAGTGAAAAAGCTGTGTGCCTGGCTGTACAGGGTGAGTGACGACCACATTCATCAGCGGCCCTTACAGGAGTAGCGCTACACAAGTCACACTGCCTAGTCACACTGAAAATCGCACGTCAATGGGGGTCGTAGCAGTGTGAGCTGAGGCTGAGAGATGAAAGAAAAGGCAAAGGGACACTTTTTTTTGTGGCTACAGGTGTGTAAGCGCTTCCACCTTCTCACATCCCAGCTCCACCTGGTGCTCAGACCTACAGGCTGCCGAAGCCTCAGGTAACACGAACCACAAGAGGAGAAGTCGGCACTCGGGATTGGCATCCAACAATGGTTATCCTTTATTGCACAAAACAGCTGTAAAACGGCCAACGTGTTTCGGCCTTCAGGCCTTAGTCGGGGCTATGACTAAGGCCGGATGGCTGAAACCCGTTGGCTCTTTTACAGCTGTTTAGACACGTGCAATTCGTTTCGTTTTTTTCCGTTTTTCTTTTTTTTTCGTTTGTTCGTTTGTTCGTTTTCGTACGAATTCGCTAAAAATTTTAACGAATAACGAATCGTTCGAATCGAACGAATCCGAAAATAACTAAAATCCGAAAAAAAAACAAATTAGAAACAACGAATGTACGAATGAAGAAAATCCGAAAAACGAAAACCGGAACAACGAAAATGAAAATGAACGAAAAAATTTGTACATTCGTAACTTTTTCTTTTTGTTGAATTGGTAATTTTCCGCGTCCCTTACAATGGCGCTGCTTAACGTGCTTCGAATAGATTGAACGAAAAAAATTCGTACATTCATAACTTTTTTTTTTTTTTTTCGATTCGCAATTTTCCATGTCTCTTACAATGGTGCTGCTTAACGTGCTTCGAATAGATTGAACGAAAAAATTCGTACATTAATAACTTTTTTTTTTTTTTTTTTCGATTCGTAATTTTCCGTGTCTCTTACAATGGCGCTGCTTAAACGTGCTTCGAATGGATTGAACGAAAAAATTCGTACATTCGTAACTTTTTTTTTTTTGTTGCGATTCGTAATTTTCCGTGTCTCTTACAATGGCGCTGCTTAACGTGCTTCGAATAGATTGAACGAAAAAGTTTGTACATTCGTAACTTTTTTTTTTTTCTTTCGAATCGTAGTTTTCCGTGTCTCTTACAATGGCGCTAATTAACGTGCTTCGAATGGATTGAACGAAAAAAAATTCGTACATTCGTAACTTTTTTTTTTGTTGAATTGGTAATTTTCCGTGTCCCTTACAATGGTGCTGCTTAACGTGCTTCGAATAGATTGAACGAAAAAATTCGTACATTCATAACTTTTTTTTTTTTTTTTTTCGATTCGCAATTTTTCGTGTCTCTTACAATGGCGCTGCTTAACGTGCTGAACGAAAAAATTTGTACATTCGTAACTTTTTTTTTTTCCTTTCGAATCGTAGTTTTCCGTGTCTCTTACAATGGCGCTAATTAACGTGCTTCGAATGGATTGAACGAAAAAATTCGTACATTCGTAACTTTTTTTTTTTGTTGCGATTCGTAATTTTCCGTGTCTCTTACAATGGCGCTGCTTAACGTGCTGAACGAAAAAATTCGTACATTCGTACCTTTTTTTTTTTTTTTCGAATTGTAATTTTCCGTGTCTCTTACAATGGCGCTGCTTAACGTGCTGAACGAAAAAATTCGTACATTCGTAACTTTTTTTTTTTTCTTTCGAATCCTAGTTTTCCGTGTCTCTTACAATGGCGCTGCTTAACGTGCTTCGAATGGATTGAACGAAAAAAATTCGTACATTCGTAACTTTTTTTTTTTGTTGCGATTCGGAATTTTCCGTGTCTCTTACAATGGCGCTGCTTAACGTGCTTCGAATGGATTGAACGAAAAAATTCGTACATTCGTAACTTTTTTTTTTCGATTCGTAATTTTCCGTGTCTCTTACAATGTAATAATAGCATACACATTACATAAAATTATGAATTATGCTCCGATTACGAATCTACGAATGTTACGAAAGTACGAATGCGTCCGAATTTCGAATAAACGAAAATTAAACTAACGGAAAAACGAATCAACGAAAAAATAACTCTTACGAATGTACGAATCGTTACGAATACGAACACCGACGACTTACGAATGTACGAATCGTTACGAATCAACGGAAACCAAAAAAACGAAATGAAAATAAACGAATTTTTTTGTTGTGCACATGTCTACAGCTGTTATACATGTTTTTGCAATAAAGGGATAACCATTGTTGGATTCCATCCCGAGAGACAGTTTTATTTATTTATTTATTTTTGATTCTTTTTTATCTTTATTTTTTTTTTTTTTACAAATTCTGCCGCAAAAGTGTACTTGAGCCAGAGATGAACGACGCCGATGATATTCCCCCCCCCCCCCCCCCCCCCCGTTACAGCGCCAATACAAGGCAGAAAACTTTGCAGAGGAGAGTACGTTTTTAGCTGACAGCGAACAGCGTTGAAGCGAGCGGCGAGATAACATCGCCTGTCCCCGGAGGCATTTGATGAATACCACTAACAAGAGCAACACAATATCATTTATATAAAGCCGTTCCCCCCGGTGAAATATGCTCTTGGCTAGTTATTGCTTACGAACCATTACCGTGACAGCGAATATCCATTATGCGCAATCATTCCGACATTGCCAAGCTTCTTACGAAAAAAACTGAGAATCCTTTTTTTTTCCATTCCTTCCTAATAAAAGCGTAACTCGCTATGACACTCTTCCCCGACCCCCGCGCTCTTATTGCCGGTCTTACGTTCTAAAACCGGTACAAGGAAACTCTTCTTACGGTCGCGGAAATGTATCTTATCGCTAGAAACTTGTCCTATTTTAATCAAAAGTTATTATTTTTTTGCGGCCCGCAGGCGGTTTCGGCTAATGAATATATTTTGGCCACATGCTGTTGGCTTGATGCTTAGCAGCGTCGGCTCCCGCTGCATCGGAGAAGTCGGGTTGCTGGAATCCCCCCGTTCAGGTCCTGTTGCCATGGAGAATATGTTGGAGAGGTTTAGTACATCTGTGTGAATTTTTCCCTAGAGTCGCCGTGACAAGCTTAGACGGTACGGAGCGAGCAAAAAAGCTCTAACCATCAGACCGCAGGAATGGGAGGCTGAGCGGGGGCGCCGAGGGGTGTAAGCAGCTCGCGGGCGGTGCGCGCCGCTGTCTCCTCCAAGATGGCGGCCTTATAATAAAAGTTCAAAAAAGTGGATTGTGGGAATAAGGGGAAGAAAGGCACACATGTAAAGGTTGCCGAGTTCTATTAGGAGGGGTCCTCGGTGAGGGCGAGCGGAGTGACTTCGGTAAAATTGCTGATATTGAAACGTCACGGATGTGCAGACTTATAATTTGCTTTTAACCCCTTCAATTCCGGGCACTTTTACCCCCTTCCTGCCCAGGCCAATTTTCAGCTTTCAGCGCTGTCACAATTTGAATGACAATTGTGTGGTCATGTAACACTGTACTCATCACGTACCCAGCGGCACTGATGGGTACTGATAGGCGGCACTGATTGCCACTGATAGGTGGCACTGATGGGTACTGATAGTCTGCACTGATGGATTCTGATAGGTGGCACTGATGAGGTGGCAATGATGAGGCGGCACTGATGGGCACTGATAGCCGGCACTGATGAGCAGTGATACTCGGCACTGATGGGCACTGAGAGGTGGCACGGATAGGCGGCACTGATATGCACTGATAGGTGGCGCTGATAGGCTGCACTGATGGTCACTAATAGGCAGCACTGATGAGCACTGATACTCGGGACTGATGGTCACTGATAGGTGGCACTGATGGGTACTGATAGTCTGCACTGATGGGTTCTGATAGGCGGCACTGATGAGGTGGCAATGATGAGGCGGCACTGATGGGCACTGATAGCCGGCACTGATGAGCAGGGATACTCGGCACTGATGGGCACCGATAGGTGGCACGGATAGGCGGCACTGATATGCACTGATAGGTGGTGCTGATAGGCTGCACTGATGGTCACTAATAGGCTGCACTGATGAGCACTGATACTCTGCACTGATGGGTACTGATAGGCGGCACTGATGGGCACTGATAGGTGGCACTGATTGGTACATGTGAGTCTGCACTGATGGGTTCTGATAGGAGGCACTGATGAGGTGGCAATGATGAGGCGGCACTGATGGGCACTGATAGCCGGCACTGATGAGAAGTGATACTCGGTACTGATGGGCACCGATAGGTGGCACGGATAGGCGGCACTGATATGCACTGATAGGTGGTGCTGATAGGCTGCACTGATGGTCACTAATAGGCTGCACTGATGAGCACTGATACTCTGCACTGATGGGCACTGATAGGTGGCACTGATGGGTACTGATAGTCTGCACTGATGGGTTCTGATAGGCGGCACTGATGAGGTGGCAATGATGAGGCGGCACTGATGGGCACTGATAGCCGGCACTGATGAGCAGTGATACTCGGCACTGATGGGCACCGATAGGTGGCACGGATAGGCAGCACTGATATGCACTGATAGGTGGTGCTGATAGGCTGCACTGATGGCCACTAATAGGCTGCACTGATGAGCACTGATACTCTGCACTGATGGGCACTGATAGGTGGCACGGATAGGCGGCACTGATATGCACTGATAGGTGTTGCTGATAGACTGCACTGATGGTCACTAATAGGCTGCACTGATGGGCACTGATAGGCTGCATGATGAGGTGGCAATTATGAGGCGGCACTGATAGGTGGCGATGATAAGGCAACACTGATGAGGTGGCAATGATGAGGTGGCACTGATAGGTGGCACTGATGGCCACTGATAGACGGCACTGATGAGCACTTATACTCGGCACTGATAGGCAGCACTGATGGGCACTGATAGGTGGCACGGACAGGTGGCACTTATGGGCACTGATAGGTGGCGCTGATAAGCTGCACTGATGGGCACTAATAGGCTGCACTGATGAGGTGGCAATGATGAGGCGGCACTGATAGGTGGCACTGATATCCACTGATAGGCGGCACTGATGAGCACTGATAGACAGCACCGATGGGCACTGAAAGGTGGCGCTGATGGGCACTGGTAGGTGACATTGATGATGAGGCACTGATGGGCAACACTGATAGGTAGAACTGATGCCACTGAAAGGTGGCACTGGTGGGCACTGATTGGCACTAAAAGGTGACACTGATTGGTCCTGAAAGGTGACACTGGTGGGCACTGATTGGCACTAAAAGGTCGCACTGGTGGGCACTAATTGGCACTGATGGGCACTGATAGATGGCACTGGTGGGCACTGATTACCAGCACAGATCGAGACTGGTGTCCTGTAACAGAAGCTGGTCACCGGCTTTATTCTTTCTCCTCAAGCTGATTGTGAGGAGAAAAAAAGCCGGTACCCGGCTCCTGTTTACTTCCTGATCAGCTGTCATTGGATGACAGCTGGTCACATGATAAAGGGCTCACTCTGATTGGCCCTTTACTCTGCTCTGTGATCAGCTGAGTCAGAAGGATTCGGTGATCACAGTGCGCGCCGGTCACGCGATCATGGGAGGACGTCTATCGACGCTCCCGGCACTGGAGGCCCACTCTGTAGCCGTCATTCGGCTATGGCGCGGGCAGAAAGTGGTTAACCACATTTCTGCTCTTTGAGGCTTTAAAGTCCCACTATATGGGGGAGCCCTCTCTTTCTACAAAGGTTTGCAAGTGGGGTGCAGCGTGTGCAGCGGCAATATTTCACACAGACAGGTGCAGGGCAGAACTTGTATTAGAATAATTCAGCAACAGTTACAAGAAACCGGAGGGCAGGCTTCCCAGCCAGGGGCACTTATGGATTCCAGTGACATGATAGGTGTAGATTCCAGCCAGACTGACAGCATCTGCTGGGAGGGGCAGAATGCGGTATGGCCCTCTAGTGCCCAATCGGTGCCCAAAAAAGCTGCAATGCTACATTTTCCCTTCTTTGTCAGGAATCTTTTCCTAATGCTAGTACTGTCCCTAACAGATGAGGTACCTGTCCCTACCCTAACTTGCAAAATGCGCACTAAACCTGGGAGCCAGGGCCCTAAATAGGCTCTGCCTGACCCAAGATGGCTGCTGGAGTCACATAGGGTGGCAGCATCCAATAGGATAGCTTCCCCAGTGACCCAGGAAACCATAGAGGAACCATGTTCCCCCAGACCTCCTCTCCCACAACAGAGAAGCGCCACCTGCAGTGGAGAAAGTAGACTGCACTTGCCTACAGGTTGGCTTAGCATTGTGCAAATTAAAGTGGAATACCAGGCTTTTGCGTAACTAAGCTTAAACCCCTTCTAAATCCTATTCTAACCACCAAAGATGCCTAAACCTACCTATTCTGACGCCGTCCTGGTCCGGTCACAAGATCTCCCCAGGGGGCCGGCTTCAGGGGAGAGCGCCGGCAATTCATGAAATGCCTGGGTGGTGATGAAACCCATAGACTTCCATTGTCAGCTGTCCTTCCTCCACACTAGAGCCACCACTGGGAGCCGATCATATGACTGGAGCGCCCCCCTTAGCATAGGTACCCTGTTTCCCCCGAAAATAAGACCTAGCGTGAGTGTCGGTGATGGCTGCAATATAAGCCCTACCCCCCCAAATAAGCCCTAGTTAAAGTCATTGTAGGTCTTGTTTTCAGGGTAGGGCTTATTTTTGGGGAAACAGGGTAGGGCTTATTTGGGGGTGGGGCTTATATTGCAGCCATCACTGACAATCACGCTAGGTCTTATTTTCGGGGGAAACAGGGTAGGTACAAGAGGAGGTCGGAAGGAACAGGGTTTCCTGGGTCACTGGGGAAGCTATCCTGTTGGATGCTGCCCCCCTATGTGATTGCAGCAACCAGCTTCAGTGTGGAGGAGGGGCAGCTGACAATGGAAGCCCAATACTAAGCCAATGGGTGACATCACCACCCAGGCATTTCATCAATTGGTCGGCACTCGCTCCTCCCCTCTGAAGCCGGCCCCTGAGGAGATCTCATGACTGGACCAGAACGCCCTCAGAATAGGTAAGTTTAAGCATCTTCCTTCTACATACAGGATAGTTAGGATAGGCTTTAGAAGGGGGTGGAAACAGGTTTACGCATACAGTGCCTGGAAAAAGTATTCATACCCCTTGAAATTTTCCACATTTTGTCATGTTACAACAAAAAACGTAAATGTATTTTATTGGGATTTTATGTGATAGACCAATGCAAAGTGGCACATAATTGTGAAGTGGAAGGAAAATGATACAAATAAATATGTGAAAAGTGGGGGGGGGGGGGGGGGGCATTTGTATGGCGCCCCCCGGAGTCAATACTTTGTAGAACCCCCTTTCTCTACAAGTTTTTTTGGGGATGTCTCTACCAGCTTTGCACATCTATTGAGGACATTTCTGCCCATTCTTCTTCTTTGTAAAATATCTCAAGCTCTGTCAGATTGGATGGAGAGCGTCTGTGATCAGCAATTTTCAAGTCTTGCCACAGATTCTCGATGTGATTTAGGTCTGGACTGTGACTGGGCCATTCTAACACATGAATATGCTTTGATCTAAACCATTCCATTGTAGCTCTGGCTGTATGTTTCGGGTCGTTGTCCGGATGGAAGGTGAACCTCCCCCCCAGTCTCAAGTCTTTTGCAGACTCTAATGCCGTGTACACACGGTTGGAATTCTCGTCAGAAAAAGCTCTGATGGTTTTCCCGTCGGAATTCCGACGGAACTTCTCTCAAACTGTGTTGCCTACACACGGTCACACCAGATTCCGACGGTCAATAACACCGCGACATACAACACGCTCAACTGCACTATAAAAGGGAAGTTTAATGCTTCCGAGCATGCGTCAAATTGTTTCCGAGCATGCGTCGGAATTTTGCGTGTCGGAATTGCATACACACGATCGGAAAATCCGATAGAAAGGTTTTCCGTCGGAAAAATTAAGAACAGGTTCTCAATCCAAAGTCCGTCGGAAATTCCGACAGAAAAAGACTGATGGGCGTACACACGGTCGGAAAATCCGATGAAAAGCTCCCATCGGACTGTTTCCATCGGAAATTCCAACCGTGTGTACGCGGCATAACAGGTTTTCTTCTAAGATTGTCCTGTATTTGTCTCCATCCATCTTCCCATCAACTCTGACCAGCTTCCCTGTCCCTGCTGAAGAAAACCATCCCCACCACATGATGCTGCCACCACCATGTTTCACGGTGGGGATGGTGTGTTCAGGGGGATGGGCAGTGTTAGTTTCCCCCACACATAGCGTTTTGCTTTTAGGCCAAAAAGTTGAATTTTGGTCTCATCTGACCAGATCACCTTCTTCCACATGTTTGCTCCCCTCCCCCACATGGCTTCTCACAAACTACAAACAGGACTTCTTATGACTTTCTTTCACCAATGGCTTCCTTCTTGCCACTCTTCCATAAAGGGCAGATTTGTGGAGAACACGACTAATAGTTGTCCTGTGGACAGACTCTCCCCCCTGAGCTGTGGATCTCTGCAGCTCCTCCAGAGTTCCCATGGGCCTCTTGGCTCTTCTCTGATGAATGCTCTCCTTGCCCGGCCCGGTCAGTTTAGGTGGACGGCCATGTCTTGGTAGGTTTGCAGTTGTGCCATACTCTTTCCATTTTCCGATGATGGATTGAACAGAGCTCCGTGAGATGGTCAAAGCTTGGGAGATTTTATTATAACCTAACCCTGCTTTATACTTCTCCACAACTTTATCCCTGACCTGTCTGGTGTGTTCCTTGGCCTTCATGATGCTGTTTGTTCACTAAAGGCAAAATTCTGAGGGCTTCACAGAACAGCTGTATTTATACTGAGATTAAATGACACACAGGTGGACTCTATTTACTAATTAGGTGACTTCTGAAGGCAATTGGTTTCTCTAGATTTTAGTAGACATGTGCAATTAGTTTCGTACGAATCGGGAATTCGTACGAATTTTTCGAAATTCGTACATTCGTACGAATCCGAATTACAAATTTTTACAAATACGAATTCTGTACGAAATACGAAATTTCGTTTACGAATTTCGGATCCAAATTATCCGAATCCAAACTACCAAATAACTAATTTCAACTAATATGAAAGAAATTATAGCGGATATAACGAATGATTCGAATGAATTCGAGATTCAGTATAACGAATATCGACACTCTACGAATAATAACGAAATTTCGTATTTCGTACTTCCTCTGAGTGATTGGTGAACAATAGACTTGTGTTATGTAACGTTAATACGTTTTCAGATAATTCGTTATTATTCGTAGAGTGTCGATATTCGTTATCCAAATTAACGATTCGTACGAAATTCGTATTTCGTAGTAGACGTGCAATTCGTTTATTTTTTTTTTTGTTTTTCGTTTTTTTTCGTTATTTTCGTTCGTTCGTTTTCGTACGAATGAACGAATCATTCGAATCGTACGAATCCGAATAACGAATCGTAACAAATCATTTGAATCGTACGAATCCGATTAATGAATCATTCTAATCGAACGAATCCGAATAACGAATCGTAACAAATCATTCGAATCGTTCGAATCCGATTAATGAATCATTCGAATCGAACAAATCCGAAAAACAACGAAAATCTGAAAAAAACGAATTAGAAACAACGAATGTACTAATGAAGAAAATCCGAAAAGCGAAAACAATGAAAAAATTCGTACATTCGGAACTTTTTTTTTTTTTGTTGAATTGGTAATTTTACGTGTTCCTTACAATGGCGCTGCTAAACGTGCTTCGAATGGATTGAACAAAAAAATTCGTACATTCATAACTTTTTTTCGATTCGTAACTTTTTTTTTTTTTTTTTTCGATTTGTAATTTTCCGTGTCTCTATTAAACCAAAAGATTCGTACATTCGTAACTTTTTTTTCGATTCGTAACTTTTTTTTTTTCGATTCGTAACTTTTTTTCAATTCGTACCTTTTTTTTTTTTTTTTTTTTTTCGATTTGTAATTTTCCGTGTCTCTATTGAACAAAAAAAATTCCTACATTCGTAACTTTTTTTTCGATTCGTAACTTTTTTTTCGATTCGTAACTTTTTTTTTCGATTCGTAAATTATTAAAATGTAATAATAGCATACACATTACATCAAATTATGACTTATGCTCCGATTACGAATCTACGAATGTTACGAATGTTACGAATGTACGAATAAATACGAATGCGTCCGAAAATTAAACTAACGAAAAAACGAATCAACGAAAAAATAACTCTTACGAATGTACGAATCGTTACGAATATGAACACCGACGACTTACGAATGTACGAATCGTTACGAATCGACGGAAACGAAAAAAAAAAACGAAAAAAAACACATTTTTTTTCGGAAACTAAAAAACTATATTTTTTTGTTGTGCACATGTCTATTTCGTAGGAATCCGAATTAAATTTCGTACACGAATTATGAATTTTTTTTTTATACGAAATGGAACGGAATGTAACAAAACTAATTTTTTGACTACTCCCATGTCTAGATTTTAGTTGGGGGTATCAGAGTAAAGGGGGCTGAATACAAATGCCCCCCCCCCTCCCACTTTTCACATATTTATTTTATTTATCATTTTCCTTCCAATTCACAATTATGTGCCACTTTGTGTTGGTCTATCACATAAAATCCCAATAAAATACATTTAAGTTTTTTGGTTGTAACATGACAAAATGTGGAAAATGTCAAGGGGTATGAATACTTTTTCAAGGCCCTGTAGTAAGGCATTAACCTGGAATTCCACTTGAATTAACTGCTTTTTGTTTTTCAGTACATCTGTGAGTAGTGCTTAGGAACAGAACGAAAGACGTATCCATCCCAGACACAAACCTCTCACGCCAAGTGTTTGGCTCGCATGGGTGACATTGGCACCATTAGAGACCTCAAGCATAAAGAAAGGCCGAGACTTCAAGTCAGATATAGTTCTTCTACTTCAATCAGCGACAGACCTTTGGAGGGCACGGCGGGTCTTCTTTGTCAAGGACATGAATGCCCTCGAAAGGCACTGGACTCTGCAGAAGGCACTCACCTTACTTCGATGATTTCTGTTTATTGTAAAAGAGCGCAATCTTCCACCAAACTGCGGACATCTCTTCAGGTTTAGCAATAGAGGGACATTCCACAAATATGCCAATCTACCCAGCAGTCAGTCCAAATGCTTTGGAGGACAGTATGAGCAGTAGACATGTGCACAACAAAAAAATTTGTTTATTTTCGTTTCGTTTTTTTTCGTTTCCGAAAAAAAAATCTTTTTTTTTGTTTAGTTTTTTTCGTTTCCGTTGATTCATAACGATTCGTACATTCGTAAGTCATCGGTGTTCGGATTCGTAACGATTCGTACATTCGTAAGTCGTCGGTGTTCGTATTCGCAACGATTCGTACATTTGTAAGAGTTATTTTTTTTCGTTGATTCGTTTTTTCGTTAGTTTAATTTTCGGACGCATTCGTATTTATTCGTAACATTCGTAACATTCGTAGATTCGTAATCGGAGCATAATTCATAATTTTATGTAATGTGTATGCTATTATTACATTTTAATAATTTACGAATCGAAAAAAAAAAAGTTACGAATCGAAAAAAAAAAGTTACGAATCGAAAAAAAAAGTTACGAATGTACGAATTTTTTTGTTCAATAGAGACACGGAAAATTACAAATCGAAAAAAAAAAAAAAAAGTTACGAATCGAAAAAAAAAGTTACGAATCGAAAAAAAAAAAAGTTACGAATCGAAAAAAAAAGTTACGAATGTACAAATTTTTTTGTTCAATAGAGACACGGAAAATTACAAATCGAAAAAAAAAAAAAAAAAGTTACAAATCGAAAAAAAAAAAAGTTACGAATCGAA
Organism: Lithobates sylvaticus; assembly: GCA_028564925.1. NCBI lineage: Eukaryota > Metazoa > Chordata > Amphibia > Anura > Ranidae > Lithobates > Lithobates sylvaticus. The sequence goes on along the minus strand of CM053035.1, from coordinate 212,992,801 downwards.
AAAAAAAAAGTTACGAATCGAAAAAAAGTTACGAATGTACAAATTTTTTTGTTCAATAGAGACACGGAAAATTACAAATTGAAAAAAAAAAAAAAAGAAAAAAGGTACGAATCGAAAAAAAAGTTACGAATGTAGAATTTTTTTGTTCAATAGAGACACGGAAAATTACAAATCGAAAAAAATAAAAAAAAAGTTACAAATCGAAAAAAAAAAAAAGTTACGAATCGAAAAAAAAAAAAAAAGTTACGAATCGAAAAAAAAGTTACGAATGTACGATTTTTTTTGTTCAATAGAGACACGGAAAATTACAAATCGAAAAAAAAAAAAAAAAAAAAGTTACGAATCGAAAAAAAAAAAGTTACGAATCGAAAAAAAAAGTTACGAATCGAAAAAAAAGTTAAGAATGTACGAATTATTTTGTTCAATAGAGACACGGAAAATTACAAATCGAAAAAAATAAAAAAAAAGTTACGAATCGAAAAAAAAAAAGTTACGAATCGAAAAAAAAAAAGTTACGAATCGAAAAAAAAGTTACGAATGTACGATTTTTTTTTGTTCAATAGAGACACGGAAAATTACAAATCGAAAAAAAAAAAAAAAAAAAAAAAGTTACGAATCGAAAAAAAAATTACGAATCGAAAAAAAAAAAAGTTACGAATCGAAAAAAAAGTTACGAATGTACGAATTTTTTGGTTCAATCCATTCGAAGCACATTAAGCAGCACCATTGTAAGAGACACAGAAAATTACCAATTCAACAAAAAAAAAAGTTACGAATGTACGATTTTTTTCGTTCGTTTTAGTTTTTCGGATTTTCTTCATTAGTACATTCGTTGTTTATAATTTGTTTTTTTCGGATTTGTTCGATTCGAATGATTCGTTAATCGGATTCGTACAATTCGAACGATTCGTTCATTCGTACGAAACGAACGAAAATAACGAAAAAAAACGAAAGACAAAAAAAAAAATAAATGAATTGCACATGTCTAATGAGCAGATTGACTATGTAATAAATGATATGTAGCGCTGGCTCCTGCCGAGCATGCGCTATGTACTTTTCAAAGTTAACATCCCTGAAACCACAGTTGGGTTTTAGGGCTAATTATGCCAAATTATGGTTTCAGTACCAGTCGAGCTGGAATTGCACTGAGTTCTTCTTGGCCGTTGGTGTCGCTGTTACCGCGGGCAGGTATGAGAACGCAGTCTGGCTGGGCGTATTGGGTACCATTCTTTCTCGGAACCAGCTAGACATGTGCACAACAAAAAAATTTGTTTATTTTCGTTTCGTTTTATTCGTTTCCAAAAAAAATTTGTTTATTTTCGTTTCCTTTTTTTTCGTTTCCATTGATTCGTAACGATTCGTACATTCGTAAGAGTTATTTTTACGTCGATTCGTTTTTTCGTTAGTTTAATTTTTCGTTTATTCGAAATTCGAACGCATTCGGAAGCTTTCGTACATTCATAACATTCTTAGATTCGTCATCGGAGCATAATTCATAATTTTATGTAATGTGTATGCTATTATTACATTTTAAGAGACACGGAAAATTACGAATCGAAAAAAAAAAGTTACGAATCGGAAAAAAAAAAAGTTACGAATCGAAAAAAAAAGTTACAAATCGAAAAAAAAAGTTACGAATCGAAAAAAAAAAAGTTACGAATCGAAAAAAAATGAGTTACGAATGTACGAATTTTTTCGTTCAATCCATTCGAAGCACGTTAAGCAGCGCCATTGTAAGAGACACGGAAAATTACAAATCGAAAAAAAAAAAGTTACGAATGTACGAATTTTTTCGTTCAATCCATTCACGTTAAGCAGCGCCATTGTAAGAGACACGGAAAATTACGAATCGCAAAAAAAAAAAGTTACGAATGTACAAATTTTTTTCGTTCAATCCATTCAAAGCACGTTAAGCAGCGCCATTGTAAGGGACACGGAAAATTACCAATTCAACAAAAAAAAAAAGTTACGAATGTACAAATTTTTTCGTTCATTTTCGTTGTTCCTGTTTTAGTTTTTCGGATTTTCTTCATCCGTACATTCGTTGTTTCTAATTCGTTTTTTTCGCATTTTAGTTGTTTTACGGATTCGTTAGATTCGAACGATTCTTTCATTCGTACGAAAACGAACGAACGAAAATTTTCGTTCAATCCATTCGAAGCACGTTAAGCAGCGCCATTGTAAGAGACACGGAAAATTACGAATCGCAAAAAAAAAAAAAAAAGTTACGAATGTACAAATTTTTTCGTTCAATCCATTCGAAGCACGTTTAAGCAGCGCCATTGTAAGGGACACGGAAAATTACCAATTCAACAAAAAAAAAAGTTACGAATGTACGAATTTTTTTCGTTCATTTTCGTTGTTCCTGTTTTCGTTTTTCGGATTTTCTTCATTCGTACATTCATTGTTTCTAATTAGTTTTTTTTTCAGATTTTACTTGTTTTTCGGATTCGTTCGATTCGAACAATTCGTTAATCGGAATCGTTCGATTCGAACGATTCTTTCATTCGTACGAAAACGAACGAACGAAAATAACGGAAAAAAATGAAAAACTAATTGCACATGTCTAGAACCAGCCCAGTGGGAGTGTCATCCTGCTGTGAATTCTGGGAAGTGGTACTTAAGGTGCTGGGATCACGTGTTTCGGGATTCCGGTCCAGAAGGGATCTTCTGTCTGTTTGGTCCTGGTCCTCCTGACCAGCCCCCGTGGCCCTCCTGGCCTGGGGTGCGGATCCATGCAATTCCGAGTCTCGGGGCTGGATAGCCCGAGGCGAAGCAACTGCAGGGACAGGCCTGAATGGATGTCGAGTCCTGAGGATTCAAAAGTGGTCCGGTGCCGTCTTGTCTAAGGAGAGGCCCAGCGAATGGAGAAGCATCCAGGGGAGGACTCTTCGGGAGAAGGCCATGCATAAGGCTGGTTTCTCTGAAGGAGCCTGGAGGCTCAGTTGAAGGACACTAAATGGATCTACACTCATACGGTATCACCGGACCGGCTGCGAGATTCTGGTACCGTATGATAGCTCTCTAAATTTATCTAAGTCCCTCAGTTACATCCAAGTCTGTGGCAGAGACTTTTTGCTTTACCCAACACCGTGTCGGCTGCTAGGTCTAGTGAGAGGAGGTCTACCCGGGGGTTGTGAGAATCCAGCTGTGAAACAATTACTCTCTGGATTTCTTCTATAAGAGACTTCCTATCTTTGCAGTTCAAATAGTACCTGAACTTTCATCCTAACCCTCTACCCTACATTTAACCACTTCAGCCCCGGGCGATTTTACCCCCCTTCCTTACCAGAGCACTTTTTGCGATTCGGCACTGCGTCGCTTTAACTGACAATTGCGCGGTCGTGCGACGTTGCACCCAAACAAAATTGACGTCCTTTTTTTCCCACAAATAGAGCTTTCTTTTGATGGTATTTGATCACCTCTGCGTTTTTTATTTTTTGCGCCATAAACAAAAGAAGAGCAACAATTTAGAAAAAAACACAATATTTTTTACTTTTTGCGATAATAAATATCCCATTTTTTTGAAAAAATAAAAAAAAATTTTCCTCAGTTTAGGACGATACGTATTCTTCTACATATTTTTGGTAAAAAAAATTGCAATAAGCGTTTATTGATTGGTTTGCGCAAAAGTTATAGCGTTTACAAGATAGGGGATGGATTTATTGCATTTTTATTTTATTTATTTTTTACTAGTAATGGCGGCGATCTGCGCTTTTTTTTTTCCGTGACTGCGACATTGCGGCGGACACTTCGGACACTTTTGACACATTTTTGGGACCATTCACATTTACACAGCGATCGTTGCTATAAAATTGCACTGATTACTGTGTAAATGTGACTGGCAGGGATAGGGGTTAACACTAGGGGGCGCTGCAGGGGTTAATATGTGTTTCCTGCAAGTGATTCTAACTGTGGGGGGAGGGGACTCACAAGGGGAGGAGACCGATCGGTGTTCCTCTGTATTGGGAACACACCATCGGTCTCCTCTCCACTGACAGGACCGGTCCCGCTGTTTTCCCGGGCAATCGCGGGTGCCCGGCGGACATCGCGGGCACGCGCACCGGGTCCCGAGCGACGCCGCGGGTGGCGCGCGTGCGCCCCCTAGACGGCCGGGAATAGGAGGACGTCATATGACGCCCACCCAGGATGGGAGATCCACCTTGTGGACATCATATGTCTATAGGCGGGTATTGAAGTGGTTAAGAAACTGTTTTATCTTTTGAATAAATACCCAAAAAAGGAAGATAAAGTGTCAGTTTCTACATTTCTTTGGGCCGTCTACCATGGGAACCCCTAGACGAAGACGAGGTCAAAAAGGTAACGGTAACGGTAAGCCCAATAAAACCAGCAGCTCCTTCGGGGGTCAGTGCTACATACATAAAATATTTGTTTTGGATAGTTTACTGAACAGTTTAACCCCATCTAGCTTTTTTGTTCTCTTTGTCCCATTGGGGAGATTTCCCTTCACTTCTGGTCCTGTATACACAACACGAAGTGAGGGGAAATCCTTGACATGTGAAGGACCTAACCCACAGTCGCTACCCGTTAAACATAATATCCAACCCTCCAAATCCCCTCACAAATGACATGACAAGATCTTGGAGTAAATGGCCTTGACGGCCTTTTATTAACAATCACTTTCAATTAAACAAATAACATTTTAAATAACTCTTAACCCAACTTTTATTTCCTATTGGGGTCTTCGAGGGTAACACAAACCACTGGTCACTGCGACAAACTTCTTTTAACTTTTGGCCTCCAGTCGCAAGCCCCCAGACCCGGAGATGGTACTCGATTTTGCAGTGACCTACCTTTTACCCCTTCCGGGTTAACCCCTCGTTAACCGGAAGGTACCTGATAACCCCATCCACAGATGGGTACCAACCATGTTAACCCCATACTACAAGATGGGTACCAACCATGTTAACCCCATACTACAAGATGGGTACCAACCATGTTAACCCCATATCACAGATGGGTACCAACCATGTTAACCCCATACTACAAGATGGGTACCAACCATGTTAACCCCATACCACAGATGGGTACCAACCATGTTAACCCCATATCACAGATGGGTACCAACCATGTTAACCCCATACTACAAGATGGGTACCAACCATGTTAAACCCATACCACCTATGGGTACCAACCATGTTAACCCCATATCACAGATGGGTACCAACCATGTTAACCCCATACTACAAGATGGGTACCAACCATGTTAACCCCATACCACCTATGGGTACCAACCATGTTAAACCCCATATCACAGATGGGTACCAACCATGTTAACCCCATACTACAAGATGGGTACCAACCATGTTTACCCCATACCACCTATGGGTACCAACCATGTTAACCACATACCACAGATGGGTACCAACCATGTTAACCCCATACTACAAGATGGGTACCAGCCATGTTAACCCCATACTACAAGATGGGTACCAACCATGTTAAACCCATACCACCTATGGGTACCAACCATGTTAACCCCATATCACAGATGGGTACCAACCATGTTAACCCCATACCACAAGATGGGTACCAACCATGTTAACCCCATACCACCTATGGGTACCAACCATGTTAACCACATACCACAGATGGGTACCAACCATGTTAACCCCATACTACAAGATGGGTACCAACCATGTTAACCCCATACTACAAGATGGGTACCAACCATGTTAACCCCATACTACAAGATGGGTACCAACCATTTTAACCCCATACTACAAGATGGGTACCAACCATGTTAACCCCATACCACCTATGGGTACCAACCATGTTAACCACATACCACAGATGGGTACCAACCATGTTAACCCCATACCACAGAGGGGTACCAACCATGTTACCCCCATACCACAGAGGGGTACCAACCATGTTAACCCCCATACCACAGATGGGTAACAACCATGTTATATATGCATATAACATCCATATTCTCCTCCTCCAAAGACCCAACCACTGCCACGGGCTGTCCTTAACGCCCCTATTATAATTAACCATACTCGGGAGGGTGGGTGGGAATCTTCTCCACCGTCGCTCACTTCTGATGTCACTCCCCTCCTTTCTCCTAGCTTTCTAACCCAAGCGCCTCCCCTGCTCCAGCCACTCCCCTTTTCTTAAAGGGGACAAATCTTTATTTTCCAATAGCATGACTGTGCTGTCCACACCTGTCATGCAGTCCCTGCGCTAATCCTTTTCTCTCCTTCTGCTCCGGGACTCTCTTTCCAAAGTGAGGGAAATTTTCACTTTGTTACAATATCCCCTAGAAGGTGACACGGGCTTTCCCAGGGTGTGGAAGTACCAATTGGCCTTCACCAAAGTTTCTGATGATGGCGATAGACCAGAAACCTTAGTGGTCTCCTGGAACTCCTCCTTTACAACTGGCACCAGGTTGCGGATCCAGGGAAGGCTCCACCAGAGGGTAGCAGGTGCAGCAAAACAAACACAGATGGGATCAGGCAGGAGTCTTGGCAGGCAGCAAGAGAAAAGTCAGGCAAACCGGGTCAGCAATGAGTAGGCGGGAAACCAGGCTAAAGAGCAAAGAGAAATCAAGTTTAGGCAGAGAAGAAAACATTTTGATTGCTCATGCAGACGGTGTTGGCTGGTAGCCCCTTCAGTCCAGCAATTGGCTTCCCTAGATTCACAAGGGGTTTTGTAGTCCATTTGCCGGTGTTATTTTAACCACTTGCTTGCCGGGCACTTAAACCCCCCTCCTGCCCAGACCAATTTTAAGCTTTCAGCGCTGTCACATTTTGAATGACAATTGCGCGATCATGCTACACTGTACCCAAACGACATTTTTATAATTTTTTTTTCACACAATTAGAGATTTATTTTGGTGGTATATAATCACAGCTGGGGGGTTTTATTTTTTGCTAAACAAACAAAAAAATGGAAGATTTTGAAAAAAATAAATAAAAAATCATGTTTCGTAGTTTGTTATAAAATTTTTCAAACAGGTAATTTTTCTCCTTCATTGATATGCGCTGATTAGGCGGCACTGGTGGGCACTGATAGGCTGCACTGATGGGCACTGATAGGCACAGGTAAGACGGCACTGATAGGCAAAGATAAGGCGGCACTGATGGGGACAGATAAGGCAGTACTGATGGGCACAGATAAGGCGGCACTGATGGCCACTGATAAGATGGCACTGGTGGGCCCTGATGGGTGGCACTGATAGGTGGCACTGATGGGCACTGATAGGTGTTACTAATAGGTACCACTGATAGATGGCACTGATAGGTGGTACTGATGAGCACTGGTAGGTTACACTGATGGGCAGCACTGTTGATGAGGCACTGTGGGCACTGATAGGTGGCACTGTGGGCACTGATGGGTGGCACTGTGGGCACTGGTGGGTGGCGCTGGTAGGTGGCACAGGTGGGCACAGATGAGCTTGCAGCAGCTCTCCTTGATCAGGACCGATGTCCCTCTGAGAGCCGCCGGTGATCGGCTTTTTTTTTCTCTTTACACTATCAGCGCAAGGAGAAAAAATAGCCGATTACTGGCTCTGTTTACATCACATGATCAGCTGTCATTGGCTGACAGCTGATCATGTGGTAAGTGGTCAGGATCGACCTCTTACTCCGATCTGTGATCTGCTAAGTCTCATAGACTCGCTGATCACAGAGCTCGCTGCTGCCCGCCCTGCAGGGGGTGCGCAGGCCGCTCAAGCACGGGAGGATGTCTATTGGCACCCTCCCGGCAATGTATGTCCGCGCTGTAGCCGTCATTCGGTCAGGCAATCTGGATCAGCAACATCAGCTAACAGGCTTGTGTTATAGCTTTCCTCATAGGTAGCTTGTTGGGTAGGTGCAGCCTGGTGCGTTGGCAGAAAGCACACAGAGTCTCGGGTTGCAAAAAAAAAAAAACAATATATTGCAGAACTAGTAAAACAGTGCAACCAGGCCCGGTGGGGAGTCTCACCCGACCAGGGCACTTACCACAGTTCAGTGAAGGAGGAGCTGAATGCAGCCTGGCCGCTCCAACCCAACGGAGAGATTCCTGAGAAGGTAGACATTGGCTCTACTCTTTCCCTACTCCAGTGGAAACTCTCCCTATTTCTAATGCCTCGTACACACGAAGGGACAATCCCCTCCTGAGCCGTACCACGGCCGCGTGCCCTCAACATGGGGGGTGCCCTGGGGAAAGGGGGGCCGTGCGGCCCCCCCACCCCAAAGCACCTTGTCCCCATGTTGATGAGGACAAGGGCCTCTTCCCGACAACCCTGGCCGTTGGTTGTCGGGGTCTGCGGGCGGGGGCTTATCGGCATCTGGGAGCCCCCTTTAATAAGGGGGCCCCCAGATACCGGCCCCCCACCCTATGTGAATGAGTATGGGGTACGATGGGGTTCTAATGCCTCGTACACACGAAGGGACAATCCCGCGGGATTATCCTCTGGACTGAAGTCCAGCGGATAATCCCCTCGTGTGTGGGCGCCGGCGGACTTTTTTGGCGCCAAAAGTCCGGCGGACCAAAGTTTTAAGTTTGGTTTTAAAATTATCCGCTGGACTTGGCAGTCCAGCGGACAATCCCGCCGTTAGTAGGCAAGTCCGCGGGACTTTTGAAAATGAACGGACTTGCCCACACACGGAGCAGTCCGTTCATTTAGCACGTGACTTCAGATTACGTACAGTGGTGTGAAAAAGTGTTTGCCCCCTTCCTCATTTCCTGTTCCTTTGCATGTTTGTCACACTTAAGTGTTTCGGAACATCAAACCAATTTAAACAATAGTCAAGGACAACACAAGTAAACACAAAATGCAATTTGTAAATGAAGGTGTTTATTATTAAAGGTGAAAAAAAATCCAAACCATCATGGCCCTGTGTGAAAAAGTGATTGCCCCCCTTGTTAAAACATACTATAACTGTGGTTGTCCACACCTGAGTTCAATTTCTCTAGCCACACCCAGGCCTGATTATTGCCACACCTGTTCACAATCAAGGCATCACTTAAATAGGAGCTGCTTGACACAGTAAGGTCCACCAGAAGATCCTTAAAAGCTACACATCATGCCGAGACCCAAAGAAATTCAGGAACAATTGATAAAGAAAGTAATTGAGATCTATCAGTCTGGAAAGGGTTATAAAGCCATTTCCAAAGCTTTGGGAATCCAGCGAACCACAGTGAGAGCCATTATCCACAAATGGCGAAGACATGGAACAGTGGTGAACCTTCCCCAGGAGTGGCCGGCCGCCCAAAATTACCCCAAGAGCGCAGCGACGACTCATCCAAGAGGTCACAAAAGACCCCACAACAACGTCCAAGGAACTGCAGGCCTCACTTGCCTCAGTTAAGGTCAGCGTTCATGCCTCCACCATCAGGAAAAGACTGGGCAAAATGGCCTGCATGGCAGAGTTCCAAGGAGAAAACCACTGCTGAGCAAAAAGAACATCAAAGCTCATCTCAATTTCTCCACAACACATCTTGATGATCCCCAAGACTTTTGGGACAACATTCTGTGGAGCGATGAGACAAAAGTGGAACTCTTTGGAAGGTGTGTGTCCAAGTATATCTGGCGTAGAAGGAACACTGCATTTCAGAAAAAGAACATTATACCAACAGTAAAATATGGTGGTGGTAGTGTGATGGGTCTGGGGCTGTTTTGCTGCTTCAGGACCTGGAAGACTTGCCGTGATAAAAGGAACTATGAATTCTGCTGTCTACCAAGAGATCCTGAAGGAGAATGTCCGACCATCTGTTCGTGTACTCAAGCTGAAACGAACTTGGGTTCTGCAGCAGGACAATGATCCTAAACACACCAGCAAGTCCACCACCGAATGGCTGAAGAAAAACAAAATGAAGACTTTGGAGTGGCCTAGCCAAAGTCCTGACCTGAATCCTATTGAGATGTTGTGGTATGACCTTAAAAAGGCCGTTCATGCTCGAAAACCCTCTAATGTAACTGAATTAGGACAATTCTGCAAAGATGAGTGGGCCAAAATTCCTCCAGGACGCTGTAAAAGCCTCATTGCACGTTATCGCAAACGCTTGGTTGCAGTTGTTGCTGCTAAGGGTGGCCCAACCAGTTATTAGGTTTAGGGGGCAATCACTTTTTCACACAGGGCCATGATGGTTTGGATTTTTTTTCACCTTTAATAATAAACACCTTCATTTACAAATTGCATTTTGTGTTTACTTGTGTTGTCCTTGACTATTGTTTTTAAATTGGTTTGATGTTCCGAAACACTTAAGTGTGACAAACATGCAAAGGAACAGGAAATGAGGAAGTGGGCAAACACTTTTTCACACCACTGTAGCTAGCGTAGGCAGTAAATGCCGCCGCGCTAGCTCCGTAAGCTGGCATGGATTTAAAGGGACTCCCCACGCCGAAAAAAAACGGCGTGGGGGGTTCCCCCCAAATCCACGTCAGACCCTTATCCGAGCACGCAGCCTGGCAGGCCAGGAAAGGGGTGGGGACGAACGAGCGCCCCCCCCCCCTCCTGAGCCGTACCAGGCCGCGTGCCCTCAACATGGGGGGTGCCCTGGGGAAAGGGGGGCCGTGCGGCCCCCCCACCCCAAAGCACCTTGTCCCCATGTTGATGAGGACAAGGGCCTCTTCCCGACAACCCTGGCCGTTGGTTGTCGGGGGTCTGCGGGCGGGGGCTTATCGGCATCTGGGAGCCCCTTTAATAAGGGGGCCCCCAGATACCGGCCCCCCACCCTATGTGAATGAGTATGGGGTACGATGTACCCCTACCCATTCACCTAAGGTGTAAAATGTAAAGTAAAAAAAACACCCACACTTTTGAAAAAAATCGTTTATTGCACTGCCCCGGGGGTCTTCTTCCGTCTTGGGGGTCTTCTCGCCGGACTCCCCCGCATTTACCAAGCTCTTTTACCGAGCGGGGGAAGTCCGGCTACCTTCTTCGTCGTCGCCGCCGTCGTCTGGGGTCTCGATCCGCCTTCGGGGGTCTTCCGGGGGTCTCTTCTGTTCTTGCGGCGGTCGTCGTCTTCCGCGCCGCCGGCGCCTTCTCCTTCTTCTTGTCATCATCAGAAGAAGAAGAAGAAGAAGAAGAAGAAGAACAAGAAGAAGGACAAGAAGAAGGACAAGAAGAAGGACAAGAAGAAGGAGAAGGCGCCGGCGGCGCGGAAGACGACGACCGGCGAGAAGACCCCCAAGACGGAAGAAGACCCCCGGAGCAGTGCAATAAACGATTTTTTTCAAAAGTGTGGGTGTTTTTTTTTAACTTTACATTTTACACCTTAGGTGAATGGGTAGGGGGTACATCGTACCCCATACTCATTCACATAGGTGGGGGGCCGGTATCTGGGGGCCCCCTTATTAAAGGGGGCTCCCAGATGCCGATAAGCCCCCGCCCGCAGACCCCGACAACCAACGGCCAGGGTTGTCGGGAAGAGGCCCTTGACCTCATCAACATGGGGACAAGGTGCTTTGGGTGGGGGGGCCGCACGGCCCCCCTTTCCCCAGGGTCCCCACCCCTTTCCTGGCCTGCCAGGCCGCGTGCTCGGATAAGGGTCTGACGTGGATTTGGGGGGAACCCCCACGCGTGGGGAGTCCCTTTAAATCCATGCCAGCTTACGGAGCTAGCGCGGCGGCATTTACTGGCTAGGCTGACCCTGACAGACCAGGGGCCTGTCCCTAAACACTCGCGAAAAAGCTCAACAAAACCCAGGGGCAGTACTTAAAAAGACTCTGCGTGACCCAAGATGGACGCCAGGGTCACCTGGATCCAGCGTATCCAACTGGATCACGGCTTCAGGAGACCGTGGAAGCCATAGAGAAACCTAGTCTCTCTTGCCTCCCCCCCGTTGCATTGCTGCTGCGGTCAAGCGCAACCTGCAGTGGAGAATGTAGACTACACCTGCCTACAAGCTGGTTCAAAGACAGAGCAGCAGTCATTTCAAAGGCTATAGCAGCCTTTCTCAACCTTTTCAACACAGAGGAACCCTTGAAATAGTTCTCCAGTCACCCCTGCTAAAAATTTGAAACCTACAACTCATGATATATTAGTGCGATGGTCAGGGTCGTCTTTAATATTGATTGGACCCTGGGCAAAACTTTTCTTGGGCCCCTCCCCCATGCAGTTTTGCTCTCCACCTGCTCTGAGACATACAATAAATAACAGCTAGACTCAAAATCAGTTTACTGAATCAGATTAGGCAGCTATTGCGATTGGTTGTCAGAGGTTACTGTGTATCATTACCGCTCACTGACTGGTTGCTAGAGGTTACAGCACACATTACGGCTCACTGATTAGTTGCTAGAGGTTACAGCACATGATTTCTGCTTGTTGATTGGTTGCTAGAAATTACTGTGTATATGACCTCAGGGGTGCATGATATACATATCAATGCCGTCTGCCGCTGCTATTTACATATGAATGCCGGTAATTTACATGTAAACACAGGGTCTGCAGGTGAGTCATCTGTACACAACAATAGGGCAGAGCTGAGCAGCATTAGTAGCAGCACTTCACACTGAGATATTGGGACACAGCACAGGACTAAAACCTCAAGGGACGAGGGAATTTAAACCAGGATAGTTGGCAAGTATGAGGCAGCTGCTTTGGGCCCCACAACAATGACAGGGCCCAGGGCAGCTGCCCCTTTTGCCCTGCCTTAAAAACGGCCCTGGTGATGGTAAGTGGGAAGAATGGTCCTTACACTTGTGGTCATTGGGAAGAATTACCTCCTTACAGATAGCTAAAAAGATCAATGGTGTCGGCATGGGCGTCCTCAGGTAGGGGTAAGGGGGGGCCAGTGCCCCCCCTGGAATCAGGGATCGGATCAGGAGTGATGATCCCCATCACCCCTCTCTGTCACCCCCTCTCTCTCTCTCTCACCCCTCTGTCTCTCTCTGTCACCCCCTCTGTTTCTTTCTGTCACCCCCCTCTGTCTCTCTCTGTCACCCCCCTCTGGCTCTCTCTGTCACACTCCTCTCTGTCACCCCCCTCTGTCTCTCTCTGTCACACTCCTCTCTGTCACCCCCCTCTGTCTCTCTCTGTCACACTCCTTCCTGTCACCCCCCTCTGTCTCTCTCTGTCACACTCCTTCCTGTCACCCCCCTCTGTCTCTCTCTGTCACACTCCTCTCTGTCACCCCCCTTGTCTCTCGCTCTCTCCCCACATGTATGCAGTTTCTGACAGTCTCTTGGGGCATGTATGCAGTCTCTGGTCATCTCTTGTGCCATGTCCGCAGTCTCTTATGCCGCGTACACACGATTTGAATTCTCTTCGGAAAAAAACTCTGACGGTTTTTCCGACGGAAATCCGACGGAATTCCGCTCAAGCTGTGTTGCCTACACACGATCACACCAAATTCCGACGGTCAATAACACAGCGGCATAAAACACGTTCGACTGCACTATAAAAGGGAAGTTTAATGCTTCCGAGCATGCGTCAAATTTTTTCCGAGCATGCGTCGGAATTTTGCGTGTCGGAATTGCATACACGCGATGGGAAAATCCGATAGAAAGGTTTTCCGTCGGAAAAATTGAGAACAGGTTCTCAATCCAAAGTCCGTTGGAAATTCCGACAGAAAAAGACCGTTGGGCGTACACACGGTCGGAAAATCCGATGAAAAGCTCCCATCGGACTGTTTCCATCGGAAATTCTGACCGTGTGTACGCCGCATTACTGTCTCTTGAGCCATGTATGCAGTCACTGACAGTCTCTTGGGCCATGTCTGCAGTCTCTTACTGTCTCTTGAGCCATGTATGCAGTCACTGACAGTCTCTTGGGCCATGTCTGCAGTCTCTGACAGTCTCTTGGGCCATGTCTGCAGTCTCTTACTGTCTCTTGAGCCATGTATGCAGTCGCTGACCATCACCTGTACTATGTCTACATTCTGTGACCGTGATAATGTGATAATGACATTGTCGAAAAGGGTGAGAGCATGGGTGACCTTAAAATTATGCCCCCCCCCCCCCCCCCCCCCCCCTGAAAAAATTCTGCGGACGCCCATGGGTGTCGGTGGGAACTTATCCGAGAGGCAGGAAAGGCCCAATGTTGAAGGAACCCCTAGCAACCTCTGGAGGAACCAGGGGAGGGCTGGCAGCCTTAGGCCTGAGGGGGAAGTTCAGTCAAGTGGCCCATTGAACCACCGAATAAGCTCACCATCCATGCCCTGCTGTTTTTTCAATGCAGCCTGTTTAGTGCCCATCAATGTCGCCTCATCAGTGCCACCTCATCAGTGCCCATCAATGCAGCCTCACCAGTGTCCATAAATGCAGTCTCACCAGTGCCCATCCAATGCAGCCTGATCACTGGGGCAGGGTAAATGGGGTGTATGGGGGGGGGGGGGTGGGATGCGGGGGTCAGCTGGGGGTGTCAGGGTCTCTTACATGGCAGCTCAGGTTGCACGCCACGGCCAGTGCAAGCCAGCACCCAGCCCCACAGCCCGAGTCAGTCACGGGCACCCTGCCTACAAGACTCTGGTCTCTGGGCGTTGTAGTTTCCTCTGCGCTGCTTGGGAGCTTGAATGTGGACTACAACTCCCGGAATGCAACAGTGGCCGACAGCTGCAGCCGTAAAAAGGGCAGCGGGCGCGGCCGCTTTCAACATAAGTTAGGGCGGCCTGGGGGGCAATTGCCACTCTGCCCCCCTGCCCAGCCCTCCCCTGGGAGGAACCCTAGTTGAGAATCACTGGGCTAGAGCATAAGTACCCTTTGGGTCAGATGGCATATCCATCATGAGTTCAGGAAACTCTGAAAGGGGATCTGCAAGTACCATTGGAAGTACTTGCAGGGACTTCTGTTCATACCATTTTAAGTCCTGGCAGGGATCTTGGAAGTGTTGTAACACCCTTCCATACTCTATCTGAAACATTTTAGCCTTTAGATACACAGTACCCATCTCGGTGTCTATCCCCTCCCCCCGCCCTTCCCTTTGCGGTATTGTACAAGTGCTCTTCAGCTCCATCCATTATGCACTTTTTTTACAACTTTTCTTTGTCGTCTGTTCTGCCAAGTGTACCTTCCATTACTTTGCTCAGTTAATCACCACAAAGCTTGATCTATGAATCCTACAAATTAGA
Organism: Lithobates sylvaticus; assembly: GCA_028564925.1. Lineage (NCBI taxonomy): Eukaryota > Metazoa > Chordata > Amphibia > Anura > Ranidae > Lithobates > Lithobates sylvaticus. The sequence goes on along the minus strand of CM053035.1, from coordinate 212,977,780 downwards.
AAGAGGAAATAATTGATTCTTGCTAATGCAATTAATGATTTTTCTTCTTTTTTTTCATTCAGAAGCCTTTTGATGTCAAGAAGAAATTAATTGCATTATAAAAGGTTACACAAAAAAGAAAAATGTAAGGCGGATAGTTCAGCATAAAGCTCTTTGACAAATTTGGATTTGAGGCGTGTTTCCTGAATTGCCATTGAGAAGTAGAATGGGCCGAGAACCTTCTGGATCAGGAAAGGTTTTTTTTTATCAAACCGCGGATGTCCTGAGCGCATTTTACATTATGGAAAAGTGATGTCATGAGTGTTCTCGGGAAGAAGGAAAGTCAAAGTAAAGGTCCCGTACTTTTAGCGTAATTACTTCATAATCCTTACAGATATTCTCCAAGTACAAGTGAAACTCCTTTGACTTTGTCACTAGGAGGCTGTTCAGTGATTTGCAGCCCTCAGCGGATTTGCCTGGGGAGGAATGAGGCCTGTGCAAGGTCCAAACCCAACTCTGAAACCAGCAGTGTTGACAGGCAGCTGAGATATTGTTAACATAGTCCTTACCTCTAAAGAAGCATACAATATCATTTCTCTTTAATGGTCTGCAGTTGGGTTTGGCCCCAAACTCATCAACTCGTGGGGTGACAGCTGGCCTCCCTCTGTTCTTCTTTGGTGGCTCAGTGAAGTCAGTGGCAGCCAGGGGCGGACTGACCATTTGGCCACTCGGGCACTGCCCGAGGGCCCCAGGCCACTAGGGGGCCCCATCAGGGTTGCCAGCCTCAGTAAAACCAGGGACAGTATGTAAAAATCTGTGTTTTTTTTTTACATCTGTCTCTGAAATGTCCCTTACCGACATCCTTTTGGTCTAAAAATCCCGAGATTATAGCTGCCCCACCTCTCCAGTACCTTCTCAGCCAATAGAAACATGTCTGTGTATACTGTGTGTACATGTATGTGTATACTGTGTGATTGTATACTGTGTGTGTGTGTGTGTGTATACTGTGTGGCCCTATAATCTCTGATTGCCTGGGGGCCCCATAATCTCCTATTGCCCGGGGGCCCCATGAGTTGTCAGTCCGCCCCTGGTGGCAGCAGGGTCCCCCCTAAGGATCAGTCGGCATCACCAGTCAGTGACGGTAGCACACACAGAGCTGTGAGTTCACACATAGAGCCGTGGCTCGACCCCACCCACTCTCTCTGCTCATTGGCTCACAGGCTGTGATTGACAACAGCGGGAGCCAATGGCTCATCAGGCTGCTGTCTCAGCCAATTAGGATAGAGTGTCCCTAGCAGTGGCGGCTGGTGCTCCAAATTTTTGGGGGGGCGCAAACAAGCTGAAAAATTCTGGAAAAAAAAAAACATCAATTGCAGCTTCACTGTACCATCAATCGCAGCCACTGTGCCCGTTAATTACCATCACTGTGCCATCAAATGCAGCCACTATGCCCATCAAACGCAGCCACTGTGCCATATCAAATGCTCCCACTGTGCCATCAAATACAGCTACTGTGCCCATCTTATGTACCACACCTCACGTAGGAGCTGCCGATTGACAGGGATCGCCCACTCCTGCACAGCCAGGCACACCGAATCTTCACAGGCACACAATAGTCAGAAAACAGTGCGTAGCTTTGTTTTTGTTGTTTTATTAGGGGGGGGGGGTGTTTAACAACTTGGATGGGGATAAGGGGTTATGGGATGCCCACTTGACTTCCACAAGAACTTTAGGGACAACTTCCTATTAGGGATGAGCCCGATGTTCGACTCGAACATCGGGTGTTTCGCCTGTTCGCCGAACAGCGAACAATATGCAGTGTTCACAGCAAATTCGAAAGCCGCCGGAACTCCGTTAAAGTCTATGGGACACTAACATGAAAAATCAACATGATAAAAAAGACAAGAGACAGCTTGGGACAAGTCCTTTATTAAGAAATAAAAAAATAAAAATGTTCCGCGATGTACCGTATTTTTTCGCTCCATAAGACGCACCTAGGTTTTAGAGGAGGAAAACAAGAAAAAAAATATTCTGAACCAAATGGTGTACTAAAATATTTACCAGTGCCCATGAAATGCAACCTGACCATTGCACATAAATGCAGCCTCTCTTTGCCCACCACTGCAGCCTCTTTGCCCACCACTGCAGCATCTTTGCCCACCAATTGCAGCCTCTGTGCCCATTGCAGCCTCTCTGTCCACCAATTGCAGCCTTTGTGCCCATTGCAGCTTCTCTGCCCACCAATTGCAGCCTCTGTGCCCATTGCAGCCTAGGTGCTAATTGCAGCCTCTGTGCCCTTTGCAGCCTCTGTGCCCACCAATTGCAGCCTCTGTGCCCATTGCAGCCTATGTGCCCATTGCAGCCTCTGTGCTCACCAATTGCAGCCTCTGTGCCCATTTCAGCCTATGTGCCCATTGCAGCCTTTCTGCCCACCAATTGCAGCCTCTGTGCCCATTTCAGCCCCTGTGCCCATTTCAGCCCCTGTGCCCATTGCAGCCCATGTGCCCATTGCAGCCTCTGTGCCCACTATTGTCTGCCTCTGTATAACATGACGCTCACCTCCCTCTGTCCTCCGGCGCTCGTATGTCACGGAGCTGGGTCTGTGTGCAAGGTTTCGGCCCCCCTAGACCAGCTCTTGTGATAAGCGGAACACTGATTCAATCTATTATCACACGAGCCGGTCTAAAGGGGCGGGACCTTGCACACAGACCCAGCTCCGTGACATACGAGCGCCGGAGGACAGAGGGAGGAGAGCGCTGCAGTCGCAGGTGGGACAGTCCTCTTTTCTGGCGATGGCAGCGGGGGGCGTTACCATCGGCGGCGGGGGGGGGGGGGGGGGTTTGCCTAGCATGCATTCGCTCCATAAGACGCAGAGACATTTTTCCCCATATTTCTGGGGGGGGGGGGGGAGTGCATCTTATGGTGCGGAAAATACGGTAAATTCACACCACCCGCTTTTACACATTCTTTGTGAAATGGTAGGGGTACACAGGGGGGGAGGCCGGGATCTGGGGGTTTCCAGATTCAGATAAGCCTGCTGCTCACAGACCCCCACAACCACCAGGCAAGGGTTGTGGGGATGGGGCCCTACATGAATCATCTGCCCTTACTCAAGATGGCCATGGTTAGAAATGGTAGGGGGTGTTTTTCAAAGTGATTTCTCAACAAAATAAAGCATGGAGACATGGATGGATGGGGGAGTGGATGGAGACATGGATGGATGGGGAGTGGATGGATGGAGACATGAATGGATGGAGACATGGATGGATGGAGACACAGATGGATGGATGGAGAAATGGATTAATGGATGGAGACATGGATTGATGGATGGAGACATGGATGGATGGAGACATGGATGGATGGAGAAATGGATTGATGGATGGAGACGTGGATTGATGGATGGAGACATGGATGGATGGAGACATGGATGGATGGAGACATGGATGGATGGAGACATGGATTGATGAATGGAGACATGGATGGATGGAGACATAGATTGATGGATGGAGACATGGATGGATGGATGGAGACATGGATTGATTGATGGAGACATGGATTGATGGATAGAGACATTGATGGAGACATGGATGGATGGATGGAGATATGGATTGATGGATGGAGACATGAATGGATGGAGACATAGATGGATGGAGACATTGATATATGGATGGAGACATGGATTGATGGATGGAGACATGGATGGATGGAGATATGGATTGATGGATGGAGATATGGATTGATGGATGGAGACATGGATTGATGGATGGAGACATGGATTGATTGATGGAGACATGGATGGATGGATGGAGACATGGATTGATGGATGGAGACATGAATGGATGGAGACATAGATGGATGGAGGCATGGATAGATGGATGGAGACATGGATTGATGGATGGAGACATGGATGGATGGATGTGGGAGTGGATGGAGTGGATGGAGACATGGATGGATGGATGGAGATATGGATGGATGGGGGAGTGGATGGAGACATGGATGGATGGAGATATGGATGGAGATATGGATGGATGGGGGAGTGGATGGAGACATAGATGGATGGAGATATGGATGGATGAATGGAGATATGGATGGATGGATGGGGGAGTGGATGGAGACACGGATGGAGACATGGATGGATGGGATGGAGACATGGATGGATGGATGGAGACATGGATGGAGACATGGATGGATGGATGGATGGAAACATTGATGGATGGATGGAGACATGGATGGAGACATGGATGGATGGATGGATGGAAACATTGATGGATGGATGGAAACATGGATGGAGACATGGATGGATTGTTGGATGGAGACATTTATGGATGGATGGAGACATGGATGGATGGGGGAGTGGAAGGATGGATGGAGACACGGATGGATGGAGACATGGATGGATGGATGGAGACATGGATGGATGGAGACATGGATGGATGGATGGATGGAGTTTGCTTTGAATAATATAAATGAATACAACATGGTTCTTTCGGTTTGTGGTGCTCGGATGCCGTGTATTTCAGCTTTCAGCAGAACTCCATTAGTTGTTGGAATGACATTCTTGCCTTTCCTCGGATTAGAAATCTCTTTATACCAAAACACGGGGCGCTGGCAAAAGGCTTCAGATCGTTTCCCAGGATTTCTCATTTACATTTTTAAATGATCTCATAATCTACAAGTCACCTCCATTGCCTATTTCCCCGATCTGCCTGAGACTCGAATAAAAAGTCCACATCACTGACACCAACACAAGTTCCGGAGACGGTCGCATTGTGCGCCGCGTTCCAATCATGTTATGCAAAACTGAATTTGTTTTAATCACTCTGATTTTTCAGCCTTTCCAAATGTCATCATAACAGCACCATCTAGTGAGATATTCTAGATTTTTGTGGAGCCATTTCTTATTTAGACTGACTTTTCTAATATTATTCCATTCAAATCGTGTTTCAGCCCCACCACTGCGCCACCTTAAACCCCTTGCCTACCGGCACAAACACCCCCTTCCTGACCAAGCCATTTTTCAGCTTTCAGCACTGTCGCATTTTGAATGACAATTGCGCGGTCATGCAACGCTGTACCCAAATACATTTTTTATCATTTTTTCCCCACAGATAGAGCTTTATTTTGGTGGTATTTGATCACCTCTGCGGTTTTTATTTCTTGCGCTATAAACAAATTAAGAGGGACAAGTTTGAAAAAAACGCAATATTTTTTACTTTTTATTACAATAAATATCCAAATTTTTATTTTTTTTTTAAACAAATTTTTTCCTCAGTTTAGGCCGATACGTATTCTTCTACATATTTTTGGTAAAAGAAAAATCGCAATAAGCGTCTATTGATTGGTTTGCGCAAAAGTTATAGCGTCTACAAAATAGGGGATAGATTTATAGCATTTTTATTATTTTTTTTTTTTTTTACTAGTAATGGCGGCGATCTGCGATTTTTATCGTGACTGCGATATTGCGGCGGACACATCGGACACTTTTGACACATTTTTGGGACCATTCACATTTATACAGCGATCGTTGCTATAAAAATGCATTGATTACTGTATAAATGTGACTGGCAGGGAAGGGGTTAACACTAGGGGGCGCTGCAGGGATTAATATGTTCCCTATGTTAGTGATTCTAACTGTGGGGGGAGGGGACTGACTGGGGGAGGGGACGATCGGTGTCCCTATGTACAAGGGACACACCATCGGTCTCCTCTCCAGTGACAGGACGTGGATCTGTGTGTTTACACACACAGATCCACGTCCTGCTCGATTACCGGACAATCGCGGGTGCCTGGCGGACATCGCGGCCGCCGGGCACGCGCATCGGGTCCCCAGCTACGCGGCGGGCACGCGCGCGCGCCCCCTAGTGGCCCAAAAGCGAGCGCCGTCATATGACGGCGGCCCGCCACAATAGCTGCACCGTCCCGCCGTCATTTGACAGTGGGCAGTCAGCTACAGGTTAAAGAGTAACTCCATTTTTGTTGATAAATGACATTTAATTACAATATAACTTGTGTAGCAATTGTATGTTACCAAGAACACGGGGACATGACGAAACGAATTATAGAAAGTATTATTAAGTATTATTATACTGAATGGGAGGTTCATGATTGGAATAAACTTCCAACAGAGGTAGTGAGACAGTCAACAGTAAATGGCTTCAAACATGCTTGGGAAAAACATAGAGCTATAGTCAGACAACAAAAAGTTAATTCCACATCCTTGCCGCTCTTACAGTAAAGAACCCTCTACGTAGTTTAAGGTTAAACCTCTTTACTTCTAATTTTAATGAGTGGCCACGTGTCTTGTTAACCTCCCTTCTGCAAAAAACTTTCCTCCCTATTGTGGGGTCACCAGTCCGGTATTTTATATTGTGGGGTCACCAGTCCGGTATTTATATATTGTGGGGTCACCAGTCCGGTATTTGTATATTGAAATCACATCCCCTCTCAAGCGTCTCTTCTCCAGAGAGAATAAGTTCAGTGCTCACAACCTTTCCTCATCACTAATATCCTCCAGACCCTTTATTAGCTTTGTTGCCCTTCTTTGTAGTCGCTCCATTTCCAGTACATCCTTCCTGAGGACTGGTGCCCAGAACTGGACAGCATACTCCAGGTGCGGCCGGACCAGAGTCTTGTAGAGCGGGAGAATTATCGTTTTATCTCTGGAGTTGATCCCCTTTTTAATGCCAATATTCTGTTTTCTTTGTTAGCAGCAGCTTGGCATTGCTGAGCCCATCATCTACTAGGACCCCCAGGTCCTTCTCCATCCTACATCCCCCCCCCAGAGGTTCTCCCCCCAGTCTATAGATCGCATTCAGATTTTTGCCACCCAAATGCATATTTTACATTTTTCTACATTGAACCTCATTTGCCATGTAGTTGCCACCCCATTAATTTGTTCAGATCTCCTAGGAAGGTTTCCATATCCTGCGGAGAAGTTATTGTCCTGCTTAGCTTAGTATCATCCGCAAATACAGAGAGTGGACTGTTTACCCCACCCCCATCCTCTAGCTCATTTCTGAACAAAATAAATAGGATACTATACTCACCCTATGGTCCATCAATCTATGTACTCACCCTATGGTCCATCAATCTATGTACTCACCCTATGGTCCATCAATCTATGTACTCACCCTATGGTCCATCAATCTATGTACTCACCCTATGGTCCATCAATCCATGTACTCACCCTATGGTCCATCAATCCATGTACTCACCCTATGGTCCATCAATCCATGTACTCACCCTATGGTCCATCAATCCATGTACTCACCCTATGGTCCATCAATCCATGTACTCACCCTATGGTCCTTCAATCCATGTACTCACCCTATGGTCCATCAATCCATGTACTCACCCTATGGTCCTTCAATCCATGTACTCACCCTATGGTCCATCAATCCATGTACTCACCCTATGGTCCATCAATCCATGTACTCACCCTATGGTCCATCAATCCATGTACTCACCCTATGGTCCTTCAATCCATGTACTCACCCTATGGTCCATCAATCCATGTACTCACCCTATGGTCCATCAATCCATGTACTCACCCTATGGTCCTTCAATCCATGTACTCACCCTATGGTCCATCAATCCATGTACTCACCCTATGGTCCTTCAATCCATGTACTCACCCTATGGTCCTTCAATCCATGTACTCACCCTATGGTCCATCAATCCATGTACTCACCCTATGGTCCATCAATCCGTGTACTCACCCTATGGTCCATCAATCCATGTACTCACCCTATGGTCCATCAATCCATGTACTCACCCTATGGTCCATCAATCCATGTACTCACCCTATGGTCCATGCCAACCGATCTTATTTCGTACAGTAAACGTTTAAGGGGAACTGTGTCAAATGCTTTTGCAAAATCCAGATACACCACGTCTACGGGCCTTCCTTTATCTAGATACACCACGTCTACGGGCCTTCCTTTATCTAGATACACCACGTCTACGGGCCTTCCTTTATCTAGATACACCAGGTCTACGGGCCTTCCTTTATCTAGATACACCACGTCTACGGGCCTTCCTTTATCTAGATACACCACGTCTACGGGCCTTCCTTTATCTAGATGGCAACTCACCTCCTCATAGAAGGTTAGTAGATTGGTTTGGCAAGAACGATTCTTCATGAATCCATGCTGATTACTGCTAATGATACCGTTCTCATTACTAAAATCTTGTATATAGTCCCTTATCATCCCCTCCAAGAGTTTACATACTATTGATGTTAGGCTGACTGGTCTGTAATTCCCAGGGATGTATTTTGGGCCCTTTTTAAATATTGGTGCTACATTGGCTTTTCTACAATCAGCTGGTCCCATTCCATCCCAGTCTAAAGCCTCGTACACACGGTACGATTGTTGGAGGGGGTTTGTCTGTTGACAGACTGTTGTCCTAAAATCTTACAGTTAGTACGCTCCTTTTGACAATTGTTGTCCAACTTTCAGCTAACAAATGTTGGATGGCAGGCTAGTAAATTTTCGGCGGACAACGGTTTGACGTCAGATTTTCGGATGGTCAGTAAACATATCCGTCACACAAAAGTCGAAAGTACAAACACGCATGATCGGAATCAATGCTCACCAAACACGAAATTAGCAGAAGGGGCCCAAAGGGTGGCGCTCAAGAGCTGAAATTCCTTGTAGTACGGGACTATGCTCGTGTTTGTTGCACGACAATTGTGTACTGTTAGTATGCAAGTCTAGATCCTGGCACACGTCCTTCAGACAAAAATCAGACGCTCGGTTGGCCAACAATCGTATCGTGTGTATGAGGCTTTAGTTTGTAGGGTTCAATATTAAATTTGTCCACCCTTTGCAGGCATAACAGCTTCAACTCTTCTGAGAAGGCCGTCCACAAGGTTTAGGAGGGTGTCTATGGGAATGTTTGATCATTCTTCCAAAAGCACATTTGTGAGGTCAGGCACTGATGTTGGATGAGAAGGCCTGGCTCGCAGTCTCCACTCTAATTCATCCCAAAGGTGTTCTATCGGGTTGAGGTCAGGACTCTGTGCAGGTCAGTCAACCCCAAACTCACTCATCCATGTCTTTATGGACCTTGCTTTGCGCACTGGTGTGCAGTCCTGTTGGAACAGGAAAGGGGCATTGTATGCTGACGCCTTAAGAGTTCCCTTCACTGGAACTAAGGGGCCAAGCCCAACCCCTGAAAAACAACCCCACACCATAATTCCCCTCCACCAAATGATTTGGACCAGTGCACAAAGCAAGGTCCATAAAGACATGGATGAGTGAGTTTAGGGTGAAGGAACTTGACTGGCCTGCACAGAGTCCTGACCTCAACCTGATAGAACACCTTTGGGATGAATTAGAGTGGAGAATGCGAGCCAGGCCTTAACCTTGTGGACAGCCTTCCCAGAAGCTGTTATAGGTGCAAAGGGTGGGCCAACTCAACATTGAACCCTACGGACTAAGACTGGGATGCCATTAAAGTTCATGTGCGTGTAAAGGCAGGTGTCCCAATATTTTTGGTTAATATAGTGTTTACACAGCCCATTGAAATGAATGGGCTGTCTAGCCACAGAACACACGTAGGCAGGTGCAGTCTACTTTCTCCACTACAGGGGGCACTCCTCCGCAGCGGCACTGCAGGTGGAGAGGAAGTCAAGAGGACGTCAGTTCCTCTATGGTTTCCTGAGTCACCGAGGAAGCACTCAATTGGATGCTGCTGTCCCATGTGACTCCGGGAGCCATCTTGAAACAAGCAGAGCCTATTTAAGGCCCTGGCTCCTGTAATAATATGCCCAAACCATTGTGACTGATATGCTTTGATATGCCCTGCATTTTCAGAATACAAGATAGCTTAAATCCGCAACTATAAAAGAATTTTTAGAAAAATGCTTTTTTCTCTATATATATATCATTGTGGGTTGGTTTGTCTTTTCCTGTTCTCTGTTCTGTAGGCCATGGGACAGGATGCATGACTTATGACTCATAACCAGATGGCCTGTTGACCCGTGTTAACACAAAATAATGTATCTTAAAGGGTCACTGACTTTTATAACCATATAACTATATATTTCTATACAAATACATTATTTACTAACCACTCCCCCCTCCTCTCTTTCTATTGGTATGTTGAACCATGTATAAGCTGTAGCGCACCTAATAAAGGCAGACATTTTATGAATGCACAACCTGCCTCTCGTTTCATTCGGTGTCTCCAGATATCTGAGGGCCCTGTTGGTGTACCTAATAGACGGGTAGTCTTCCAGAATACCGACTATTTGCTTTCAGCTCCCAGACTTGGTAAGATTTTTTGTGAGTTGGTTGAGTAGGGATAGGTACCCCGCCTGTTATGCTGCGTACACACGATTGGACAATCCGACGGACTTTGCATCTGAGGTCCGCAGGACTTTCAAATGAACAGACTTTGCCACACACGATCACTCCAAAAGTCCACCGGATTCGAACGTGATGTCATAGAATAACCACTTTCAGACCGGACCATTTTGCTGGCTTAAGACCAGACCACTTTTTGCGGTTCTGCACTGTGTCGCTTTAACTGACAATTGCGCGGTCGTGCGACGTGGCTTCCAAACAAAATTGGCGTCCTTTTTTTCCCACAAATAGAAATTTCTTTTGGTGGTATTTGATCGCCCCTGCGTTTTTTTTTTTTTTTGCGCTATAAACAAAAATAGAGCGACAATTTTGAAAAAAATTCAATATTTTTTACTTTTTGCTATAATAAATATCCCCAAAAAATATAAAAAAAAAAAATGTTTTTCCTCAGTTTAGGCCGATACGTATTCTTCTACATATTTTTGGTTAAAAAAATCGCAATTAGCGATTATTGATTGGTTTGCGCAAAAGTTATAGTGTTTATAAAATGGGGGATAGTTTTATAGCATTTTTATTAATATTTTTTTTTTACTAGTAATGGCAGCGAAAAGCGATTTTTATTGTGACTGCGACATTATGGCGGACACATCGGACATTTTTGACACATTTTTGGGACCATTGTCATTTATACAGCGATCAGTGCTATTTAAATGCACTGATTCCTATGTAAATGACAGTGGCAGTGAAGGAGTTAACCACGAGGGGGCGGGGAGGAGTTAGTGTGACATGTGTGTGTGTTTTTTTTTCACAGTAGGGGGCGTGGCTGACGTCTGACATCACTGATCGGCTTTCCCGATGACAGGGAACAGCCGATCAATGACAGGCAGTGTAGGAAGCGCGGGGAGAGGTTTGTTTACACAGACCTCTCCCCGTTCTTCAGCTCTGTGACCCGATCGCAGGACACCAGCGGCGATTGGGCCCGCTGGTCCCGCGGCTGCGGTCACAGAGCTCCCGACCACCAGGTCGCAAGCGCACCGCTGGCGGCGCGCGCGTGACCCCACAGCTAGGCAATTAAAGGGGACGTACCTATACGTGCTTCTGCCTAGCCGTGCCATTCTGCCGACGTAAATGTGCAGGAGGCGGTCGGGAAGCGGTTAAATGCACTGATTTCTGTGTAAATGACAATGGCAGTGAAGGGGTTAACCACTAGGTGGCAGTGTAGGGGTTAAGTGTTCCTAGGGGCGTGTTACTAACTGTGGGGGGGGGTGGCTGTGATTTAGTGAACACTGATCTCTGCTCCAATCACAGGGAGCAGAGATCGGTGTCACTAGTTGCTAGGCAGAACGGGGAGATGCTGTTTACTTCCGCATCTCCCTGTTCAGCCTTCCCGTTAGACAATCATGGGTATCCCCACGGCGACCGGACTCACGGGGGTCCTGTCCGGCGGGCACGCGATGACATGGCGGCAATCTTAAAGGGACGTACCTGTATGCCCTTTTGCCTGTCCGTGCCATTCTGCCGAAGTACATCGTCGTGCGCCGGTCGGGAACCGGATAAGGAAGTTCATATCCAGTAGCCAATAGCTTCCCTAGCGTCGGTTTTAGTCCGTCGGACTAGCACACAGATGACCGGACTTTTCAACCTAACTCGAGTCCGGCGGACAAATTTGAAGCCAGTCTTATTTCTAGTTCCGCTGGACTTTTGGGAAGAAAAAATCCGCTGGAGCCCACACGATCGAATTGTCCGCCGCACCAAGTCCGCCGGAAAATCTGATCGTGTGTACGCAGCTTTAGGGACAGTACTAGTGGTAGGGAAAGCGTATGGTCGCAACTCCTTTGGACGTCTTCCACTAGAGTGGGCACCAGATGGAGAGGCTGCATACAGACGCTGTCAACCCGACTGATACCGGTCACCTTCGCATCGCTGGAATCCCTGAGCATGGGCGTCCGCAGAACTTTTTTCAGGGTGGGGCATCATTTTAGGGTCACCCATGCACCGCCCCTTTTCGACAATGTCATTATCACATTATCAGAGACTGCAGACATAGTACAGTCCCTAGGATAAGTAATGGATAATGGCCAACAGGCCCTCTTACCAGACCCAGCGAAACTACAGCAGTGATCCCTCTGACTGGACGATCGCTCACTCTGGGTTCCCCGCGGGCGACTCTGGTAAGTAGTGTAGCATGTCTGTACCCTGGTAGTGGCTCAGTCTTTCTCTCTCTGGTGGTGCTGGGCAGCGTGGCTCTCTCTCTGGTGGCGCTGGGCAGCGTGGCTCTCTCTCTGGTGGCGCTGGGCAGCGTGGCTCTCTCTCTGGCTTCCGCCCAGCACACTCCTCATTCTTTGTCCTGTAGCGCTCTCTCCCTCAGCTTTTTTCCAGGCTGCAGTCTCTCGATCTCTCTCTTGATCGAGCTGTAGTCTCCTCCCTGTGGAAAATGGGGCCGCCAAAGCAGGGTAAAGAGACAGAAGTCACACTACACTGATGGGGGGGCTTGACAGCACCTTGATGGTGTCACCCTACTGGCGAGTGGCACCCAGGTGCGGCCTGCCGGCACCCCGATAGCGACACAACTGTGCTGAATTTAAGATTCGATCCCGGATTCCAGAGGGGGGCACTTGACCCCCCTTGCCCCTACCTGCGGACGCCCATGTCCCTGAGTGTACTCAGTTGGGCAGATGTCCCTCCTAGTCGTTGAGAACGGTCATTGCATTACTTCAACACAAGTTTCTGTTGCATCTATCTGTGTGAGTTACTGCCACGGCAGATGTTGCACCCCACCTACATGCAGGTTGCATATGTGTGAGAGCCTAGCCCATTGATGGCGAACCTCGTCACCCCAGATGTTTTCAAACTACATTTCCAATGATGCTCAACTACACTGCAGAGTGCATGGGCATCATGGGAAATGTAGTCCCAAAACATCTGGGGTGCCGAGGTTCACCATCACTGCTCTAGCCTAAAGGAGAACTCACTTTATTTATTTTTTTCTGCAGTGCATGTCAACTGGTAAAGAGACGGAGGGAGGGCCACCCAGGTTGGAGCTCAGATGATGATGGCTTTTGCTGGGAGGACTACATACAAATAGCAATGCAACAAAAAATCGAAAAAAAAAAAAAAGAGAGAAGAAAAGAAGCCAAGACAACAAGAAAGTTTATTGAATTTAGTATTCATTGTAATTGTGTTTGTTTTTTTTTTTCCTTTTTGTGTGTATTTGATCATTAACATGTCCTGTTTCTTTGAATATTTCTATTTTGCTTTTTTTTTTTTTCTAAAAGACAAAGTTGAAATAACACGACTAATGAGGAGCTGGGTTTTCTTGGAACAAGAACAAATCTAGGATAGTTGAAAGGATCTTATGTAGCAATCCGAAGCCTTTAAAGCTCATTGTACGCTTAGAAACCTCAAAAACACCACCTTGCGTCCTCTCTCTTTATTGGTTTCAATGCATTGTGCGGAAAGATCCTTATTTTTTGCCGAAATTTGGGGTAAATGACAGCTCTTAATTTTGCTCTATCTATGCCTATTTAAGATATAGAATAAGATATAAATCAAAAATTAGAAAAAAAAGAAGAAAAACTGTGATATAAAGTCTACCCCAGCAGCTGCTCCCAATGTACTCCCCTAAATGTACACACAACTAATCAAAATAAGAAAAATAAAAGCCAAACCAAAATTAATAACAATTTTATATTTAAATTATTGAAATTATTATTTAAATTTTCATTGTTTTTTTATTAATTATTTAGATTTTTGAAAAGTATTTAAATGTAAATATATACAGTGCATCTGGAAAGTATTCGCAGTGCTTCACTTTTTCCACATTTTGTTATGTTACAGCTAGACATGTGCACTTTTGAAAAATGTGTTCGTTTTCATAAATTCGTAAATAAGAAAAAAATTTATAAAATTCGAAAGAACAAAAATTCTAAATAATAACTAACTAACTAATAATAACTAACTATTACATTTTATTTATTTTTTTAGTTTTTCGGGTCATTCGTTAATTCGAAACTCCAAAAATAACAAAGAAAATCTGAAAATTCGAAAGAACGAAAATTCTAAAATTCTAAATAATAACTAACTAACTAATAATAACTAACTATTACATTTTTTTTTTTTTTCGTTTTTCAGGTCAGTTGTTATGATCGAAATTCGTAAATTTAAAAAAATAAACTAAATAACTAAATTACAATTTTTTTAAAATAATAACTAACTAATATTATTAGTAAATTATAGGTATTGGAACTTCCTTTCAAATTTGTCTGTTAGTGAACGTAACAAATACAAATTTATCCGAAGTTACGAATTATCCGAAATAACGAATGCCGCATCTAAACAAATGGAATGTAGCAAATTGATAATAAATAATTATAATAATAATAAAAAAAATGTATTATTATTATTATTGTAATTTATTATTATTAATTTGTTACTTTCCATTCGTTTAGATACGGCATTCGTTATTTCGTATAATTCGTAACTTCGGATACATTTGTATTTACCATACTAAGTTCACTAACAGCCAAATTTGAAAGGAAATTCCAATACCTATAATTTAATAGTTAGTAATAGTAAAGTTATTATTAGTTAGCTATTATTTCAGAATTTCTAATTTTCATTATTATTTTCAGATTTTCGTTCTTTTGAATTTCCGCATTTTTGAATTTTCGAATTTTCGAATTTCCAAATTTTCGAATTTACGAATTTACGAATTTTCGATTATTTGAATTTACGAATATTCAGAGAAATTTGTTAAAAAGGTTTTCATTCATTTGGTTATTTAGGAATTAACGAATTTGTTGAAATTCATTTAAATAACGAATTCAGAACGCAACAAATTGCACATGTCTAGTTACAGCCTTATTCCAAAATTGTACAAACAATACCCCATAATGACAACCTGAAATAAGTTTGTTTGAAATCTTTGCAAATTTATTAAAAATAAAAAACAAAAAAATCCCATGTACATAAGTATCACAGACTCCCCCATGTACATAAGTATCACAGGCTCCTCCCATGTACATAAGTATCACAGACTCCTCCCATGTACATAAGTATCACAGACTCCTCCCGTGTACATAAGTATCACAGACTCCTCCCATGTACATAAGTATCACAGACTCCTCCCATGTACATAAGTATCACAGGCTCCTCCCATGTACATAAGTATCACATACTCCTCCCGTGTACATAAGTATCACATACTCCTCCCGTGTACATAAGTATCACAGACTCCTCCCGTGTACATAAGTATCACAGGCTCCTCCCATGTACATAAGTATCACAGACTCCTCCCATGTACATAAGTATCACATACTCCTCCCGTGTACATAAGTATCACAGGCTCCTCCCATGTACATAAGTATCACATACTCCTCCCATGTACATAAGTATCACAGGCTCCTCCCATGTACATAAGTATCACAGACTCCTCCCATGTACATAAATATCACAGGCTCCTCCCATGTACATAAGTATCACAGGCTCCTCCCATGTACATAAATATCACAGGCTCCTCCCATGTACATAAGTATCACAGGCTCCTCCCATGTACATAAGTATCAGGCTCCTCCAATGTACATAAGTATCACAGGCTCCTCCCATGTACATAAGTATCACAGCCTTTGCTATGACACTCAGAATTGATCTCAGGTTCCTCCTGTTTCCACTGATCATCCTTGAGATGTTTCTACAACTTGATTGGAGGCCCCCTGTGGTAAATTCAGGTGATTGGACATGATTTTGAAAGGCACACACCTGTCTATAGAAGGTCCCACAGGTAACAGTGCATGTCAGAGCACAAACCAAGCCATTGAATTTTCTGTAGACCTCGGAGACAGGATTGTATGGAGGCACAGATCGGGGGAAGGGTACAGAAAAATGTCTGCAGCGTTGAAGGTCCCAATGAGCACAGTGGCCTCCATCATCTGTAAATGGAAGAAGTTTGGAACCACCAGGACTCTTCCTAGAGCAGTCTGGGCTAGTGCTAGAGACCAGACTTGAACCCGATTAAACATCTCTGGAAATATCTGAAAATGGCTGTACAAACTGAGCGATCGTTTGAGAAGGGCCTTAGTCAGGGA
Organism: Lithobates sylvaticus; assembly: GCA_028564925.1. Lineage (NCBI taxonomy): Eukaryota > Metazoa > Chordata > Amphibia > Anura > Ranidae > Lithobates > Lithobates sylvaticus. The sequence continues at coordinate 212,961,408 of CM053035.1, read as the reverse complement.
GGTGACCAAGAACCCGATGGTCACTCTGACAGAGCTCCAGCGTTCCTCTGTGGAGAGAGGAGAACCTTCCAGGAGAACAACCATCTCTGCAGCACTCCACCAATCAGGCCTGTATGGTAGAGTGGTCAGACGGAAGCCACTCCTCAGAAAAAGGCACATGAAAGCCCGTCTGGAGTTTGCTCAGACCATGAGAAACGAAATTCTCTGGTCTGATGAAACAAAGATTGAACTCTTTAGTCTGAATGGCGAGCGTCATGTCTGGAGGAAACCAGGCACCGCTCATCAACTGGCCAATACCATCCCAACAGTGAAGCATGGTGGTGGCAGCATCATGCTGTGGGGATGTTTTTTAGCGGCAGGAACTGGAAGACTTGTCAGGATCGAGGGAAGGATAAATGCAGCAGAATTTACAGAGACTTCCTTGATAAAAACCTGCTCCAGAGTGCTCTGAACCTCTGGACTGGGGTGAAGGTTCATCTTCCATCACGACCCTAAGCACACGGCCAAGATAACAAAGGAGTGGCTACAGGACAACTCTGTGAATGTCCTTACGTGGCCCAGCCAGAGCCCGAATGAACACCTCTGGTGAGATCTGAAAATGGCTGTGCACCGACACTCCCCATCCAACCCGATGGAGCTTAAGAGGTTTTGCAAAGAAGAATGGGAGAAACTGCCCAAAAATAGGTGTGCCGAGCTTGTAGCATCATACCCAACAAGACTGGAGGCTGTAATTGGTGCCAAAGGAGCTTCACCAAAGTATTGACCAAAGGCTGTGATACTTATTGTATGTACATGGGATTTTCTTTTCTTTTTTCTTTTTAATCAATTTCAAACAAACTTCCTCCACGTTGTCATTATGAGGGATTGTTTGTAGAATTTTAAGGCAAATTATGAGTTTAACCACTTCAGCCCCGGACCAATTTTGCAGCCAAAGGACAAGGCCCCTTTTTGCGATTCGGCACTGACGCTTTAACTGACAATTGCGCGGTCGTGCGACGTGGCTCCCAAACAAAATTGGACGTCCTTTTTTTCCCACAAATAGAGCTTTCTTTTGGTGGTATTTGATCACCTCTGCGGTTTTTATTTTTTGCGCTATAAACAAAAATAGAGCGACGATTTGGAAAACAATGCAATATTTTTTACTTTTTGCTATGCTAAATATCCCCCAAAAATATAAAAAAAAATTTTTTTTCCCTCAGTTTAGGCCGATACGTATTCTACATATTTTTGGTAAAAAAAAAAAAAATATTGGTTTGCGCAAAAGTTATAGCGTTTACAAATTAGAGGATAGTTTTATAGCATTTTTATTAATGTTTGTTTTTTTTTACATACCGTATTTATCGGCGTATAACACGCACTTTTTTCTCCTTAAAATCAGGGGAAAATTGTGGGTGCATTTTTGGGACCATTGTCATTTCTCCAGCAATCAGTGCTATTTAAATGCATTGATTCCTGTATAAATGACACGGGCAGTGAAAGAGTTAACCACTAGGGGGCCGGGGAGGGGTTATGGTCTGTGACGTGTTGTGTTTTTTTTTACGTTAGGGGGCGTGGCTGACGTCTGATGTCCCTGATCGGCTTTCCCGATGACAGGGAACAGCCGATCAGTGACAGGCAGTGTAGGAAGCGCGGGGAGAGGTTTGTTTACACAGACCTCTCCCCGTTCTTCAGCTCTGTGACCCGATCGCGGCGGCGATCGGGTCCGCTGGTCCCGCGGCCGTGGTCAGGGAGCTCCCGACCGGGTCGCGAGCACGCCGCCGGCGGCGCGCGACCCCGCGGCTAGGCAATTAAAGGGGACGTACATGTACGTGCTTTTGCCTAGCCGTGCCATTCTGCCGACGTATATGTGCAGGAGGCGGTCGGGAAGTGGTTAATCCATTTTGGAATAAGGACGTAACATAACAAAATGTGGACAAAGTCAGGTGCTGTGAATGCTTTCCGGATGCTCTATATAAAAAAACCCATGCAAATTCTATGGGAACAAATATCAACATTTATTTTTACAGGGCTCCAATATTTGTATCTATCAACACATACTTGTGCTCCAAAAGTCCATGCTCAATGCTTCAGCTTCTGTACTGCTACAAAACAGTAAGTAAAAAAACTCACCAGAGAGTAATGACCCTAGGCTATAATTGTGTCCAAACATGCTTGTTTGAATATGGGATGCCACCACTTAAAACCAAGACCAGGATTGGAACTCTCCGCCTTAGGATCTGTGCACCCGATACAGCTCAAACATGGGAACAGAAGAATCCAAAACAGAAATCGTAGTGAAACCAGCTTATTAAAACACTAAAACCGATGAAAATACAAAAAAGAATTCCCCACTCACAGGATGGAGTGCCTGCCCGACACCCAATATATCTAGTTATCTAGTGAGGCACTAATAAGAACTGAGCCGCCACTGTTTCAAACCCAGATCCAGCATGCGCTCCACTGTCCGGAAATTACTTTGATGCCTTTAGACCCCCCTTTGACTGGTTTCGCCCTGGGAAGGGCGTCCTCGGGAAGCTGATTGATCACATTTTTATCACTATTGAAGATTTAAAAATGTATAACCCAGCAGTATGTAGTAAAATGGGAACTAGACCTTGTGGCCCCTATGGAATTGGAGAATTGGAGCAAGATCTGATGGTCGTGTTATTTTACTATATCCGTTCTAGAATCCACATACAAGGTACGCTTCTTATGGTATTGGGTTCCAGCCCACATAGCTCATGTGAACCCAAGTTACAGTGACGGGTGTTTCTGAGGTCGCAGCCAATCTGGTGATGTACTTCACACTTGCTGGTCGTGGTCGTGTCATAATCTTGAATTAGGTAGGTGTGGCCCCCAATAGGCATATGTAGCTCTGGCTGGCAGCCCCACAGTAGCTCATTTCTCCCTGGCCAGGCTGCTTGTTTCTTTCTATCTGCTAGTGACACATTGCCGGGAGAAGGAGGTAGAACAAGGGGAATGACTGTGAATGGCTGCCACCACAACCAGGGACTGCTCCCATCTATAGCAATGGGGGCAGGAAGGTTCCTATTAGCCGCCACTCAACTGGAAACAGTAGTTCTGCCCACTGGAACAGAAGGGGCCCTGCAGGGACCCTTGCTGCTGTTAGCAGGGGGGAGAGTTATCCAGAAATGAACAGCATCTTGAAGGACCTTACCAAAGTATCTGAATACCAAGAGGTCTATTGGCCGCCTTGAGGTGTTGTTCGGCTGTTGTTGCTAACTTTGCACTTTAGGAGCAGAGGGGACTGGAACACGTATTCTCCCAGAGGATTGCAAATCTCTTAGTTCATAGTGAGCGCACCACTGTGAGTTAAGGGCCCCAACGCCAGCAGGACTCAGTAATGTATTATCTATTAGTCCATGGCCAATCATGGATTGAGACATGTGAATAGGTCACTTAACTTATAAGTTCTTTGTAATTCCTGCTGTTATCTTAATGTAAACAGGGATTAGTGCAACTTTTAATGAGGCCCTTCCTCTGGGTGGGTATGGGAGGTGGGGCTAGTATGCCGTATGTATTTTAGAACTGGAAGATCCTGGAACAAAGGGTGATGGTAAGAGGCTATACTGACATGCAGGCCTGTAAACCGGGAAATTGAACCCTTCAGGGCAGGCCCATTACGGACTTCGTTGGAGAACCCACCTATGGGGACCTGTAGTGAGAACAGTGGGAGAGTTGGTGGTTATCCTGTGTAAGGCCTCTTGCACACCTAAGCGTTTTTCAGGCGCTACAGCGCTAAAAATAGCGCCTGTAATGCGCCTGAAAAAAGCGGGTCTTTTAACTCCAGTGTGAAAGCCGGCAGGCTTTCACACTGGAGCGGTGCGCTAGCAGGACGGTAAAAAAAAAAAAAGTCCTGCTAGCAGCATCTTTGAAGCGGGGAAGGAGCGGTGTATTCACCGCTCCTATACCGCTCCTACCCATTGAAATCAATGGGACACCGCGGGGATACCGCGGTAATACCACCGGCAAAGCACCGCTGTAGCTGCGCTATGCGGGGGGGGGGTTTAACCCTTTTTCGGCCGCTATCGGGGGTTAAAACCACCTCGCTAGCGGCTGAATACCGTGGCTAAAACAGCGGTAAATATAGCGCTGCTTTACCGCCGCCGCCCCCACCGCCCCAGTGTGAAACCGGCCTTAATGTTGCATTTGCACTGTGTGTAATATGCTGAGTTGGAAAGGGCGGAGGTTAAAGTCCACAGTCCCACCGCAAGACAAGGCAAAATGCCTTGTCTCCTACCTAGCCGATTCACAACACTGCATCCCGGTGGATTGCTCTGAAAATAAAGTTCAGCTCGCAGTTGCACAGCTTTTTTTCAGCGCAGCACGACACAGTCCACTTCACACTGCACTGTTGGCCAATAGAACTTAATGAAATGTCACTGTGTGACATTTCAATAAAGTTTTCTAAAAAATAAATAAAAAGGAAACAATGCAATGTGCCACGATCTGCGAATTGACACTGCTTTCATTCTATAGCACATGTGTCAAACACAAGCCCTGCTGGCCAAATCCGACCCTTCAGAACATTTCATGTGGACCTTGCACCTCTCCTTCAGCTGCAGCACCCCCCTCGTCTCTGCCTCCACCTTGTCTCAGCAGTTGGCAGCAGAGGGGGGGCAAAACGCCTCCACCAGATCCTGTGTTTCCCTGTGCAGCTGCGGAGAGGCTAGTCTCTGCCATCCTCCCGTCTCAGCAGTTGGCAGCAGAGAGGAGGGCAGAACTCCTCCACCAGATCCTCTGCTTCCCTGTGCAGCTGTGGTTGGCAGCAGAGAGGAGGACAGAACTTCTCCACCAGATCCTGTGCTTCCCTGTGCAGCTGCGGTGAGGCTAGTCTCTGCCATGCTCCTGTCTCAGCAGTTGGCAGCAGAGAGGAGGACAGAACTCCTCTGCCAGATCCTAAGCTTCCCTATGCAGCTGTGGAGAGGCTACTCTCTGCCACCCTGCCGTCTCAGCAGTTGGCAGCAGAGAGGAGGACAGAACTCCTCCACCAGATCCTCTGCTTCCCTGTGCAGCTGCGGAGAGGCTAGTTACTGCCATCCTCCTGTCTCAGCAGTTGGCAGCAGAGAGGAGGACAGAACTCCTCTGCCAGATCCTGTGCTTCCCTGTGCATCTGCGGAGAGGCTAGTCTCTTCCACCCTCCCGTCTCAGCAGTTGGCAACAGAGAGGGGGACAGAACTTCTCTGCCAGATCCTGTGACTTTCTGTGCAGCCGTAGCGCCCCCCTGGTGTCAGCTTTCAGCAGACTGGCTGCAGCTAACTCCAGCCCTCCTCCAGATCCTGCACTTCCCAGCTCTGCCGCTAGCTTTGTCCCGATAGCACCCCTGTGATATAAGGGAGGATGGGGGAACTCTTGACATCTGATATAATGGTGTAAGGGGGGGGGAGGGTGCTCTGGACATCTAGTCTAATGCCGCGTACACACGTTCGGAATTCTCGTCGGAAAAAGCTCTGATGGTTTTCCCATCGGAATTCCGACGGAACTTCGCTCAAACTGTCTTGCCTACACACGGTCACACCAAATTCCGACCGTCAATAACACCACACCTTAAAAAACGTTCGACTGCACTATAAAAGGGAAGTTTAATGCTTCTGAGCATGCGTCGAATTGTTTCCGAGCATGCGTCGGAATTTTGCGTGTCGGAATTGCATACACACGATCGGAAAATCCGATAGAAAGGTTTTCCGTCGGAAAAATTAAGAACAGGTTCTCAATCCAAAGTCCGTCGGAAATTCCGACAGAAAAAGACCGATGGGCGTACACACGGTCAGAAAATCCAATGAAAAGCTCCCATCGGACTGTTTCCATCGGAAATTCCGACCGTGTGTATGCCGCATTACAGATACAACTGGCCCTTTGAGGGTGACTGCAATGCTGAATGTGCAGCCCCTATTCTACTGCATTGGAAAGCAGTCACTACTGTGAAAGGGCCCTGAGACGTAATGAGCAACGCGTTTCTGTGCATGTTCGGAAAGGCATTCAGTTTCGTCCTTGTACCTGACTAAGCCTAATGCCCCCGTACACACGGTCGGATTTTCCGACGGAAAATGTCCTATCGAACAATGTTGTCGGAAATTCCGACCGTGTGTGGGCTCCATCGGACTTTTTTTCGTCGGAATTTCTGACGGACACAGTTTTATCTCCTGCTCTCAAATTTTCCGACAACAAAGTCCTATCGGACTTTTTCCGATTGTGTGTAGCGAATTCCGACGGACAAAGTGCCACGCACGCTCCGATTACATTACAAGACCAAAGCTATTGGCTACTAGCCTCTACGTAGTCCCGTCGTACGCAACAAACGTCACCACGTTCGGAACGATCGGATTTTCCGACAACTTTGTCCGACCGTGTGTATGCAACACCAGTGTCGGACAAAATCCGTCGGAAAAAATCTGACGGATTTTGTGGTCGGAATTTCCGACCGTGTGTACGCGGCATAAGAAACCTTTACAAAAAAAAAAATTTTGCCACATAAGCTTTAATCAAACGGGCAAGAATTTTCTGCAATCCCCTTTAATACAGCTGGCATGACACGTTTATCACTTAATTGCTCTTGATAGGGAACTTAAAGGGGCTGGAGAAGGAGCTTGAACAGTTGGAATTACCATAAACTTTCCTTTTACTTTGGGTTTAATTGCTCCTAATTATCCGAGCGCGCTCAGTATGGGAAAGCGCACTTTGTATTCATCTCTCCGAAGTCTCCATGGCGCAGCATTTTTCTCTGTGCACCAGTTGGGAACTGAACTATGATTATTAATCAATTAAAAAAAAAAAAAAAGACTTTAATATCAGCACTTTGGCGTCTAACCTGGAAGTCGTACTCAACAGAATTCCGCGGTTCTCTCGGCGTATTGGGCACTCGGCAGGTTTGGAATTCAAGACATGCAATCCGACTGCTGTGATTAAAGGTGACCTCCAGACAAACGTGCAAATGTAACATTTTATGGGCTGCTGATATTACAGAACTTCCATAAAATGGTTTCTGTAAATAAAAGCCTTCCCCTACTGAAGAAATGTTTTGTTTTTTTCACATTCAAACATTTATTGAAAATGATTGAAAGTTTAAAACAGATGACAACATGACTTCACAGCAAATATCAAATACATATACTTAAATAGGCTCTGCCTGTTCCAAGATGGCTGCCGGAGTCACATGGGACAGCAGCATCCAATTGAGTGCTTCCTCAGTGACCCAGGAATACATTATTTTGTGTTAACACGGGTCAACAGGCCATCTGGTTATGAGTCATAAGTCATGCATCCTGTCCCATGGCCTACAGAACAGAGAACAGGAAAAGACAAACCAACCCACAATGATATATATAGAGAAAAAAGCATTTTTCTAAACATTCTTTTATAGTTGCGGATTTAAGCTATCTTGTATTCTGAAAATGCAGAGCATATCAAAGCATATCAGTCACACTGGTTTGGGCATATTATTACAGGAGCCAGGGCCTTAAATAGGCTCTGCTTGTTCCAAGATGGCTCCCGGAGTTACATGGGACAGCAGCATCCAATTGAGTTCTTCCTCAGTGACCCAGGAAACCGTAGAGGAACTGAGTTCCTCTTGACTTCCTCTCCAGCTGCGGTGCTGCTGCGGAGGAGCCCCCCCCCCCTGTAGTGGAGAAAGTAGACCGCACCTGCCTACATGTGTTCTGTGGATAGACAGCCCATTCATTTCAATGGGGTGTGTAAACATGTACACTATATTAACCAAAAGTATTGAAACGCCTGCCTTTAATGGCATCCCAGTCTTAGTCCGGAGGGTTCAATATTGAGTTGGCCCCGCCCTTTGCAGCTATAACAGCTTCACCTCTTCTGGGAAGGCCGTCCACAAGGTTTAGGAGGGTGTCTATGGGAATGTTTGACCATTCTTCCAGAAGAGCATTTGTGAGGTCAGGCCTGGCTCGCAGTCTGCGCTCTAATTCATCCCAAAGGTGTTCTATGGGGGTGAGGTCAGGACTCTGTGCAGGCCAGTCAAGTTCCTCGCTCATCCATGTCTTTATGGACCTTGCTTTGTGCTCTGGTGGGCAGTCATGTTGGAACAGGCCGTCCCCAAACTGTTCCCACAAAGATTGGGAGCATGAAATTGTCCAAAATGTCTTGGTATGCTGACGCCTTAAAAGTTCACTGGAACTATGGGGCCAAGCCCAACCTCTGAAAAACAACCCCACACCATAATCCCTCCTCCACCCCCCCCCCCCCCCCCCCCCCCCCCCCTCCACCAAATGATTTGGACCAGTGCACAAAGCAAGGTCCATAAAGACATGGATGAGCGAGTTTGGAGTGGAGGAACTTGACTGGTCTGCACAGAGTCCTGACCTCAACCCAATAGAACATCTTTGGGATAAATTAGAGTGGAGACTGTGAGTCAGGCCTTCTTATCCAACATCAGTGCCTGACCTCACAAATGTTCTTCTGGAAGAATGGTCAAACATTCCAATAGACACCCTCCTAAACCTTGTGGACGGCCTTCCCAGAAGAGTTAAAACTGCTATAGCTGCAAAGGGTGGGCCAACTCAATATTAAACCCTACGGACTAATGCCGTGATACACGCGATCGGAATTTCCGACGGGAAATGTTGGATGTGAGCTTGTTGTCGGAAAGTCCAACCGTGTGTATGCTCCATCGAACATTTGCTGTCGGAATTTCCGCACACAAATGTTTGAGAGCGGGCCAAAACTTTTTGTCAGAAATTCCGAGCGTGTGTACACAAGTCCATCACACAGGCTCGGAATCAAGTACGAGTGGCGCACCGCCTATTGAACATCCTTTTTATAGTCCTGTCGTACGTGTTGTACGTCATTGCGTTCTTGACGTTCGGAATTTCCGACAACATTTGTGTGACCGCGTGTATGCAAGACAAGTTTCAGCCAACATCGGTCGGGAAAAAAATCCACGGTTTGGTTGTCGGAAATTCCGATTGTCTATATGCGGCATAAGACTGGGATTCAAGTTCATGTGTGTGTAAAGGCAGGTGTCCCAATACTTTTGGTATCATAATGTATGAGGGTCTTGTCCCCAATGAGCACCAATGTACAGCCCCATACACATGGTCGGATTATCCGCGGACCAGGTCGGTCGGATCCTGTCCGTCGTACTTTGTCCGATGTTGGTGTTGCGTACACACGGTCGGACAAAGTTGTCGGAAAATCCGATCATTCTGAACGTGGTGACGTTTGTTGCCTACGACGGGACTACGTAGAGGCTAGTAGCCAATAGCTTTGGTCTTGTAATGTGATCTGAGCATGCGTGGCACTTTGGCCGTCGGACAACGCTACACACGATCGGATTTGGTGTGATCGGACCGTGTTGTCGGAAAATCTATCCAGCAGGAAATAAGACTTTGTCCGTCGGACAATCCGACGTACACTGTCCGATGGTGCATACACATGGTCTGATTTTTCAACAACATTGTCCGATCGGACAGAATCCATGGGAAAATCCGACCGTGTGTATGGGGCTTAAGAGTCTCCTTCTCCTACTGATGACCAATGTAAGAAGCTCCTCCTCCTACTGATGACCAATGTAAGAAGCTCCTCCTTCTACTGATGACCAATGTAAGAAGCTCCTTCTCCTACTGATGACCAATGTAAGAAGCTTCTTCTCCTACTGATGACCAATGTAAGAAGCTCCTCCTCCTACTGATGACCAATGTAAGAAGCTCCTCCTCCTACTGATGACCAATGTAAGAACCTCCTCCTTCTACTGATGACCAATGTAAGAAGCTCCTTCTCCTACTGATGACCAATGTAAGAAGCTCCTCCTCCTACTGATGACCAATGTAAGAAGCTCCTTCTCCTACTGATGACCAATGTAAGAAGCTCCTTCTTCTACTGATGACCAATGTAAGAAGCTCCTTCTCCTACTGATGACCAATGTAAGAAGCTCCTTCTCCTACTGATGACCAATGTAAGAAGCTCCTTCTTCTACTGATGACCAATGTAAGAAGCTCCTTCTCCTACTGATGACCAATGTAAGAAGCTCCTTCTCCTACTGATGACCAATGTAAGAAGCTCCTTCTCCTACTGATGACCAATGTAAGAAGCTCCTTCTCCTACTGATGACCAATGTAAGAAGCTCCTTCTCCTACTGATGACCAATGTAAGAAGCTCCTTCTCTTACTGATGACCAATGTAAGAAGCTCCTTCTCCTACTGATGACCAATGTAAGAAGCTCCTTCTCCTACTGATGACCAATGTAAGAAGCTCCTTCTCCTACTGATGACCAATGTAAGAAGCTCCTTCTCCTACTGATGACCAATGTAAGAAGCTCCTTCTCCTACTGATGACCAATGTAAGAAGCTCCTTCTCCTACTGATGACCAATGTAAGAAGCTCCTTCTCTTACTGATGACCAATGTAAGAAGCTCCTTCTCCTACTGATGACCAATGTAAGAAGCTCCTTCTCCTACTGATGACCAATGTAAGAAGCTCCTCCTCCTACTGATGACCAATGTAAGAAGCTCCTCCTCCTACTGATGACCAATGTAAGAACCTCCTTCAACTACTGATGACCAATACTTATGTGAAAAAATACAACAGCACTACACTCCCAATCACAACCTCCGATCAACCAACCAAAACCTCATCCTCATCCCCAAGTCCCGGTACAAATCAAGGGGAGAACGAAGATTTGCCATCCAAGGACCACGGCTATGGAACGCTCTACCTACGAACATCCGCTTGGAAAAAAAAACATTGGGCCTTCAGGAAAAAACTCAAGACCCACTTCTTCTAAGAAGAAATCAACGCAGGTCGGATCAAGCGCCTCGAGGCGATTCAGTTTGCAGTTGCTGCGCTATACAAATCATTCATTCATTCATTTACTGATGACCAATGTAAGAAGCTCCTCCTCCTATTGATGACCAATGTAAGAAGCTCCTTCTCCTACTGATGACCAATGTAAGAAGCTCCTCCTCCTACTGATGACCAATGTAAGAAGCTCCTCCTACTGATGACCAATGTAAGAAGCTCCTTCTCCTACTGATGACCAATGTAAGAAGCTCCTTCTCCTACTGATGACCAATGTAAGAAGCTCCTCCTCCTACTGATGACCAATGTAAGAAGCTCCTTCTCCTACTGATGACCAATGTAAGAAGCTCCTTCTCCTACTGATGACCAATGTAAGAAGCTCCTCCTACTGATGACCAATGTAAGAAGCTCCTCCTCTTACTGATGACCAATGTAAGAAGCTCCTCCTACTGATGACTAATGTAAGAAGCTCCTTCTTCTACTGATGACCAATGTAAGAACCTCCTTCTCCTACTGATGACCAATGTAAGAAGCTCCTTCTCCTACTGATGACCAATATAAGAAGCTCCTCCTTCTATTGATGACCAATGTAAAAAAACTCTTTCTCCTACTGATGACTAGGGTTGAGCAAACCCGAACTGTAAAGTTCTGGTCCGTACCGGACTTTTGGGTGTCCGGGACCCGGACCCGAACCCAAACTATTGGCTGTAAGTTCGGGTTCGGGTCCGGTGTTCGGCGATGTATTGGCGCCTTTTTAACAGCTGCAGGGCAGCCAACCGACGTTAGTTTCACTAGTGTGCCCTTAGAAGCCATCACAGCCATGCCTACTAATGGCATGGCTGTGATTGGCCAGTGCAGCATGTGACCCAGCCTCTATATATAGTCCAGACACACAGCACACAGCGTCAGTCTGCTATAGACAGGTTCCTGTGCTGCTGAGAGGATTTTAGGAGTTTGTGTGATAAAGTCAGTCAGTCAGTCAGTCCACATTCCTTTAATTTTCTTCGAATTAGTTAGATCAGTGAGCGATCTACATAGCTAGAGTAGAGTAGGGAGTTTCTTTATTAAGCAAAAGAAAGAGGCAGAGAGAATTATTGAAGAGATTCCTAAATCAATTGTACCCTGGCTGGGGTGCAGTGCACAGTCTTTTAACAGTGCCATGAGGCCAGTGCCAGACAAAATATAAAAGTTTTACCTGCAAGCTCAGTGCACCATTAGGACCAACACTGCATATAGTAAGAGATACACCACAGTCTGTGTGTATTCTGCTATTGGAAAAACATTGCAAAAAAAATACATTTTGCTGTGTTTTTTTCCCCCCAATAGCATTTTCTGCGTGTTCATACATACACGCTGTAGACACTATCCGTGTATTCTGATATTGGAAAAACATTGCAAAAAAATTTAATTTTGCTGTGTTTTTTTTTCCCAATAGCATTTTCTGCGTGTTCATACACGCTTTAGACACTGTCCGTGTATTCTGATATTGGAAAAACATTGCAAAAAAATTTAATTTTGCTGTGTTTTTTTTTTCCCAATAGCATTTTCTGCGTTTTCATAAACGCTTTAGACACTATCCGTGTATTCTGATATTGGAAAAACATTGCAAAAAAAAATTTATTTTGCAGTGTTTTTTTTCTTCGCAATAGCATTTTCTGCGTTTTCATAAACGCTTTAGACACTATCCGTGTATTCTGATATTGGAAAAACATTGCAAAAAAATTTAATTTTGCTGTGTTTTTTTCCCCCCAATAGCATTTTCTGCGTTTTCATACATACACGCTGTAGACACTATCCGTGTATTCTGATATTGGAAAAACATTGCAAAAAAATTTAATTTTGCTGTGTTTTTTTTTCCCAATAGCATTTTCTGCGTGTTCATACACGCTTTAGACACTGTCCGTGTATTCTGATATTGGAAAAACATTGCAAAAAAATTTAATTTTGCTGTGTTTTTTTTTTCCCAATAGCATTTTCTGCGTTTTCATAAACGCTTTAGACACTATCCGTGTATTCTGATATTGGAAAAACATTGCAAAAAAATTTAATTTTGCAGTGTTTTTTTTCTTCCCAATAGCATTTTCTGCGTTTTCATAAACGCTTTAGACACTATCCGTGTATTCTGATATTGGAAAAACATTGCAAAAAAATTAAATTTTGCTGTGTTTTTTTCTTCCCAATAGCATTTTTCTGCGTTTTCATAAACGCTTTAGACACTATCCGTGTATTCTGATATTGGAAAAACATTGCAAAAAAATTTAATTTTGCAGTGTTTTTTTTTTCCCAATTTCATTTCCTGCGTTTTCATAAACGCTTTAGACACTGTACGTGTATTCTGCTATAGACAAAAACACCCATTTAGGGCGAGATCATACATTTTGAAAATATGAGGAGATCATCAAAAAGGGGACGTGGCCCGGGTTGTGGTGCTGCTGGTGGCACTCCTGTTGCAGGGAGAGGACGTGGTCGATCTGTGCCAGCTACACGCACTCGTGAAACACCTTCCTCAGGTGCGAGTAGGTGATAGAGCCTGCAGCAGTATTTTGGCGCGCCTAATGAGGCTGTACGAATGTTGAGGCCAGGACAAGTACAGGCGATAGTAGATTGGGTTGCTGACAGTGCCTCCGGTTCCTTCACATTGTCTCCCACCCAGTCTCCTGATGAAAGTTAATAATTTTTTCCAGAAAGTGCGTATTCTGGGGTATTCCCACCATATGTGCGGCATCGTGCCGTTGAGTTTCTGAGGTTCTTAATGACTTCCTGTACCTCTTCTGCTGAGAAGGGGGGCCTCCAGCATTTTATTTTTATTTTTTATTTTTTTATGTTATTTTAAGTTATTTCCCTATCCACATTTGTTTGCAGAGCACTTGCCATGCTCTTAACAACATTTTGTTGCCATTTGCAGCCCTCTAGCCCTTTCCATGACTTTTTTACAGCCATTCTAGTGTTCAAAAGTCCGGGTCCCATTGACTTCAATGGGGTTCGGAGTTCGGGGTCAAGTTCGGGTCAAGTTCGGTCCCGAACCCGGACTTTTTTCCGAAGTTCGGCCGAACCCGCCAAACCCGAACATCCAGGTGTCCGCTCAACTCTACTGATGACCAATGTAAGAAGCTCCTTCTCCTACTGATGACCAATGTAAGAAGCTCCTTCTCCTACTGATGACCAATGTAAGAAGCTCCTCCTCCTACTGATGACCAATGTAAGAAGCTCCTCCTCCTACTGATGACCAATGTAAGAAGCTCCTCCTCCTACTGATGACCAATGTAAGAAGCTCCTCCTCCTACTGATGACCAATGTAAGAAGCTCCTTCTCCTACTGATGACCAATGTAAGAAGCTCCTCCTCCTACTGATGACGAATGTAAGAAGCTCCTCCTCCTACTGATGACGAATGTAAGAAGCTCCTCCTCCTACTGATGACCAATGTAAGAAGCTCCTCCTCCTACTGATGACCATTACAATGTAAGAGTTTTTTTTTCACACTTACCACCAGTGGACAAGAATGTAAGAATCTTTTCCCACGACCCCCAATGTAAGAGGGTCCTTTTCCCTTTGACCACCATTGTAACTGGGCCTTTCCTCATTACCCACCAGTGTGAGGGAACACCACCGTTTTCTTTTCTGGACATTATTATCTTTTGTTTCATGTCATTATTATTACTGAAAACAATGATGTCGTACAGAACAGCTCTGGATGTTGAGTCGGCTAATTACTCCACATTCTTTATTCTTTTATCTCTTCTCATATATCAGCTTACTGTCCATGCTAATGTACCGTGAACTATGGATATAATAATAATTACTAGCAGGCTTCCTTGAGAGCTCAACGTTATTTTACGGGTTTCCTCGTGATAATTAGGTTGAGAAAGACTACAATAGAGTCTCACTTGAGTAACAGTGGCTGCTAGCATCAAATTCAAGATGGCGGCACTTAGGCAGTCTTGGGGTTTTTCAATGGCTAGACAAGTGTAGCGCTATCCCCCCATGGGCGGCTGGATTATTGGGTCTTCCCTCACATGCACATCCAGGAATTTTCCAGCACTCGCACAGTAGTCAAGAACCAGTCCAGGGTGTTTGGTTTTGTTTCTGGTGTATTAGGGGATGAACTTGGATAGGTACGGGAAGGTATGGGATGCCCGGAACTGTAGCCTAAATGCAAACTGAGGACTTGATACTGTCTCTGGCTACTAACAGTCACTGTGCTGTCCTCCAAATAGGATAAAAAGATCCACTCAACTGGCAGCAAACAGGTTCCAAACATTGGATGCAGATGCTCTCTTTCTGTAAAAAAAAAAAATGCTAAAGCACCTGGCTGTTCCTTAGATCCCCAAGCAAAGAGGTGTAGGGTTTACAGGCTTTATTTGGCACTAGGTGGTCCCTTGGTAGTGAGCAAGCAGGGCGCTGCACCTTGCTGCTACTCCTCTATCAGCCTCTGGGGGTGTAATGGTTGAAGTTACTCACTCAGTCTCTTTGGTGAACCCTAAAGCTCAAGCGACCTTCTGCACAGACCTCCTGCTCAACAGGTCCCGATCTTGGCTTCCAGGGTGCCTTCAGCTAAGTCTAGCTGAGGCTGGAAGGGGATGTGACTCTTTAGCTGTTCCTCTCTCTTTGGTTCTCCTGCTCAGTCTTCTGCCCAGGTGCAGAACCCCCCAGCATAGCCCCCCCCCCCCAGGCAACTGGACCCTGGACTCTGCTCCCACATGGCCAGGCTCCAGAATATTTATAGCCTGTCTCCACGCCTTCTGGTCTAGCTGAGGCTGGAAGGGGATGTGACTCTTCAGCTGCTCCTCTCTCTTTGGTTCTCCTGCTCAGTCTTTCGCCCAGGGGCAGAGCCCCCCAGCATAGGGGTCCCCTTCAGGCAACTGGACCCTGGACTCTGCTCCCACATGGCCAGGCTCCAGAATATTTATAGCCTGTCTCCACGCTTTCTGGGGTCTACCCAAGGATTGGAGGAGACTCCATAAATATTCAGGCTTAGTCTCTACTGCTCCGCCCTCTAAGTTCTAGAGCCACCTAGCCCAGGGGTCTCCAAACGTTCTAAACAAAGGGCCAGTTAATTTTTCTACAGTTTTCCCGGGGTCTGGTAGGAGTAGAAAATGTCCTGGTGATTGTAACTTTGCTCCATCATTGGTGTCATTGGGAGGAATAATGCCCCATCATTGGTGTCAGTGGGAGGAATAGTGCCCCATCACTGGTATCAGTGGTAGAAATAGTCCCCCTTCACTGGTATAATTGGGAGGAATAGTTCCCCATTATTGGTATCAGTGGGAGAATTAGTGCCCTATCATTGGTGTCAGTGAGAGGAATAGTGCCTCATCGTTGGTGTCAATGGGAAGAATAGTGCCCTATCATTGGTGCCAGTGAGAGGAATAGTGCCCCAACATCGGTTCCAGTGAGAGGAATAGTGACCCATAATTTGTGTCAGTGAGAGGAATAGTGCCCCCTATCATTGGAGTCAGTGGGAGGAATAGTGCCCCATCATTGGCATCAGTGAGAGCAATAGTGCCTCATCATTGGTGGCAATGGGAAGAATAGTGTCCCATCATTGGTGCCAGTGAGAGGAATAGTGCCCCATCATTGGTGCCAGCGAGAGGAATAGTGCCCCATCATTGGTGTCAGTGAGAGGAATAGTACCCCATCATTGGCATCAGTGGGAAGAATATTGCCCTATCATTGGTGCCAGTGAGAGAAATACTGTCCCCCCATCATTGGAGTCAGTGGGAGGAATAGTGCCCCATCATTGGTGTCAATGGAAGAAATAGTGCCTCACTGTTGGTATCATTGGTAGGAAGTATGCCCCATTGGTAATGTCAGTGGTAGGAATAGTGCCCCAAGGGTTGGATAAAGGCAAGAAAAGGGCAACACTGGGCCCCAGGCTGCAGTTTGGAGACCACTGATCCAACCAGTTCCAGAAGCCTGGCGGATGTAACAGAGACTCAGCCCTTGGAGCTCTACCAGCTACCACTAAACCAATGAACCCCGGCTCCTCGGCCTACAGAGGAGCCCAGCTAAATATTCCTACACTGTACACAGGGGGCATGGGCGTCCGCAGAACTTTTTTCAGGGGGGGGCATAATTTTAGGGTCACCCATGCACCGCCCCTTTTCGACAATGTCATTATCACATTATTATGGTCAGAGTCTGCAGACGTATTACAGTCCCTAGGATAAGTAATGGGTAATAGCCAACAGGCCAGCCGGCAGTGATCACTCCGGCTGGACGATCGTTCACTCTGGGTTCCCCGGGGGTGACACTGGTCAGTAGTGTAGCATGTCTGTACCCTGGTAGTGGCTCAGTCTTTCTCTCTCTGGTGGTGCTGGCCAGTGTGGCTCTCTCTCTGGTGGTGCTGGCCAGCGTGGCTCTCTCTCTGGTGGTGCTGGACAGCATGACTCTCTTTTGTGGCCCTGGCAGGCTCTCTCTCTGGCTTCCGCCCAGCACACTCCTCGTCCTGTAGCACTCTCTCCCTCAGCTTCTTTCCAGGCTGCAGTCTCTCAATCTCTCTCTTGATCGAGCTGTAGCCTCCTCCCTGTGGAAAATGGAGCCGCCAATCTTTTGGGACTACCTGTCCCATGAAGCTCGCCTCTCCTAGTCGCCTTTGATTGGCCCTCAGTTATGGCCAATAGGGAAGGAACGGAGCAGGGCAGGAAGCTGGGTGGGGAACCTGGTGAGAGCCGCCGTCTCTTCTCCCTGACAGAAGAATGGGTGGGGCGAGTGGGGGAAACCTCTGATAGCCCGCAGCTCGCCATTCTTCCGTTACAGCACCGCCAAGTTCTCTGCTGGACTGAGCAGGGAAAAGAGCCCAAAGTCACACTACACTTGACAGCACCTCAATGGTGTCACCCCACTGGTGGGTGGCACCCGGGTGCGGCACCTCGACAGAGACACAACTGTGCTGAATTTAAGATCCGATCCCTGATTCCAGGGGGGGGGCACTTGACCCCCCTTGCCCCTACCTGCGGACGCCCATGACAGGGGGTGCTACATAAGGAACCCCTTTACAGGTGAATATTGAGCATGGAATATCTTAAATGCAATATAATCCTATGGGAAGATTGCTGTTGAAATGAACTGTCTGGTGACAGGGTCTCTTTGAGTGAACCTGTTGTTTTGCTCTGCATTCGGGAAAGCACGGGTTTACTCAAATGATGCAATTACATGATTGCAAGCCACAACAATATATTATGTAACATAAATACATGCTTTTGTCTTCTATGGTACGGCACGAGCGTTACCATTCAAGGGGCTTAATGTGCAAATCCTTCAAACACAAAGTTGACGCGACCCCTGGAGTCATTAGCGTGGGGGTGAAATGACGGTAGGTTTCAGCGGAGCGGAAACATTTCAGGGGGTAGAATAATTAACAAGACATTTAATGTTGTAAACGGGGATGTGCCGTTACATGGCGGCTGTCAGCTATCAGGCATGGTAGGGAAAGCACAGGCAGAAATATAATGGAATTGTTGGGATATGAGTGCGGCGTTGTAGGCAGAGCCGCTGTTCTAGGAGGGCTGATTAATATATCCAAGGCCATTAAAGATTGCTATTATGTCAGACTAGAATGTTTTTTTTCCATTGTGTAAGAAATATTACCAACACCATTAACTGATACAAACGTAAAAGTAATATGATTTAAGTGGAAATAAACTCAAAAGACATTTATATAAATAAGTACCGCAGGACTGTTATTAAAGTGCATCTAACGGCAAAACTTCTCTACATTTTGGGTAGAGTGATGAGCGGTAAGAACCCTGTCATGTCTTTATTGCTAGAAAAAGTGCTAAGAGGTCCAGATAAAAGTTTATTACAAAGATAAAACCTAAGGACATCTCCATATCAATCCAATATCATTAAAATATCCCCTCCTCAGGCTCCATATTTAAAACCAAATACCCAATAGCCAATGGTAAATGGCTATTGGGTTGTCAAGACTGGGATCACCTGGCTCTGTGGTTCCCAGAGCTGAAGGTTGTAGTTCCCGTGTCCACCAGCGGGTGTCTTCCAGCAGCCAGCAGATCCCAGTAATCAGTATCCACCTGATGCTGTCTGCTGGGAGGGTATTTAGTCCCTCCTCTCCATTTCCCTCTTGCTTCAGTGTTTTGCTTAAAAGCCTTGCTAACTTATCCTGAGATATACCGTATTTGCCGGCGTATAAGACGACCTTTTACAGTTAAAAAAACGCCCAAAAAAACGGGGGTCGTCTTATACGCCGGGTATAAAATGCCGCCGCTGGATGTCAGTCCGTCGGATGCTTGCTGGATGTGCGGTAATACTGTATGTAGCTTCGGCTACACACAGTATACACTGCTGAGCCAATCCCGGCGAGCAATGTATTCTATTGAATACAGAGCCTGCTCAGATTGGAGTAATAACCTCTGCCAATCCGAGCAGGCAACATACAGTAGTCTGCTCGGATTGGCTTTGAGAGTCAGAGAGGCACGAGCTGATATTACAGCATCTGCCTCTGCCAATCCGAGCAGGCTTTGTATTCATTAACAGAATACATCGCTCGCCGGGATTGGCTCAGTGATGTATACTGTATGAAGCCGAAGCTACATCCAGCGTAACTGGACAGGACATAGTGGAAGTGGGCAACTATGTAGTAGGTGTCATGGAGAACAATGTTGATTGAGGAATTGGCTAGGACAATGCCGGTAAGTCCCCTGACTGTAAATAAGAATCCGAGGGCTCATAGTATTGGGACCTCTCATTTAATAATTCCCTGTGCATTGTGGTCAGTCAACTAAAGATTTTAACGCCTGTTGGAAAAGCAAGGATTTTTGTGGTGGATTAAAGTATGCCCATGTGTCTACATTTAGGTCGGTGGTGAATATGTGGTTGAATCAATTATTTTGAAAGGTTTTTTTTTTATATGGTGTTGCCTTGGAAGCTGGGGTAGTCTTATATGTTGAATATAGCCCAAAACCTATTTTTTCACTTCAAAAATAGGGGGTCGTCTTATACGCCCAGTCGCCTTATACGCCGGCAAATACGGTATGTTATACCGGAGAAAAGCTCTGTGTTTAGCAGCGCTTGCTACTATGTATCCATCAATTAGTGAATTAATAATACAGTGACATTGTGCAAACAATTAAAACCTAATATTGTGACAATTTTTTTTATATAAAGTCCACATAACCGCTATTGTGATCCCCGTGATCTTATGTATGCAAGTCCCTCAGGTACACAAATAGCCTTAAAGTGATTGTAAAGGCTCGCTTTAAAAAAAACAAAAAAAAACATGTTATACTTACCCTCCTCTGTGCAGTTGGTTTTGCACAGAGCAGCCCGTATCCTCCTCTTCTCGGGTCCCTCTTTGCTGCTCCAGACCCCTCCCTCCTTTGACTGCCCCTCAGCCAACAGCTTGTTACAGGTTGTCACCCAAGCCGAGTCAGAGCTCCGTGTATCCATTCAGACACGGAGCCCCGACCTGGCCCCGCCCCCTCCCTCCCCTAATTGGCTGACTGACTTTGATTGACAGCCGCGGGAGCCAATAGCGCCGCTGCTCTGTCTCAGCCAATTAGGAGGAGTGCACTGGATGGCTGAGGGGATCGTGGACATTGCTGGAGAGAGAAGGAGGTCAGGTAGGTAATTGGGGGGTGCTGCTACACACAGAATGTTTTTTATCTTAATGCATAGAATAAAAAAACTTCTGCCTTTACAACTCCTTTAACTGCGTGTGGCCTGCAATGGCTGATGATAATCAACAATGTTCCTTCCCAATGGATTGACAAAGAAGGTGAAGTAATGATCCCTACTCACCAGATGTCGCTGACCCTCTTTGCCTTACATCAAGAGGAGTCAAATTGAGTTTATACGTTCTCTGTGACCTGGTGGTATACAACGACCAGATCTCCTGTCCTCTCCACATGGCAATTCAGGGTTCCAGGAGTAGGTCCAACATCATTGACCCTCTTTACCTTACGACAAGAGGAGTCAAATAGGGCTTAAGCGGTCTCCGTGACCGGGTGGTTTACAGCGACCAGATCTCCCGTCCTCTCCGCATGGCAATTCAGGGTTCCAGGGGTAGGTCTGACGTCGTTGACCCCCATTGCCTTATGACAAGAGGAGTCAAATCGGGCTTAAACGTTCTCCATGACCGGAAGGTAGACACCGACCAGATCTCCTGCCCTCTCCGCATGGCAATTCAGGGTTACAAGGTTGGTGTCAATGGATGGAATAATAACCCCCAACATTGGTGTCAATGGATGGAATAATAACCCCCAGCACTGATGTCAGTGAGTGCAATAATAATCCCCAACATTGGTGTCAGTAGATGCAAAAATAATTCTTAACATTGGTGTCAGTGGACGCAATAATAACCCCCAACATTGGTGTCAGTGGACGCAATAATAACCCCCAGCATTGGTGTCAGTGGACGCAATAATAACCCCCAACATTGGTGTCAGTGGATGCAATAATAACCCCCAACATTGGTGTCAGTGGATGCAATAATAACCCCCAACATTGGTGTCAATGGATGCAAAAATAACCCCCAACATTGGTGTCAAGGGATGCAATAATAACCCCCAACTTTGGTGTCAGTGGATGCAATAATAACCCCCAACATTTGTGTCAATGGATGGAATAATAACCCCCAAGATTGGTGTCAATGAATAGAATAATAACCCTCAACATTAATATCATAGGATGCAATAATGACCTCCAACATTGGTGTCAATGAATGGAATAATAACCCCCAACATTGGTGTCAATGAATGGAATAATAACCCCCAACATTGGTGTCAATGAATGGAATAATAACCCCCAACATTGGTGTCAATGGATGGAATAATAACCCCCAACATTGGTGTCAATGGATGGAATAATAACCCCCAACATTGGTGTCAATGGATGGAATTATAACCCCCAAGATTGGTGTCAATGAATGGAATAATAACCCCCAACATTGGTGTCAGTGGATGCAATAATAACCCCCAACATTTGTGTCAATGGATGGAATAATAACCCCCAAGATTGGTGTCAGTCGATGCAATAATAACTCCCAGCATTTGTGCCAATGGATGCAATAATAACCCCCAACATTGGTGTCAGTGGATGCAATAATAACCCCCAACAATTGTGTCAATGAATGGAATAATAACCCCCAGCACTGATGTCAGTGAGTGCAATAATAATCTCTAACATTGGTGTCAGTGGATGCAAAACAATCCGTAGCAATGGTGTCAGTACTATTAACCCAGGCCCCACAATGGTGGTAAACACGTGCAATTCGTTTCATTCCAAATTCGTTTTTCAAAGGAAATTCAACAAATTTGTTAACTTGAAATTATTATAATGAATGAAAACCCGTTTAATGACTTTATCCGAAAACGAAAATACGTAAATTCGTAAATT
Organism: Lithobates sylvaticus; assembly: GCA_028564925.1. NCBI lineage: Eukaryota > Metazoa > Chordata > Amphibia > Anura > Ranidae > Lithobates > Lithobates sylvaticus. Next base: position 212,939,301 of record CM053035.1, on the reverse strand, counting down.
TGAAAATTCAGAAATCCAAAAATCCTGAAAATTAGAAAATCCGAAAATTCAAAAAAAACGAAAATCAAAAAATTTGAAAAGCCAAAAATCAAAAAATAAAAAATCAAAACTAACTAATTGAATAACTATTACTAAGATTTATTTTTGCATCCACTGACACAAATGTTGGGGATTATTATTGCTCTCACTGACATCCCCTACTCTACCTACCTTCAGGTGATCCCTGAAAACTCATCTCCTCAGGAAAGCCGATCACGTCTCCAACTAATCTTCTACCACTTCCATCAGCTCATTCCCCACAGTTACAACCTTTTGTACCACCTGCCCCCACCCTATTAGATTGTAAGATCTTCTGAGCAGGGCCCTCTTAATCCTCTCGTATTTTATTGTATTATAACTGTATTGTCTTCCTTTTATATTGTAAAGTGCTGTGTAAACTGTTGGCGCTATATAAATCCTGTATAATAATATTAATAAAAAATTACTACTGTGCTAAATTATAGGTATTGGAATTTCCTTTAAAATTTGGCTGTTATTATTATTAATATGATTATTAATTATTATTAATTTGTTACATTCCATTCATTTAGATGCGGCATTTGTTATTTCGGATAATTCGTAACTTCGGATAAATTCGTATTCCTTATGTTCACTAACAGACAAATTTGAAAGGAAATGTGACCTATAATTTAATAGTTAGTTATTATTAGTTAGTTAGTTATTATTTTGGATTTTCTAATTTTCGGATTTTCAAGTCTCCGAATTTCCGAATTTCCGAATTTACTAATTTTCTAATTTACGAATACCACATCTAAATAAATGGAACATAACGAATTCAAATTTCGATCATAAGGAATGACCCGAAAAATTAAAAGACAAACAAAAACGAATCAAACGAAAATGAACAAATTTTGTGCACATATCTAATTGATGGTCAGTGGCAGTACAATTTAATGCCCCCCACACCCCTGCATTGGTGATCAATGGCAGTGAAATTTATCCACCCCCACCCTTCCTGCATTGGTGGTCAGTGGGAATGAAAGTTAACCCCCATCCCCCCATTCCCCCCTCTCCTGCATTGGTGGCCATGGCATCGAAAGTTAGCCCCCTATCCCCCTTCTCCGGCAGGCCACATGTTGGGCGAGAGTGGTTTAAACCTTTGCCTATTCCGAAAAATATATATATATATTTAAAATATAACCCAATTTTTTGGATACACAACATTAAAACCTAAAAGAGGTCTAACGTTCCCCATGCTAAAACTAGTAAATGTTCTGGCTGAGGTTCCAAAATCAAATGGAGGAGACAACATGACATGGCCAAGGCCTCCACACTGAACACCTGGTTGTGTTCTAAAGTCCCATGGATTTAAGAAGGTGACACCATTTGAGGATCCCAGGGTTCTCTAGTAGACATTGAGGAGTAGATGGTGTCTCCAGCAGTACATGCTTTACATACCTTTTGAAGCACTGAAAATGGTATTGTGTGACGAACCCCTGTCCTCAAACAGGTCTCTGTCCGCCGTCTATGCTTCCTCTGTCCAGAACCAGCACTATCCAAGACCCTTTAGCCCACCCAGTCACCAGACAACACCATACCAGTCTCGGAGTGGCAAAAAACAAACTCAATTATTATCACACAGATAAAATAACTCAGAGACTCTTTCCCCCACCCTTGGAAAACAGGGCGGGGTAAACTGTCCAATCACAATAGACACACAGGTCAGGTGTGTTCAACTTCTCATCAGTAAACAGTCTTATCAGCAGGGGGGGGCTGCTGAAGGAACTCCCCCCTTCCATATAGATAAACATCCCATAATATCCAAGGCAGACAGACACAATATAACATTGGAATGCAGCCACACCCCAAACGATCACAGCAAAGAGTCCACAACGAAATGAGACAATATACAATATATACAAGATTGAGTCCGATTAGTACAGATCAGACTGGATTCCTCATTCACCTCGCAAAGAGTAAATCCAGGGCCCATAATCAGAAGGCAAGAGGCCAGCATTCAATCCTCTCCAAAAGCCTCTCTCCCGGCTAGGTCTGTCACACATCATATGGAAAGTTGTGCATTAAATACAGCCATGAATTTGTAGAAGGTACCAAGTGCCAAGATCCAATGGCATGACCAAGGCCTCTACACCTGACCATGTTCTAAAGTCCAAAGTTTGAGAAGGTGCCACGTTTCGAGGATCCCAGGGTGCTCCAGTGGACATTAAGGAGTAGATGGCATCTAGCATTACAAATGTTATTGTATTGAAAGATGTCCTTTGAATACAGCCATGGATTTGTAGATGTAGGAAGTTTCTTCTGGTCCAGGCAAACAGGAATGACAAGAATCAGGCTTCCTTGGTGTTGATTCTTCTCTAGTTTTACCTAAATAATTACAAAACTCACGCAAAAGAAAGAGTGCATTAGGCATTAGACATGTGCACAATAGAAACATTTGTTTAGTTTCGTTTCGTTTCTGTTGATTCGTAACGATTCATAATTTCGTAAGTCGTCGGTGTTCGTATTCGGACTCGTTTGTATTTTCGTAAGAGTTATTTTTTCGTTGATTTGTTTTTCCGTTAGTTTAATTTTCGTTTATTCGAAATTCGGGCGCATTCGTATTTTCGTAGATTTAGTTACATTCGTACTTTCGTTAGATTGATTTATTCGTACTTACGTAACATTGTTTTCGTAGATTTGTAATCGGAGCATAATTCATAATTTTATGTAATGTGTATGCTATTATTACATTTTAAGAGACACGGAAAATTACGAATCGAAAAAAAAAAAGTTACGAATGTACGAATTTTTTCGTTCAATCCATTCGAAGCACGTTAAGCGACGCCATTGTAAGAGACAAGGAAAATTACGAATCGCAAAAAAAATAAAAAAAAAAAAAAAAAAAAAAAAAGTTACGAATGTACAAATTTTTTCATTCAATCCATTCGAAGCACGTTAAGCAGCGCCATTGTAAGAGACACGGAAAATTACGAATCGAAAAAAAAATAATAAAAAAGTTATGAATGTACGAATTTTTTCGTTCAATCCATCCGAAGCACGTTAAGCAGCGCCATTGTAAGAGACAAGGAAAATTACGAATCGCAAAAAAAAAATAAAAAAAGTTACGAATGTACGAATTTTTTTCGTTCAATCCATTCGAAGCACGTTAAGCAGCGCCATTGTAAGAGACACGGAAAATTACGAATCAAAAAAGAAAAAAATAAGTTATGAATGTACGAATTTTTTCGATCAATCCATCCGAAGCACGTTAAGCAGCGCCATTGTAAGAGCCACGGAAAATTACCAATTCAACAAAAAAAAAACTTACGAATGTACGAATTTTTTCGTTCAATCCATCCGAAGCACGTTAAGCAGCGCCATTGTAAGGGACACGGAAAATTACCAATTCAACAAAAAAAAAAAAAAGTTACGAATGTACGAATTTTTTCGTTCATTTTGATTTTCGTTGTTCCTCGTTTTCGTTTTTCGGATTTTCTTCTTTCGTAGTTTCGTTGTGTCTAATTTGGTTATTTCGGATTTTCGTTGTTTTTCATATTCGTTCGATTCGATAATTCGTTAAAATTTTTTGCGAATCATCTGTTCATTCGTACGATAACGAATGAACGAATATAACGAATTTGAACGGAAAACGAATAAAAACGAAACAAATTGCACATGTCTATTAGGCATATCACCATCACTCTCTGTTCTTTTTATGTGGAACATTATATCATTTACTTGGATGGTAAGCTTGGCCAATTCACTTCTAGGTTCTTTGATGGGTACTAAAACAAAAGACATTAGAAGTGAATGGAATAGAACTGAATTAGCTCCCGGCAGCTAAAAGTAGCTAATTTGTTTAAATTCTTAATGAAAATTAATTATTCCAACATGTCAGTAATAATAGATTGCATTACAGTAACGTCTTTGTTATACTGAACTGCTATCGCTGTCCAAGTTTCAGTGTTAGGGAAATTTCCACTCTAATCTCTTTATTAGATCATTTTCTGTTATATCTGATGATCTTTTCCTTTTAGGGGAATTGGAAGTTGGCAAAGCAAGAGCTGGTGGAGGTGGAGTGGGGTGGGATGGGATGCAGTATTACAAAAATGTACTGGTGCTCACCCAACAACAAAAACGATGGATGGTCTTCTGCACCAAGCACCCGTGTAAATTCAGTCTAAACCTACTAGACCTAGACAAATAGAGCTTTCTTTTGGTGGTATTTTATCATCTCTGCGGTTTTTATTTTTTGCGCTATAAACAAAAAAATTTGCGTACAATTTTGAAAAAAAAACGCATTATTTTTTACTTTTTGCTATAATAAATATCCCCGAAAAATATATAAAAACATTTTTTCCCTCAGTTTAGGCCGATATGTATTCTTCTACATATTTTTGGTTAAAAAAAATCGCAATAAGCGTTTATTGATTGGTTTGCGCAAAAGTTATAGCATCTACAACATAGGGAATAGTTTTATGGCATTTTTATTAATTAATATTTTTTTACTAGTAATGGCGGCGATCAGCGATTTTTATCGTGACTGCGACATTATGGCGGACACATCAGACACTTTTGGCGCTATTTTGGGACCATTCACATTTATACAGCGATCCGTGCAATTAAAATGCATTGATTGCTGTGTAAATGTGACTGTCAGTGAAGGGGTTAACCACTAGGGGGCGCTGTAGTGGTTAAGTGTGTCCTAGGGAGTGATTCTAACTGTGGGGCGGGGGGCTATGTGTGACACGACACTGATCACTGCTCCCGATTACAGGGAGCTGTGATCAGTGTCCGTGTCACTAGGCAGAATGGGGAAATGCTTGTTTACATCAGCATTTTCCCGTTCTTCCTCTCGAAGAGATGATCGCGGGTATCCCTGTGGACATCGAGTCTGCAGGACCCACGAACACACGGAGGTCGCGGCGGGCGTGCGCCTGCAAACCGCTTCTTAAAGGACAATGTACAGGTATGTTAATCTGCCTGTACGTGCCCTTCTGCCGACATATATCGTTGTGAGCCGGTCGGCAAGCGGTTAAAAAAGGGGAAACGAGAAATGAAGACAAACCACGTAGTGGGAAGCCATCATTTTTGAACAGCCTGCACCCCTCCTTCATCAAAAACTCGGCACATTGCTTCTGCTTGGAATCGATTATTTACCTGCAATGAAAAGAAGAAGAAGAGTTCCTGTAGAGGAAGAGTAATGCCGCGTACACACAGTCGGAATTTTCATCGGAAAAAGCTCTGATGGTTTTCCCATCGGAATTCTGACGGAATTTCGATCAAACTGTCTTGCCTACACACGGTCACACCAAATTCCGACGGTCTGTAACACAGCGGCATAAAACACGTTCAACGGCACTATAAAAGGGAAGTTTAATGCTTCCGAGCATGCGTCGAATTGTTTCCGAGCATGCGTAGGAATTTTGCGTGTCGGAATTCCATACACACGATCGGAAAATCCGATAGAAAGGTTTTCCGTCGGAAAAATTAAGAACAGGTTCTCAATCCAAAGTCCGTCGGAAATTCCGACAGAAAAAGACCGATGGGCGTACACACGGTCGGAAAATCCTATGAAAAGCTCCCATCGGAAATTCCGACCGTGTGTACGCGGCATTACTCTACCAACATGTGAAAATTGAAACACCTATGCAAGGCTGGCAACACATACAGTGCCTTGAAAAAGTATTCATAGCCCTTGAAATTTTCCACTTTTTGTCATGTTACAACCAAAAACGTAAATGTATTTTATTGGGTATTTATGTGATAGGCCAACACAAAGTGGCTCATAATTGTGGAGTGGAAGGAAAATGATAAATGATACAAATAAATATGTGAAAAGTGTGGGGGGGGGGGGCATTTGTATGGCGCCCCCCGGAGTCAATACTTTGTAGAACCCCCTTTTGCTGCAATTACGGGGCTTAACCACTTGCTGACCGCCCACTGTCAAATGACGGCGGGACGGTGCAGCTACTGTGGCGGGCCGCCGTCATATGACGTCGTCTACAATTTGGCCACTGGGGGGCGCGCGCGCCGCGGGAGGCGCGCGCGCGCCCGCCGCGTAGCTGGGGCCCCGGTGCGCGTGCCCGGCGGTCGCGATGACCGCCAGGCACCCGCGATTGCCCGGTAATCGAGCAGGACGTGGTTCGGTGTGTGTAAACACACCGCCCCACGTCCTGTCAGAGGAGAGGAGACCGATGGTGTGTCCCTTGTACATAGGGACACCGATCGGTCTCCTCCCCCAGTCAGTCCCCTCCCCCCACAGTAAGAATCACCAAGATAGGGTACACATTAACCCCTGCAGCGCCCCCTAGCGTTAACCCCTTCCCTGCCAGTCACATTTATACAGTAATCAATGCATTTTTATAGCACGGATCGCTGTATAAATGTGAATGGTCCCAAAAATGAGTCAAAAGTGTCCGAAGTGTCCGCCGCAAATGTCGCAGTCACGATAAAAATCGCAAATCGCCGCCATTACTAGTAAAAAAAAAAATAATAATAAAAATGCTATAAATCTATCCCCTATTTTGTAGACGCTATAACTTTTGCGCAAACCAATCAATATACGCTTATTGCGATTTTTTTCACCAAAAATATGTAGAAGAATACGTATCGGACTAAACTGAGGAAAAAATTTGTTTAAAAAAAAAAAAAAAATTGGATATTTATTATAATAAATAGTAAAAAATATATGTTTTTTCAAACTTGTCCCTCTTCTTTTGTTTATAGCGCAAGAAATAAAAACCGCAGAGGTGATCAAATACCACCAAAATAAAGCTCTATCTGTGGGGAAAAAATGATAAAAATTTTATTTGGGTACAGCGTTGCATGACCGCGCAATTGTCATTCAAAATGCGACAGCGCTGAAAGCTGAAAAAATGGCTTGGTCAGTAAGGAGGTGTTCGTGGCTGGTAGGCAAGTAGTTAATACCATTTATTTTAATGGAATTTAATCATTCTATTTTTTTTTTTTGTATTTTTACTAACATAGAAATTACAACTTCCATTCTAAAGTATTAAAAAATAACATTAATAAGCACTCTGAACTTTGATGGACTCCTAAGTCTGCAGATCCTGCGAGAACCGAACGTTCACCGCCTGCGTTGTAAAGTGCTGTAAATTCCAGTAGCACAGGTCATGACACCCAATTAAAATGTCACTCTGACTTAGGAAAATGGAGCGTAGGTTATATGGGAGGTATAACGCGGGATATTTATTTATGTTTATTAAGGGTTGCATGAGTTGTGTGCCGCACACATCTCATGGCTTATGGATAGATTGAAAGCATTTACCGGACTGGTAGCCGTAATAAAATGCCGGTAAATGAGAAGAGTTATTGGTGTTCAAAGATTTTCAGCTGTAAAATTCTTTAGGACCTGTTTTCTAAGCAACATATTTCAGTTAAACTTGCGTTGGCCATAACCCTTCTAAACAAAAATCCCAGAAGAGACTCCACCATACAATAACACTTGGACATATTTTTTGGATACCACAGAGTGCCATTTTGTGTCCCTGAAGTTCTTGTGTACATACCAAATTCTTGACATAGGCCCAGCGGCCTAGCTACAGGGGTCACAATTGCAACCCTGCCCCATGCTCCAGTGGGCCTGTGCGGCTCCCCTGCATGGGCATCCGCAGGTAGGGGCAAGGAGGGTCAAGTGCCCCCCCTGGAATCAGGGATCAGATCTTAAATTCAGCACAGTTGTGTCTCTATCGAGGTGCCAGTGGGGTGACACCATTAAGGTGCTGTCAAGTGTAGTGTGACTTTGGGCTCTTTTCCCTGCTCAGTCCAGCAGAGAACTCGGTGGTGCTGTGACGGAAGAATGGCGAGCTGCGGGCTATCAGAGGTTTCCCCCGCTCGCCCCACCCATTCTTCTGTCAGGGAGAAGAGACGGCGGCTCTCACCAGGTTCCCCACCCAGCTTCCTGCCCTGCTCCGTTCCTTCCCTATTGGCCATAACTGAGGGCCAATCAAAGGCGACTAGGAGAGGAGAGCATCATGGGACAGGTAGTTCCAAAAGATTGGCGGCTCCATTTTCCACAGGGAGGAGGCTACAGCTCGATCGAGAGAGAGATTGAGAGACTGCAGCCTGGAAAGAAGCTGAGGGAGAGAGTGCTACAGGACGAGGAGTGTGCTGGGCGGAAGCCAGAGAGAGAGCCTGCCAGGGCCACAAAAGAGAGTCATGCTGTCCAGCACCACCAGAGAGAGAGCCCCACTGCTCAGCACCACCAGAGAGAGAAAGACTGAGCCACTGCCAGGGTACAGACATGCTACACTACTGACCAGTGTCGCCCCCGGGGAACCCAGAGTGAACGATCGTCCAGCCGGAGGGATCACTGCTGTAGTTTCGCTGGGTCTGGTAAGAGAGCCTGTTGGCCATTACCCATCACTTATCCTAGGGACTGTACTACGTCTGCAGTCTCTGACCATAATAATGTGATAATGACATTGTCGAAAAGGGGCGGTGCATGGGTGACCCTAAAATTATGCCCCCCCCCCCCTGAAAAAAGTTCTGCGGACGCTCATGCTCCCCTGTTCTACACTTGGAGGCGCAGCAGGGGCGACATATGAAGGAACTGATCCCCTGCATTTTCCTCCTGCAGCCGTTTAAAGCCTGCTTCTCCTCCCCTCCCCTCCCCTCCCGAGGCATCCAGCGGCTGCAGCAGGAAAAATAAAGGGGATTGGTTCCACCATATGCCGCCCCCTCCTATCCATTTCACTTGTTTCCGGCAGAGTTTAGTTGGTCCTGGGTCCATTCCTGCAGGAGGTGCCACCTGCCTAAGGGTCTCCTGCCCCTAGAGCAGTTCGCTGGAAAGCTGCTGGATGTCCATCGAGGTCCCAGTTGTAGTATAGCAGGGGGCCTACTTCAAAGGTTCTAATCTGGGTTTTTGGTCTGCAGAGTTCACCAAAGAGTACCTGGTGGAAGTTGGAGGAGAGTGTCCAGCTTAGGGTTGCAACCTTTTCTTCAAGCCAAACCTGAAAACTTTAGCGGCCTGGGACATCTTTGGGTGCCCCCAAGGAGAGTAGTAATGCGGTGCGCATAGAGTGCCACAGCGAATAGTGGGTGTGGCCAAATTGCTCTTGTTGACATCATCACCCTGCCCCCCAGTGATACTGAACCTGCCCCCAGACAGCCGTCTACAGCTCCCGGATGGAAACAGATTGGTGTGTGACTATCTTGGTTACTTGGGGAGCCAAAGCCCAGTCTGAGTAATGTGTCCGGGTTTCAGTCTGCCTGAAACCCTAGTCCAGCTGTCTTGTGGTATTGCAAGCTTTGTTTCACCCTCACTGAAGCATGCCCAGCGGATATGGTAAGGAGGCAACTGGTGATCCTGTGGCATTGTGAGTACTGACCTAAATTCTGAGCCCTAGTGACTGTGTGCTGGTTCTCTTTTCTTCAGAGGGTGTCAGAAACCATGAATCAGACTGAGACAGAGGTACAATTAAATATCACTTGTTTAATAATAACAAAAAAAGAGTAAACGTAGTCAGAGTTCAGGAACAGGAACGGATAGTCAGACAAGCCAAAACGTCAGGGAGCCGGAGATGAGCGTAGTAGAACAGCAAGCAGGATCTGGAGCCAGAAGGAATGCCAGCCAAGCAAGTCTTTAACAGGAACAAAGGAGAACGTCTCTAGAGATGGGACCAACGCGAGGGCAGAGATCATCTGGGATGGGCGGCGTAAGTAGGCAGGACTGACGGGCAGGATATCATCAACAGGTGAGTCACTGTGGAGAGATAGGAGCTGGCAATTAGCCAACAGCTGAGCAGCCAGCTCAGAGAAGGAAGGGCTGAACCCAGCCTTGGCAGAGGGCTGTTGTAACTGTCGAGCCTGCGATGGCCCATCTGAGAAGCTTCATTTCAGTCTCTTCATCTACTTTGAGAAACAGTGACAGATCAGTGGGAAGAGAAGTGTCCTCTAATAACTTAGTACTCTTGGAGAATCCCATGTCTCCCCTCACCCCATGCACTACAGAAGTCAGTTCAAAATCTGAATACCGTATGTACTCGAGTATAAGCCGAGTTTTTCAGCACATTTTTTGTGGGCTGAAAATGCCCCCCTCGGCTTATACTGGAGTCAAGCACTTTTCTGCAGCATAAAATGACATTTTCCGACCCGAAGTTGGGGCCCCGTATCTCGTATATCTCTTTGGGATGCAAACCCAGGGAACCAGCACTACAACATATCCAAATATGGGGTTCCTAGCACCAATTGGCCCCAAGACATGGGGCCCCAAACTCGGTCAAATGTGTCCATCTGCAGCAATGTAATTTCAGGACCCTTTGGGTCCAGATAGGGGGCATCTAGGAACCCTTAACTGCCAAGTTCGAAGTTCGGGGGACCTATGGCTGCAAATGGGCACAGTGAGGCTGCAAATGGGCACAGTGAGGCTGCAAATGGGCATTGTTGACCCTCTTTTCCACTTACAGTAGCTGCGCATTTCTCACCCCAGGCTTATACTCGAGTCAATACGTTTTCCCAGTTTTTTGTGGTCAAATTAGGTGCCTCGGCTTATATTCGGGTCGGCTTATACTCGAGTATATACAGTATCTATTTATTTACTTGAAAAGTATGAACAATGAACAGCTATTACCTGCTTCCTTTTTATCTGAAAAACATGCTATTGGAAGAGATGTCTTTTATTCTGTTGGCCCTTCCAGAAATCTTGTAAGCTGATAACTTCTCATGCTTTCCATTGACTTTTTTCCATTAGAATATTCCCAGTTGCTGCAATATATTTTATTTTTGTTCCAGGATTTATGGCCCATTCACATTATTGAGCTGGGATGAAGCGTGCTACCCTGTTTCCCCCAAAATAAGACCTAGCGTGAGTGTCGGTGATGGCTGCAATATAAGCCCTACCCCCCAAAAAAGCCCTAGTTAAAGTCCTTGTAGGTCTTATTTTCAGGGTAGGGCTTATTTTTGGGGAAACAGGGTAGGGCTTATTTGGGGGGTAGGGCTTATATTGCAGCCATCACCGACAATCACGCTAGGTCTTATTTTCGGGGAAACAGGGTATGTGTGATGGTGCACTGTGGTGCCATGACCAGTGTAGCCCAGATATGACCCCCTAGCTGTAACCATCTTACTCCATATAACTTAACTTACTCTAATAAATAAGAGACCACACCGGCTAAGGAGTTGAATGGCCATAACAGCTATTTATTAAATAACCAAAAATAAGAACTCCAATTTCTTATTTAGAAATAAAACATAAATAACACAATAACATTAACTCTTTCAGAACCCTTCTGAAACTGAAAACAAAACAGGTTAAACCCACTTTTTATTGGTCAGTGACGGAGCTAAGTGCTTTTATCATCACCATGATATCAATCGATATCAAACACCAGGGGGCACTGCGGGATATACAGAAACCCATGGGTCTCTCTCTGTACCACCCGATAACCAACTTCCCGCAGTGCACAATACCATTAAACATCAACAACGTTTGATGTACACAAGGAGGGGCCATCTATTGATGAGCCCCCCACCCAACTGCCTCCTCTAGGTCTGTCTCTTCCCGCACTGAATCCCCAGCTCTGCCCCTCCAATTTATATGGCCGCTCCCCCTGCCCTGTCCAGCCACCCCCACTCAGTAGCACCCCTTTCTTTCTTGTAAAGTGTGTCACTTGACACACTGTCATGTGCGGCCCTCCATGACCATTGCCTTGCAGCACATTATATTCCGGTCCTTTCTTTCATCCTGAATGGAACCCCATGCACCTTGCTGTATTCCAACACAATGAGTGGCGATGCACGAAGGTACTACCAAAGCAGCTGCATGCAAAATTTTTCCTATGTTGACATATGCTGGACAGTCCAATCAAATGAATAGGCTGCTCTAATGCAACACACATTAACATGCAACACAATACACGTTAACATGTGTGCATTTAACATACTGCAGCAGAACCTGCACGTGTATACGCGCCCTTATATATGCTTTAAGTTGGGCCTAGACTCGTGCAATCTTGTCCTTCAGACAGTGAGAGGCAAGTCAGTTGTGAATGATGTAGCACTTACAGTTGCTCTTCTGACCAGTCCTATTTTATTATCCATACTGTGTGTGCCGTGTGGCAAAGCCGGCACCATATTTCACGTCTTCAAACTCTAACCGGGACTATAAGAAAATATGCAGTAATAGCATTACTCAGGAAAAACACTGTCTTTTCTTTCCTATCCGGCCATGGACAGCTCCAGTCTGCACTGAAGAAAACAAGTTGTATGTATAACTTCCATATAGAAAAGGCAGATTCTCTTTGCTTTGTTTGACCCTTTATATGATATATAGGAATCATCAGCAGGAGGAAGGAGGTCCTGATTCCTCTATATAGATCTTTTTTATCACAAGAGGGATCACCAGCAGAAGGAAGGAGGTCCTGATTCCTCTATATAGATCTTTATATCACTAGAGGGGTCACCAGCAGGAGGAAGGAGGTCCTGATTCCTCTATATAGATCTTTATATCACTAGAGGGGTCATCAGCAGGAGGAAGGAGGTCCTGATTCCTCTATATAGATCTTTATATCACTAGAGGGATCACCAGGAGGAGGAAGGAGGTCCTGAGTCCTCTATATAGATCTTTATATCACTAGAGGGATCACCAGCAGGAGGAAGGAGGTCCTGATTCTTCTATATAGAACTTTATATCTCTAGAGGGGTCACAAGCAGGAGGAAGAAGGTCCTGATTCCTCTATAGAGATCTTTATATCACTAGAGGGGTCACCGGAGGAAGGAGGTCCTGATCCCTCTATATAGATCTTTATATCACTAGAGGGGCCACCAGCAGGAGGAAGGAGGTCCTGATCCCTCTATATAGATCTTTATATCACTAGAGGGATCACCAGCAGGAGGAAGGAGGTCCTGATTCCTCTATATAGATCTTTATATCACTAGAGGGCTCACCAGCAGGGGGAAGGAGGTCCTGATTCCTCTATATAGATCTTTATATCACTAGAGGGGTCACCAGCGGGAGGAAGGAGGTCCTGATTCCTCTATATAGATCTTTATATCACTAGAGGGGTCACCAGCAGGAGGAAGGAGGTCCGGATTCCTCTATATAGATCTTTATATCACTAGAGGGATCTCCAGCAGGAGGAGGGAGGTCCCGATTCCTCTATATAGATCTTTATATGACTAGAGGGGTCACCAGTGGGAGGAAGGAGGTCCTGATTCCTCTATATAGATCTTTATATCACCAGCAGGAGGAAGGAGGTCCTGATTCCTCTATATAGATCTTTATATCACTAGAGGGATCACCAGAAGGAGGTCCCGATTCCTCTATATAGATCTTTATATCACTAGAGGGGTCACCAGCAGGAGGAAGGAGGTCCTGATTCCTCTACATAGATCTTTATATCACTAGAGGGATCACCAGCAGGAGGAGGGAGGTCCCGATTCCTCTATATAGATCTTTATATGACTAGAGGGGTCACCAGTGGGAGGAAGGAGGTCCTGATTCCTCTATATAGATCTTTATATCACTAGAGGGATCACCAGAAGGAGGTCCCGATTCCTCTATATAGATCTTTATATCACTAGAGGGATCACCAGCAGGAGGAAGGAGGTCCCGATTCCTCTATATAGATCTTTATATCACTAGAGGGATCACCAGAAGGAGGTCCTGATTCCTCTATATAGATCTTTATATCACTTTCTCAGACTAAAGGGCTACAAATTGCCCCAAATGATAAAAAAGAAGAAGCAGACTGGATAGACCATGCTGTTCTTTTTCGCTCGTCACTCTTTTATGTTTCTATGAAAATAAAACATATTAAATTCTTAAACACCTCGGAAAATGGTTGATTTTGCTATTTAAACATAGAAATATTACCGTGCTGTCAGGCTTGGTAACCATTTAATTGAGTTATTTTCCAAAACGAAAAAAAAAAAAAAAAAAGGCAAAACAAATTCATAATAATATTATGAGTGGTCATAAGTGGTTTATATGGAGAAACAGTTTTCGATGCTAAAAAAATGTAGCAAATTCATACTGATAGTGAAAACGCCTCTTCAATACGGCACTTTCCCCAATTAATAAAATAGCTTTTAAGACATTTTATTTTAACACGACTGGAGAAATAAAACAGCTCCGAAGCTAAATGACTCTGTACATTATGAAAAATGAGGGGAGATAAAGTTGTCAGTAATGGCTACATGGGGAAGTAAATGATTTATTTTCTAAATTCAAAATGTCTCTTCTTTTTAATTGCTTAATATATGTATATAAATAACAGTTTTTAAATGATAAAGTGTGAAATTAAAATGAAAGAGAACCTTTTGCTCTAAAAAAAAAAACTAGAGACTGACTGTTGCTGCTTAGAGGAGCAAAAACACTTCTGTCTTTAAAGTAGAACTCTGGACAAAATATTAAAAATAACATGTATCACGCAGTCAGTAGCATTAATACAGCAGTTTTTTGTATTTCTGAGTCCCCCCCCCCCCCCCCCCCCAGAACATTATTTTATTATCTTTTTTTTAAATTAAAGATGAACAAGACATTAGGGATGGGCCGAACGGACCCCTGACACCACAACTTTCAAACACCGTGAAATTTCGGACCCGAATAACAAACCCCATTAAAGTCAATAGGACCCGAACGTCAAAAATCCAAAGTGGCTATTTTGAAGGCTTATATGCAAATAATTGGGCATACAATGGTTATAGGGGTCCGGGTCCTGCCCTGGGGGACACAAAGTTTGTGAAAAACTTCATTTTTAAATGAGCAGTGATTTTTTTGATTTTTAAAGTGAAAACATAAAAATGAAAAATTCCTTCCAATATAGTGCCTGGGGGGTCCCCTTAGTCTACCTGTAAAGTGGTATATCTGTACCATGTCTAGAATCTGCTGCAGCAATAATTGCATTTATAAAGCCCAAAAAAATTACATTTTCCCTGCAAGCTGCCTTTATTTTGCTCAGCAACAGCTGGGGGGCCAGTGTGTATGATGAGGCCACAATGTAGGGCACTGGGCACCATATTAGAGATTTTTTGGATACATTCTGGTGTCCCTTTGACTTTGGATAAAAGTAATGGGTACAGAAAATTTGGTCTTTGGGTGTCGGTGGCACCTTCCCACCGTAACCCTATAGAGGTAATCTTGATGAAAGCAAGAATTGGCCTTGCTGTAAAAAATTGTCAAACAGGTGCAGAAAAATTGGTCTTTGGGTGTTAATTGTGCCCATAAAACCTAAACCAAAAACATTCTTCCAGATGAAATGATTGAACACCCTCAAAGCTAAGCAGCCTCGAAGTCCTGCAGAGATTTCACACCCCAAAAAGACTTAATCCGTGACATCGGCATCAGGGGCTTCATAGCTGGTAATCCTGGACTGATTCATTTTTATTAAAGTCAAACGGTCCACGGAGTCTGTGGACAGACACGTTCTATGATCAGTAACGAAACCCCCTGCAGCACTGAATGCCTGTTCTGAAAACACGCTGGAGGCAGGGCAGCCCAACAACTCAATAGCATACTGGGCAAGTTCTGGCCAGTGGTCTATTCTCATGACCCAGTAAGTCAGTGGATCGTCAGCTGGAAAGCTCTCCATCTCTGCTTTGGCCCCGAGGTAATCGTCCACCATGTGATGCAGACGCTGCCGATGGGATGTGGAAGCTGATAGCCCTTGGTGGCGAGGACTAAAAAAATTCCAAAATGCCTCACTTAGGCAGACGCCTTCTCCAACGCTCCTCTCTTGACCAACAGAAGACTCAAAACTACGTTTTCCACGACAATGTAACCTACTAGAGTCAGGAAAAACGTTCAATAAAATCCTCTTTAACGTGTCCTCAAGAGTTTTTATCTTCTGCACTTCTCCCTGTGGGGAGGGGATGAGTTCTGAGACATTCCCCTTATAACAGTGGTCAAGGAGGGTTGCCAACCATTAATCATCCTTCTCCTTTATGCCACGTATTCTTGGGTCCTTTTGCAGGCTTTGAAGCATGAGGTTGCCCATGTGCCTCAAATTTGCTGAGGCTTGAGAAGCAGACTCCTCGGGGTCACTCAGGATGACAGCATCTGGAACTTCCTCCTCCCAGCCATGTACTACTCCCAAGGGTCCGAAGTCTCCAAAGTTGAGTTCCACCTGGTGGGCATGTCACAAATCAGGCGGTTTAAGGGCAGGTGGAATTCCCGCTGAATTTCAGCCAACAGAGCACTGACTGTGTATGACCACCTGAAATGGCTACAGACTCTTCTGACCTGCTTTAGTACATCTTGCAACCCTGGGTACGTACTTAGGAAATGCTGCACCACCAAATTGAGGACATGTGCCAGGCAACTTTCCCTGTCTAAGGGCGGACAAAAGGTTTGAGCCATTATCGCACACCACCATTCCTGGCTCCACCTGGTGTGGTGTGAACCACCTCTGGGCCTGTCCCTGCAGAGCTGCAAGAATCTCTGCTCCCGTGTGGTTCCTGTCCCCTAAACACACCAGCTAAAGCACTGCATGGCACCTTTTAGCCTGACTCTGGGATAAGCCCTTTGAATGCTTAGGGGATACCTGATGTTCATAGGACAATTCTGCAGAGGAGGGCATGGAGGTGACAGAGGAGGAGGAGGAGGGGGTAGAGCTCACAGGTCTGGCATCATCACCATCAGCTGTATGGAGACGCGGGGGCACAACAAGCTGCAGCACCGAGCCCTGTTCTGCAACCTTTCGAGTTACCCAGTATGCTGTGAACAAAATATATCGTACTTGCCCATGCTTGCTGAATCACGTGTCAGCATTAAGGTGGATTTTACGGCTGACTGCCATGAACAACGATGCCAGAACATTCCCTTCCACGTGATGGTAGAGAGATGGAACGGCCTTAATGTGAAAAGTAGTAGCGACTGGGAACCTGCCATTGTGGTACAGCACATTGTGCAAATTCATGGAAGGGGGCAGAATCCACCAGGCTGAAAGGCAGAAGTTGGAGAACCAACAGCTTTGGCAAGCTTGCATTCAGACGCTGGGCCTGTGGGTGGCAGGGACTGTATTTTTTTTCCACTGCAGAAGATGGGGCACAGAAATTTGCTGGCTACAGTCTACAGCTGGTGGTGTGCTGCTGACAGATGTGCTACTAGGACCTGGGGCACCCTGTGCTATACCATCATCCCTGTCAGTGAAGGCTGCTGAAAGGTAATGAATCGGTATCGCAGGGGCAGACTGAAGTGGGTAAGGAGGAGGAGGAAGGACAGATTTGTGCCCCTTTTGTGTGGCTTTTAGGTGCTCTTGCCAACGGGCTGAGTGGTTGGACGTTAAATGCCTTGTTAAGCATGTGGTACCCAAATGGTTGGTGTTTTTGCCACGTTTGATGTGCCTGTGACACATTTTGCAGATAGCAACAGTGTGTCTGATGTGCTGAAGAAGGCCCAGACAGCTGAGCTTTGGGGAGTGGGCCGGGAGATAACAGCTGCAGAATGTGATGGAATAGGGTGGCCACTCTCTATTCTTTCTTGATGTCGACCTCCTTGGGGTTGTGCTGCGTCACCCTCAGTTTCCTCCTCTGCTCTATCTTTCACCCAAAGTCGCATCAGTGACATCATCATCATCATCATCTTCATCTCCTCCATCATCATCATTACCACTGGAGACAACTTGGCAATACGCTGCGGCTTGGGAAACATGAATGCCAATTGGTCTACCAGTGTTCCTCCCTCTCTCTAGGCTCATGTTCCTGTCACCCTCAACCTCAGAACCAACACCTGAATCCAGCAATGGCTGGGCATCATCAAGGTGCAAGTGGCTGACGCTGTGGTCAAATAACTCAGCTGACTCCTCAATGGCTGATGTTGGGGCTATGACAGGAAAAGATGTGGACAAGACCTCCTGCTCTCTAGTTCCCTTGTCACCTCCTCCCATGCTCAACTCCTGAGCCTGGCTGGAGATTGCCTTCATACACTTTGAAGACTAAGAAACTTTCACAGCCTCACGTAAGTTTAATATATTTTTTTCAGCAGGATAAAACTTCCTGCCACACTGCAAAAATGGTTCAAGAATTGTTTGGGGAACACAACAACAAGTTGAAGGCGTAGAGGTGGCCTCCAAATTCTCCAGATCTCAGTCCATATGAGCATCTGTGGGATGTGCAAACAAGTCGGATCCATGGAGGACCCAACTCCCAACTTACAGGACTTAATGTGGTTGTAAACCCATTACAACCACTTTAACCTACAGGTAAGCCTAGATTAAGGCTTACCTGTAGGTGCAAGAAATATCTCCCTAACCTAAAAGGTTTAGGAGGTATTTGCAGAAATAGCGGCACCAATGTCTATGGCGCATGCGCCGTTGACATCGGGCGCAGGTGCACTGAGCGTGCCATTTCTAACAGGGATCATGCCGTTAGTGGCGGCACCAGGGCGCATGGGCGGGAGTGACATCATCGCGGCTCCGGACAGTCACAGCGCCAGAGCCGCGATACCCGGAAGTCACTCCGGGATAGTTGGCGGCGTCGGAGGAGGTGAATGAGGGCCGATTCGGGGGCTTCGATCTCAGGTAAGTAATTCATAACGAGCTAGTATGCTATGCATACTAGCTGTCAAGGAAGGCGTCCCGGTGATCCAGGAGGACCTGCCCGCAGAACACTTCCCAGAAGATCCAACCGGCGCTCATTGGCGCGCATTGGCCCCGGCGGGAGCGGGCGGGTGTACGCTGACGCGCCGTGTGACCACACTTGGCGCCCAGAGGCCTATAAAGCCTGTCACTGGGGCCCCTTGCTGTCAGTTCCTGTGGACTACAGCACACCACCTCATAGCCTGCTGACCAGCGTCCCTGCAGAACTACAGAACACCTCCCTGCAGCCTGCTGTTTCAGAAGTTCCTGTCAAGTCTCTGAACTCTCCTGTGCTGCCTGCAGTTCCTGTGTTCCAGTGCTCCACGCTGTTCCTGTCAAGCCCACATCTGCCACCTGCCAGGCGCTTGTGCTCCCCTGTCTCCACCTTCGGGGGTTCACGAGCCAGAGGCATACGAGAGGCCGCTCCCTGCATTCTGGGCTCCATCCCCAGGTACGTGACACTAGCTCATTATGCCTTTTGTCTTGCAGGGTGTATTTTTTTTTTTTTAATGCCGCGTACACACGATCGGAATTTCGGCCAGCAAAAGACAGATGAGAGATTTTCATCGGAAAATGCGACCGTGTGTAGGCTCCATCGGAATTTAGCTGGCCGAATTTCCGCAGGCAAAAATTTGATAGCATGTTCTCAATTTTTAAGACGGAAGCGGTTTCTATCTACCAATCGTCTGTAGCGATTCCGAGGCGCAAAATTCCTACGCATGCTCGGAAACATTAAACTTAATTTTTTTCTCGGCTCGTCGTAGTGTTGTACATCACCGCGCTCTTGGCGGTCGGAATTTGGTGTAGGCAAGACAGTTTGAGCGGAATTCCGTCGGGAAAACCCGGGTTTGATCTGGGTGGATGTGAAGCCACCCAATCATTTGCAGCAATCAAATCCTAAAAATGGCATCTTAACGTAGATCTGCAATCAAATCCAGAAACATCTACAAATGACAATGAATGGGAGGCTCAGCACTTCTTTTTTTTTTTTTTTTATATATCTTTATTTATCAAAAATTTTCTATTAGTACAATTTAACATACAAAACATTTATACAAAAGGTGTCAGCCTATTCCTTGTACATTCATATACATATCCGTTTACATCCTTGTATCTTCCTCAATTTGTTAACACCCTTTTTTTTTTTCATCATCCTAATCCACCTCCATTTATTCCACAACTACCAACATATTCATTCTACAATAAAAAAAAAAACCTTTCATCAAATGCAAAACAAAAAAATTCAGAAATAAAAAAATAAAAAAGAAAAAAAAAAAAAAAAAAAAAGGAAAAGGGAAAAAACGTAAAGGGGTCCCCGATCTCTCTCTTACTAAATCCCTCCATCTTGGGTGTGATATTTTGAATCGTAACCAGGTCCGCCAGGCATTATTTGCTTCCTCTCTATTAGCGTTTTCTATTTCCATTCTTGTCTCCAGTTTACACATTTCGTCCATCTCCCTTTCCCATTCTTCTATATTAGGACCACTACTGTTTTTCCATTTCCTGGCAATAATAGTTCGTGCTGCCGTTAAAAAGAATTTCAGGGTTCCCTTTCTCACCCTTTTTACCGACCCCATATTCATGGACATTACCGACGTCAGGATGTCAGGTTTGAGTTCTATTCCTGTCATCAAAGCGTATGTTTTATATATCTGTTCCCAAAAGTTGTATACTCCAGGACAGTCAAACCATATATGTGACATGGTTTCCGACGGCTTGGAGACATCTCCAGCATACTTTGCTATTCTCAGAATTAATTCTATTCATATCTATTGGACATCGGTACCATCTTGTCAGCAATTTATAGTTTCTTTCTTGATCTCTGCTAGATTTGGATAATTTGTGAATAATTCTAAAGGCTTCTTTCCATTTCTCTTTAGGGATATCTATTTCTAATTCTTCTTCCCATCTTTTTATGTATATGGTCTCTTTTATCCTATTGTTTTTCATTAAATATTTATATACCGTAGACAGGTTGTGTGTCGGTTTCTGTTCTTCTATTAATATTTCTTCGAGGGCCAATAAAGGTCTACTTATTGCATCCTTTTTTGCTATTTGGGAGATGTATTTGTTTAATTGCCAATACTGAATCCAGTTGTTTTTATATTCTATACCCATATCTTCAAACCGTATTACCCTATCCTGCTCAATTATGTCTCTTATTCTGGTATCTTGTTCTTTCTTCCATTTTAGGAAGGTTCCTGTGTTCATTGCTAATGGAAATTCGGGGTTATCAAATAAGGGAGTCATTGGCCCTATATATGTTGTTCCTTTGCCTAGTCTTATTAGTCCATCCCATACTTTCAGTACCCGGCCTACAAAGTACGGCATATCTCCGTCTGGTGGACGTCTCTCTTTTCTGATCCACGGTAGGGACTTTAGGCTAATAGTTGAGATCTCTTTTTCCAATCTTACCCACTCTTTAGAATCTTCGTTTTGGAACCAATCTATTAGTCTAGTTATCAGGGCCGCCTTTAAGTATATCGAAATATCGGGGAGTGCCAGTCCTCCTTCCTCTTTAGGACGGGTCAGTATTGACCTGCTTATTCTAGCAGGTTTGCCGGCCCAAATGAAGCTTCCAATAACTTTGCATATCTGTTTTAACATTTTCTTTATAGGGAAGAGAGGTATGGCCTGAAATATATATAAAATCTTAGGTAGAATATCCATTTTTATGATATTTATCCTCCCTATCCAGGAGTGATTCCCTGTTGCATATTGTTGGAGTAGCTTACTTATCTTGTTTATGATTGGAAGGTAATTAAGTTCATATAATTTATCTAATTCTTTGGGGATATAAATTCCTAAGTATTTTACTGCTACAGGTTGCCATTTGAAAGGAAAATTAGCCCTAATTATTTCTATTTTGTTTTCAGGAAGTATAATCTCCATTATTTCAGATTTATTGTAATTTACTTTGAAATTACTAACTCTGGCAAAGTTATCGAATTCTTGTATTAAGTTGGGAAGTGTTATTACCGGGTTTGTTATATATACCAATAGGTCGTCTGCGTAAACAGACAGTTTGTACTCTGTCTCCCCTACCCTCAGCCCTTGTATATCTTTATTGTTCCGAATGGCTATTGCTAAGTGTTCCATAACCAGAACATATAGTAGAGGAGACAGAGGACAACCCTGTCTAGTTCCGTTAGTTATCATTATAGACTCAGATATCTCTCCTGCTGCCCTAATTCTAGCGATGGGTTTTTCTGGTATATTACCATTATTTTTTCTAATAACTTTGGTCCTATTCCCCACTGTTTTAGTGTCTCTTCGAGAAAACACCATCCCACCCTGTCAAACGCCTTTTCGGCGTCTACCGTCAGTAGACAGGATGGGATGGTGTGTCTCCGAGCATAATCTATGAGCGTTACTGTTTTGGAAGTATTATCTCTTGCTTCTCTCCCCTTTACAAAGCCCGCTTGTTCCAGGTGTATATAGTTTGGAAGTATGGGGGTTAATCTGTTAGCTATGATTTTTGAGTATATCCTGAGGTCAATATTTGTCAATGAGATGGGTCGATAGCTGCTACAACTAGTAAGATCTTTTTCGGGTTTGGGTATTAGAGAGATATAGGCCTGCATTCCTTGTGTGACGAAGGGTTGACTAATCGTTACTTCGTTAAATAAGCGTCTCAGGATCGGGACTAATAAATCTCTAAACGTTTTGTAAAACCTTGGGGTGAAGCCATCCGGGCCTGGACTTTTCCCTATTACTAGAGAGTCCACTACTTTTTTGATTTCGTCTTCTGTTATTTCTTCCTCGAGCTGTTCTTTTTCAGACACTGTTAGTGTTTGTATCGGGGTGTTTTTTATATATTCTTGCACCTGCTGTTGATATGTTTCCGGATTCCTTTCTGCCCAAGGATTGGGGATGTTGTATAACTTAGTGTAAAAATTACGGAAAGTGTCCACGATGTCTTTTGGTTTATAAACATAGTTACCTGTTTCATCTTTAATTTTTACAATTGAGGTTACACTTATTTGTTGGTGTATCTTCCTCGCTAATAGTTTCCCCGGTTTATCCCCTTGGACATAATTCAGAGACCGTATTTTATCTCGGCTTACTAGGGTTTCTTCATCTAATAATGTTTTCAGCTCGTTTGTTTTAGTGGTTAGTTCTCCTAGTAGTTCCTGTCCCAAATTTTGCTTATGTTCTTTACTAATTCTTTCTATTTCTTTTGATAACTGAGATATTTTATTGTCTTTCATCTTTTTTAATCTAGACCCATGTTTGATAAATAGACCTCTTATGATACATTTTAGTGTTTCCCATTGATTGGGTGGGGAGGTGTTGTCTTCCAAGTGATCTACCAAAAAATTCGTTATTGCTTCTCTGATCTCTGTTAGACAAGTTTCATCAAATAGCAAATTATCATTGAGTCTCCAAGAGTTCCTGGTTCTTTTTCCTTTATCTATAGTCAGAGAGATATAGATAGGTGCATGATCTGACCATATCGCGCTGCCGATCTCTGGGGAAGAGACTTCAGGCAGCCCTTGTTGATATACCAAAAGGTAATCTAGTCGATGATAGGTTCCATGGACCTTTGACAGGAACGTATAGTCCCTATCTTGCGGATGAGCCATTCTCCATGTATCTACCAGGTGATGTTTATTCATCATTTCTGAGAATTTTTTTCTTGCCATATTTTTTTCTTTTTTTGGGGGAGCTGAAGTGTCCAATTCGGGATCAAAAATAAAATTGAAATCTCCGCCAATTACGGTAATTCCTTCTGCTTTACTCATTAGATCTATTAGAAGTTTCGTCCCGAATTCAATTTGATCATAATTAGGCAAATATATGTTAATAAAGGTGTATTTTTTGCCATAAATATTAACTTTCAGCAACAACCCTCTACCATCCTTATTCCTATAAATTTCTAATATTTGATGTGGTACAGATTTGTGTATTGTGATAGCCACCCCTCTAGATTTTGAGTATACGAAGGAGTCATGGTACCAGGTTGGATAATGCCTATTACGAATAGTGGGTATCTGATCTGAGCAGAAATGTGTCTCCTGGAGCATAAGGATGCCAATATTTTGTCTATGGCATGACTGGAGGACTTGGAGTCTTTTGGAGGGTGAGTTTAGTCCTCTGATATTATATGAGCAAATTTTTAGCATGTTGATAATCTCGCCAGGATGGAAGGAGACAACAGAGAAAGAGAGAGATAAGGGCAATTGGGGGGGGGGAAAGAAAAAAAAAAGAAAAAAAAAAAAAAAAAAAAAAGGGTGTTTACTAACTAGGTAGTGTTCTATTAATCAACTTTTACATTCATTCCATTCACATTACATACATTTGTATCCTAAATCTACGACTAATCTAAGTCAACCCTTAATAAATAAGGTCCCTATTTGGGGTACATGAGCACGTCCCAGAGCGGATCGGTGCCCTCCCCAATCAAATTTATTAATCGTACATTCTTTATATTTTATTTTAACGAGAAGAAACAGAGAGGAAAAGAAATAAGAAGTGAGGAATGAATGCAGTATCCTATTTGATCATGTTAAAGAGAAGAGGGAAAAGGAAGGGAAGCAGGAGGGGGAGGGAGAGGGAAAAGAAAGAGAGAGAGAAAAGAGAGAGAGAAAAAAAAAAAAAAAAATTATAAAAAAGAGCAATCAATAGAGGAGAGGGGACAGACAATCTATTATGACGTAACATTTTTTTTTCCCCCATCTGGTGTATATATACTTAATTACATATCTATATAGGCATGTCTGCCGCATTGGTTTGAGTCTTATCCTTACCCGGGTCTTTAACCCCTACCCTAGAAGAGAGAGGGAAAAAAAAAAAAAAAAAAAAGAAGAACGTGTTGCTTATCTCTATTAGACCGTGAAAAAGTGTCATATGCCCCCTAAAAGAGGGGGGAGAAGAAAAAAAAAAAAAATAAATAAAAAAAAAA
The DNA here is from genome assembly GCA_028564925.1 of Lithobates sylvaticus. Classification (NCBI taxonomy): domain Eukaryota; kingdom Metazoa; phylum Chordata; class Amphibia; order Anura; family Ranidae; genus Lithobates; species Lithobates sylvaticus. The sequence continues at coordinate 212,914,857 of CM053035.1, read as the reverse complement.
AAAAGGACATAATTAATAAAAAAAAAAAAAAAGAAAACATTTTTTAGATAGTGAAAATTTATACATTCGCATATTTATGCTATCTATTATTATCCACTTCGAATGGTGAGAAAAATTACAAAAAAAAAAAAAAAAAATTTATTTTTTCCCTTTCCTCTCCCCCAGGGAAGGAGACAACACTAGGATAAATCCTATTATTTCTGTTCTAATCTCTAACTTCTCCCGGGTAACCCTTTCACATTATGTCTATATCCATCCAATTTATATTCCTTAGATATATATCCATATACATTTCTATATCATTATTGATTTAATTCTTACAGTCTTACATTTTGTATTCATTAACCCTAATTTTAAAAAACACACACAAACAAAAAAAAAAAAAAAAAAAAAATTTATTGGGATTTGGGTGTGTTGAGACCATGTTACTTGTCTCTATTGGACCGTGAAAAAGTGTCGTGTACCCCCAAGGAAAGGGGGGGGGGCAAAAAAATAAAATAAAATAGTGAAAATTATGTGGGTGTGCTAGTGTTTAGTGCCAAATTGATTATCCGCGGTGGACCTTAAAAATTATTACACTCAAAGGAAGAAAAAAGAAAAAAAAAAAAAAAAAAAAAAAAAAAAAAAAAAAATTTCCTCTCAACTCTTTCCCATTCCTTCCAAAAAGTGTGATATGTTAGTGCTTTGATGGGATACAGAGCCGTGGGGAAAAAAAAAAAAAAAAATAAAAAAAAAAAAAAAAGTAAATGTAAGATCAAAAGTTACTTAAACTTTCCCCATCCTCCCCTCGACCCCCTCCCCCCTCCCCCCTTTGTATACTGTCTATCTTCCTCTTCTGTTCAGACCTTCTGAAATATCCGAATATGTTTGCGGCCAGGCCGGTAAGTCAATCCAGGGCAGGTCTAAATTTTTCAAAAAGTCTGGAAGATCTTTTAAGTCCCGAAAAGTATTCTTCTGACCGTTTTGGTGCACTATTATTTGGAATGGGGTGCCCCATTTATACAGGATATTCTTTTCCTTTAATATATCCAATAGTGGTTTTAAGGCTTTCCTTTTAATCAAGGTGTGTTTGGATAGGTCCTGCAAAAAGATCAAAGGGGCCCCCTCATATTCGAAGTTCCTCTGTTTCCTAGCCTCCGCCATAATATTTTCCTTTACCCGGAAAAAATTTATTCTGGAAATTACGTCTCTGGGTTTTGCTAGGTCCTTGTCTTTTGGGCCCTGTGCTCTGTGTGCTCGGTCAATTTCAATACCAGTTGTATTTGGTTGCTTTAAGATTATATTGAATATTGCTTGTAGTGTGTCCTTCAATTTATCTGGTGTTATTGATTCTGAGAGTCCTCTAATTCTAATGTTGTTGCGTCTATTTCTATTCTCCATTTCATCATTAGAGTTAAACATTTGGACTAAGAATCTATCGGTCTCCCGGTTTCTTTCTTCTAGGCAAAACATTTTTTGATTCATGTCTTCCATTTTTGTGTTTATATTTTCCACCCTTTTTTGTGTCTCCATTACTGCTGCTTTCATAGTTTGTATCTCACTTTTATAAGAAGTCTCTAATCTGTGCACATATCTGTCCATATCCTCTCTAGTGGGTATTGCTTTTATGTAAGATTGTATATCCCAATTTTGTCTATCCAGGGTTTCCCCCGTGTATGGTATATTGTGTTGTTCACTGTTCTCCATGGCGATATTAATTGCTACCCCTGAGTCTGCCGAGGGGGTCCTAGGGTCTATTATTGAGGTTTCGAGATTTTCAGGTGATATTGGTGGATTTGGATTTTTAAAAAACCCTGTTATGCCAGTTTTGGGGTTCGGGCTCTCTTTCGATACTACTGGTGGGTTTTTTTGCAACCCTCCTGTAGACCCTCTTTTAAGTTTTTGTGCGTGCGTACTTTTGGGGGGCATTCCCCAGGAGAGGGAGAGAATAATTTTAGGGTCTCTGAGAATCGGGGTGTGATTCCCCGTAATTCAGTATGGTTTCCTCCTGATTCTCTTCCTCACTCCTCACTCTTGCTCCTTATTAGATGTTTATTACAGTACCCGCAAACCGATATTGTGGGGACTTTACGGATTCATGCAGCTATATAAATTGCATTAATTGCGTTTTGATCTCCAGGGTCTAGAGCAGGGATGTGTCCTTCTCCTGCATGGATCTAATGTGGAGTATATAGGACCTCCTGAGGAGCTTAGGTGAAATATGTATTTAAGTTCTCAGCAATATTGTATTCCTACACAGGCATAGGATAACTTGTGCAGAAAAAAAAAAAAAAAAAAAAAATATCCAAAAATGCACCCAGGGAGGGAAGAAAAAAAAAAAAAAAAAAAAAAAAAGCAGGGGAAAATCCGTTTACTATTATTTTGGGATTTTCGGCTTGCATATCATGATCTTTCCTGGGTTTAGGGCCTTCCAGGTATTTCAGCAGACAGTCCTATACTATATATAACTTTTAGTATATAGTCTATTCGGGTATTATAACCCTTATCTCAGGCCGGTGTTTGTGTAGGTAACCTCCTGAGGTATCTATACCAATGCCAATGCCAGTTATATATTGTATAGAAAGGAAAGGATCTTACCTCCCATGTATATTTAATTTATTTGAGACTGGATGGTATCTACCTGAGCCATCACCGCGCTGTTGCGCCTGTAGTGTCTCCTGCTTGTCTTTCAAAAGAAAGTGCCTGTCTCCTTTGAGGTTTCGGCCACCGCCGGGAACACCCGAACCCCTCCGTGCGAGCCACCACTCCGATGCCTCCCCGCTCGGATCCTCTTCGGCTCCTTCAGCTGGGGCCGCGAGACGGTGAGACGGCGGGACGGCGGAGCGCTGGAACGAAGTCCCCCAGCCCCGGCAAGGTAGGTCCTTCACTCCTTCAGTCCTATGTTCGTCGGCTCTGTCCTGGGTGTAGGGTCTTCTGGCAGTAGGCGTCCTCTACGCCGGCTTTCCTCCCCGAAGATCCCGGCTGGATTAGCCTTGCTGTTTTAGGCTGCATATGCCGAGTAAGGCAGGGCTGTCTCCAATATTTCAGTTTTGATAGCGAGATTTGCTGGGGAGTCTGCTAGTAATCTCGAGCCGATATGGACAGGATGAGTGCAAACATTGCTGCTACGGTTCTCCGGCTGTGCAATCAAGTTGTGTCTGTCAGATACTCGTTAGGGAACGCCCGTTTCCCATGTTCATTCTCGTTAGCTTGTCAGCATCTACAGCTGGGTGATTGGGGAGGGAGAGAGCATTGCTCCCCGTATTCATTTCCACATCCCTGTACAGTTGGAGGACAATCTCCCACCCTCGCTGCTTTATTTTAATATCATTTAACTTTAGAATGTATCTGTGGGCAAAAGAAAAAAAATGTATTTTATGATAACACAGCATTTCTTATTTTACTTAGTACCCCTCCCCCCATAACAACATTTTCCACCTTGAAGTCTATTGAATTCCACAAAGTCAGACACGAATAAGTCTTTTGTAGTAATACTGTATTAAACATTTCCAATTATATATCTCAACATTATAAAGAATATCTCTAATGAAAAAGAGATGGGATTGTGTTGTGCGGAGGACATTGTGTATCTCGTCCAGCAATATACAAATGGAAAGGTCAATAGTCTGTGACAAGTACAAAAAGTACGAGTGATTAAATGAGATTCAGGGACAATGTGAAGCATAAAGCCACGCTACTCCGAGTGGGTGGAAATGTGATATAAAATCAAAATACGTGCTTTTATTAGGAGTATAAACCGGCGTCAGCCATACCCACCCCCCAACATTGACCCACCTCCTTTGCCACCAAAGCAGACATGACCCATCCAGACATGGACACCACTAGACCCCTGAAGGTACGCTGTGGTAGCCGTCAGTAGCAGATCTTTTAACCCCTTACCCACTGGGCACTTAAACCCCCCTCCTAACTAGACCAATTTTCAGCTTTCGGTGCTCTCACACTTGAATGACAATTACTCAGTCATGCAACACTGTACCCAAATGAATTTTTTGTCCTTTTTTTTCACGCAAATAGAGCTTTCTTTTGTGGTATTTAATCACCGCTGGGTTTTTTAATTTCTGTGCTATAAATCAAAAAATACTGAAAATTCGGTAAAAAAATAAAAATAAAAAATCTTTGTTTCTTTTAAAATGTATTGGCAGAGTATTACAGTGTTGCAGTGTTGCACAGTATTGGCAGAGTATTGCACAGTGGTGGCAGAGTATTGCACAGTGGTGGCAGAGCATTGCACAGTGGTGGCAGTGTATTGCACAGTGGTGGCAGTGTATTGCACAGTGGTGGCAGAGTATTGCACAGTGGTGGCAGTGTATTGCACAGTGGTGGTAGAGTATTGCACAGTGGTGGCAGAGTATTGCACAGTGGTGGCAGTGTATTGCACAGTGGTGGCAGTGTATTGCACAGTGGTGGTAGAGTATTGCACAGTGGTGGTAGAGTATTGCACAGTGGTGGCAGAGTATTGCACAGTGGTGGCAGTGTATTGCACAGTGGTGGCAGTGTATTGCACAGTGGTGGCAGTGTATTGCACAGTGGTGGCAGTGTATTGCACAGTGGTGGTAGAGTATTGCACAGTGGTGGCAGAGTATTGCCCAGTGGTGGTAGAGTATTGCACAGTGGTGGCAGTGTATTGCACAGTGGTGGTAGAGTATTGCACAGTGGTGGCAGAGCATTGCACAGTGGTGGGAGAGCATTGCACAGTGGTGGTAGAGTATTGCACAGTGGTGGCAGTGTATTGCACAGTGGTGGTAGAGCATTGCACAGTGGTGGCAGAGTATTGCACAGTGGTGGCAGAGCATTGCACAGTGGTGGGAGAGCATTGCACAGTGGTGGCAGAGTATTGCACAGTGGTGGCAGAGTATTGCACAGTGGTGGCAGAGCATTGCACAGTGGTGGCAGAGCATTGCACAGTGGTGGCAGAGTATTGCACAGTGGTGGCAGAGCATTGGACAGTGGTGGCAGAGCATTGCACAGTGGTGGCAGAGCATTGCACAGTGGTGGCAGAGCATTGGACAGTGGTGGCAGAGCATTGCACAGTGGTGGCAGAGTATTGCACAGTGGTGGCAGAGCATTGCACAGTGGTGGCAGAGCATTGGACAGTGGTGGCAGAGCATTGGACAGTGGTGGCAGAGCATTGCACAGTGGTGGCAGAGCATTGCACAGTGGTGGCAGTGTAGCTGTCACTGACCAGCGCTGTGGGCACTACACATCCAGCCCACATCGCTGGTCCCGTCTCTCCCCCTTTCCGCTTCTCCCCTCTCACTGTACCGATCGGTACAGAGAGGGGAGGGAGGAACCGGCGTCATGACGTGACGCCGGTTTGTGTACATGTGATCGCTCCGTCATTTGACGGAGCGATCACGTGGTAAACGGCCGCTATCAGCTTTCTGCTATCAGCGGCCGTTTACTGTGATCCGTGATGCGCCGGGTCCTCGGGACCCGGCGGTCATGGATGTTCCCAAATGCGGGGGCGCGCGGGAGCAAGTTTCTGGGAGGACATCCGTAGGACGTCCACCCAGAATAAGCCGACCGCGCTGTAGCCATCTTTCGGCTATGGCCCGGTCGGCATGTGGTTAAAGAGAAAGTAAAGCCTATTATGCCACGTACACACGATCGGAATTCTCGCCTTGAAAAAGCGCCAACTTGTCGAAATTACAATTATTACTGCTGGAAAGAAACCGGAAGTGATGTGGTTGGAGGTTTTTACATCAAAGTAGGTTGCCCTGCATGGACAAAACACAGATTTTTCAGATTGCGACTCACAAAGATCGCATGTCGTGGATGAGGAGTAATTCCAAGCCATGCAATTCAATTGTAAAGAATCGGAGTGATCACTTCCTGACGCAGACCAAGGTTAATTGTTCATTAGATGAATAATCAGAGTTACCGTCTTATCCTGACGGGTCGGGAAAAGCTTCTGAGAATTCTGATAAAGTTTCCAAATTTTCCCTGAGGTCGTTATGACAACAGCAATTAAAGTACGGGAGTCTTTCAGACGTAATTTAGCATCCAGAAGTTCCACGACTTCATACTAACAGCTGAAAGTTAGGAAAAAGTTTCTTATCAGAACATTTCAGTCAAAAAAACTGACATCTAAAAGAAAAAATTTGGGGGTTATGCTCGGCTGCCATTTTATTTATGAGCAATGTAAAGGACGGGTTTGTGCGGTCATGCAGCACTCTACCCGTATCATATTTTTATCATTTTTTTGAGACAGATAGAGCTTTATTTTGGAGATATTTAATCATTACTAGGTGAAATTGTATAAAAAGTTTCTGCAAATAAGGATTTTTTCTTCTTCACTGATGGGCACTGATGAGGCGGCATTGATGAGGTAACACTGATGAGGCTGCACTGACGGGCACTGATGAGAAGGCTCTGATGAGGCTGCACTGACTGGTACTGATGAGGAGGCACTGATGAGGTGGCACTGAAGGGCACTGATGAGGTGGAACTGATGGGCACTGATGATGAGGTGGCACTGATGAGGCTGCACTGATGAGGAGTCACTGATGATGCGGCACTGACGGACACTGATGAGTAGTCACTGATGATGCGGCACTGACGGACACTGATGAGGAGGCAATGATGAGGTGGAACTGATGGGCACTAATGAGGCTGCACTGATGAGGTGGCACTGATGGTCACTGATGAGATGAAACTTATGGGCACGGATGAGGTGAAAATGATGGGCACTGATAAGGCTGCACTGATAAGGTGACACTGATGGGCACTGATGAGGTTGCACTAATGAGGTGGCACTGATGGGCACTCATGAGGAGGCACTGATAAGGCTGCACTGATGAGGAGGCACTGGTGATGCTTCACTAATTGGCACTGATGAGGCTGCACTGATGAGGTGGCACTGATGAGGCTGCACTGATAAAGGAGGCACTGATGGGCACTGATGAGGAGGCACTGATCGGCACGGATAAGGTTGCACTCATGAGGAGGCACTGATGAGGCTGCACTGATGAGGAGGCACTAATGACACTGCACTGACTGGCACTGATGAGGCTGCACTGATGAGGTGGCACTGACGGGCACTGATGAGGAGGCTTTGATGAGGTGGCACTGAAGGGCACTGATGAGGTGGAACTGATGGGCACTGATGAGGAGGAACTGATGAGGCTTCACTGATGATTTGGCACTGATGGTCATTGAAGAGGCAACACTGATGAGGTGAAACTTATGTGCACGGATAAGGCTGCATTGATAAGGTGGCACTGATGGGGCACTGATAAGGTTGCACTGATAAGGTGGCACTGATGGGCAAGTTGTTGGTTTAGTTGAAGATCACAATATCTGCAATGTCTCCTATTATTGCTCGCTCCTTATCTATGTTTGGGACAATCTGTCATATATGTTGTCTTTACCTATTTGACACAGTCAATGTATGTATTGAAAGAGCAACTTAACAATAAAACATTTTGATAAAAAAAAAAAAAAAAAATCCGTAATCTGCAATATAATAAATATTTGTTTTTGGGGTTTATTGCAGCTTTAAATAAAGGGCGCACTTTCACAACTGTAAAAGTGAAGATTTGTTGCGGATTTTCCTCCATTGTCGGGTTTTTTTTTCTTCTTCCTGGATGAAGTTCTTCTATAACGCTTCTCTAATGACCTCTGCCGTATAATGGAGCGCTTTCCTGGCGTTCTCCTCGCTCAGGTCAGATCCGTTATGCCCGCTCCCCGCCAGAACTTTCTTTTTCTATTTCTGCTGAATGGATAAGGAAGAAGTTCCCTTGTAAATCTGGCGGCCCGTCACCCTCACACGTAAAATGTTGCTTTTCTAAGCGCGCCGTCAAGTAAGAAAAGCCTGGCACTGCAGTTACAATGATTCAAAGCCCTGAGGCTTAATTAGAGGATTACAGACAAAGATTTTTTTTTTTCGCCTCCTTCTGGATGCTAAGTGGGCAGAAGTAAAAACAAATCAATGCCTCTTCTGAACGAGGACGGAGAATTCTTCACATTAAATTGCCCCTCGGGACACATTGAGTGTCTATAAGGAGGTCCCGGAGGCTTTCTCCGACATCTCAAGCATTTTCCACGTACAGTAGGTAGATTTTAAGTGATGACAAGAAATGTGAGCAGTCAATACTTGTTGGGTGAAATACGGCAAAGGAGGGAGGTGAATCTTCTTAATTTCCCTCACAGCTGCCCAGATATGTTATTACCCGATGGCTGAATCTCCTGCCCCCCCCCTTCCGAAGCCATCTACATCACTTCTAGTTGGCATTAAAGAAAAGGACGTGGGGCCAGTGGCGGTGGCCGGTGGTGGGGGAAGGGTTTGGGGTGTGGTGTTGGGTGGGGGGTTTTGGGGGGGGTGGGGCAAACAGTAACACCACCCCCTCCCTCGGTCAGTTGGTCAGGTGGGTCTGGTGCATGTAGCCCATCTATGGTGGGCAGCGCTTCTCCTGGGCTTCACCGGCGGCTTCCCTTACTCGGGGGTGGCGACGGCTCTCCCTTCTTCTGCTCTCTACGGGCGTTGCAGCGGCTTCCGTTTCCTCCCTCCTCCTCAGCGGCTAATTGTGACTCTTCTCTTTTCGCACGGGTCTCATACCTGCTTCTGATTGGCCGGATTGAGGATCAGTGTTTCAATAGCGAATATCGATTTGCTGTTGCAACACCTGGGTGGGCTCCTGGCTTAATGCTCTGCGCCACGAGCCCAACCTATTTTGAAGCCTATTAGAGCCTCTCGCCGCTGTAATTCACGCACCCGGAGTCCTGAAAGTGACCGGATGCATGACTAGGGGGTGGCGGTGTCCTGTCAAAATAGCGGCCGTGGATAGAGCATGGAGGTGGCGGCCGTGGATAGAGCATGGAGGTGGCGGCCGTGGATAGAGCATGGAGGTGGCGGCCGTGGATAGAGCATGGAGGTGGCGGCCATGGATAAAGGGGGGCGGCACTCCGGCATCCCTAATAGACGGGCCGCCACTGGCAACACACATCACCAGGGATGCTGTTAGGAGCCACGGGGCCCCATACAGACAATCTGACACGGGGCCCCAAACAGACAACCTGGCACGGGGGCCAGATACACCCAATGTTTCAGTTATGAATGAACACAGTAAGTGATCAGTATCAGTCACTCATTGTGTTCATTCAAGAAAGGGAGGAGCTGGTCAGTGGCGGTAGGTGCTCACGGATCTCCCTGTACACCCCCCCCCCCCCCAGGAAAACAGGTGTATAGGCGCTGCAACCTTCCCACATAAAAGCTCTACACGGTGCTCAGACCTTCAATGTACCAGAATAAAGGAAAGAGAGGGTCGGCACTCAGGATGACATCCAAAATAGTATTTCTTTATTAAATGCATGTACAAAGCTGTAAAACAGCCTACGCGTTTCGGACGTTAGTGTCAGGGCTGGGCTCAGCCCTTCCTTCTCAGAGCCGGCCGCTCAGCTGTCGACTAATTGCCAGCTTCTATCTCTACACAGTGACTCACATGTTGATGATATCCTGCTCGTCAGTCCTGCCTACTTAAGCCGTCCAGCCCAGAGGATCTCTGCCTTCGCCTTGGTCAACATCACAGAAACTCAGAAAATCTCCTGCATTCCTGTTGAAAGACTTGCTTGGCTGACATCGCTTCTGGCTCCAGATCCTTCTTGCTGTTTTACTGCGCTCATCTCCGGCTCCCTGACATTTGGCTTGGCTGACTATCCGTTCCGGTTCATAAACTCTGGCTATGTTTTGACTACGTTTGTTCTATTTACTTTTATTATTAAACAAGTGTGATTTAACTGTACTTCTGTCTCGGTCTGATTTCATGGTTTCTGACAGTTAGTCCTTAGCCATGACTAAGGACTATGTCCGAAACGCGTAGGCTGTGTTTAATAAAGAAATACTATTTTGGATGTCATCCTGAGTGCCGACCATCCCATTCTTTTATTCTGGTACATCCAATAAGGTTGCTTCCCCTCTCGGCCAATCGGGTCTCAGGAGCTGCTTCCTAATTGGCCAGGAGGAGAAGCAGGAAGACAATAGGGAATTTTAATTCGCTATTGTCACACAACTCGGTGGGCTCAGGGCACAGTGCTCTTCGCCCGAGCCCACCCTTTATTGAACCCAATTAGAACCTCAGGCTCTAATCACGTGCTTCACAAAAGAAAAAAAAAACATTGAAATCCACGCGCCCTGCATGTAGATTAGGGGGCCATACGCATGGATAGGGCAGGGCGTCGTCCGTGCGCTCCCTATTGACGGGCCGCTCCTGAAGCTGGTCAATATGATTTATTTACCTAACCCTTCCCCCACTGTCAATCTTGAAGGATCCTATTGTGTACTTGCAGCTGCCAACGGGAAGAAGAGGAGGGAAGCCAGGGGGCAGGGGGGCACACAGGGGGGCCTGGGCAGCAGGAGGAACAGTATGGTGCACAGGGAAGGTAATCGTTGTGGTGGAGGGTTAATACTAGAACCGATCCCCTGTATGGCTCCCTCTGCTGCAGCTGAAAGCCACAGGGACGGAGAGAGGAGAATAAGCTGGCTTTCAGCTGCTGCAGAGAGAGCCATACAGGGGATTGGTTCCAGTAATTGTCCCCCTGCCATACCGATCACCCTACCTGCCCACATCCAATTTACCTTGTTGCCTGGGCCCCCCTGCTGGCCCGGGCCCCGTACAGGAGGACTAGTGGTACCCCTTTAATCTATGGCCCTGCACATCACATGCATTTGTGAAGGTGCTTTGGGGCTGGCTGAATTTGGTGCCAAAGCACAAGTCCCTAACCCCCCGTTCCAGCCCTGCTGGAACACTGTCCCTCCTGCTGAGGCCCAACCCTCCGTTCATCTTGTGCCCTGCTCCTTGCCAGTGGCCTTGCCCCAGCCGACGCCGTAGACCTTTGAATCCTCAAGGAATGAATGTCCACACTAGAAATAGTTTTGTTGGACATTACTGGTGGTATTCATGAAAAATCACCATCAGATTAGTTTTCTGTATCCTGCAAAAAAAAAACCTGGTTGATCCTGCTCCTCTTTATCTCCCCCTTCTGTCCCCAATTCAGCTCAGGATTTTGCAGCAGTGTCGCCAACTCTGCACATGCTCAGTTTTCAGTGAGTTTCTATGCTGAGCATTTCCTCCCTATCACATCTGAGCAGCCCATGTGACTATCGAGTCACACGTGTGGGCGTGTACACAGTGGTAAATGACTGCCCACCCCCTCACTCCTGCTCTTCCATGCCCAATGTCAGAGAATGACTACCAGATGTTTGGCTAGCAGAAATGTGCATGCACAATGAATGGATAATAGGCGCACAGGAATGCGCACGGGTGCATGAACACGGGCGTGCACTCGATGCACTTTGGTGTCAGATGGACTATGTAAAGGGACTCCTGCTCATGCTCCAGTGCTGACTGGCCTTTCAGTTGTTCCTTCTATTTCTCTGCTTGTTCCCTTGTTGCTAACTCGGCTTGCCTCTGACCTGAACTTGAATCCTACCTTTGTTTTGTCCCCAGTTCCTGACCCCGGCTCAGTTCCTGACCCCGGCTCAGTTCTTGACCACATCTGTCAGGGACTTCAGCCGCGCCGCACAGTTGTGTGTAGTGGAGCGGTGCTGCGGCGCACGCGCGCTCGCGGCCCCACTGAGCGGCGCACGCATGCGCACTAGCGCACGCCTGACGTGACCCCCGCTGGCCTATAAAAGAGAGGCATCAGGCCTCAAACAGACGCTGGTTCGTCTGTCAGCTCACCCTCATTCCAGTGCCTGTTCCTGTTTAAACCTTGATTGACTACCTGTTGTCACCCGGATTGCCTTGACCTCGCTGCTCTCTCCTGCCCCTTGACCTCTGGCTTGCTTATTGAACTGCTGCTGTGCTAGACCCTCAGCCTGTACCTTGGACCTTGTCTCCTGCCTCCAGTACTTGACCCTCTGCCTGCTCCTGGACTCTCTCTTTGCTCAGCACTCCTGTTACCCTGCCTTGGACTTTGTTACCGTTGTTTGACCCGCGGCCTGTATCCTGACTAGTCTCCTGTGCTTGACCCCCAGCCAGTGTCCAGATCCTGCCTGCCTCAAGTACTGCTGCACATCTACTCCTGGACCTGCTAACTAGTCACCATCCTGCAGGTGGCTTGTGCCTCTTGGTGCCAACTGCTCCCTGTGCCACCTTCAGGGGTAGTGGGCGCTGAGTCGCAAGGGCAACCACTCTCGGCATCTTGGCCTCGGTAAGTTCTCTGTTTATGATAACATCTCTGTTTTATGTTTCGGTACCTTGCTGCCCACCCGCAGCTGACCTCGGCTATCCCTGTGACCACGCTGCTGTGCCCAACGCCGCTCTCACATCTGGTTCAAGTGCCTATCCGGCTGTCATCTGTATCAGCTCTGCTCATAACAGCGAGTTCCTACCTCAAGCCTGCTGGGAGCTCTGACAGGTCTCGCATCTGGAACTCACAGCCTGTGTGGAGTGCCCCTTTAACTTCGGCTGGATCAGCTGCTGTTCCTGCCAGTCTGCCAGGGTCTGCATCCCCTGCTGCAACACCTTCCAGCACTCAGGTTCCCCCTGTCCCTCTGTACCCTTTGCTCCACCTTCAGCGGGTCCTGGGCTGGAGAGAGGCCAACGTCATCATTTCAGTCTCTGATCAGGTACGTAACACCCACTAACCGGCTAAACACAATGGGAGTGGGATATTAATTGTGGATTGATAGAGGCTTCACCTCCCTCTTATTCTAAGACACCGGCTGGAGTGGCCAACCTCGTCATTTCCGTCTCTGATCAGGTATGTGACACCCACTAACCAGTTAACACAAAGGGATTGGGACTTTACATGTAGATTGACAGAGGCTTCACCTCCCTCTTATTCTATGACACAGGCTGGAGAGGCCAACCTCGTCATTTCAGTCTCTGATCAGGTATGTGACACCCACTAACCAGTTAAAACAATGGGATTGGGGTTTTACATGTAGATTGACGGAGGCTTCACCTCCCTCTTATTCTAAAACACAGGTTGGAGAGGCGTAACACGGCCTGTGACTAGCAGAAATCCACCCACACCATGTTATTGCCAAAAAAATAAAAAAAATTTGATTTCAAATATATATTTGTATGACAATTGCAAGCTGTTTGTTGATATTAATTATTTTTTTACTCTGTATCCCTGTGAATTAATAAATTACACGTACCATCTTCCACTGTGGCAAACGGACTAGTTTCAATGGGCTGTGGGGGAGCTGATGAGCTCTCTCGTAGTCCATTAACATGTCCCCTGGCATTCAAACAGGAAGCCCATACAGGAAAACTGTCTAAAAGCCAGAGGACATGTCTGTAGGTGCTAAGGTTGCCACCTGTTCGGGATTCACCTGGACAGTTCAGGTTTTAGATCTTGTGTCCAGGATTCAGTCCACCTGAAACCATCATTGAGACCCTATTCCTTTGTAGAGAGGAAGATAGAGGACTTGGGACTCGGTGCGTCATGTGACCACAAATTTAGGCAAGTAAATTGGACTTTTATATTAGGATTTAACTCAATGATTATTTGGGGGGGGGGGGGCAAAAATTGTGTATTATGCCTGGAGTTTATAGGACCCTGTCTCTGGACAGCCAATAGGAGATGTCCATGTCATCCAGACACCTGAAAAAGGACCCTCTTCCCTTGTAGTGAAGAAGATAGAGGACTTGGGACTCGGCGTGTCATGTGACCACAAATTTAGGCAAATAAATGGGGCTTTTATATTAGGTTTTATTTTAAAATCTCAGTGATTTTTGTTGGGGGGGGCGGGGGTTGGGGGCAAAAATAGGAGATAATGCCAAGTAAATGGGACTTTTATTTTAGGATTAATCTCAATGACTATTTGGGGGGGGGCAAAAATAATGTATTATGCCTGGAGTTCATAGGATCCTGTATGGACAGCCAATAGGAGATGTCCATGTCATCCAGGCACCTGAAGAAGGACCCTCCTCCTTTTTAGTGAAGAAGATAGAGGACTTGGGACCTGACGTGTCATGTGACCACAAATTTAGTCAAGTAAATTGGATTTTTATTTTAGGATTAATCTCAATGATTATTTGGGGGGGGGGCAAAAATAGTGGATTATGCCTGGAGTTCATAGGGCCCTGTCTCTGGACAGCCAATAGGAGATGTCTATGTCATCCAGGCACCTGAAGAAGGACCCTCCTCCTTTTTAGTGAAGAAGATAGAGGACTTGGGGCCAGGCGTGTCATGTGACCACAAATTTAGGCAAATAAATGGGACTTTTATTTTAGGATTAATCCCAATGATTATTTGGGGGGGATGGGAGATTATGCCTGGAGTTCATAGGGCCATGTCTCTGGACAGCCAATAGGAGATGTCTATGTCACCCAGACACCTGAAGAAGGACCTTCCTCCTTTTTAGTGAAGAAGATACAGGACTTTGGACCCGGCGTGTCATTTAACCACAAATTTAGGCAAGTAAATGGGATTTTTATTTTAGGATTAATCTCAATGATTATTTGGGGGGGGCAAAAATAGTGGATTATGCCTGGAGTTCATAGGGCCCTGTCTCTAGACAGCCAATAGGAGATGTCTATGTCATCCAGGCACCTGAAGAAGGACCCTCCTCCTTTTTAGTGAAGAAGATATAGGATTAATCTCAATGATTATTTGGGGCGGGCAAAAATTGTGTATTATGCCTGGAGTTCTTAGGACCCTGTCTCTGAACAGCCAAAAGGAGATGTCTATGTCATCCAGGCACCTGAAGAAGGACCCTCCTCTTTTTTAGTGAAGAAGATAGAGGATTTGGGACCCGGTGTGTCATGTGACCACAAATTTAGGCAAGTAAATGGGATTTTTATTTTAGGATTAATCTTAATGATTATTTGGGGGGGGGGGGCAAAAATAGTGGATTATGCCTGGAGTTCATAGGGGCCCTGTCTCTAGACAGCCAATAGGAGATGTCTATATCATCCAGGCACCTGAAAAAGGACCTTCCTCCTTTTTAGTGAAGAAGATAGAGGACTTGGGACCCGGCGTGTCATGTGACCACAAATTTAGACAAGTAAATGGGACTTCTATCTCAGGATCTATCTCAATGAATATTTGTGGTGGGGGGGGGGGGGGAGGGGAGATGGGGGATCATGCCTGGAGTTAATATTTTCTTTAAAATGTTCATTTCCAGCTCTGACTTTGTGAAATGAAATGTTTGATGTCCTGGTTTCCTCGGGTGTTATGTTCCGTGCTTTCCACAGTCAATTCTTTTTAATGGATTTAAATGATGTCTTCCACTGGGCCGGCTTTTCAGAGAAGACAGATGCTTCCACTAGTTCTCAATACAGAGTTCACTTGTGCCAAGCAGCTCATCTTGTCCCGCTAATCTATCATGCCTCCGACGCTATTAAATCTTTAAAAGGCACCATTTTCCATCCTATTTCCAATTTTTTTTTTTTTTTTTTAACAAGCGCTTTTCTTAATATGTGTTCTTGGACGGACCTGCGGCTATAAAAAAAATGGCAGAGTTTTGGATCTCGGTAAAAGCTCGGAGTTTTCTGACGTGACAGCGGGCATAGATCAGAGGAACGAGCGTGTCAAGGAATAAAACATTT
Organism: Lithobates sylvaticus; assembly: GCA_028564925.1. NCBI lineage: Eukaryota > Metazoa > Chordata > Amphibia > Anura > Ranidae > Lithobates > Lithobates sylvaticus. The sequence continues at coordinate 212,899,354 of CM053035.1, read as the reverse complement.
TAATGTGAAAGTGGCCATCTTCATTATTCTTCTTTTGATGTGGACGATCGGCCCTAATTTTCTTTGTAAACACCGACCAAAAACAAGACCCCGAGTCGTAAATCACATGCCTGCCGGGCGGAATATTATAGACGGGAAGAAGCAGATGTGTTTATTAAACCTCTAAGCACTAATGTATTTATTAAGGCAAAGAGAAAGGTGTCAAGTACAAAGAAATGTAACGACCAATCAAAAAACTTCGAAATTTGATTGATTACCATCAACTTTATTGAAGAGTAACAGAGTTACAGGACTCTGTGTCTGTATTCCACAGTCTGTTCAGCCTGAGGTAAAATGTGGTTGTTCAAGAGGTCACGGGTCATGTGTCAGTGATGTCACCGGGTGACCCTGCCCCTTTATGATTTCAGTGATCAAATATGGATGTGTCCATGTATGGTCAATGACATCACCGGGTGACCCTGCCCCCTTATGACGTCATTTATCAAATATGGATGTGTACATGTATGGTCAATGACATCACCTGATGACCCTGCCCCTTATGACATCATTGATCAAATATGGATGTGCCCATGTATGGTCAATGACATTATTGGGTGACCCTGCCCCCTTATGATTTCATTGATCAAATTTGGATGTGTCCATGTATGGTCAATGACATCGCTGGGTGACCCTGCCCCCTTATGACGTCATTGGCCTAATATGGATGTGTCCATGTATGGGCAATGATGTCACTGGGTGACCCTGCCCTCTTATGACGTCATTGACCTAATATGGATGTGTCCATGTATGGGCAATGATGTCACTGGGTGACCCTGCCCCTTATGACATCATTGATCAAATATGGATGTGTCCATGTATAGTCAATGACATCACCGGTTGACCCTGCCCACTTTTGATGTCATTGACCTAATATGGATGTGTCCATGTATGGGCAATGACATTGCCGGATGACCTGCCCCCTTATGACGTCATTGATCAAATTTGGATGTGTCCATGTAGGGTCAATGACATCACAGGATGACCCTGCCCCTTTATGACGTCAATGATTAAATATGGACGTGTCCATGTATGGTCAATGACATCACCAGGTGACCCTGCTCCTTATGACATCATTGATCAATATGGATGTGTTCATGTATGGGCAATGACATCACCGGGTGACCCTGCCTCCTTATGATTTCATTGATCAAATATGGATTTGCTTAGGGGGACGGGGGCAATCAGGGGAACACACAGGGGGGCTAATGGAAAGGGGAACCTGGACAGGAGAGGTGGCAGGGGTGGCATCAGTGGTGGCCCTTCCATTAGAAGTTCACGGGCCCAACCCCCCTATCCATGTGTCCGGCCCCATGGAGTTCAATGTTTTTTGTTTTTTGTAATATTTCGCTATTGTCTTCCTGCTTCTCCTGATACCCAATTGGCCAGGGAGTCTCAGGACCTACTTCCTGTTCGACCGGGGGGAGAAGCAACAGCCACAGAGTGAGGTCTCCAACTCCAGGGATGGCTCACCTGCAGCGGCACAGCCACATCAGCTCGGACAGAAGATGGAGGAGGAGGGGAGATCAGAGTGTCATCCCGGACAGGACTCTTCATCTCCCCCTAAGGTAAGGAGTCCTTCTGCCTCCCCATCCATCCATCTCTGGCGGGGGGGAGGGGAGGTTGCTGATGTTCCCCCCCTTCATGTCTTTCTCCCGTGGGTGGGGGGGGGGGGGGGGGGGGTTATTGAGCACCAGCTGCCACTGGGTGTCATTTGCTGGAACCAATCCCCTTTTTTCCTGTAGCAGTTGAATACTGTAGAGAGGGAGAAGTTGGCTTTCAGCTGCTGCAAGAGGAAAGAGGGTCAGTTCAGGTAAATGCCGTCCACGCTCCTGTCCGGGTTCTGAGGGCCGGTGTTCTGCCAAAAACTGTCCCCCCATCAGATAGTGTCCGCCCCGTACTGCGCAGGCGCATTGCTTGCGCAGTACGGAGGACAAGGAGACTCTGAAAGTCTTGAAGATGAACAGGTTAAAGCCCCACCATCCAAGTGGACATACGGTAGCACTTAGTAACAGGGCACGGCCTCGCTTCGCTCGGCAATTTTTTATTCTAGCTCTATGTCCACTTGGATGGTGGGGCTTGAACCTGGAATCAGTGCGCAGGCGCTATTCATCTTCGGAGACTTTCGGAGTCTCCTTGTCCTCCGTACTGCACAAGCGCAGTACAGGGCGGACAATATCCGACGGGGGGCAGTATTCGACACAACACCGGCAAGGAAGGGACAAAGTCTACTTGAGTTTGCTGACCGCCGCTATAAAGGAAGAGTTATGCTGTGTACACACGGTCGGAATTTCCGACAACAGATGTGAGCTTGTTGGCAGAAATTCCGACCGTGTGTAGGCTCCATCGGACATTTTCTGTTGGAATTTCCGACAACAAAAATTTGAGAGCTGGATCTCAAATTTTCAGACAACAAAATTATTGTCGTAAATTCCGAGCGTGGTGTAGACAATTCCGACGCACAAAATGTCATGCATGCTCGGGATCAAGCATGCACGCACTGGCTATTGAACATCTTTCTCGGCTCGTCGTTCGTCTTGTACGTCACCGCGTTCTTGACGTTGGGAATTACCGACAACATTTATGTGACCGCGTGTATGGAAGACAAGTTTGAGCCAACATCTGTCGGAAAAAAATACAGGATTTTGTTGTCGGAATGTCCGATCGTGTGTACGCGGCATTACTCTACCAACATGTTACATTTGAACGACCTATGGAAGTCAATAAAAAAATGATGCCTACTTTTGTATTACACCAAGTACAGCAGCGGCGGTGCGTATATAAAGGGTGCAGGAGCGCCGCCCCCCCTCTCCTGTCACTCTGTATACTCCATAGATAGATTCATGCATTGCATGAATCTATCTATGGTCACTGCTGACACCCCCTATTCAGGTCCCCTTTTCGGTCACCGGGCACCTGAATTACAGCGGTGGGGGTGTTTTTTGGAAACACCTGATTAGCGCCGTAGGCTGTGCGTTCCTTGTCACTTAGCAGTATGTTAGCAAACCGAAGGAATTCAGTTTGCTAACATTGTACGGGCCCCTTAGCCAATCAGGAGCACAGGTCTGTGTTACCTGTGCCCTGATTGGCTGAAACGACAGGCGCTGTGATTGGGCGCCTATCAGGCGTCCAATCATAGCAGAGGATGGAGCAGAGGAGGAGCGGGCAGGAGAAGAAATGGAGGACACCGATGCCGCCGTCACCCGAGACAAGGTAAGTGCAGGGCAGGGGGGGGGGGGGGGCACAGTGGCAGCTTCTTTGCAGAGACAGCTTTATTTTGAAGCGACTGCGTTTTATGGCAAAGTGGCAAAGTGGCTGTGTTTGATGGCAAAGTGGCTGTGTT